>JAVJGG010000054.1:34136151-34199633 GCA_035590195.1 Aviceda cuculoides | reverse complement strand
AGGGACCCCACGCTGGAGCAGGGGAAGAGTGAGGAGTCCTGCCCCTGAGGAGGAAGGAGCGGCAGAGACAACGTGTGGTGAACACAACCCACATTCCCCGTCCCCCTGCACGGCTGGTGGAGGAGGAGGTAGAGAAAATCAGGAGTGAAGCTGTGCCCAGGGAGAAGGGAGGGGTGGAGAGAAGGTGTTTTGAGATTTGGTTTTATTTCTCATTACCCTACTCTGGTTGATTGGTAATAAATTAAATTAATTTTCCCCAAGTTGAGTCTGTTTTGTTCGTGATGGTAATAGGTTGAGTGATCTCTCCCTGCCCTCATCTCAACGCATGAGCCTTTCGTGATATTTTCTGTCCCCTGTCCAGCTGAGGGTGGGGGAGTGATAGAGTGGCTTTGGTGGGCACCTGGTGTCCAGCCAGGGTCAACCCAGCACATCAAGAAAGAGACACATGTGCCAAAGCACATAAAGGATCAAGGCCTACAGCATTTGGATACTCCTGTGCTGTTTCCTACACATATTTCTGTTGCTTGAGATGCTCACTATTTTCTTTCTGGAATGAAAAGTGCCAGTGTGGGGTTTTTTTGTTACCCTCATTCCCTCCTTTCCCTGCTCCAGGCAGGAAAGCACTAGCAGCACTGCCTCATAGGTTGGCAGGAAATTTAAAACAGCAGCAAGCTGCTGCTTGGACCACCCCCAGACTTTTTTTTTTTTTCCCTTTGATGCAGGAGGCTATTTAATTGGGGGCTGACTTGTCAAACTTACTCACTGACGCTTACCGGTAGCTGCCTAACCACTAACGGTGATTTTTTTCCTCCCTTCCTCCTCCTTTGGACAAGCTCCCCACAATGAAGATGCTGCTGAGCCTGATTGCTCTGCTCTCTGCTGCCCTGTTAGTCAATGCAGCCCCTCCAACTTGCTACTCGAGGATGTTGTCTCTGAGCAAAGAAATCACGGAATCCTTTAAGGAGTTACAGACCTCCAAAGCTGTGGTGAGTCTACTTAAAAACTGCTCCTGCAAAGAGGCTGCAGGTTGCTTGCTTATGATACAAGTTTCTCTCCAAACAAAACTGCAACCGGTCTTTCTTCTTTTCTGCAGGACTCCTGTGTGGAGATGCTGCCCAGGCTGTACTTGGACATACATGTAAGTTTTCACACTTCTTTCTTACCGCTGTGTAGTAAAAGCAGTTAATGAAAAGAAAGAATAACTCTTAAGACTGTACCTCAGAAGAGTGGTTTGAAATTAATTACTAAAAGCTTAACTGACGAGAGATGAGTGACCAAAAAAAAGATGTCATTTTGGACCTTATTAAAATCTCTATGGAGCTTCTGAAATTTTATTTGTTTAAAAATTCAGAAATGAGGAAATCAATATTTTGAAGTGATTACCATTAGTACATTATTAATTTATTGTGACAGAACCTTTTCAGAAGTTAAATATGTGCAACAAAACTTTGAATAACAATTTTAAAAAAGAAATGCCAGAATAAACTTTCTTCACTTAATAAATCTACTTAATTTTATATCATGAGTGACTTCTGGCACTGTGGGTTTAATAAGAAGTGCAGGAATACCTGGCTTTTCCTGTTTTAAATAGCCAGTCATTGAATCCAGAAAGAAAAAGTATGCCTGAGGATATGGAAGTGTGATACTGAGAAAAGACAGCAGTAGTCATCTCTCAGCAAAGACAAAATAGCCTCCTGCACACACAGTTTATGTCAGCATTTTGCCCTGGGATATTCAACATATTTCGCTTCTTTTCCCAGTGCTCCACTGAGTAACTAAAAAGTATAAAATGTCAGACAAAACAAGAGATGTCTGACACATTTTGCCAGAGGCAACTACACCATCAAGTCTCGCAAGTCAGGACCCTCTCGATTCCAATTCCAGAGTTGCCAGTACCTCACCTCATTGCAAAGACCAAGCAACACGAGTCCAGTGCCTCAGTTTCCCTTGCATTAAAGCAAGAGCTGGAGTATTTATTTACCTGTTTCACAAGGATGTTGTGAATTTATGTTGGCTGTGCTTTATTTTGATAATGCAAAATCTGAAGTAAAGATTACTCTGAAAAAATTTTGTCTGGTGCTCACAATATTGCCTATTGTACAGGAATAGAGGAATCATGTTTGTGAGATCTTGATAATCTCTTCACCAGCTAAATCAGGTGCTCTCTTAAAAGTGAGACAGTGCACCTATTCTGTAGTTAACTCCACCTACTACAGGAGCAGATTCGATTGTATTGGCACTGCTGCCTCTGAAAGCATGTGAGAAATAAGCTGGCAGACCAAAGCTGTGTCTATGCACTTTTCCAGGCACTTATTTGGACCAAACATCTTTGTTATGCAATATTGATGGTGAATTTTCCTAGCTAAAGGTTACATAGATTGCACATACATAGAGGTAGGAATTCAAGGTTCCCACAGAGGCAGTAAGAATTTTGTAAGCGGTGGACAAGAAACATAAACTGTGTTTGTGCAGGGTTACACATAACTCTTTTGCGTGCTTTGCAGAATTACTGTGTGTTGGCAAAACTCCGTGATTTCGTGGCCTACCCCGGATGTGAGAGAGTCCTTGAAGTGAGTGAGCTGAAGGAAAAAGCCCGGAGCCTGTACACCATCATGATCTCCTACTGCAGAAGGGTAGGTCAAGATGCACCAACGGGGACATAGTCTCTGCTTTTAGCCCTCTCTGTCTCCACCCTGTCCCCTGACCAGCAAAACTGGATCGGGCCTGAGCTTCTCCACATTGTGCTGTCTCCTGCCTTCCTCCTTATAAATGGTAGCCTTCTCTTTTGTTTCTCCAGGACTTGGCGTTCCTCACTGATGACTGTAATGCTCTGGAAAGTCCTGTTCTGCCTCCCATTGAGCCCTCCATCATTGAGAGCTAAAAGGGAGTCAACCCAAAAGCTGTACCTGGGAAATTTTCAAGGAGACAAAGAGTCAAAATATGTATACACAGTCAACTACAATGTTAACAACTAAGATCTTTTTCAAGCACACTAGCAATATTATCTCAGACCTACCCATTTTTCTCTGCCTTGGCAGGAAATGAACTGCATGCCTTGCATACCTACTGAGCTGCTAGGGAAACTATGGTTAGAGAGCATTTTTTCATTTGGCCAGGTGTGATATTTCAGCTTAGCCAAATGTATAAAGTATGTTTTGTTTGAACATTAGATACTAGATGTTTTTTTACTCTTTTACAAATATCTAGATTCATATAAAGAAAATACATTGTGATCAATATTATATCCTGACTTAGCAGTTCTTCTTTTATTAGATGGACATGGGAGGGACCACGGGTTTTTTTCTTAAAGTGTTTGATAGGAGAAGTGTAACTCTGTACTGGCAGATGTCTCTCTACTTGTATAGCTCATATATGTATGCTGATAGTTTTTGATGTCAGACTTGCAAGAATAGAGGTGAAAGTAACATGTCTCTGTGGCAAACTAAATAAAAACAGCCTTCTAACCCAAGATGTTTGTGTTATATCATGTCTTTCAAGATCAACCTGAAAGGTGTCATTCTTATAAACTTATTTTTCGCAGTCACTTGTGAGCTGTTTTTTACAGCATAAGCCATCTTTAGCTTTGTTTCCATAGCAATGCAAACTTTGCTGTGTCTGCATGATTTGACAATGTGTAAGTTTCCACTGGGAGAATTTTTCTGTACTGCAAACAATTTCTTTGACGAAATTAGTGGCTTTTTTTTTTTTAAATACTGGTTTTGTGTTGTGAGAATGCAAGTTGTGAGGCAGCAGCTCAGAAAGCCTATTAAGGATTTGGACAGATTGTTAAGACACAGCCCACATACTGAGCTACTGTGAATAATGAAATTTCCAGGTAATAGTTCCAGAGTCATTGGTCCCTTCAGTATCTGCAGGACATGAGACCTTCACACCCAGCAGCTCTTTGGTGCCAAGAATAGAAAGGGTCTTCCCTGTATTCTTGCAAGTAGCTGCTATTACACCAGAGTCCCTTCCCTTCCTCTGTGCAAGTGGTTCCTCTCTCTCCTGTATAGTATTTGCTGGTTGTTCATCTGCAGCATTGCCAACCCTGGTGACATAGTCAGTGGTCTTGCCATGTTTTATAAAAGCCCCATCTTCTGTAATCATGGGATTATGTGACAATTGCAGCTCCTCAATCATCATGTCATCCTAGTCAATATCTGAGGGTATAAACCAAAATGATTGATAACTGTTATAGAAATAGGTGAATCATAACATTAATTCAAAGGAAAAAAATGTGCAGAGGAGGGGGGGAAGGTTTTCCTCTTTATTTTGGAATTAGCCTGTCACATAGAAACTACTAATCTGATTTGACTATCCCATTGAACCACAGAATAAGGGTGAGAAACTCTGAACCCAGGAGAGATACAGAGGGAAGAAAGTAAACAAGTGCTTTTCTTTCTGGTTTGTTTCAATTCTAAGTGTCCATCCAAGGAATGCGCCCGTCAGACTTTGTAATTCTCTCCTGAAGATGAGGTCCTCATGTGCTAACCCTACTAATCCTCTAGATGAGCCATTCTGCCCACAGAGTGCCCACAGGGCTTCTACTCAGGCATCTCTGCGGGCGTCTGGAAGAGACACTAGCAAGCTCAGCAATATCTGATTTAGTACTAGGCTGAACTCAGAAATGTGCAACAGCTCAGATAGTCCTACTATCAGAAAAATCATTGCTTAGTTTGCCTTTCAGGATTCTTCTCCTCTCCAAGCCAGCAACCTCTGTACAAGATCCTACACACTCTAGAGATACCCAAGGCCAACCCCTTCAGCAGCAACTATATCCTGGAATAAGGGCACCTATTAACATGCTGGCAGGGAGACTGATACCCACATAGGGAGCGTGTAAGCACTGGCAGCTCCCTAATTCAACGAGAAATGCAGGTCGAGTTGAACCATTTGTTTTCAGACTCTACATTCAAGGTTTTCCTCCCTCTAACCAGACGCTCAACCACCACCTGGGGAAGCAAGCAGCTCTGGGAAAACATCAAGGCCTGTACACTTCCATACAAGTACCAAAACCACATCACAGCCTCTGCTTTTCACACCTTTATACAAAGACAGCCACGGACGTACCTTGCAAGAAAGCGTGGTACGGTCACCACAGGCCATGGCGTTTGCAGAGCTAACCCAGGGACTGGGCAGTACACGTGCTTGGAAGCTGGCAGCAGAAGCTGTTAGTTTGGGGCTGGTTTTTTCCACCTCCAGCTGACACGTTATTTAAACACAGTCCTCTTGTAAACCTTGCATTGTGGCTTGGCAAGCAAACGGCCGAGCAAGACGCGTTTCCTTATCCACAGAAGCCCATGCAACTTTGTCGCTAGATCTGGACCTTGGGTAAAGTCTGCACAGGTCACCGTGGCACTTCTGCCCCTGCTTCTATCCTGTTGCACGGATGCGCACTTTCTGAAATGGAGTATTTGATGAGGATTTTCTTATAGATCTTCTCAGAACTCTTCTTTATCCAGCTTTATTGAAGTAAATAAGACTTCCCTAGCACATTTTGATGGAAGTCGTGATCCTAACTCCAGATTTCTCCTGTAATGTTCCATTCTTTCAACCACCTTCCAAATGACTTTTCTCCTGCTTTAGGCTGATTACATTTGCAAGGAAAGTGTAGCCTAATTTCTTTAGGACAAAATATCTTGCAAGACGTCTTTGGCACTGGAAACAGAGTAGAAATTATTTTATTTGCATTGCTTCAGTTAGTAACTTTAACCTTTTCATGACTGACAAGGACACACTCTGTTGCAATATACTCTTAGCATGGTTACTTAACAACAGCTTAGTTCTGTACTGTTACATCGAACTTCTGCAGAAGCTGAGAAAAGCAACTAGATGCTTTGGGGTCTCTACATTCTTGAATGGACTTTAAAAGCCTATCCTCCATTTGCAGATGCTGTATATTTTATTCCCAGGATCAGATTTGTCTGGTTGTTGGCATGCTTTTAGACCAAGTATATTCCCTACGGTTTATGCTGTGATTCTCTTCACATCTCATATGTCATTTTTAATGGAAAGTGTGCTGAAAGCAAAGCTATTCTCTTTCAGTTCACAGTAACCTGCTGTCACTCAGACTGTCATAATGAGATTTGTGATTAGATGAATGCTTTTCATGAACAGCATCTTTCTCCAGGTTGTCATGATCTGGGGGAAAAAAGTAGTGATAAAGAGATCTAATCCACTTGTAATTTGCCAAGAAATCATCCACTTCTCCCTTTCAGTAAGACAGTAAATTTACCAACTTTTTAATTTACCATTATACCAGGTATATAAGCAGCAGTGGAGCCATTCATGCAGCTGAGCATTTATTCCTGCAACACAGCAGCCCATGCTCATTAGGGCCCCAGCCAACAGGGAGACTTTGAAGGGATTAAGGACATATTTGTTGTAATTCGTCAACTGGCATCTTGCCTAGTTATTGCAGAATATTACTAAAAGCACATCATTAAGGAACTGCACTCAGTTTGTACGATCATTAGGGAAGAACTGTAGAAAAACAAAGCATCTGTTCTGTTTTCTTGCTTGTTGAAGGAGGTTTGTTGGAAGGAGCGGTCAATCCTAGAACTAGGTTTTCTTTTGCAGACTGCTCTCTATCTGCAAGAAGCCTCACTAAAGAGTTGTCCTAGGACTGCTACACTCTCCCTCATATTATCATACAGAACCCCAAGGTAGTCAAAATGGTAGGTCTTGGGCGCTGTCTCTGCAGTATTACTCAAAGACATTCATTTCCAATTTTGCCAAAAAATTTTATCACAGATTTTATTAGAACCAGCTCCTTTCCTATCTCTTTTGTTCCAGTCTCAGTCACACAGGCTTTCCTTGAGTAGGCACTCTGGTCACTCCACTCCTCATACACTGTTTTTTGGTGAAACCAGGCTAGGGATGAGGGCTAGCAAATGTCTAATCCCTGGCCACTACCCCAAGTCAGGAAAGGTGGCAGCTGTCGAACAGATAATTAGACCATTCAAGGTGAAGGGTTCCACTGGATAACATGTAACTTGCTACTAATTAACAGGGTACAAATTAAATATAGTCTTATGAAATCCTTTTTTTTTTTTTTTAATAAGCAAAGAAAAAACAGTAATGCAGCACTGGGGAGGAATCTGATCTTTTAGGTTGTACACTTTGCAGTGGAGTGTTAGTTTGTCCAAACACCAGATTTAGGAGTGCCTATTTGTCCATTGCTCCTTTCCCTATATATGTGGCCCCTGTGAGTTGAGTTAATGGGATGCTGATGGAGATTTTCCAAAAATTTGCTACAATGTTAAGGTCTTGTAAATAAAGGTACCTTACAAACATGTAACCACTGTACTTTAACCAGTACTTTTTCCACATTAAAATCTTCTCATTTTTGGAGTGTATAGCAATGCAAGGGAAAGTTATAGTGGACAAGCTCTGCCAATTTTTTTTGTGCAACTTTTTGGATTCATACTTTTCTTTTAGGCTTGCTATGGCCCTGAACCCTGTGCCACCCAAGATTTTACTGTTAGCCTGCCAGAGCAAAAAGAAAAGTAGTCTGCAAGGAAACTGTTGGTAGGCCATGATCTCATTATCAAAAGATTTTTCATAGTCTGTGTTTCCTCAGCATAGGGTAAATGTATATCCTCATATAAATAATATAGCAACAAACATATTGAAGATAGATAAATACATACATATATACTCTGAAATCTTGTTTCATGTTCACAGGTCTGTAAAGAGGATGTGTTCAGACAGATAAGAGGATTCTGAAGCCAAACAGACAGGGGGGGGGCACACACACACGACACGCGAACCTTTCCAAAGATATTTTGCAATAGATTGAGATATATTGACATTATTTCATTAATATTCAAAACTTACAGAAGAAAAAAAGCCAAAGTCATAGAATAAGAAATAAGCTTGAGATCTTCTAACGTATCTCTTGAGCCCAAGACCACCCTGGCTATCCCAGGTCATTCCTGATAGCACTTCACCTGAAAGTTTTTTAAGAAAAAGTTGATCTAGAAAGCCCACAGCAGTTCAAATCAACCCATTCCAGATGTCTCTTTGGTTGCAAAGCATTACCTGGTACTCAACTTACCCTCTCAGAATTTAAGCCCATTGCTTCCTGCTTTATTCATCACAGAAATGGGGATTGGATTGGGTTTTTTTGTCTTTGCAGCAAACATTAGTACATTTGATGACTTCTGTCTCTCCCTGGTCTGCAAATCCAATTCTTTCAATCTTTCTTCATTGATCAGAGGTCTAGAAAAGATGACCCTTCTTGTTTCCTTTCTTCTAGCTCTATCCACTTGATTCCCACCCTTTTTGAAGCACATTGCTCAAAGTTAAACAGAGATATCCAGCTGAGGCTTTATCAATATCAAGCCATGTAGAAAGAAAGATCAATCAGTAATGTTCTGGCAACATTAGATTACAAATAAAAAATTATCTCCAAGAATCTGGAGACACTGTTACACTCTTTTATTTAAATTTTAAAATGAATGTTGAAAGTTAGAGTACGAGTTAACCTCACTACTCTATAATGAAGAAAACATTCAGGGGAAAACAAGAAAAAAAAGGCAACCGATACTGAAATACAGTGGCTGCTCCATTTGCTGTACAGGTAGCTATAAAGTCAGTGCCAGTTTTTTAATAGACTATGCAATAAGAAAACACATTTTTTTAAAGTCATATGGACACTACAAAATGATCCACACCTCCTCCTTCCCAGGACACTGTCCCAGCTCCCTGGCTGTCAAATCCTGCTAGAACTGAGCCATGACACAATTGAGGATACAAGGTTACTTTTAGACCCCTACATTACATGTTTTTGTGCCTTTCTCTGGCACTCTTTGACATGAAATAGTTCATATCCCAACTACTAAACACTTGCCTTCCTAAACAGGGTGGCTGCAGCCAAGTTCCCTTTTGGCAACGGTCTCTGGTCCATGCTATCTCCCAGACCACATCCAAAACTTGTTTGGAAGAGTGGCATCTGCCCCGGGTCAAAACTGTGCACAAAATTGTAATAAGAATTTCCAAGTATAGCCAGGCGTGTTTCAATACCTGGAAATCTTCCTAACACTGAACAAGTAAATAGAAGACTGATTTTGGAGTGCAGTGGTTCAGTTGTTCTCCTGGGATAAGAGCTGTGCTTTCCAGATTGTTAAAGCATTTCATATTATTATTGAATTAAAACACAAATCCTGAAGTAGTCCAGGGAACAGACCCCAAACCTGCCCAGTTTCCATACGGCTTTCCCATAAGTGCTGGGCAAGTGAGTCAGAATTGTTTTTATTCCTATTGAGAGAAAGGGAAGCAAGAATGTAATTTTTAGTAAACCAAGGTCAGACAGAAGCACTGCTAATGACCAAGGAAGGGAAAAAATGTTATTTGGAAATCACAACTTTTTTTGTTTGTTTTCCACCGTTTAATCCAGAGGAAGCTTTTTCTGCAGTTGCAGAATTTAAGCTATTTTTCTCCACTGTGAGTTCTCTTGAGGTCCAATAAGTGCTTGGCTGTTGCTGCCTTCTTATGACAGCTAGAGAGTCAGAAGATGTGAGCTTGGAAAGCAGGCTGTTTATTAGAAATTTTTCCTTGAATCAGGACAGAGAGGCCAGGTCAAGGAAGCAAAGAAATACACTCAGGCTGTTCTATAACCTCCCTCTTCTAGTGAATAGGAACTCTCTCTGGGTTTATAACCCTAGTCACTAGCCGTACATCTCAGAATTATTTGCATTCAATGCCCCCAAGCAGTTCTGTTTGTATTTTAATTGCTGTACATGTATTACTTTCCTTAGTGTCCTCTGAAATGTTACTAACAAGCCATATATTTTTAATTTTTTTTTCCAAAATTTTTTTAAGAAGACCTACAAACTCAGTTCTAGACTGAAGCATGTCATAAGTATCTTCTGTTCAGCCTTTACACAGCACCGGGTCATATAGCCTGGGCCCGGCCCGCGACCAACTCACACAGTTCAGAGCTGGGCTAAGCCACAGCTGCTTCTGGGGGTAGGGCAGACAGCTGCATTTATGTAACACCTTTCTTCACTTGGCACTTTTATCCCCTTTAAACAGTACTGTCTCATTTTTACTAAGGATCTGAAAGTGTGATGCTGGAGAAGTCCTAGAAGCCTGCGGCCTTAGCTTTGCCAAGCCTTGTATGGACACTAGGAGAAAGGCTATGGCCAAATTACTTGCAGCATGGGGTACATATGCCAGCCCTAAAATGCTCTGCATCAAAGGTGAAAAATGTCATGAAGTGGTACATGAAAAAGAAAGAGTGACACAGCATGACAGTCTGCAGGAGGGGCAAGGCTGGGCAATCTTCCACCACGGCCGCAAAGAGTAGGCAGGAGCTCAGAGCCTCATCTTCCCCCTCTCCCAGCCCCCAACTCAGTGCTCAGCACTTATCCAGTTGCCTAAGATAAACCTGACATAAGCCTTGCCTTTTTGCCATGACCTTCAGATTCAAAAGTTTTTAGCTGATCCTAAAGGTCATGCAGTTACTTTGGCTGAACAGAAGGCAGAGAATGGGGATGGGAAGGACGAAGAACCAGGCAAGAACATCCTGCACCTTTGTTTGTTCAAAGAAAGAGCGTGCAGTTTCCGTAAAACCATTTTCCTCAATCAACTGAAAAGCATCAGACTTGCTCCGGTCTCCTGTAATGGCATTTTATCATTTACATCCTCAGAAAACAGTCTTATTCAGAAGAGAAATTATGCAAATAAAATAATTTCTAATCATCACTGTCTTGAAAGGAGGACAACAAAGAGTTGCTCTCAAGAAAATCTATTGATAAGGTAATTATGATATTAGGCTTTCTCAGTCATCTCTTCATACACAAAGTAATTACTTTCAATTTAGAATCTTCATCATCATGGCATAAAAACCTGGAAAAAGAAGTAGACAGGTAAAGAAAAGATCATGAAGTGCTTTATGTACATTAATTACACCTCATAATACCTCTGACAACTCAGAAAGATATTATTAAATTTAGGCATTGATGCCTCTGAATCAGACTGCTTCTTTAGTTATTTAAATGTAGTTTTGAGGATCGATGTATGAACTCTGTGGCATAAACAGCTTGCCTAGGATCAGACAGCAAATTGATGACAGTGCCAAAAATAAAGAACACACCTTTTCAGTCTCCTCCTCCAGTACCCTGAGCCCTGCCTCCAGCCACATGTCCTCACATAGTCTAGGAGTGGCTCTTGTATTTACTGACAACCAGCATTTTACACAACAATCAAATAGATTTAAATCAAATTTAAATCAATTAGATTTAAATCAAATCAAATTTCATTGTCTGGCAAGCTTTTGACCAAAGCTAGATTTATGGTCCAAATTTAAAATAGATGCTTATTACATATGCCAGAACTGGTTTTAAGAAATATTTCCACTCTGTTAAAGCTCTTGTCAAGCCAATGAAAGGCCAGTCTATTCTCTGTAATATGTACCTCCCAGTGGCTTATATGGGAGATATATTGAAAAGCAAAGACCTGATGGTCACAGCAAAATGTACTTCACAAACTGCTTTTTGGAAAGAACATCATCCAAAATTCAGCAGCAAACAATAACTTCAGAAAAGCCGTGGATTCCTAAAAAATGTTGAAATCCTGCAGAACATCAACAAACTGTTTAACCTGGATCCCTAAAAGAACAGTGATTTGCTATTAATGTCTTCAAAAGTCAGTTCTGCAGCCACCACCACTGAGACCATATGATGCAAGTGTCTCCATACGCTTTGCATGTTTACAGTCAGACATCAAGCTAAACTGTATGATAAGGCCCCACACCTCTTCACTCTTACCTGGTCAGTCAAATGAAATTCCATACAATAACACCACTGAACAGCTGGCGAAAGTCAAGAGGCTTGTCAGGATCAGAGTCCGCAATTCTAATTAAAAAACGAGAGAAAAGGATCAACATTTTCAAGAAGGTTAACTGTAGTGTTACAAACAGTACTATTTTAAGTGGGATTCCTACTGACTGTCAGGATATGCTATCAAGAGTCCAGGGTACAGATCAGATCAAATAATTAATGCTAGTAAATGGGAAGCTCTAGCAGACAGCGATATTTCCTTTCATGCAGCTATGCAGAATAGTCACTATCAGGATCTTACACAACTATGCAGCGTAGTTAATGGTATGTTCTGCCACAGTGCAATTTCTGTAGGACCGGATGCATTGTGGGATATATTCACTGGGTAACCCTCATGAAGAAACACATGAAAGGAAAAAGAAATCAAAAACCCACTGAACTATCCACTTATCAACTACAGTGAAAGATTACTCAAAGCCTAGGTCTAGGCTCCATACCTAGACATGTTCTGTAAAATACCTTTATGCCATGCAGTTTACATTGCTTGCTCTCACTGGGCTTTCCTGTTTCTGCTACCATCTGCTTTAAAACCTATCTGATGTGAGCAGTGACTATACTTCATTCCCCCAAAGCAGAGGTTCAATTCCACCCTTTCTGCACTGTGTCAGAAGGCAGAAATTTCCTTATATCATCAACTGCATTCGTTTGGGCCACACTGCAACAGCTCTTGCTCACAGGTAGTGATCAGCCTCTGTGCTGCAACTTACCAGTTCCCTGACTCCAGTGCTCACAGGTATCTGCCTACAGATCTACTGCTGCATCGCAGAGTAGCTGACCAGCCACGGCATGATGCTGTGGTGGGGACCATGCCACCTCTGCGCCCAAAAGGAGACCCCCAGGAGGACACACACCCACAAGCACCCTACACCTTCCCCATCATGCACACTCTCGCATGAGTTGGCACCATGCTAAAACTTACGCAAGGAGTGTGCACGGATCATAGATTTTTAAAAAAAACCCTAGGTAGCCTTTTATTATTCCTATTTGAAGCAAGATGATCTGTTAAGCTCTAAGGAACCTTTGTTCGCTGCTTCAGTCTGGGAAACAGACACTGTGTCTCAGCATCTGAGTCATTGAGCTAGACCCCAAAAAACCAGCAGAAACACAGCTATCAAATTCTGAAATTGGCTCAGTACTACACAAGTTTTAACAGCGCATTTACAGTGAAAACAGTGAAGTTGGCAACAATAACTCACACCTTTCATCTTAGTTTTTTTGTAAACTTAGGCTCCCCCTTAAGAGACTGTGTGCTGGTTGGTTCAAATAGGTTTCACAACCAAGCTTTTGGCATTTCACCATTTTTGCTTTTCATCTGTCCACAAATTTATGACTTCTAGTCACCAAGGCAGATTGCAAAGTCAGAAAGCTGCTGTGTGGAGTATTTTTCTCTTCCCTACTCCACTTAGCTTCATTGATTTTGAAATCTGCCTCTCTACAGCTGACTCAGAGTTTATTATTAACAATAGCCAGACACATTTTGATGCTACTTGATGCTGAAGATAGTTTTGGATACATTGGAGGAAGGTTGCTGTAATACAAGGAGGCAAAAGGATCAGCTTTGTCTCCATAAGTCTGTAGTATGAAAAGTTCATTGCCAGGTTTAATCTATCTTTGCTGGAAGACACATGAACCCTAAGAGATAAATTTGTCCCAAACATGCAGAAAACAGTGTACCTCATAAATATTGTGTTCATTTATCCTTTCAGTCAATTCCCATAAATAAAACTCCCCAAACACGATTTATAAATATCCTATTATATTATGGAAGTTGCAGACAGTAAATCTATTCCCCTTGAAATTACATTCCCTGTGCTGCATGCTTTTCAAAGAGGATGTCTTTACCCATGCTAAAGCAAGAGCAGTGAAAGGCCTGCATAGGTGACCAAGGAGCTCCTGACAAAACTCAAATATAAAATGAAAGCTCACATGAGGTGGAATCGGGGTCAGAAGACCCGGGAAAAATATAGAGACACTGTCTGAGCACCCTGGGACATGCAAGCTGAAGCCCACCTGGAATTGAATCTGGCAAGGGGCTGTAAGGGCTTCTACAGGTACATGTACCTGCATTCCACAGCAGCATGAACCCACTGCTGAAAGGGAGGGGAAGCTGGTGACAAAGGACGTAGCAAATGTACTCACTGCCTTTTTCACCTCCATCTTTACTGATAAGATCAGCCTTCAGAAATCCCAGGCACCAGAGACCAGTAGGAAAGTCTAGAGCAAAGAAAACTTACCCTGGGTGGAAAAGGAACAGGTAAGGAACATTTAAACAATCTGGACATACACAAGTCCATGGGGCCTGATGGGTTTCGCTCAAAAGTGCTGAGGGTTGATGTCATTGTGAGACTACTCTCAATTATCTTTGAAAGGTCATGGTGATTGTGAGAGGTTCCCAAGGACTGGAAGAAAGCAAAGGTCACTCGTATCTTCAAGTAGGGTAAGAAGAATTTGGGGAAGAGCAGGCTGGTCAACCTCACCTTCATCCCTGAGCAAGTCCTCCTGAAAACCATTTCCAAACATATGAAAGGCAAGAAGGTGATTGGGTGTGGTTGGTATGGACTTATGAAGGGAAAAATCACGCTTAACCAACCTGATAGACTTATACAACCAGACAATGAGAATGGTGGATGCGGGGAGAGCAGTGGATGTTGTTTATCTCATCTTCAGAAAGGCTTTCAACACTATTTCCCATAATATCATTGAGAACAAACTGAAGTACAAGCTAGAGAAGTGAACAGTGAGGTGGATCGAAAACTGGTTGAAGTCCCAGGCTCAAAGGGTTGTGATCAGCAGCATGAAGGCCATTTGGGGGCCAGTCACTAGTGATGTGCCTCAAGGGTTGATACTGGGGCCAACAGGTTTGGCTTGTTGTACAAGTCTTGCACCTAGAAAGGAGTAACCCCAGACACAAGTACACACTGCAGGCCAAGAGGCTGGAAAGGAGCTTTGCAGAAAAGGATTTGGAGATCCCGGTGGACACCAAATTAAACATGAACCAACAATGTGCCCTTGTGGTAAAATGGTAATCATGGGCTACATTAGCAAGAGTGCTGCCAGCAAGTCAAGGGAAGTGATCCTTCCCCTCTGCTTCTCCTGCTCACTCTTACTGTGAGGGTGATCAGACACCAGAACAGGGTGCCCAGAGATGTTGAGGAGTCTCCACCTTTGTAGATATTTGAAATGCAACTGGACAAGGTCCTGAGCAACCTGCTCTAGCTGATTCTGCTTTGAGCATCTGGGCTGGACTAGACCTTCTCCAAATGTGAACCATTCTGTGATTCTGTAATTACTTCCACGTGTTTTTGCAGGCACATGTTCCTGTTGAGCAGCACTGAGGAATATAGGCTTGTGTAGCTCTACCAAAGGTATCTGAAAGGTTTATTTGGTTCTCAGCAGCGTAAGGTATCTATTGCAAGCTAGTCTATATAACAGACTCCACTTGTGCAGTTTTTCTTCTTGCAAGTCTTTCCCCCAAACTATTAGTTTCTCTGACAGAAGGATTAAATATAGATGGTCAGAAGAATAGTTTCAGTAGTAAGGAGGTACAATCTTTTTAAACAGCTGATCTGGGATTTTCCATTTACAAGAGCTCCTTGCTAATTTTTACACTTGCAAATAGTTTTCTGTTAAGTCCAGCTTCCAAGAGCAGAAACAGTTGCTCCTGTCATAGAAGGAGGGAGGGGGTAAAACTTGAATAATATCTTTACTTGGAGGAAAGTCATCTTCCTTGAGAAAGGAAAAACAAACAAAAAACCCCCAAGTATTGTGCAAGGGCACAGAGCTGAGTAGCACTTGACACTGTGGAACAGGCCGTACCCTGGCAGTCGTTCCAGGAGTTGCTGCCTTCCCATGCTTGACTGCTTCCTTTTCCCTTCTGTCCTGTGTCTGCACGCTCAGTGTTAGGAATATTCCTCTAGGGAAGACACGCTATTTCTTTTTGTCTCCTTTTTTAATTAAATTCCTAATTGAGTCTCTACAAAGAAGAGATCTGTGATATCAAAAGTAGAACCATCACCAACTCTTGACAGTGTGGGATGATGTGAGGAGATGCTAAAAGCCTTCTGGTGCTCCTAAAGCCCACGTTGTATCTTTCCCTCACTAAGAGGAACAGTTTGTTGATGAGTTAAGTATTCCCCAGCTCCATAGGGAATACTAGGGCTTGATGGCCCACCAAACAAACTGTTGTCACCTGTTACCACCTTCTTTAATGACTGTGGGCTCAGTTCAACAAATCAGATAGATAAACATTCATTAAATCTATATTTAAATGTTACGCTGAGTAGGAATGGATTTAAACACACAGCACAGAATGAGCTCCTAACTGGATCTTCCAGAGCAGTTTTGTAGGGAAATGTGTTCCCAGGCAATGTAGACAAGTTTGCCTATTTTACTTAATCCCCTTATTAAAACCAATGGTTCATGCCGTTCCAGTAAGAGAACAACAGCAAGCTTACATAAGGTGTTCTCCTGAAGGATATGAATCTCTTTATATCTAGGGAAATCAAAGTCTTGTTTTTCCACGTACATAAATAATAACTGAAATTATACGGGGACGTATTAATAATACCTTTATGAGTACTAACAATACCTGGTAGACCAACAGTTTAGAGGAATCATGCAGCTGAACCATACCTTGCAGATATGTAAGCATGAAAATAATTTGATTAGTCCCTTTGAATTCAAGAAATTATTCTGAACAGAAAAGTTATCCGGTATGCCTAAGCACCAAACTCTCCAAAGGTTAAATACTGAAATACCTCGAAGAAGACTGGGCACACGCATCTCAAAAATTGAATCAAAGTAATAAAAACTGTCAGGGAAGCATGAATAAAATTGATACCCACCGTAACAGAATGGAAACAGCTTAAAAAGATTTAAAGAATATTTTTCATTCTAGCATTAAAAAAAAAAAAAAAAGTAAGCAAAGCAAGAAGTAGGGTATTTGCACAACTGTTGCTCTGTCAGATAGTTTCTACAATCACCAACAGAGATGAGAGTCCCACTGTGCCTATCAAATTAACTTGTGGTCTAAACAGCAGATCTAATAAAAAACTAATGGATGGATTGGCTTCCACTTTAGAGCTTTCTGAGACAGGTTTGATTTCTGAAAATTAGAAATTCTAGCTCTGAATGGTCACATCCAGAAGAACAGAGTAATTCAATGCTGTTACAAGCGCAACAGCTTTCCCTCCCTCTTCTACTCTCCCCCACCCCAGACAGTCATCTCAGTCTATTGGTGCTGATAAATGCCCAACTTTTGTAAGGAACGTATGTTCATGCATACATACATATGTGTATATTTTTTTTTATTACAATTTTTCCCCAAAACATACAGTCTGTTACTGCAACTAGGAGCACAACATCCAGTCACTTCAATGAGCCAGGCATCCCAGAGGCAGAGACCACAGAGAAGAATAAAGCCATATCACAGCAGAGAAAAAAAAAAAAATGAATGTACTTTATTCAGCATCACAGGAGGCAAGAGCAGCCCAGGCCAAAGTATGAAAAGTCACAGACAGGAGGCCACCCCATCTTCTTCTATCTTTAGTTCTTTTCAGAGCTGCCATTTTGTGGGCATCATGCTTATACCCACACAGTGTGGAGTGTTTCTTTTGAGTCTGGTCAATGTTCAAAACACCAAAGCAAGACCAGGTCAAAGTCTGAATGAGCCTGGCAATAGCATGATTTAGATGGACAGAATGAAAAGCTCCATTTTTAAAAAAGAAACCCTTGACCTGTAATCCAGTAAACTGGTCCACATAAAACTGAGTAACTTGAAGTTCCTTCCAGTCTAATTATTAAAGATAAGCTTTGCAAAGTTTAAGTTGCACCAGCTGAAGTGAGGACAGTTCACAGATTCCTGCGCACCACAGCAGTCCTCTGTTAAACTATTACTCTTGTCTCCACTAATTGGTTTTGGCTTGTGATAAGGATTTTGCAGAGATTAATTCCGTATTGGAGACAGCGCACTAGTATCGAGATGGAGAATCTTATTCTAGGAAAGAGGATGGTTACTGAGTGACTGTAGTTCTGCCACTTAAAGCTTCCTTTTTTCTTTTCCTTATCCAGAAGCGTGACTTGAAACAGTCCTCTTCTGATTACTGAATTCATGAAATCATACACATCACTAAGGACTTCACTTGCTCCGTATCTTGATTTGTGAAATGATTGGATAAGCAATTCAGAGGAAATTTCTCAGGACTTGCAGGCCCATGCACTGATCTGACAGAAAAAGGAAAATATGTATAATTTACGGCTAGCTCGGAGTGCCAAATGCTGGGCACAACAAAGAAGAGCACATTATGTTAGCAGTACCCTTGTGAAAGCAACAGATGATAGAGATAAAACTTGAGATTGGGAAGTGGGAAGGCTTATCTAAAAATAAAGTTTAGGACAGAAGGAAACCAATTCCAACAATCACCAGTGCAACAAGACAGGCTTAAACTCAGAGAACTGCCAGGCTCTGGTGGAAGCGGGTCTGCAACCTTTCTCTGCCTGGTTTGTGGAGAGAGAAGATGCCTGTACTGGCATTTCCATGTATGGGACCAGCACTGCTCTCCTTGTGTGCCTGACAGTGACTCAGGCCAGCAAGATCTGTTGAGAAAAAACTTTCTTGTGGACATCAGCCAGATCCTGAATAGCCTTTGAGGATTCACTCCCACCTGGACCAGGCAAACGTGCCTGTGCAGTCCTCCTACCTACAAATGCCACCCCACTCTCCTCCCATACCTCTTCATTCCCTCACACACACAATATATCACCTCTGCTCCCTGTTGCTGTGAAAACCCATATGGTACTTCTTCCTTATCTCAAGCACCTGGCATGGATGTAGGCAAAACCAAATGCTTCACAGTAACAGATGCAAAATTTTCTGTTCTTTAGTCACTTAGAATGTGATGACTCCAGCTTTATGGTCCCATGAAGCATTGTCTTTTCCCTCAGGTTTTATAAATGAAATTAAAAAAAAAAAAAAAGGAAAGAGAAATCACGCAGAAAATGCAACTCAACAGTATTTCCCTTCCAGGCTTCATTGGAGCTTTTTAGATCCAGCTACAAATTTCTACTAGCTCAGAACCATCGGGGGGGTGGGGGGGAAGCCTCGATCCACTCCTTGACTTTCTAGTCATCCCTGTTCTGCCAAGGAAACAAAGTGTTATTGATAGAGAGAATCAAAATCCCTCACTGCCCCTATAGAGAGGAGAGGCAGGACATGCATGTTTATAAGCATTCGGGATATTCAGCTGTCACTCACCTTTTGTATTGCCTGAAGCAAGTTATTTTGCTTTGTTGTCCCACCCAGTCTCTGTCTCTGTGTGACTTGTCCCTCAAGTCAAAGTCTGCTCTCTTCTTCTGCACCAAGGAGCACACCTCAGGCAGTGTCAAGCTGAAGCCCTCTTCAAAAGTTTTACACAGACCCTCTTTATTTCTGTCTCACCCTTCCTTCAGTCTCCTTCCTACCATGCTCTCTCTTGCCAGGTCATTTTCCAGCCCACATCAGTGATCCTTTCCTCCACATCTCTTTGTCTCTACTCTCTTCAGCTCTCTTTTCCTTACTCTTCCTCCCACTATCCCATCTTTCCTTCCCAAAGCTAGATCTCTTTCCCTGCTGTTTATTTCAGGCTCCAGCTCTTCTTTTGCTGGGCCCCTTTCTCCACCTCCTTCCGAGGATGGTGGGAAGAGCACTCCGCAGTCTGGTGAGCCACCAGCAAGTTCTCCCGCACCTCGCCGTGCCACCCCCAGTGCTTCTCCTCTTCGCACAGCACCCTGGGCAGCACGGCTCACGCAGACTGCTGCCGCAGAAACGGTGTTTAAGGGACGATGACGTCATACAGAGAGGTTATCCAGTTCTCCAAGAATGGCAGGAGGAGAACTTCCGCATGCTGATATTGAGCATTATTGAGGATTAATGCATTTCATTTATCAGCAGGCGTCAGTCCCAAGGAAGAGCATTTGTGCATGTGATGGACTTTAAGCACACGCATCCAATTGACTGTGGTGGGATTTCCCACCAGCCCTACTTCAGCACACATGCAAATGCCTGCTGGATCCAGAGCAGACACAGACATGACCCTGACACAGCTGAACTCCCACTTCCACCAGCTGCTGAAGATAGCCAAGGAGCAGCTGTGGATGAGATACACGTTGGCAAAGTTTGAGGGTGGGGAGAACAGAACCATGCGGTGGCTTTGTTCTGTTGTGGCAAGATCAGGAACAAAAGCAGTCAGTAGGCAGGAAGGATGTTAAACTGTTCTCCCTACACAAACACCCATTCAACACATAAATTGACAGATTTTCCTCGTTTTTTCCCATACACATACATCTGTGAAAAGAGTATTCCCCACAGAAATATCCTCACCGTGCAGACACATACACTTTCAAGATGCAAGAAGGATAATTCATAAAAAAATAATGTTAATAAATCAGGTCTGGGCACAGTCACTCTTGGCAACAGCCACATCCCTTCCTGGTTAACACAGTTTTAAGACCGGAGGGATTCTAGCCTGAGAGACATTGTCAACACTCCTAGCACACCAAATTACATAACACCATGGGAGGCTTTCACAGCGATTTTTATTTGGCGTATTTATCAAGTAGAGTAATATTATTAGATCTTTAAATGAACTATGTCTCTAATACTGTTCAGATAGATGTCTGTGGAAACTGGAATTTCTTAGAATTTAGAATCTGAGAGACATGTAATTATTTACCATACAGCCATGCTGTGTTCAGATATTACTGCTTACTTGTATGTAAAGCCATAATAAATCCTTTTCTCTTGTCAGTGTAACATTCTTCCCCCAGTCTCTGATAAGACATCACAGCACCTGCTCCACAATACCCTGGATTTGTCATCCAGAAATCTGGTCATCTTATTTTCAGTGCAAGAGAATAGTTTATTGTCTTGCTTTAGGGGATTGTGATTCTATATTTAATTAAAATAGATTTATATCCTCCTGTTATCACCTGGTTCAGACTGCATTTTCTCAAAATGGATTCAGGCCAGAAAGAAATGCGGAAACAAGCAATGAATCCTATTAGACCTGAAACAGGGTGTTTTAGTTGTATTCACAAGCCAGCCTGGTTTTGAGGTTTAACCCAGCTCTTGCAAAAAACATCCATTCCTTTCTACATTATCAAATTCATAAGATGTCTTCAGATTAATAAAAAAAAAGGGGGGGCAAACTCCATTTCATTCTCAGTCATAAGTCATATTTTTTTTTCCTTTTGATGAATACGTCCTATGGAATTGATCTTCGAAGATGCTCAGAGTTCTCTGTTCTTGCTACTTCTCCCACCCCTCTTAAAGCTTGACTTTTAAATCGATGAAGAAAATTCTTTGAAATTGCAAGGATTTAAGCTTTCCCTTAACTTCTTTGTTTGGAAAAGGATTCAAGGAAGATCAATGCTATACAGACCTCTAGCATCAAGGAAAACCCCACAGTTGCTCTATTTGAAATGTAACGAAAGCAGGCAGTGTCTTTGCAATAAAGCAAGTCTCCAGTTTTCTTGACTGTTGGAGTGACATTTAGGCCTCAGTGAAGTAAAAGAGGTCACTTATTCCTGCCCCCTTGGAATTAGGATTTCAGCCCTTCACATTATCCATTAGCATAGACCATTGAAAACTTGATATTCTTAAATAAAATTGCCACCCTTTCATTTGCCTTCAAACCCAATGACTCATTCTTGTTGCAGTGCAGGCAGACAAATACAAGTGAAGCAGCTATTATTTTGCTTTCCGCTGTCTTCTTTCCTCCCCGCAAGGATCTTTGCTGAGTTTTGCTCCAGCGAGCAAATTACAGTGTGCAATGGGAGTGCTTGTGCGGTGGTGACTCTGGAATCTTCCTCTTTTCTCACTAGATCTGCTTGTTAAAGCTTTAACAACTGAAAATTTCTTTATTCCTCCTTTTGAGGGGGACAAAGAGAGATTAAATGGACAAAGGGAGAAAGGATGGGTACATCATGTCAGGTAGAAGATTCTCACCTTCTTGGCAGGATTTAATCTCTCTCTGATGCTCACGTGAGCAGCTGGCTTTTCAGTTTTGCAAAGCTCAGGTATCTGTTCTGTTGGATAAGCAACTCAAGAATGAGAATTTCCTGGGTGGGCTGGAGGGAGGCACTCTTTCAAGGCCACACTGCCCCACTTTGTGAAGTATGGCAAATTGTGCTCCTAAAAACATCAGTACAGATGCAAGGCAAACCTCCAAGAGTTGCTGCTGATTTACCATGAGGAAGCACAGACTAAGCCTGATCCACAGCCTTACAGCTGAGAAAAGCTTTCCAGAAGCATTTATGGAGTATGTCCCCCCTCCAGGAATGCAAGTCCACCTTGAGACCTTAAAGCAAGAACATCATATTAACTTCGAACATGATTCCTTGCCTCATTTTACAATGTGAAGCAATTTAACTCCTTGTCAGGCTACAGGGAATAAGGTGACAGCACAGATGCTGGGCAGTTAAAATAGAAGTGTATATGAGGTGAATATGACTAGTGGCTGGTTACTTGCTGGTACCAGGTGGAGCACATCACTCGTGGTTCAGTGGTAGCAGCACTGTGGGTGAAATGCTGCCACAGCCGAGATATAATACCCCGCTGCCAATGTTTCCCATCAGTTCAGGAGCTGAGCACCACAGGACTTGTAAATTCCCCCCTTTCACAAACAAGTATTCCCATGTGCAGTGGATTTTGTTGTGGGAAGGAGTTTATAGGCCAGCACTTAGAACCATCTGGTCAGTGTTTAACAAGAAGCTGAAGCTATAACGTAAGCATCTTTTATTCATCCAAGGGCTCTCCTCCTGGCTAGCAGCCAGCTCCCAGGCTCCCTAAGCCATTTTCCCCTCCCCATCGTATGCTTTAGAGACTGATGTAGTAAGTTAAGCATTGGAAGAGCAGGCTCTCAGATAAGTCACCTGTCGCACCTTACAGATCTGTCCTGCAGACACAATCCTTACCTTCCTCACCCCAGGGTTAGGTACTGGGCTGGCAGACATGTTGGTGTGCACAACTCCCTCTCCATCCATGCCAGAGCAGACAGCAGTGCCCTGCAGCCATCTCCTCCATCTATTTCAGGCAAGTGGGAGGTTTCAAAGCAGTCTCACCTGATCTAGCGGGGCTGCCGCACTCCTGCTTTCCACCTGGGCAGTCATACCCACCTTTGCAAAAGGTGTTCATTTTCAGACAACTCCTTTCCTGCACTACCTCACCCCACAATTGCCGGTGTGCTAGTGGCAGGGCAGGAGGCAAAATCACACGGCTGGTGGGGAGAAGAGAGTCCAGTTTAGATTGGGATGAGGTGCTGGGGAATCATGCTCTTGCCTCTGCTAGAAGCTACCGTGACCCAGGAGATGTGGAGCTGCACTTAGGAGGAAGCAGCAAGCCTCCGTGAAAAGTGGAATAGGTTTGGGCTTGACTGAGGTCGAGCTGACAGGGATGCAAGACTCACATGCAGTCAGGGCAAACGTGTCCACTCTGGCAGAGCACTCTCAGGCTGTTTGCCACAGCTAGTGTAGACGTACCCATAGCATAGCTTCTTTCTGCAGCACATCTTGTGCTCTTCAGGCACTCTTATGCCACAGCTCTACGTGTCCAAACTACAACCGCTCAGCAGGTCAGTCTGGCAGACAAGCCATTATCATGTGTCCATCCTGCCCTGACCGATCCTGGGGGCTACAGGACTTCTGAGTAAAACAAGACCTGAAGACTGACCCTATCAATCAGGGTTGTACTGAGAAATCCATTAGACTGAGGAATAAGTAACCAAGCACTCATCTCCCTCCTGACTCTACAGGAACAGAAAGCATCATCCAAGACAGCAGGCCTTACTCTCTCCAGCACATGCAGAAGACAGTCTGCAGTTCAGCTTTTCAGAGCTTTTCCTTGAGCAAAGCCTAGAAGACAGTTTTTGATAATAACTAGAAAAGATCCCTTAAGAAACAAACCAACCAATCTTTTTGTGACTGTAATTTTGATATGTCCTTCCCCATGGGGATTTCCAGCAATTCTGCATTTGGAAGCCCATTTCTCCTTCTTTGAAATGGGCCCAATGGCTGGAAATTAGGGTCTGTAATTTAAGTAGCTGAGGCATTGCCTCTGCAACATTATAGGTGTTTGACCCCTCTTGTTTAGGAGAAGTTCTTAGTCTTCTCTTCCAATAGTGGAGTGGCTTACTCTTTTTGTTTGTTTTAAGGGTGTTTTTCTTCATGAAAGAGGCTTTCCAGAGAGTGGCTAAAGTAGCTAGGTCAAGATCGGTATGAATTTAGATACCTTTGTGGCTACACAGTGCCTGAAAGTAGGCAGTAGATGTGGATGGGATCATATCTGCAAAAAAACATCTAAATCCCAAATAGCAATAACTATATTTTTCCTCAAGGATTTCCTCCCTTCCATGTCAGTTGAACTGTGATGAACTCACATTAATATTCTAGCTAAAAGCTAGTAAACAGGCAAACAAATTGCTGGGGTTTGCACTCAAGTTTTTCTCTTCCCTTCTCCTCAATAGCTTCATTCATCAAACCAAGAAAGAGAAAAACCCCATAGAACTACTTAAAATAGTGTTCCAGACAACATATTGGCTTTGCTACCATGTCTACTACAGGCAGAATGTCAGTAGTGAAAAGTGGAATTCACCTCATCAAACAAAGTCCACAAATTTGCTTGAGGATAATATGTCATGAGAAAAGCAGGAACATATTTGAGGCCCAAATTAAACACCAATGTCCGGTTCTTAAGAAACATAGTCACTGTTATAGCTACTGTTTATTAGCAATCCTAGCAAACTTCAACCAAAACATTTAAAATACTGGATTTAAATTCTAGTCCCTCTGACCATGGATTTAAATTTTAGTCCATCTCACATGTGGTAATAATTCTTACCCTGTGCTTCAGAGGAATTGGCATCCACAGTGCTGTAAGTAGAAGAGACCTCCAGGTATTTGAGACCCAGAAGCAATCAATTTATGCTCAAACACTCTGGTGTTGCTCCCGTTGGCAGTTAAATGCCTGTTGATTTCAGTGTGGCAGACGCTTAGACATAAAATGGCTTTTGTTGCTTTACAGCCAGTGCCCGTAAGTCCTTATTTCCTTTGGCATTAATGCCATTGCATTTGATAATACAAACCGCTCCCATCTCAGAGTGTGTAGAGTCAGGCCTTATCTTATGTACCAGACGATCAGGGCTCATGAAGGCAGCTGGAGACAAAGTCCATTCCTTTGTCCATAGAAGAAGAAGTCTGGCTCAAGAGGCTTTTCCCTTTATAAACCTGCCCAAACATTTAAAGCTTGGTTTGAACGTCACAGCTGTCTACACAAGCACAAGGGACTCTTAAATTATTGCAGCAGGGTATTCCCCCCTTCTTATCATGCCTGGCAGCATTTATGAGCCTGCCTGCACCCCAGAACATGGTTGTGAGGGGCAGATAACCTGACTTTTTCCGGAAAGGTAGCAGGGACCATCAATACCATGTACTTCTCTCAAGCTCTAGGAGCAGTGCTACAGCAAATCCCTTGTAATCCATAGGGATGATTCAGGAATGAGAATAAGAAAGAAACATGAAAGAAGACATAAATACAAAACTGCAGGATTTTGCTGCTGCTTTCAAGCACAGGAGTTTAGACAAAAGTCTTACTACACACTTCCTTGTCCCCAGAGCTAGTGGGATCCCATAATAGGGCTGAGAGCAGTGAGTGTTCTCCATAAAGCAGTGAAACAGTTTTGCTTCTGTTATTAAGGAAATTCCTCTTCCTTAATGCATTGTGGCAGCTGTGATCTAAGAAAACAGATGCTCCTGAGAAGAGGCAACCTGAATTGACAAAGTTGTCCTCCTTTCTCCAAATGCAAGTATATTTTATGTCTTCGATATTAAATGGCCTTTGGAACAGCACTTCAGATTTACCCCAAACAGACAAAAACTGAGAAGCATAAACTACATAAGGCTAAAAGGCATCTCATGCAGGGATATAAAGTGAAATACCTAAGTTCCTGTTACCAAGAACTTGGCCATACTAAGCAGAAGGTCTGTCACTAATCCCTTCCCCAGGCAGGAGGGTGACCACTGGCAGCGACAGGGTGAGTCTTTCCCTGCACTTTATCCCCAATTTTCAATGTAGCTGAGTCAGTGCAGTTAGCGCAGCCTGCACCAAAAAGGTGTCCTTTCTCCACAGTGTAGGAAGGCAATCTATCTCATAGAAATATTTATAAGCAATATTTCTTCTCAAAGCCTCTTCATCAGACCTGCAATCCCTCTTCTGCTTCTACAGAAACAGACAGAAGAGAGTTTGCAACCGCTTTGATTCACACCAGTCCCACTGGTGAGATGTACGACTGTTTTACAAGTCATACTTCAGTATAGAAAATAGAAAGGCATTCTCATAGTTTTCCATTTGAGGACAAAACCTTTTTTTCCATAAGGATTCAAGTTTCCTGCATGCACAAAGATTAAATCCCTGTTTTTTAAAAAAACTACCAGTGTCACAGTGTCAGCCTTCATCTGACTTCTGCTTTGCATGTCATCAGCCACTACCTTTTCCTCATGCCAGCCAGCACCTCCAACAAGCCACAGCAAGACCAGAATGTCAAAGGGGCACAGATCTGAGGGCACTGCAGGAATTTGATGTGTTCTTATTTATTTTTCCCCTGAATCCAATTTTAGGGTGACCCATCTCTCCATCCTTGCTTAGCTAGAAATAGGTCAAATGTCTATGACCAGGCTGAAAACACAGTAATACAACAACTCACATAGAGGTTAAAGGATAAGCAATACGGACATGGGCACAAAGTGCCAGGTCTTAGTACCCAGTAAAAATGTAAAAGTCTAAGCAGTACCGAGATGTCTCCCTGAGTTTGCAGATAATGTGGGGTGACATCTTTAAGAATTGTGAACTGTTCCTGCCTCCTTGTGACAGTAAGCTCAGAGCCATGCAAGAAAAGGAGGGTTAATCGGGGCTTCCCCACCATGGGGCATCCTATCTGTCGCACAAGGAGACCAAATCTGGCCTATGTATGGAGACTTACATCCTGTCCCTCCAGTTCCTACCACCTTCCTCATTTGAACAGAAGGCATCTCTCACAGTGCACAAGTTTTTCTGGCCCTCGGGCAAGGAGGATCTGTGCTGCCCGCTCCTGAGCAACATCTACTGCAACCTGGAGTCCTCACTCTTACTGTGCCTTTTGGGAAGCAGCTTGTTTGTCCTGCCTCATCCTGCAAGCAGCAAGCAACAACAAGGAAGACTTTTACATGATGACTTGCTAAAATCTTGCCAGGGCACTGAATGCCATCTTTTAAGACAGCACCTAGCAGCAGCTTTGACATGTTCATGTGGAGATACAGAGCATAAAGTGTTATGTAGTTCTAAATCCAGCTCAGAGCAGCCCAATGGTCCCCTCCTTCAAAAAGTCTGCAAAATCTCCATCAACAAAAATATTAAATTCACTGCCAAGTTTTCAGATAGAGAAACTAACAACATAATCCACATGGGATCTACATATCCTGTACTACCTGCTAGAAATGCTAAAAAAGAGCATCTTTTCCACCAAAGCTTTTCTACTGAGGGGAGATAGAAGATGAAGTTTCTTATAGCCGTAATTTAAAATCTTGTTAAAAAGAATGGAGTAATGTGTATGTTAGTAAAGAACTATAGTATCCACGCAGTCTCAGTACGACAGACACAATGATCTCATTGTGGCAAGGGAAAAAAATACCACCCGTGTGCTCATGAGTGTTGTGAGCGAGCAGGGTTATTCACTCTGGCATCTTACAGTGATAAGTATCTCAAGACATGCTGACAGACAAGCAGGAGATGTAAAACTGTAGCACAAGATCCGTGTCACATCCAGCCTTGCAGCTTCACGGGCTGCCAGGGGTAACCGCGATGACAGGGAGGAACAGGAAGGGGAACGTGCTGCAGTCACTGGGGTGTCAGAAGGACGTGGGAACAGCACAGGGAGTCCCCCGGGGGAGGGAGTGGGGTGAAAAGGCCCACTCCCAGGAAATCTGGGTACGTTCATTGCAAAGTGTCACCACACCTCCAAAGTAGCGCTGTAACTCAACTTCTTCCCACTTCTTACATGGTTTTTGCTTCTTCCTAATTTCAACACCTCTCTGAACACATGACCTAATGGGCGGAGTGCTCTGTAGAAACATAAAAGTTCTGAAGAGAAAAAGAGCATTTAAGAAAAAATACGATAACAAGATTATTTTTATTAAGTTGACATCAAGGGACAAAATGTCAGGTATTGTATGTGGTTATCCGCAAGAAGAGGACTTCATTTTTTCCTGTGAGCATTACTTAGAATAAACATAGAAGAATTTTTTTCCTCTGTGAAGAGGGGCATATAATCAGCTTACAGGCACCACACTTTCTCTTCTTCTCCTTAGATTTAAGACCTGCTTTTCAACTCACCAGTCCTGGTGTTTACTAGTCGTTACCCTGTCTGGCAATTCTTGCTGGACTGGCTTAGTTTTGAATTCAAATCCCTGCTCAGTTTTCACTACACAAATAAATTCTACCAATCAATCTAACTTGGTCCCTAGCCAAGGTGAGATGGATTAATCACCTGTAAATTAAGATAGATGCACACCTGGTGCAAATCACTGTATTTCTCAAAAAACCAACTCCATTATCTCCACTAGGCACTAGGTTTCAATGAATTATCATAGAGGAAAGAGCAAAGCAGGGACACAGAGGATGTAAGGACGTGATGGTGTAAGACAGTGCCAATGTTGGCAATGGCCATGGCCTGCAAGGCCAACACCACCACCAGCAGCCTTTGCAGTTTCTCCCACCTCCACCATCGATCCTTTACTTCACTAAGCTGTTGTAGGAAACAGTATCTAGTGTTAAATCTCCTGTGTCCTTTGGGGCACACACTGACGTACCCTGAAAAGTCTTTCTACAGCTCTGTGCACACTCGTGTAGCAGAGAACGAAGGACTGTTTTACCTTCATCTCGTGGTTTGATTTTGAGAGCACTTGTTTTTTCAGCAAGTGCAGGTAATTCAACATTTATGAATCAAAAATTGCCACAGGAGAAAAGCGGCTGAGATTTAAAAAGAATAAGGAAGTATTTTCTCTGCTTTCTCCTTCTGCCATTTCTCCCCTGTCTGCTCCCTAATTCTGGGCGAATGCGATGCGTTTCTACCCAGCTATTTCAAGCCATCTCTGGAAACAGCATTCATTGCTACATACTGCTATCTAGTGGTAAAACTGCAGATATTTGGTGGTGGGAATGAAGGGTTACCAAATACCCTCCCAGGTGAAACTGGTTTTATACACTAAACATCTCTGCTGTGGCAACAGAATCTGTGACCTTATAAATATTCATTCCCCTTAAACAGCCAGAACAAGTAAAAAGAATACATTTAGTAAAATAGACCCTTTTTAAAGTGTACTTCATATACTGTACATTTACTATTAATGAAGGAAGTATTTTCCTCTGGACCAATGTGTAGTCTAGTCCCATATGATTAAGGAAGATGAAATGAGTGGCTGATTTGCAGAGACAAATGAACTTCCTTAGGAAGAGTGAAGAACATCATATGGTAGAAGAGAGGTTACAGTCCTCTCTTCCTTTGGGTATTGCTCCTTGAAGGAGCAGTGGTCTATTAAATTG
Organism: Aviceda cuculoides; assembly: GCA_035590195.1. Classification (NCBI taxonomy): domain Eukaryota; kingdom Metazoa; phylum Chordata; class Aves; order Accipitriformes; family Accipitridae; genus Aviceda; species Aviceda cuculoides. Next base: position 34,170,182 of record JAVJGG010000054.1, on the reverse strand, counting down.
TAGCTACTATGGGTCACCTGTGTCACGGGATGAGAAACAAAGAGTGGTTGAGGTTGGAAGGAACCTCTGGAGATCATCACGTTCAAGCTCTGCTCAAGCAGGGCCACCTAGAGTCAGTTGCCCAGGACCCTGTCTTAGCTTTTGAGTATCTCCAAGGATGGGGACTCTGCAACCTCTCTGGGCAACCTGTGCTAGTGCTCGGTCACCCTCACAGTAAAAAAGTAAATGTCAGATGAGATGGCTTCTGTTCTGTGACTGCTTGGCCTAACCATTACCAACAGCAGGAGTGTCTAAACAGCCCTTCGTGCTCTAGTTCAGAGAGAGGAAAAAAAATGGCTTGTAATCAGAAAGTCATACAGTTTGAGGTTCTCATCTTTATTCCACTGAAAAGAATAATAAAGTTGCCTGTGGACAACTCATCCCACATACATAATCTGAAAAGCACTAGACATTAATTGAACTAAGTTAGTAGTCAGGTCTTAAAAATGAGGACATCTTAAATTGAATTATCTGTCAGAAAATTGGATCACTGTCATTTCTCAAATGTGAGTTCAGACTCTTGATCTCTATTACTGTAACAGCCACTAACCATCAGTGGGATATTATCCTGCAACCTGTCTTAATACAGACTTCTGCTTTTTTCTTGGGTATTAAATATACTGCATGAGCCATTGTTCTGTACAAGCACTTCTTCCTCCCACTCTGTAGCAGTAAATGATGAGGATATCATTTTTGCTTGGAAACATTTTCATGAAACAACTGAATTTGTGGACCCTAATCCTGTTTTATTAACTGTTGCTCTCTCAATGTCCTCAATGTCTCTGAAATTCTCCACAAAACTCACTCTACTATCTGTGTGCCAGGTATTTGTAATGCTCCCATCAACATCTCTTCAAAACAAAACAAAACACAAAAATGAATGAATGAAGAAAGGAGAGTGGCAAACTTGGTGAAATCCAAGCTGCGCTTGGTAGGTTCACTGGGAAATTAAACAAGATGCTTTTCTTTGCATTGCTTCAACACTTGGGTAGGAAAACAGTTTGGAGATGTAGTGTCTTAATCGGTTTGCTGAAAGTGTGCATCTGAAGATGAGCTGCTGTGTAATACTGGCTCTGCTATGAGATATAATTAAGCAGAAGAAAGACATTTCAGGCCTAGAATGAACATCTGTTTTGGTAATGAGCATTAGAGTGATTGTTCTGGAGGCAAATAAATCAACATACCCTTCACTTTGCTTCACAGCCATGTCAAATGGCAATGGGAAAGCAGGTCAGAGCAGAGACTGGAGAGGACAGTATGAGTGGAAAACACTTCTGGCATGGGAAAGCTCAGCTCCCTGAAGCTTGAAAAAAGTGGCAGAAAAGGTCAGACAGGAATTGATGAAAAAGCATTTGCTACAATGGATTATGCTGTAGGTCCTACCAAATTTATCAGGTGAAAGAGCATCCATACCTCACTTTTTCCTCCAACTTGCACTTTTCCAATCCTTGCTGCAGTGGCACTGGCATGATTGTGCCAGGATCCCTTTGATTAGACACTCTTTAACCAAGGCTAGAGACAACCTAGCCCATGAGCTTTTATGAGGTGAAGCTGCTGCTGAGCATATGGCAATAACAGACTACTTACCATATGATTTTTACTATACTGTTTACTATACATATAGAGTGAACAGAGTCCCATTTCTTCTTAAGACTCAGTACGAATCCCAGGGATGTGGCTGGAAAGCACGTTACTTACATACTTGAAGCACCACCACAGTCTCAGGCCTGAATTTTTGTCAAGAAATAATATCATAAAAGAGTTAAAGGATCTTGGACCTAGTCTAGTGTCTTGCCTTTGGATGCAGTGTTGTATACCAGCACAGAGAAGACAGGAACTCAAATGATTACTTTTCTTTCTCGTGCTTTCCCAGGCCTTTTCTTTTTGTTCTGCCTTCATGATTTTGAGACATAAAATCAATTGTGCTGTTAATTGCGCTTCTTAGATTGAACATTTTGCTCAAAACACTGGTGCAGGATTGTTCCTACCGACGAACTTTTCATTTCATGATCATTATTGTTGCATTGGTGTTTCCCCTTTCCCAGTCACTGAGCCAGCATCTGAGGCTTCATAAAGTAGTTTCAATTAGGGTAAGAAATAAGGTACTATAAATCAAGTGGCTTATTGGAGTTGTTTCATCTAAAAATGATATGCAGAGAGTCCTGCTTCACTGAACAAGGGCAGGTGAGAGCTTGCTTTGTTCCAAAATCTCAGGTCAGTGGCTCTGCCCAGTTTCTGGGGATCTGACTCGGGCTCCTTGGCTGGCCAGCCCTGCCACCATACACAGCTGGGAGGAGGACAGGAGCACTCACTCCCACTCCCCTCTCTATTCCCAGCTCAGGAAAGCTCTCCTGAGCTGGGCTCCTTAGAAGGCAGCCACAAGCTTTGCCTGTGCTCCATAAATGCATGGTGCACGCACTTGGGTTTCCAGCCCTGCGAAGGGATGGAACTGGAAGTAGAAAAGATGGTAAAACATTAGAGAGAGGCTGAAGCGAAGCTGCAAACACTCCTGGCCTACTGGCACAGCAGAAGGGATTAAAAATCTGCATTGGTCAAATACTGAGCAGTACAAGCTGAGAGGACCGAAATCTTCTTCACAGCACTCCACACCTGAATCATTCAAAATGGAAAGGTCAAATGATGCCATTGCTTCATTTGCTGTGCTGTTACAGATATTTGTCCAGCTGCACGCTTATCCCTCTGAGACATTATATTAAAGTGGGTACATCGTAAAACATGGATCTGTCATGCGGCATAGGAAAGCAGAGGATGGAGGCAGCAGTAGCAGGTAATCCTCTGGCCGGAGCAGGCGGGAAAGCACGCGTTTCTTAGTACCCTAATAACTTCCATGCCCAATTAACTGGGAAAATTGCCAGGGAGCAGATTCAGAGTAATGCATCTGAGCAATGAATAAATGACATAAACCATATTAAGTACAGTAATTCATCTGAGTTTTGTCCGCAAGATGTTTCACAGCAGTGTCCAATATAAATGAATCTGTATCTGCTGGCGTGCCTTTCCCAGGGAGGCCAGCCATTAAATGCTCGCTGAGTCATTGTCTTGCTGTGGTTAAGACTAAATGATTCAACATTAAAGTATGTTATATTAAAAAGTTATTTTACAGGGATTGGCCCAAATTCTACTGTCAGCTACAGTAGTACTACATGGTACAGTGTGTGGTCACTCTGATACTGCACTGAAGTAAAAATCCACATTTTAAAGCTAGAGGGGAGCCAGTATTTCCACCTTTGAAAAGACTGTCAGCTCATTAAAAACGGCTGACTTGCTTTCCTGCCATACACACACTGAAAAATTATTTTATAGTGGACAGTTAAAAGGATAAATCTTTAGAAGCAATAATGGAGAAAACCACCAGCATCCCAACATGGGCCTGATTTCCCTGCTCAAGAAAAGAAGAATCACAACTCTTTTTGAATGCAAGAGAGACTTTGCGGAGGGCGGGAGGGGGGGAGGTTGGAAGTGTGGGCAGTTTGTGGATTCGCCTGGAATAGTTAAGAAATCACTTGGACTTTGAAATGCAGGAGAGGGGATTAGTTTATCTCATTTGAACTGAAAGCCCTAAAGAACTCAGACATGCCCTGGCTATTGAAAATTTCAGATCTCAAATAAAACAAAACTGAAGTAAGAATGTAAAGATTTGAAATTTGAAAATTTGTCACAGATTCAGAATGCTTTCAAATAGACCTAAATCCTTGGCAGAGAGTAAACTAATGTTGCATATTATAGTTTGAACTACTGTAATTTCTTTGAAGCGAGTGGAACTACGCTAGTATCTGCCAGCTGATCACATTGTTACATCAGTGTACCATACAACCATGAAAATTTTTATAATGTTGAAAACTACCTCCATAGAAGTACCTTGTTTGACTACTACGTTTTCCTGCTATCATTTCCATCACATGATAGGCTCTTGGATTTATTTTCAAAAGCAAAGTCCAGCAATTATTTTATTTGTGAGTTTAATTTTGATTCAAAAAAAAAATAGAAAGAGACAAAAATAGGATAAAATGGAAGGGAACATAGAAATAATTTTGTTAAATTAAAAACACAGCTGACCTCTAGTGGCTGCTTGTCAAAATTAAAGTTGTTCAAATACCCCATGAGGGAAAAAAGAAAAACCCCAAAAACATTTTTCCGATGAAGTGTTCAGTCTGCATTCAAAGATTTTTTTTCTTCTCCCTTTCTCTAGGAATTGTCTCTTTTCTTTTTCCTTCTGCATTTCTCTGCCAAATCCAGGCCTTCTCCAGATAGCACCCAAGAGTTTTGCAACAAAGATAAAATCAAATGTTTCAGTTGCTTTAAAACAACTTTTAAGTGCAAGTTTCCAGTTTTTGCAAAACATAGTTTTAAAGGATAACTTCCATTCTACTCAAAACAATTTGGATTTTCAACAGAAATTTGTCTCACACAGTTTTAGCTTACCAAGTATTGCATAAAATTGGCAAGTCAGAAAGTAGTTTTCAATAAAAAATCAAATGTTTGCCACTAGAGCTAATATTATTTGTTTGTCTAAGAGGTTTTTTTTTTATATGGAGGTTTTAATATTTTTCCATTAAAACTTAAAATTTTATGTATATCAGTGAAAGTGAAAAAAAATATATATAAAGATAAGTATATATACCTATACAAATGTTTGTATAGTATTTCCTCTCTTCCCCAAATCTTGAAAGATGGGGAAAGCCCTGTATCGAATCTAGTCAAGACCACATGGCAAGAAATGCAGGTCTCCTCAAGGCTTCTCATGAACTGTTCTCAAGAGATCCTTGGTGCCTGGCTCACTCTCCTCCTGGTAACTAGCCCATATAACCTGTCGTAACATCAAGACCACTCATGTAGCAGCACATCACCTTGCCAGGTCTGCTGTTGAAGGAGTATTTTCTGAAAGTTGGACATTTAAACCACACCATAATTTTACAATTTAACTTGGTAATGCCTGGCACTATTCAGTACTTTTGCTGAATAATTAATCCCATAATTAATTGGTAACGCATTGATACCTGCACTTCATGTTATCTTGGGCCTATTCCATCAGGTGGGTACAGCCCCATTTTTTTAACATGCAATGAGAGAGAATCATAGAACAGTTTGTGTTGGAAGGGACCTTAAAGATCATCTAGTTCCAACCCCCCTGCCAGTGCATGGAGTTAAGTATTTTTAAGGAGGTGTGCCAATTCCCAGCCTGTTACTCCACACAAGTCTCCTGGATAGGGCTGAAAGGGTTGATGTGAGCAGCTCACAGCTGCTTTGTTCAAGGCAGAGCCCCCATTACCCTACTGCCTTGGGAGCAGCTTAGCCTCTTGCCCAAGTCAGCCCAAAAGTGCCCCTTGTACCTCCTGCTTGCTTACTGCCCTCCATTGCCTGCTAGGCCGCACTGGTTGTCATACCCACAGTGTCAGAGCCCCTGAGGTCACTCCTTCATGGCCTTATTCCTCTTACTCTTCACATCAAGTCCAGGCTACGAACACGTTAGCCATCCCACATTTGATGTGAGGGTGTCTGAGATGTCTCTCTTCAGATGTTCATTTAAAAACAAAACCTTAAAGCGCTTGCGTTCTTCCTGCAGATGGGATGGGTTTCTTTGTTAAAACTTCCCTTGTTCCTTGGAAAATACTTGTGTAGAGCACTTTTGTTCTGTCTGTCTTTTTTTACAGCTCATGGCTAACATCACTTCTGCAGCGTGCCAGAAGGATGAGTGCGAGTGCTAGGCACGAGAGAGGCGTGAGCCTGGCCATGAAGCTCCCTTCCACGCTCACGTTACCCTGCGTGTTGCAGGAGATCAAAGGCTGGCTCGGCTTGGAGAAACTCTTCAAACCACAGGACCTGCCTCCATTCCCCCCACGCTCGCACCCAGGTGAGCACAGAGCAGTTGTAACAGCGGGTGATAGCTCGGCTCAGTGTCCACTTCTGGGGTGGGACCTCTCTCCTCACATAAGGCCAACAGGGAGCAGTAACTCTGGTGTAAATGACTGGAACAACCTCTGCACTGAAAAAAATATTCTAAGTTGAAAAGACAGTTTAATGTCTTCTCCAAATCGAGGCTGACCTTAGAGATTTTGTATTTTTACACTTTTTTCTTCAAAACAATTCATACCAACAATCAGCACAGTGGTGCAGCTATGACAGTCTAAGGATATAAGCGATGCCTTTTGGGAAAAGGTAATAACTATTATTAGAGCAACTGAGAAGCTGCTACACTCAAGAGTGTCTCTGCTTTTTCCAACTCTATCACTGAATGTTGTAACGTAGTCCTTCAAAACAGAGATATGAGGAATGCAGAATTTGTGCCAAAAGGCAATTTGAAGAGCTAAATGCTTCTTTCCCTGCTGCATTGGTTTATGTTTTCTGTCTGGGTGCAGTTAAAGTGTGTGGGCACTGACAGGGTGCTGTACACGGAGCGCATAATTCAGATCTTGAGATCTCCGGAGGGTTTGCTGGTTTCTCTGGGTGAAGTCACCGCTGCTGTTGTCACTCGCTTTGACTAGACTGAAGACCGCACATGGTGGGACACCTGTACTCCCACCAGACTCCCACCCCGCTGGGGAACGGTCAGGCTCCAGCTCACCGCCGGCTCTGACAGGGATGCTCGTGCGGCCGCTGCCAGTCGTCTGCCCCAATGACAAAGCAACTCAGGGCAAAGGCTACAAATGATCTGGGTGGGCTTCAGATTGAGCTTTAACCGAGAGCCTTGCACGCTGTCAGCTGGCACCCTTTTATACATATTGACATTTTTAAAAAGCCAAGACAACAGAAGTTTCTGAAATGGAGCCTAGATGCATAATATTTTTCTTGTAACTCGGTCTCAGAAATTGCACTGGGCCTGTACAAACTCGCAAAATGCTGAAAACTTGTATTGACGTGTGTTTGAGAAGTTCCAAATCAAGTCACTGTAATACCGTATAAAAATAGCTAAAATGGAAAATCATCAACAGAAAAACTAGAGTACTAAATGATCTATGTTATTATTCCCATAGTGATTAACATACTGCATTTTCCCAGCCTGTTGCAATTTATTAGTCCATGTTCTTCTGTATCAGTATCAAATATTATTTCATTATAAAAACTTGTGTGCTTGTTAACAAAAAAAAAATCCAAATTAACTGTCAACATATGTTACTTTCACTTTTTCAAATTAGAGTAAGCAAACTGGCTCTAATTAGTTTCCTGATTAATGAGTGGATGGTAAGCAAGAGAATTACATTAAGAACAATTTCCAGTTTACACTGGTTAGGAGGAGGTAAAAAAATAATTTTTCAACAGGGATCAAATAAATCTAGAGAACCTCATTTTTTTACAATGCTGTGAAAATATGCAAGGCATCACATTGTAAATTGCTGGTTAGGTCACTGGAGCAGGATGAATAAATACTGTTTGCCATATGAAATTGGCTAGTTAAATGAAGATCACAAAATTGTTTGTTGCTATATAAGGCTCATTTTTGCTATAAAAAGAGCAATTTTAATTTACAGGGGCTTAAGGCAATTTTCCATCTAATTTTATGTTTTATAATGTCTGCTAAAACACTGGTGCCTTATTAGTTTGTGTGGTCGAATATATATTGTTTCCAAATTTCAAGGCCAGTGATTTCTCTTGTCCAAAGCAAAACATGGTTACTTTTTCTTCCTAAATGTTAAGAAAAATCCATGCAGATCACATTAAGACAAACCTAAGTTAACTGTCTCATAGCTGCATCTCTTTTTGTTACCAGTAGAAAACACTGTGGTTTATTTGGGTATGAGTAATGACAGGTTAACTTCACTGGTCAGAACTATAATCCTTCCTGTGCCACTCTTTGCTGGGCAATTTCACAACTAAAAAACTTAAAAATGAAGTGAATTAAATGGCTGTTATAACACAGAAACAGCTGGATAGACACACAGCATGATTTCTTGAGCACTTGAGCTCTATTCTCACCAGCAAAGGTCCTGGTGGCCAGGTCAGGCGTAGCTTAAGGCTTTCCATCATCCTGTGATCCAGAGGCTTCAGCTCCCTACTTCCTCCCCTCCCAGGAATCCGCACAAGGGAGGATAACGGCATTGCCCTGTCTCCATGAGCCCAACTCTGGGCAGTGTTGGCCTCAAAAATCAAGCATCCCACTTCTCAGCCATGGCACAGGCAAGGAGGACCGTAAGCAAAGCATCAGCCCTCCACCCACAGGCTGAATTACTCCCAAGCTCCTCAGAAACCTTGGCCATTTATAAATCTCATCTAGTCGGAAAAGCAGCATCGCTTACAAGCTTCCAGCCAGCTGAATTTTTCTGGTTTCTTAACTAACGCCCCTTTCACTGTCACCCTTATTTCAATTACACAGGGTCTCCAAAAGCCAAGAAAGTATCTAGGCAATTCGTGTTTCTTCCCTGGCTCACCATGAGACATTGAAGACAAGGACTCATGGATCTGGGGTTGGCTGGGACTTCATGGCAGATCCACTCTGGCAATACAGTCCCAGTTTCTCATCTTTTCCTTCTCTGCTTCCATCTGCACAAGGGCAATACCACAACCTAGCTGAAGCTGTATAAACCCACTGCAGACGCTCTGTGTGAACACAAAGCAAGGCTGATCTCAAAGACATTTCCTTCAAAGACTTTTCTCAGCTGATATATCTCAGCTGTTGGTATTGTATCCTCTCCACTTCAGATTTTCTCCAGCTACATAAGCTTCCGTTCTTCCTTTCTGCATTCACCCTAATTTTTTCTTCCTGTCTTCAATTGTTCTGTCTTCTGTCTCTTAGGTCTGTCACAAACTTTTATCCCAAGTATGTACTAACCTCTTTTAACTCAACAGTTTTATTTTCAGGTTGAATGAGTGTGTATGCTGAAGAAAGATTTTTTTTCCTAGTGTCAGTGAATCGGGCAAGGAAAAAGCTTGAAAGCAGTCAGTGTAGCAGGCCTGTATGCAATTATTAGTGCTGCAACAAACTTGCTTAGATGCATCAGTGAGAGAAGTGAGTTCTCAGCACTTTGCAAAATCAAGCCATTTTTATTTTCCATCTAAGTATGCGGGGAAACTGGGTAGCAGCTGTGGGAGGTGATAATACTGTGCCTGTTAGAAGAACCACTAAGCTGTTTTCTTCCATCCTTTCAACCTCTGAACAGACGCTGAAGCAGAGGGAAGAAAACCCTGTTTCCTGACCCAGCAGCTCTGCTTCATTACACATTTTTGTATACTAGTCCTGCACAGAAAGCAGAACTCTCACGCTTTGCATATGACTCTGCCTTTCTTTCATATTAGTTTGAACTTAGATGTTGCTGAAGAGGTGGAGTTGGAAACTGCCTTAGTGCAAGAAACCCCTGTGTTAGACTTGGTAAGAGGTGGCCGTGGCACAGAGAGTGCTGTGCTCTGCCAGGCCACAGGACTGGCTGAAGACATGAGCTCCACTGGGGAAAACTGGGTGCTGGGACAAAGATGAGAGATGAGGACTGTCGGTGGTGGAAGAAGGATCGCCGGATGGGTGGCCTTTGCACCTGGAAAGGCTTGTACAGGAATACAACTGCAGGCACTAAACTTTTAGTGTAAATGAAGAAACTGGGGCTGCTGGAAACCCCCAAAAGTTACTTTATTGGTCTTACAGCTTCTTTTGTGGCAGTATAGACTGTTTCTAGCTAGTCAGGGACAAATGCAACGTTTTGTGTTCAAACAGGAAAAATCCCCATCGCTTTTCTGCCAAGAAAACCGCACTGTGAGCACAGTAACACAGGAGAAGTGCTGTTCCTCCACAGCGAAGCAAGCTCAGGTATGATGTCCTCTCTAGACAAAAAATAGTAATGTGATTATCCCAGTAAACAGCTATATCAGATGTTCCAAGTAATTATCTTTTCTTTCCATGATCAAAAAAATAGTAACATATAAACATAAAAAGAGACTTAATTTTTTTAAGCTAACCAGGATTTGTGGTCATAAAGAATAATAGCAAAGGCAAGGGTTTTTTTCTTTGCAAGAAAAATCTTGGAGCAGCATGTAAACAGACCTTCTTGTGGTATTAATATTACCCCATTTATGCTGAAGCTATTCAAACAGAGACATATAAAATTGTGCTCCTAAAAACTTAGGTTGCCAATAAATATTTTTACCACTTTTAATTTAAACTGTTTGCAACTTTGCCCCCTTGCAGAAAAGTGATCCCAGAATGCAAGCTAAGTTATTCTGAGGTTATTGAAGCTATCAGACATTTAAAATAAGGATCATTTCTGTTCCTCTGAACTTAACCTGTTGCTTGTTTGAAAGATTTGACTTGGCAATTTGCAAAGCTTCATCTCATGGGCTGGTGACAAAAGCACAGAATTTTTAGCTTGAATTGATGGCAGGCAGCCTCGTTTAGTGCCTCAGGGGATTTGAGTTCCCATATTGACCTTACCATATATGCCCTTGCTGCAAATACTAGGTGTATTTTTGCAAGGTTACTGCTCTCCAGTTAGCTATCTTGATATCTCAGTATTAAAAAAGTCTCATTATTAAATAGATTTAATGTGCTTTGCTACATCAAGATACCAAACCTGTATTGCATTAAAATGAAAACATAGCTTCAGGCTTCCTTTATAAGCTTACTGAGTTAATGGAAGTTACAAATTCTCACCACACTGAAAAATCAGTGTGAAAAATCAGCACTTTTATTCTGGTGCCTATACAGTGCCTGGTGGATTTAGTACCTAATTTTCCTAGTGCTTAAGGCAATATTCATCTTAAAAAGGTATAAGCTGTGCCTCAAAAAGATGCCTTATAAGTAAGAAGATGGTCTGAAGTAATGAGCTTGGACATTTAAAAAATTTTCTTAAAACTTTTGGGTTCAAACTCCAAAAATATTATCCATATTCAATAGGAGGAGAAAAAGGACAGCTCAAGTTCTCCCACAGTACTTGAATACGTGAGCTGGGGAATTCAAAGGAAAAAAAGAAGATTGTGACAAAAGCAGGGGAGCTGGCAACTCAATCTGCCTCAGGGGCTACTGAAACTAGTTCTGAGGTATTATCTTTATAGTTAAGTGAATAGAAAAAGTTAGAGAATATTTAGAAGGTGATGGGAAACATGACTTTCTTCATTTTCAAGTGTTTTACTTAACAAATCTTTGCACTTTTAGACTCTTATATAAATGATCACACTTCTACTAAGACATGGATATGATACCATTTTCATTTCTGTCACTTTTTCATTTTACAGGGATGTTAATTATGGCAATTTTTATATTATCTATCCTAGTACCAGTTATTTACTAGAGAAAACAATTATTTTCTATTTGGAAATTATTTTGGTTTTAAGCAGCATTCAAAGCACTGATGTAGCTCCAAACTGACTGACTTAGATGCTATAATTTTGGGACATAAGCCCATAAAACTTCACGCATTGGCAAGCCTCTGCTCTCCTTTCATTCCAAAGCTCTCCTCCTTGAGATGAAAACAAAGCAGAAATATTTGCAATTATAATGTCGTAAACCACTATTTGTTTGTTATATGTTTTCAGCTTTCAGGCTGGAACTGAGAATGATGGATTGAAACCTGCCAGCTTGCTAATGAGGCAGCTTCGCCTTGGAGGGTGGAGAAATCTGGGCAAACAGGTACAACTGCAAAAGGAGGCAGCTGCAACCAAAGCATCTTCTCTGGCGACCAGTCCTGGGGCTGGAAGTAGCCAGCTGTGGGCACTTTTCAGTTCTGGGTAGTCACGATAGGGCTGCCGTGGGGTCCAGTGAGTTAGTTGTGTATCCCCTGGAGCACTAGGCACGGGTGTCATGAACAGATCCTGCTCAGCTCTTAAAATGTGCCATGGTGCTGGATGTTTGCATCTATCTGCAACCTTTTTCTCAAACCAGGAAGAGTTTTGTGCATATACATGGAACAGGGGAAAAAAAAAAAAAAAGAGAGAGAAAGTAAGTGAACATGACAGACACAGGCAAAGGGAGGAAGAGACTGGCAAATGTCACTGTTTAACAAAGATCAGTGTTGATGAAGGTCAGTGAAGCTGTTTGGCAATTAGCCTTTGGCCGTGTGAAGAAAGGACTTTTGACTAGTTAGTGCATTATTCTGCAGAGGTTAGTGTTATATACACTCACAAAATCGTCCTATGCCACCCAGCTTGCAAGCATAAAGCCAGGAAAAAATGATACTTTTTGCCAGTTGGCTATATAATTTTCAATGGCCAAAAGCCAACTGGTTGCTAATTGTTATTGCAGTGAAACTGAAAACAAAGCTCTTGGTATGAATACTTGGACTGTTTGTTATATTCACCCTTGAAATTCTTCAGGAAGTGCCACAAACTGCTGCTCACACCCACAGCTCCCAGAAAAGATGAACTGGGTGCCTGTATCTGTGCACAGAACTTGGTTTGCAGCCTTGGCAAATGCTTTCAAAAGGCTTTTTGCAGCTGAGATTAGCTGGTTGCAAAGAAATTCATTTATTCAGCCAGTTTGCATGCTTAGAGCATTTTCCAAAAACCTAGTATATGTAGGTCCAATGGAAGCCCCAGCAAATGTGTGAGGGGAGAAAGCTGGTGAAGAGTGGAATTGCTTTCAATCATAAGAGAGATAACTCACACCTATCTGCTATTATTTGCAGGAGAAGCTCCTGAGGCAGGGAACAACATCTTTGTTTGGTATTTGTGTAGCAACCAGCACAGTGGAGTGCTAATCTATGGCAGGGAGGGCCAGGCACTGCCATCGTTCAAGCAATTAATAATGGTTATTTCCACAGCTGACTGAGCAGACAGCAGCTGCATCACCTGCGCTCACCCTCTGAGTTACACCCACCCAAAACAAACATGAGGGAAATGTGTCTTGGATCATCCTTTGCCCTCCCTCCCACAACCCACTCCACAGGGCAGCAACACTGAAAATAAAATTGTGTCTTAGGAAATTTAGACATATTCATAGGTACCACCACGACTGATTGCTTGATTTCCATTCAGTTACAGAACTGAAGGTAGATCCGTGCACCAGAGTTTTGTTACTATTATTGTTCCAAATATGGATTAGTTGGTCCCCATTAGCTTCTTTTGCTGTGCCTACAAAACTTCTAGGGCAAGTACAAGGAAGCAGGGCAACCTTATGTCCTGAGATGTCCTCTCATTCTGCATGGGACGTTTGCCTAGACTGAAAAAAAAAAAGGAATTTGACAACGTGCCCACAATTTCTGGATGTTGATGAGCCCTGTCAAAGCAGTAGTTTTGGTCGGGTTGCCTGCTACGTGGGTAGGCGGCCACTGTCCGCAGGCGGGTCGGCCGTGTGGCAGATGTGCGGTAGCTCCGTGTAGGACAGTGTGGCCAGGGTGCACGTAGCACACAGTGCCTGTACACAGACTTCCTGAGTGGAAATACAGAAGTCCGCATGCGGAAAAGCTTTTTTGGCAGTTGATTTTATATTTCTCAGAGTTGTGCTGTAACTGAGCTGACAGATAACATCCTCCATTTGCATGTGCTTCATTGACTGTCCTGCCAACCCACCCACACCAAAGCAAAGCTGTAGCGTACACGGCATGCACGGGAACAACATGGATGTGCAGAGATAGTTCCTCTTTCAAAGTACATGATATATGTTACACAGCTTCAAGTAGCAGAAAAAGCACCTCTTTTTCTTTAGAACCGTGGAAAAAATAAGGCATCAAAGGACACACATAATTTCAGTTACTCTGTTAGCCAGCATAAATGCACCAAGCAAATACACATCTTCCTCAGACTTCTACCTGCTAATGGTCTTCCCCTGGTGGTGTCACCAGTTGCAATGGAAAGGAAAAGAAAGATAAGGGAACTTGTGAACTAGAGTTCAGGGTCAGTATGTCAGAGGTGAGCAATCAACAGCAGAAATGGTGGACCTTAGAAAAAGCGGCAAAGGAAACCTTGTACATTCTCCAGGAAAGGAAAGCTGTGGTGAAAACCAACTGTGGGTGCTTACTCACAATGAATCAGACCTATCTGAAGTCCTTCAGAAGAATTTATACCTTTGATTTTAATGGCCAATTTAACTATTTATTTGATATATGCTAATGCTTAATATTGTTCATGCAAACATCAGGCATATTCCACAATTACATAAAACCTTTCTTAAAGTTAATAAAAAATTGTACTTCAGAATATCTGTCTACCAAGTGGATGGGTAAGTATTTTATCATTAGTGTGCTATGAGTTCAACTGCACTGGTCATCTTGCAAACGCATAGACACTGTCCCCAGGCAAATGTAAAACATTAATTAGCAAATACTCAGACAAGTATTTCTGCATGCAATAATAGTCTTATTGCATGTAAGAGGATGGCTCATGGTTGTTAAATAGTCTACTCACATTTGCAAGATCAAAGCCTTACCTAGGGCAATTCACAGGTTGTGAAAAACACTGAGAGATAAAGGGAAAGAAAGGCTGAACACAACAGTGAAAGAAACATAACATAGCGTGTTAACATAATAAACTATTTTGAATGCAAAAATGTCATTGTTCTAAAAACTATTCATGATGGTATTAATGTCCATAGTAGATGTGTCTACCACCATCTGTCATTCATTAATCAAAACAATAATACGAAGAGGAGTATCTTTAGAAGTGAAAAAAAATTATCACTGTGCATAACCAAAAGACAGTCTTTCATTCCTCAGAAATTACTAAAAGGGCAATTTCTGTTATTGCTTATTGCTGTTACTATTATTAGGAAAACTAAGGAACGCCCAGACACTGACCAGGTTCAAATCACACAGGACAGAAAGGTAGTCACTGCCCTGTCCCCAGCTCTCCACCCTAACCTTCAAGGGCTCACAGAGCCACGTTGCTCCAGGGAAACCCTGGGAGACCTTCCTTCTCAGGGGAGAAGAAAATGCTTCCCAAGCTCAGCAGCCACTATATGCAGAAATCTTGATGCAACTGTATCTTAAATCATGGCTTGTTTCCAAACTATTATTAGCTTAGTTTGTGCCCCCAGCTACTCCCTCTTCAACCACTGTGGTGAGAAACCGGTTACTTGGCTGTATTGTCAACCTTGACCACTCAAATATTTGTAGGTCAAGCAAAAATAGGATTAATCTGTGATTTTAAGATAAATACGTTGACAGATTTCGGCTTGTCTTTGGACTTCTGTAACTTCAAGAAACACTTTTTAGATTTATCTTGGTGAACAACAGGACCAGGAGTTAACCACTTAGTTTAGAGTTCATCATTCTAAACTACAAGCTGCAAATCTACTGTATTATTTCTTCAGTTTTTAGTAATTTAGAAAAAATTACCCAATACCAACAACATCAGAAACACTGCTCAAGTCATCTGGCAAAATCACCCCTCCTAGATCAGATTTCTAAACACCCATACGCAGGAGCAGAGACTTCAGAGAGATTTCACCATGGCCATGGAAATGTGTCTGCTGCAGATCTTCTTAGAAACATCCATTCATATGGGAATTTTCAAGATTTTTTTAGTGCTGCCAATATTGCTGGAAACCAAAATTCTTAACATGAGTGGAAAACAAACAACAAGGAACAGCAGAACAGGCTAATGCAGTGTGGTATTATGAATTCAAATAATTACAACTTCTCTGCAAGATTCATTCAGCTGTGGATCTGATAATATTCCTCAACTGAAAATGCCTAACACTTATGTTATATAGTATTTATTTTGAATGGCTTATACAAAGGCTGCTGTATAAAGATTTCATTTCTAGTTTCATTTGTAGTTTACATACATGGTGAGTCAAATAAAATTCACAGTAAAGTGGGGTACTTGAAAGCCAGCATTTCTACAGCAGAATTTTAATTGCCTAGAAAGAAATGTATTCAGGTCAGAGCATACTGAAGCAGCTTGAATAGTTCAACAGTTAGTGAATGCTACTAATAGCTCCCATTGCTAATGCACGGTTAAAATCGTCCACCATTATTATTGTTTGTTCACAGGAAATTTGCCAGCAATAATACATGGGGGTTTATACAGTTTTAGGGCACACCCCAAACCAGACGTCGGTGGGGAAGAGGCAGAGGAGGGCTCCCAGGGTGGAGCCAGCCCTTGGGAGAAAAAACAAGTCAACTCCAAAGCAGCTTCTAAGAACTGTGTTTTCTCTAAGTTATAACGTATTTATTTACTGATAGCCAGTGATGTCCTATTTAACGGCTTTAAAGCAGCACAAAGCAGAGGGCAGTTGACCATGTAAGTTCAGAAAAGAATTCCAACTTTCAGATGACCACAAAGCTGAAGGGCCACTTTGTAGAGAGATGTTTGTGGCATGCAGGAGCGTGCCAGGAATTCCTGCAGCATTGCAGGGGTGCTTCAGCCAGGCTTCCTGGAAGATCTGTCTAGGTCTTATAGAGAACATGTTACGCCAGAGCCACCTTAGGGATGTATTTTAAAACACATAGGCAGGGCCCTCTGTGCTTTGAGGGCCTGGGGATTTGATATGCAATCAAAAATGTGACAAAAATGTGCTCTTGAGTTTAAGTTTTCCTTCCTTAAAGAAGTGTACGACTACTCTTTGTGGCTAAAGAAAAGCTTGAAAGCGTCTAAGCAGTATGAGTCCTCCTAAGCCCTGACTCTGCAGCCTCAAAATCTGTTGTTTCTTATAATGCTTTAAAACTCAACAGTTTTGGCATAAAACTGGCTGGTTTGCTCCAGTCAGACATCACACATGTTTTGTTTTCTGTCCCCTTCTCAGTGAAGACCTGCCTCTTGCTCTCCCACTGTCCGCACAAAGAGAAGTTAACTTGACAACAGTATTTGTACTTTCAGCTCTGTTTTGTGGAGATGGGCAGCTGGGGAATGGAGAGCCAGTTATTATTGCTCTGTCAGAGACCTTTCCTCTGGTGTAATTATAATTACCTTGCATAGCTAGGGTATAATTACTTTGGATAGGTACAACTTTTCTGACCTTCACTGATTTGTTTCCAGCCCCACTGGAAGCTCCTGAACCGACCCCAGTATCTGAGCACCAGCCTTACCCACGCAGTCCTCCTCCCACCTCCAGGTTTAACACAACCTCTGCTTTTCTCAGACTTGTGCCGGAGATTCTATCTGTATAATGCCAAAGTGATTAATGATGTTTCCTACCTTGTGAAATAATATTTTACAACTGCTTTTAGAATCTGAAAAGTAAAAATTAGATCTATATTTCACTGCTCTCTAATCTTGTGTGTGCTCTTCTTGGACTTCTTATCTTAAAAGTATATTAAAAGCAGTGTCTGAGTTTTCAAACTTTTGTAGCAGCCACATCTCACCATTTCCAGACATAACACATCATTTTCAAATGTAGGATTTTTTACAAATCTCTTGTTTGCTACAGAAAGGCTGCCTTGGGCTCAACCTTGCTGCAGATAATGACAGTAGATCCTGCAGAAATCTCTCATGACAATCCCTTACGAGCCTCTATTTCATACTAAATCTTCTCAGTGTAGAGACTTTCATGCAGTCGGTAGTGTAGAACTTAGTTTGGAAACATGTCAGGAAATATGTCAGGTGAGCACAGAAGATCAGTCCAAATCCCTAAATCCTACTTCACCCTATTAAAACAACGCACATGGGTTGGAAGGAGAGATTCTCAAAAAGGGAAGAAAAATTGAACAAGCAGTTCAACAATAGTACAGCTACACACTGGAGCAAAACACTGACGTGTTGATGTCGTACGGGATGACCAGGCTTCACCTGCCTGCGTTGCCCTAACCATGCAGCACTGCAGTCTGCCAAAGCTTACCTGGGACGGTGGAAGTTTCACCCTTGTGTCCAACTTCAGCCACAGGTTTTTGTGTTGCAGAGTCACTGCTCTGATCAAAAAGGAATCCTTCTTTCCAGGATGAATCACAAGCTGATCCCCTGGTAAACCAAAACAAAGGAAGGAGCAGAAATAAATGGCTGGAGGGGAGGCAGAAATTCCCATCCAGGGGCAAAGAAGCCTTAGGCTGACTGATTCTAAATGTGAAGGTGTACTTTATTCCAAAGAGCTGTTATGTATCTTCCCAGATAGAGTACAGGTGGCATAAAATAGAGTATTTAGTATCACAGCCTAATTTGTCAGAGGAAAAAAAACTAAATCAAATGTTCAAGTGGGTATCCTGGTGGTGGGCAGATCCAGTGTTCATTGCTGCAGAAAGCTGGTTTGCAATCACAAGCATATTGAAAAATGTATAGGGCAGAAAAAAATATTGTGTCTTAAAACTTTTTTCATTGAAAGTTAGGAATTAGAATTAAAAATTTTAAATTAGGTTTCTCTTTGTCAGAGAATTACTCTTTTTTTAATTGAAGAATTGAATATACAGAAACACTAAGACTTCAGTCTGAGACAGGCACGGTTCTTCCCCAGAGCTGCTGTTGCGTCTCAGGCTGCGCCCGTCCTCCTCTGCGGATCAGGCAGAACCTCTGGTCTTTGTGTATTGTGATGGTCTGTGAGAAGGAGACGCTAGGACAAAACTGCATTTGCTTGCCCTGAGGTGCATGATGGAAGATGAAGTCAAAGGATTCCTTTGTAGAAAGGAGAGTAAAAGGGAAGAATTTAATTGCAATTCCTAGGTGGTCTGAAGCATTCCCATTTTCATCTAAGATACTTCTTTTCCTGCTGCTTGTTGAAAGAAATACACTTCTCTGTGTAAAAAGTTGGGAAGGTTCCATTTTTGCTAACATTCTCAGCAGAGAAAGTGCTGTTTTCATAGCAGTACTTGAGTGCTTCTGAAAACCCAGGCAAAAATACCCAACAATATCAAGAGGAAGATACAGATAACTGTCCCAAATCTGACACAGCGCAAGGCATTATTAATCTTTTAACACAGCAGAGATCAGGATGGAGAATTCATTTAAAAAAAAAAAGGGGGGGGGGCAAAGCTTATACCTCACAGAACTAAGGTTTCACCCCACTATTGCTGAATTTAAGCTAATGCTACATAAGGTTTGTCTTGGTTTTAGGGCAAAACAGGAACAGAAGGGAAATGGTCGGGGCAATGAGCAGGGCAGGGTTTTCCTGTTGTTTTGAGTTCTTAAACCAAAAAAGACATGCTGACTGATGGGACATGTGGAAGGAAAAGCCAGAATGAAAATGCCAAGGGAGAAGATTATGAGGATGAGAAAGAATGAGCTACAACTTACGAGGGTACCCTAGATTCAGTGGTCACTTACCTGCCTGGTCACGCATTTCTGGTGTGACTCGTCGAACCAGGTATTTAAAAGTTTTCAGCATCCATGCTTAATACTTCTTCAGAGACTTTTGATCTTTCTCTTCTTTTATCTCCATCTTTTTTTCACAGGGCTGGGTGGAAAGGGGGATGAGGAAATTAGTTTTTCTCTCTCTTTCCTTGGTGGGAATAGGTGTGAGGGGATTAAGAAGGTCTTTCACCTCCCCTTCATCCAGTTTGGCTAACAGAATTGTTCCACTTGTAAACTCGAGTGATTACAAAAACACCCACTAGTTCTCAGATCATTTGACACATTCATTAGGAAATCAAAGGTCTTTTCTAGCTGGGAAGAGAAGTCTTTACATTAAATACTAAAATAGAAGCACTCTGGCATTCTGCAGCCCTCTGTAACAGATCATTATGCAGAGACAGACGGGGTTCCAAGTTTTCTAGAGGGTAAAGCTAACAATGTTTTACTGAAGAAAAGACCAAACACAAAGTTCCTGAAACATCTAAATATGTTCTGCCTTTTCCACAATAAAACATTTCACATATTTTAAAGTTATTTGAAGTTTTGTGATTTATTTTTTGTGTGTAATGTGATACAAAGTGCCAGATCATTGCGCTTTTTTTTTGCCAAATGAATCAGATCTATCTTTTTTTTTTTATTCCTCATAAGAGTCCAAGTCACCGTAGCTCCACGTATTGGGCCCATTCAGCTAAAGATGTTTAGATTTGTCCTTTTTGTATTGAATTATGATGATGGTTTGGTTTTAGGTATCATCGCCTCTAAGTTAGAGTATGGGCTTGCAAACATGCCACAAATATAGCAGCCAAATCCAGATATTGGCAAGTTACTGAGTAAGCATAATTCATAGCACACTATGCATTTATATTGCCCTTGCTTCACCTCTTCAAACATAATGGGATGCATTTGTCTTGGACTGTCTTGAATTTAAACATATGCTGTAGGAAGGTGTTAAGTAACACAGTCAAAGAAAAAATGTAGACAACGCATTGGGGTACACCACATGACTGAAGACCACTGAGCTACAGCAGGTTCCGTGATGAACTTCCATTTGTTAACCTATTTTTATCACATTCATTAGTGATTCTGTGTCCACAGACTTCAACATGTTCTGGCCTCACCGAGTGACTTAAAAGTAGGAGTAGATAACATGACTGCAGTGTTGTTAGCACATAATGGGCCAAGTACTGTTTCAGCTAACAAGGTGTATCCAGCCAGGACAGAGTTTTTGCTTGTTGATACACCACCTTGCTCAGTGGGACCCTAATCCCAAGCTAGATCTCTCATCTATCTCCAGTGTAATACAAATATACCTAAACAGAAACATCCCCGCAAGGTAATAGGCACACTAATAATATTCCATGTGACCACACAAGGTAGTGTAATTTAATACAGAATTGGTTTATAATATAAAACTACATTTTTGCTATGGAAATTCAAGGGGCAATTTATAGTTTCCTGTCAACACCTGGCTTAGCATAGGCATGATCTCAAATTGATCCTCCTTCTGCTCGCTCTCCTGTTCATTAGCTACAGTACAGGGAAAGTGCTTTAAACCCTTTGCTTATGGATTTCTGACTCCACAGATGCTTGATTCCGTATGAAATGTCCCTCTGATCTCTCAGGCTTCTGAGGTTACAGACTTGTGAAGAATCTCACTTTAGCAGCTGCTCCCATAAAATGGCATATATAAGCAAATTAGTAGAGACCTGAATCTTTCCCCACTTACTCATGAAAATACTGGAGCAAAACCAGGCAGATTGATGCATTGCCATCATCCCAGCTGTTTCTTACCACCACCGTTACAGAGTCAAAGGAATCATGCATAAAGGTACCTATGGGCACTGTAGGGCAAATCTGGTAGGATAAACCACTTCCACGGTTGCCAGACTTTGTGCTGAAATGGATTTGTGAGTGGATTTGTGCTTTTATGGTACCAATAACTCCTTTTGATGTCCTACTGTAGAGCTCTGTGCTGAGCAGCATTTCAGACACCCAGCAGTTCCCATAGCCCTCCAAAAGGCTACTGCAGGAAAAACAACCAGCAGACACAGGCTCCTTCTTCCTGATGTGCTCCTGTAAGCTTTGCAGTGCGAGTAGTGGCTGAACTGAGCCTCTATTTCCCTCCTGGTCTGAGGTTCGGAAGCTAACTCACCGGGGACAGAGCTGTGAGAGTTCACAGTGCCAATTAATGCAGAGTCAAACACCCAAGTTCATAGCCCTTCCACGGTACTCTAATGAGCAGGAGAGCAAACAAAGTGCCTTACCTCATACTTAACTAGAAACTGTTAAGGAACCATTTAAAATTACCCCTTTGAATTTCATAGCAAAGACATAGCTAGAAAGTGTTAGCAGAGAATGTCTGCCCATGGACCCAGACTCTGACAGTTTATGGCTTTTTTTTTTTTTGCTAGGTAGCAGCTCCATTCTGCCAGCATCCCTCTCATTTTCTTCCAGGTTTTGACAAAAGGTCTTTCCTTCTAGCTCAAGCTACAGTTTTCCCAGCAAGTCAGTGCTGGTAAGAAGGTGTCTGACTTCAATATTTCTTAACAGAAACAGCACTTCTAGATTTACAAGACCCCAAAGGAGAAAGGTTGGGCCTGCAATAAGAGAAAACCTGCATTTAACCAGGTCAGTCTCTCTTGTAGACAGAGTCTATAAGCAGAGCTGTGAAGTCTCACACATGGAGCATGGGACTTACCCCGCTGGCTTCTCTCTCGGGTCCCTCGGATTAGGGCTCTATCCCTGCAGTGCATTGTCCCCCCTATTTCCCCTCCCAGATGCAGCAAACAGAGCAGAGCCGAAATCTGCTAATGAGCAGTAATTGGCACAGGGTGATGGAGTGAGACGGCTGGGGCCAGCAGGGCTGCCAGGGGTCCCATGTTCAAAGGAGCCATGGAGGAGACACGTTCCTCAGCTCCAGCCATGCACTGTATCCTTTTCTCAGCACCTGCCTGAACAAAATCCCTTTCCATGATGCTATTCATAGGTCCATCCTCACACACAACCTAGTGCCCCAGACAGATACTGCCCCTCATTATTTGACTGGAAATAGAGGATTAACCCATCTGACTCTTATATAAATGTTGAAAACCATGGCAGGGGCTACCTATGGCTGTTTGTATCACTGAGACCATTCTGACGTGAAAATTGTTTACACCGAAAAGCACTGTGGTAAATGACTACTTGAGGCTCTTTGAGCACAAAGCCTGAATTCACTATTTCTGGGACCCAAATACTGCCTGGGACCAAAATACTGGCCCTCACACAGCAACCATGTCCATTAAGAAAGCAAGACAGGGTTTTGCTTTCTGTCTCCATCCCTTGTATCATGACTTCTCTTCATGTCAGCCCACTGAATAAAGGCTTCCAAAGCTTTTGCTGTTCATAAGCACGAGGACTTTTTCTCCCTTAAAATTAGGAAGATCTCTGATTTTAATGAGTTATATGTTGTGGCAGCAACTTGAAGCTAGTGAATTACAGAATAGAGGTTGGCAGCAGAGACCTTCCATAAGTTGCAGTGTGCCCAATTATCTTAACAGGCTGGGTAGCAACGAGTGAATTATTCCAACAGAACATAAACCAGCATAATTGTTTTCCTGCAATTTTTATATCAAATATCACTTGTTTTTGAAAACACATTTCTTCTTTCCTTTACCATAGTCTCCTGTTGAGGAGAAGCTTGATCTGTGCCTGATCAGTTTGTTGGACTCGCTGGACAAAAGAGCACACATTTCTTATAGACGGATTAAGCTGTGTCTGTTTCCTCACTGGTTTTCTCCTCCGACCTACCTTTAGGAAAGAAACTTGCACAAGGGCTTTCTCAGGGACACAGCCAGTCAGCAGCATTAACTTTCATTGCAGGTATGTTGCTACAAACCCTGAGCTGATATAGCTCAGACTAGCTGTCACTTGGGGCTCATCTGCATTTTGAAACCCATAGTGGCAACACAGCACACCACAGGAGAAAAAAGAGCTTCATGATAGCCCAGCTCCAGAGCTTCCTCACACAGGTAGGCTGCAGTGACACCACCCTGTGTCTGCGCCAGGGATTTTGCTGCACGGCTCCTTCGTTGAGCCCACATAGGTTCTTTTTTTTATGCTTGGAGGGTTTTTTTCCACACTGTTAATCCATTCTACATAGCTTAAAAACAAAAATATTCATGGCTGAGACCTGGCCTTTCACTGAGGCTCTTTGCTCCAGCTCTGGGCAAGGCTAAGCAATCGCTGTATATAAAACATAGCTTACAGCAGTTTTGACTTTTTACAGTAAGTATTTGAACCAGAGCAGCTTTATGATGCCTGATTTCTAGTGATGGAGGGTCCCCAGCAGAGACAGTGAAGGAAGAAAATGAATTCACCAGCACTAATTTGTACTTGGATAGTGTTTGGGGTGAAATTTTAAATAAAAGTCATCAAGGAACACCGTGGTAAAAGGAGTCTTTTAGTTTGCCCTCTTCCAGGGACATGGGTTAAAAGGATATGACTGTTGTAGTGGAAAGACTTCCCACATTTCTCACTCCAGCAGCTTGTAAAAATAGTGGACTGGGGTTTATTTTATTTTATTTTATTTCATTTTATTTTATTTATTGCCTTATTTTCACAGACTTTGCTGAGCACAGAGCCTTCAAGTGTTCCAGCAGTATGCGATCACTTAAAGAGGCCAAGGACTGTGGCCCTTTAGGAGTCCCAGTGATGCACTTTGGCATCCCCAAACAGCCCCAAACCATGGCATCTGGCCATGTGCCCCTCAAACCTTCAAGGCCTGATGTGAGCAGCGCTTTCAGCACCAGGAACGCACGGGACATGTTTGACCCTGTCTTGGGACCGTGCAGTGCCACGACCTGAGAAGAACTGTGCAACATCCTGGATTTAGGGCAACATTTTTCTCCCACATGTAGCAGGGCATTTCTCCACCATCACCACCACCAGCCCTCTGTGCAACCCCTTCCCTGGCGTGGTGGGAATTCACTCCAGCAAAGAATGTACAATCAAGATCTGCAATTCAGATCTAGGAGCAGAATGTTGTCTTTAATTTATAAAGCATATATGCAAAAGGAATCCTAAATCTGATTTTTATTGTTTGTGCATACACTATTTGCCTAGTATCAACATAGGCTTATGCAAATAATTTCATTTGGTTTGGGATGAGGTTTTTTTAATTTTAAAAATTCTCTTCAGCTCCCACTCATCAACACTCTTCCTGTCTCTTTTTTCCTCTTAGTAAATTCAAATGTGTGTGCACATGGTTGCACAGGTACACGTGCACACACAGAGCGTCCGTTCAAACTCACTCTTGCTTTGAGGTTCCTAAGCTGTGCATGTCCTATTGCCCAGTTCCAGGGTCTCAGGAGGTGGAGCTCTCTCTTTCTATTTATGTGAAAGTTACTTCTAAATAAGATTTCCTCCATCATATGAGAATTGAGTTATTTCTGATTATGTTCCTTGCAGTGTTAGGAACGCCAGATGAGAGGGGACTTCAGGGATGATGGCAGCAGACATCACTACTACCTCCATCACACAAACACTTTCAGAAACTCATGATATCCCATCTTTAGACTCTGCTGGTTACCAGAGAACTTAAAAAATTGTAATCAGCCAAATAATTTTTAAGAGGCAAACCCACCTGATACCAGCATCAAATTCAAGCAGCATGCTTTTTTAAAATACTTATTAGTAAGGAAAAAGTATTTTTGATTTTCACTGCATTTTTCCATGTTGTGCCATGTCCAAAATCTAGGATATACTGGATCTACCTGACAGATGTTTGAACACTGAGGTTAGGCAAGCCAACTAAGTTACTAAGAAATGTAGGAGTTTTGTACACAATATTATAAATAACAGTGGAAAATGTTATTATGCCTAGTAAACAAACTAGAAACAGAAACAAAATAATGTATGCTTTATAAAATACGGTAAATTGTGTGTTATGCCATTTCCTGTTTTCCTCCAATGAATTGGCTAAGAAGTATTATCTGGATACTTTTATTATTACTGTTTCTGTACATGGCATATTGTTAAACAAGATCCCACTGTGACTGAGGTGTGTCCTGCAAGAAATCTAGTGACAGGGAGGTTGATCAACACCATCTGCTTCCAGGGCTGGAGAACTCCTGGTCTGACCCCCAAAGAATGCAACATGGGCACAAAGAAATGCAGTTCAGCCACGGGACTGAGTGGTCAATGGTGTAGAGACAACTTGTGAAAGCAAGAGCCTTCAAGGGACAGTTTCAAGGGTGGAACTTGGCAGGCAGGAGCAGGGAGAAATCTCCAAGGGTAGGAACGAGTAAGAAAAAAATTAAAAAGCCAGTTGTGGGAAACTGAGACACAGGAATCAATAACAAAGTATGATCAGAAGTATATGGCACAAGAGACTCCAAAAAGAGGCGGAGAAGCTTTACCAACTTGTTTGTGCAAAAGTTGGAAGAAATGTCTGCCATCCTGAGCCAGTGTCACTTTCCATCTGCTGTGTATTCTGGATGGTTGAAAACCCCTTGAAGTCTTCCAGCATTTCACAGGAAAAGATTCTGGGATTTTCTTTGGGGGTGTCAGAGGGGGGAGGGGTCCTTTTTCATTTAACATTTTTAGTATTCAAATTAGAAGACTTTCAGCATCCTGGAGTGAGACTCAAAAGCCTTTCCCTAGGAAGCCTGGGAGCATATCAGAAATCAATGGCATAGAGGATGGAAAAAGTTTCAAAAATGTGAGACTGGCAGGAAATACTGGCACATTTCTGTTTGATATTTACTTTCTTGGCATGCAGTGGCTCTTTTAGCGCCAGTGGAAAATCCTTTAGTGCCAAGCCACTCTCAGATAAATCTGCACACAAAATGCACTTTGAATTGGCATGTAGCTTTTGAGATTAAGGTTTAACCCTTGCCAAAATATGTAATTTTGGATTCTAGCATCTCTTTTAAGTAAATTAGGCAAGTTCATAATACTAAAATGCTACACGTGACTGATTTGAATTTGATGCATAAGAGCTCAGCCAAACCAAATGAATGGGTAACAGTAAGGACACCTGACACAGAAGGAAAACCAACCAACTAAGGCTCTGAATTATGTGCCCATTTTTGTACAGACATAGAGGAAATCATAGCCTACAACCTACACAACCTAAACCTAATCTCTGGGGAAGATTGAGTCCTACTACAAGAGTGGAGGTGATCTTCATGTGAGCAGGGAATGTGGAGAGGTTGAGGACACATGAGCAGACCTAGCATCGATTCTTGCTAATGAGTTTTAAAGCCCCTTAGCCTGCCTCATTAAATCCACGCATGCACTATATCCTACCCAAAACCACAGATTTTAAAGCTCAGCCTTCAACTGGACAGTCTGCACAATCCTGAAAGAAAAAAAAATACCTTACATGATTGCAGAGTTCATGGATTTCATCTCAGCCCACTGGCAGTCCTGTCCCTAAGCTGTTGGTTGACTGGGTGCAGGTTTGCTGTTGTCTCTCTCACTACTAAAGCACTGATGTGGGAGGATCTCACATCGGCAGTGCTCCCTACAGCAGGCTGGGAGCAATTCCTGGAGATCCAGGTCACGTAGGGATTGAATGTAACTGCTTTTCAATATAATAAAGATGCTCAACTATACAGTAGTTCTGAAAGGCACAAAAAGATGTCACGGACAGAGGTGTGGTATATACATCACTAGAAATAGAGCCATGTTCATCAGTCAGGAGGTATGGTGACGATCAGGAGCCAAAGTCAGGTAGCACAAAAAAAAATCTACAGAGCAAGACAGTTCTGGATGGTATACCCTGAGGCTGGATATTCTGCCCATTTCCCGCTTACTTCTTCTTTCTCATTCATCAGCATTATGCAGAAAGTTTCTCAGAAAGGAAAGGTTCCCTGCATCCTCTTCTTCCTCGCAACTTTCCAAAGCAGGACACCTTCTGACAGAGTGCCCCTCTGCTGTCAGTGGTATGATGAGAACCCATTGCCACCTTTGGGAAGCTGGAGAACATCTGCCTTTGGTCTGCCACTGGGTCAGCTGGAATTCTTGAAATTATACTCTTTTTCCTATGAGTATATGAAGACAATATAGCCAATTGCCAAGAAATGAAAGGTATGAGGACAGGGGTTAACCTAAGTAGTTCTGCTGTTATTGTTTTTACATAGAGTTTAATTAATTAGGCTGTTTTTAAAAGGCTAGGACACATAAACTCAGCATGAATCCAAGTTACCTGTATTCCATAGTCCCGTTATTATATTTCATCACAAAGCAATTACTTAAAACGTCTCTTGCTCTAAAACAGTCCTTTTTGGCAGCAGTAGAACAAGAATCTTAAACTTCAGCCATGTTAGCTAAGACAAAGCCTAGCTTTGCTAAAAACTGTAGGTATGTAAAGTCTTCCAGAGTAAGGTAATACAGTAGTATTAACTTTTAACAAAATAAGATAAATGTCCTATTCAATAAGGTGCAACAGACCTTGCTTATGCAGTTTCTCTCTTCTAATGTTATTTCTTTGGCTTCAAAGCAGTTATGTCAGATTTGTACAGAGAATCCTAATGCAAAGTGTCTAGCCCAGTATTTCTAGGTCTAACCAATTCACTGACAATGTCAGACTCTAGATAATTCTGACTGTTCCACTGTAAAATGGTTTGAAATGATGGATTTATGAAAAGAGGAACATCAGCTGTCATCCCAGCTTTCCAGCATTTGGCTAACTCGCTTCTACCCTGTCAATAAAAATAGGTTGTTATTAACAGAGCAGGAACTCAAAGGAATTGCTTGAAGCCTGTTTCTTAGATACACAATTTATGGTATTCAGACAAATTCACCAAAAATGTGTTGAGGAAAAAAGGTTGGTTTATATATTTTCAGATCAAAGATCTCATTATTTAAAGTACTGTCAGGTTGTCTTTCATCTTCAGAGCTGGCAAGCATAGGAAAACATGTTGCAAATAAAAGCAGCCTTCCAAAATGTCATACTGATTATGCATTCACAAGTCAGCTACTTGAGGCTCAGCTAGATGACAAATATCACAAGTCCACTATGTGGTTTAGCTGTTGTGGTTTGAGAGGCTGGACAACAGCCTTTTCTACACTTATTGCAGAAACAGCCATATTGCAAAAGGCATACCCAGTAACACTATTTCCTAACCTATAAATTCATGTTAATTTCTTTTGGTGGTTGATAAAACATGGTAAAGGCTGGCATCAAGCTGCTAGCTTTTTATCACATCGCTTATTTCACAGGACACATGTTGATGTGTTCTGTAATTTTGGCCTGTATTTTTTCCCACTATTTCCCCATACTTTGACAGTGACAGCAGTCTATGACCATCTAGGTCTAGGAACCTAGAAAAATTATTGTAATAGATGGTGAGACACATTTTGTGCATGCAGGAACTTCTTCAAAGTTGTGAGATGTTCCCCAGTGTGTACCTTTCCAACATTAATGAGGTGTTGAGCAATAGAAGGAATGCATGTCAAATTGTAACTGATAACGGACAATGATTTACTTCCACTGACTTTACCAGTTTTTCTCTCTCAGGAAAATATTTAGTGTATATTTTCATTGGTATGGTATTCTCAGAAGAACAGGGAAATTGAGACTATTTAATGTCTCTCGAAGGAATGCTTTCAACTGCTGAGAATGGAGGGGAAAAGCCATGGAAGTAATTTGCTACTGAATTTCTTCATAATTACAGGGTTACGACACATGCAAAAACAATGAGTCTCCTTTTGAAATTTTACGTGGGTGAAAGGTGAAGATCAAGCTGAATTGGGTCACTTGTTTATTCTGATGATGATGACAAGCTTGAATATATAATAGTCAAGAGAAGCCAAGAGCCACGTTGACATAAATGAAAATTAACACACCCCAAATTGCAGAAAAGCCTAAAATGATTCAGTCTTTCTTATTCAGAAATAGTTTCTGCAGATTCTGTTAGCACCAGTAAAAGTTCATCAAAAATCAATACAGCTTTAATTATCCCCATATTTATTAATGCCCATATAGCTTGTGTCTATACTGGTGCTCAAAATGATAACATATTGTCTATCTTGGAAGGCTGGCAATAAGTTAATGTTTGATAATATACAATAAACTAAGCTGAGTTAATGTTTGCTGGTATGGGAATAAGGTTTCTGAAGAAGCCATTACAGGGTGTACGTCTGACTTCCTGATCCACTGATGTTCTTTATCACACACAGGTAAGACAACTTCAGCTGAAATTAGAATCTCTTTCTCAAAGAGATGGTGAGTGAACAATCACGACCAGTCCAATGTCCCGCACAGACTGAAGTATCACAGAAGATGTCCACATGTGGGTTTCTTTACAAATGTAAAGATGTTATGGATAGAATTTCCTCTTCTGAGGAATGAGAATCATAAATCTTTGTGAGCACAAGACACACCATTGTTTCATAACAACTTTTTCTAGGTTTTTAGAGACAAAATAATTATTAGCTTCAACCTACCTGATTCACTGCAATTTCCATCACTTCATCTCCCCCTTTAGCACTATAGGATTCTATATACTATCTCTTGTCCAAACACCTCAGCCAGAGATGCCCTACATATTTGCCTACAAATAAATGTGAAGAACAGCAGAATATAGCCATTGTCTTAATCAGATGGACACATCACTAAAGCATTGGTTGGAAAAGCTGCTTCTATGCTGCTAAATAAAACAGGGCCTGGGAGTAAAATCAAGCACTAGACCACTGGCTGTCCATGCCATTTAATTGTTAACATGGTCCTTGGCATGGCTGTGCCAGCTAGCCTTCTCAGGCACAGTGTGAGGGATAGACAGGACTCTTCCTAGTAAGTATTATGGACAAAATACACCAGGTTCCCTTCATCTCTCATACTCCCCAAGGCTATTGCATCAGGCTTTGTCTCTTAACCACTCTTCAAACCACTCTGTGGGCATGCAACACACATCCTCAGCTTCATGTTACAAAAATACTTCCCTAATGGTTGCAGCCCAGCACATGATTTCAGACACTGTGAACTGAAAAAAGACTGTATTTGTTTCACTACAAAATGAAATAGCTGATCTTGCACGTAGTATTATCATTTAAATATGCCTGTCCATTAAGGAATGTTCAAGTAAACTACAACCACCTTGATTACTCCCATCCTCTGGCTGCAGTTCAGATCCCATCACGTTGATATTTTGAAGGCACTATATACGAGTCTCTAAAAATACTGTGAGTCAGCAAAGTCTTCTCCTTCCTTTGGGAAGATGATCTAGATTTACAGTTCTGCAAACAAGAACAAAGCCTGGCTGCCGGGTCTAAAGTATATGCTGACTTCATATAGTGACTTTTTTAGGACATAAATGGGTTAAATTCATTCTTTTGGTTTTTATTTCATAAAGCAGATTCATGTATGATAAGGTAGCAATGGAGCCTGTTTGTGTTCATATAGGTTTAAATTATAGGTGCCTTCCTTTGGAGGATGAAGAAGCAGGTTTTACCAGCTTTTATATAGTAAAGACTTAAGAGTCTCCATATAGCCAACAGAGGCCTCTGAAGGCCTCCACAGAGATTCTCTGCACCTGAATGAATCCCACTGACTCTTTAGTGAAGGTCAGTAAAGACTTATTGACATTAGAGAACAGGGAAATTCAATGAGTGCTTCAGAGTTACTCTGAGAATTTAGGTAAACCTAGTATTAAATCCAGACCTCTGGGAGCCAAATGACTCCTGTGCAAAATCTTCCTTCTACATCAGCATGAAGACCAGAATCTTGATTAAAACGTAACCTATGTAGGCCTATAATGTTAATTAGGGGTAAGAATACATCTTGAGAACACCTTCCAGGTGACTAAATAAGACTGAGAACTCATCAGCATTACTGAACAGAAAAGAACACCATTTGAGGCTGAAAAAGGATACCTGTTATGAATCAGTGAATTAGCATTTCCTTCTAGGTAAAATATAATGGCAGCATGACCAGTTTGTCATGGTGAACAAAACTATCTAATAGGCTTCTTTCACTTCTAGTTTTAAGAAGTCAATTATCTATTTTAACAAGATGCCTTTTTTGACAAGGGCCAACAATAATGATGATGGACATATCCTTTTCACTTACAGGGTTTTTTTGTAATTTACATATATAACATTTTTCATAGCATTAACAGTATTCAGAAATATGCTGAAAAGGTAATTGAAGCAAGTCTAGATCTGTCTCTCACGTAAACATGTGGAGCACAAATACACGTAGGATGATTATCAGTAGCTTAAGAGCCTTTTATCATAATGACATTTAAGCCTTATTTCATGTGCTCTGAGGTTGTTTTTAAAAATCTGTTGTCTAAGACAACAAATCACTTCTTGGGAGTTTTTCAGCCATTTGATTAAGAACTACCCATCACCCCCAAAAGCCCTGCAGCTGTTCTAGCAGAAAACTTAAAGGCCAAGACATTATAAATATCAGGAATAATATTGCAATGATTGGATTTAAAGTGTATTTGTTTACTTGTTAGGATTCACTACATTCCCTAAAATATAGCTCTTAAAAACTATAATAGGAACTCATTAAAGTAGCAGCTCAAAAGGCAAAGAACTCAGTTCTCTTTCATTCAAAATATGTTTGGTTTTCATTTTGTGATAAGAAGTATGAAATGAAGCCTGAAGCACAAAGATTAAAACATCCAACTATAACAAAAATATCACCTTGCTCAATATAATGTTTCTTGTTTCTTCTGATCCCAGTATTCCTTTCTCGCAGCAGTATCTCTGTTTCTGTGCACAGACATCTGGGCCAGAGGTTGATTTCTCAGCGATGGAAAAAAAGAGTGGTACAGAGTCTGAGTACATTCCTGCTGTAATTTACCTTACTTACCTACATATAACTATACCCACCAGTCCCGCAACAGGATGGTCAAACAACATGCAAGGAAATCCCTTTTTCCAGAAAACTCAGCCTAGCAGTAATTGTGGGTTTGCGGCAATAACTCTGTCACAAGAATTGACCTAATCAGAGCCTAAAGCAAAGAGCAAACATTCCTTTTGCCTACACGGCTCCCTCTCCTCCAGCTATCCTACGCACACACTTGCACAACTCAGAAGCAATAATGTGTCCTCCCGAAGGCAAATGCTATTCATGTATTAAAAAAAATAACTGGGAGAGTACAGCTGTACCAAGCCACATCTGTAAGTGTTGTTTTCACAACACAATCAGGCAAAGACAGAAAATGGACCCAGGAGGAGATCCTGAAAAATTCTATACCAACAGGCTGAGAAGAAGGTTTCTTGAAATGGGAAATTCACATAAGGTTTCAAAGACTTCACAATTATGTTGAAGTTATTGAAGATGGTTCCTAAGCTGGTAATGCCATGAGGAAATTTTGACAGTAGTTTTTGCATTATGACATCAGTTATTTAGAACAAGATGCATGCCCTTTTCAAGATGTAAATCATATAATGAAAACAGAAGATAAAATTCATTTTTCTGTATTAATCTGTTCATGATTTTTGAGAACAGGCTCCCTACTAAGCCTGACATTTTTCTCTCTAGAAGTGAATAATAAGATTAAAACTTCAAGGACTCTATCCTCAGCCACTATATATTTACGTACAAGAGTTGAGGCTTTGGCTTAAAGTATTCAAAAGCCCATTTGTGTTTTAAAAATTCAAACAATTTTAATATTTTAATATTCCCCCTCGGGTTATTGAGAAAAATCAGATTTAATACTCACCAACCATCTGATTTATATAAATATCTTATAAACTTTAATACTGGTGCCTTTGCGCACTTAAGAGCCACATGGGATATGAGAACAGGGAAAAGTTGCACGAAAAGTCAGTGGGAAAAGATCTGGTTTCTTAGTTGTAAAGCAATAAAGGGCATGCATTTAAAATTACATATTTTAATATTTCACATAACCCATACTGGATGCTGCAGAAAATGAGTACGTTGGTTCGGAGCTTTGCATATGCTTGCCGATCATAAGAAATCCAGGTGGGGGGCCCTAGCTGTGTGCTCAGGTGCTGTGTGGTCAAGTGTGCACACTGAGGACTGAGGAAAAATCACCCTTCTGAACCCTGTGACCACTCCTGCTTTGTATATTATTCGTATCTCTCATCTGCAGGACTTACCATCAAGGAAGATAGCTCGGCCATTGGTCAGATTGATGGCAGCAAAGTCACTTACTCGATGGCACTGCAAAGACAGAATTCACTTGAATTCATCACTTGACCTGAAGAAAATTCCTCTCTGCGTAGAAGCTTAATATGAAGTGAATGTACTGCACAAGTTACAGTTAAATCTTTGAAATAAGCTGCAGGTTGGGGAATGCAGGAGGCAAGCCGTGGGGATGGAGGCAGGAGGGGCAAGGTGAAAGCATGCCGGGCGGGGCATGCATGAATCCCTGAGGATGCAATGACTCCTTGTGCTCCCCTGGAGTTGGAGAGGAGAGCCAGGAGGTGTCTGAGGGGCTTTTGGTCAAGGCTCAGGAAAGCCCCTGCAATGGACTGGGCATGCAGAGGGAGGACAACGATGAGCTGACACAAGGGCTTGCTGTGGAGAGCATTACACAATGGGAGATGAGGAAGTAGCTCAAACCCATACCATTATCATAGAATCATTTAGATTGGAAAAGACCTTCAAGATCATCGAGTCCGACCATCATCCATGCCCACTAAACCATGTTATAGAGTACCTCATCTATGTGCTTTTTGAATACCTCCAGGGATGGTTACTCAACCACTTCGCTGGGTAGCCTATTCCAGTGTGTGACAACCCTCTCAGTAAAGAAATTTTTCCTAATATCTAACCTAAACCTCCCTTGCCTCAGCTTGAAGCCATTTCCTCTCATCCTATCTCCAGCCACCTGACAGAAGAGACCAGCACCCACCACACTACAACCCCCCTTCAGGTAGTTGTAGAGAGTGATAAGGTCTCCCCTCAGCCTCCTCTTCTCCAGACTAAACAGCCC
>JAVJGG010000054.1:34119660-34135853 GCA_035590195.1 Aviceda cuculoides | reverse complement strand
CCCCCCCCCCCCCCCCCCCCCCCCCCCCCCCCCCCCCCCACAAAACACAGAATAACAAAAAATGAAAAGGAGCTTAATAGTCATTTAGGCCACTCTCCCCTCCCCCTTTCAAAGGCAGGATCAAATTAAAATCTACTCCTGATAGTTGCTTGCTTCCCCATCCTTAAGCAATTTATAAGAATGGATAGTGCACAGTTTCCTTAGTCACTTATTTCTGTCTGTCTTCAGTCTTTACCATTAGACCTTTTAATCCCCGTATCCCACCTAAAGTGGGCAATTTAAGCTCATCATTTCTGATTTAACCTACAACAGACAGAGAAGCACTTTTTCTCTTCCTCACTGAGAAACCTTTGACGTGTTTGAGGCCTCCTCTACTCAAGACTGGGAATGGCAGGCAGATGGCAAATGACTTACACAGAAAGCTTATGTATTGGTCCCTTGCATCCACATCTGTAAATATAACACAGATATAACATCAGGATAATCCATCAGGCAGAAAGCCATCTACTCATACTTGGGTACTCAGAGCAATGGGTTTAATGGTGAAATTGAGCAAATGGTAAAAATGAGAAGAATCCAATCATTTTATTGAGCGCTGTGCTACAGAATTGACCTTGACCTACTTTGTAGAATGTTTCTGTTCCCAGTCGAATAGTGGTGTATGATCTGTAACTTCTTAACCCAAGTAGTAATGCGTATTTTCTGACAGATATATTTATCAATTTCATCTTCAACAGCAGTGAGCATTGAATCAAGAGAATCTGTTTCAGTCTGAAAAGCACACCTGGGCATTAAGACCATTACTAATCTATCTCAGCTTATCCCCAAATAATATGGAAATTGCTTGGTGACATTAATTATACCAAATTTATTAATAGGCATTAGTAAAGCAAAATACAGCAAAACATCTACAGGATTTTCCATTCTCTCTTGCTTCTAACTTTTTTATTCATGCTTTAGTATATTTCTTTCTTGAGCAATTTCAACCTTCTCTTTAACTTAATTCTTCTTAAAAGTGCTCCAAATATATGAAGAAATGACATGGGAAAGCCTGAAGTATTTCTCCTGTGTGTATTTTCCCTAACAAACAGCTAAAGGGACTGGGGATGGCAATGCTTAGTTCTGATAAACTATTGCTCCATGTCCAGTTTTGTATGTGCCAGTATTGCTAAAGTCAGGAGTGAAGATAGAAGAGGGAAGAGGTGATTACCACATTGGCCAAGCCTTTTGTCCCATAAGAGTGTTTTGTCGATAGGAAACATCTAGATGATTCTCAAAAGTAGACAAAATATTAATTTGCTGTAGCCTTTTAGGAGCTCAGATGTGGCTATGTATACCACACACTGAGACCTAGATTCATCCCTTCTAAATGAATCATCAAACCGAGGTTTCCTATACAGGCAGTAGAGAAATATAGGACCCTCCAGAGAGTAGCATGAAAATCACTCACTAATTGCCCATTGTCTTAATTGAGGAATTAAAGGCAATTTTATTCCTAACTTTGTCACTTCAGCTAACCCAAAGCTCTAATTATGTACGCCTAAGAGAGGAATTTGAGGACTATGATCTCCTGCAGACACTGTTGAGGCCCTTAGTCTACATACAGTGATACCAACAACCTTTTCATGCATATCTTGTTTCAATTCCTGGCCATAGCTTTACTGTACTGACACAAACTGCAGCTTGCCAGTTGCACTGATAATCTCTACTACATTGTATTTATGATACAATATGATAATCCAACACTTTTCTTCTACAGCAGTGTTGGCATTTTGAGCAGCGTGAGCAGAAAAACAATTCTGGAACAAAGGAAAACAGAAACCAATTTAAAGAAAATTTCCCTCTTTCTAGAAGGAAACAGAGAGAAAAAATGCAGACATACCAATTATGTAAGCAACAAAATATTTTTTATAGGTATAATTGGGCCTGACAATCCACCTCCCAAGCCTGAGACTAATTTAGTACAAGCAGGAGATCTGTAAGGGAATCTGGAGTTTGCCACAGCAAGGTCACCTCGGAAGTGCTCCACATTGACGGTAACCCAAAGTCATTACCACCTGGCAATCAATTCACTGACCCCACAAAGTAAGTGGATGGTATCAGCTCAGTTTCCAGTTGTAAGATGGCCACAGTGAGGAAATCTCCATCACAATTGACAGTAATTGGCAGCTACACCAGCAAGGCCTCGGATGCTTCCCTGAGAGCTAGACAGGGATGGGAAGAGCACCTTCAACACGTAGTCACAGATCCATAGCTTACACCTGGCTGGCTGTGCCGTGCTGGTCTTATAGTAAGACTGACCAGTAATGTCCACACAATTTATTTGCAAATGCAAAATTTGAAGTATTACTATTTATTTCCATTTACGGCATTTATTTGTCAACAGCCTGAGTGCCTGCACAGCATTTTTACCGAAAAAGGAAAACAACAGCTTCATGAAGAAATCCTCATTTTATGTATTCCCACCACATAAGGGCAAAAAACACTAAATTCAATCAGCGGTCCTAAAGAAAATACAACACAGACTCACAAATCTGACAGGGAATTTGGTTTGTAAAAGCATTACCAAGATAATACAAGTCACATTGTTTTTATAGCTAGGATATTGCATTCTGCTGTTGAGCCAGCTGCAGTCAGACTCCACTTGGACAGCAGATGGTGTCCTACTGTAACACTAAGCTACAATGCTCAAAGAGGAATCTTAAACCAGCCTTTAAAATACTCTCCAATTTCCATTTAATTATTTTAATTGGCTTTACAGACTACAGAATAAAAATGATGGATCTGTTTAAACACTAGGCTGAATTAAGAAGTTTAGTGTGTCAAAAACAGCGACTTTGAAACACAGGGCCCATTTCTGAGAGTATTTTCCAGTATTTAAAGGAACTTTTGAAAAATATAATCATACAACTTAGGTGCCTGAGTGGTCCTTTTTAAAGGCACCAAGGCAAATAAGTGTTAAGAATGCCTCTAGGGTCAGGGGAGTCAGATGCCTCCCACTTAACTGAGACTTTGAAATTTTTCTCCTTACAGTATAAGTTATCTGCATATAATAATGAGAACTCTAAACTTAGTTGTTCCAGTAAACACAATGCAAAGACTTATGAGCTTACATGGGAAAGGACCGTTTTGGTTTTTTTTTTTCCTGTGTTGTATAACATCTTGTGGAGTGAGCATTTGGTCCCCATTGGAGTTCTCAGACACCAACTTAGTACAATTAAAAATCCATAGGTATTAAATTTATCCCTGATAAATGACATACTCTTGCTGTGACACTAAACCTAAAGGAAATAATTCAGTGCTTTCAGTCAGCATCCAAAGCCATTTTTCCTTGTATGGTTGTTTTTTCCCTGATCTTTAGGATCTGCAGAAGCTCCCAGCACTCCATGAGTAATGAGGTGAACTGGATGGTGAACAGAAATCTCTTACACTAAGAAGCTGCAAGTCTGCTGATGCCACTGGACTTCAGGAAGTATGTAGGTAAAAGCAAGAGATCCTTACACGCTTGGAGCCTGTCATAGTGTTGCACAGAACCTGACTCATGACTAAGCCTGGTCTAAAAACACTCCTCCGGCGATTCCCCTTTCACATCACTTACCGAACCACAGCTGTGGCCACTGCAGGGTCTGATGCATTGCCGAGCAGGCCGGTGTGACTCAGCTCAGGGTTATCTGGAGTTTGCGAGCCTAGATTGAATTTACTGTCACTGGGAGGGCAAAATTTGTTGGGAACAGTTTTGTCCTTCATACTGGGAGGTGATGAAATCTTTGCCTGCTGGAGCAGATAATCATATCTCGTACAGCCAAACCCAGGCTGGGGCAGAGGAGTCATAAATGGTGTTATTCGCACAGTTGTCACTGAATCATATTTTTCCTTTTTCATAGAGACCTTTGTAAAATTGTACTCTCCTTCTGCTGCTTTTGTAGGAAAATAGTTGTGCCTCTAGCCCCAAGTTATGGAAGTAGTCTCACTAATTTGGGTGAGATTCTTCATATGAGAAAGGACTCTTGACCTGATCCCTTAGAGAAATAGGTTAGTAATAGTCATATGAATGAGATGATACCTAGTTTTCAGAAAATGCTTTTTTCTTCCTCATCCCAGATATGACAGAAGATGCAGAGGTCAATATTCTCCAAAAACATTTACACAACCTCTCCAAAAGCAATAAAATGATGAAACCCAGAATCTGCAAATTGTGGTGATTTGTAGTGCTTTTGATTTATAGCCCTGTTGGGTTCAGAGTGAATGATTTCTACAGAGACCAGTCCCTCTAATCGGAATTTTACAAGAAACGGATGTGCTAAAAGAAACAGAAAGCTAACAGGGCTTCTGGTTACATTTTCAGCCTGATTTATAGAGCTGTAAAACTCTCTGTATCAGGGAGCTGACACCAATTTCTAGAGAGCTGTGAACATTTGTTTTCATCTGATTTTCCTGCAGGGTTTCTAGGCCCGCTTCATTCACAAAAGACCCCAGTGAAATCCGTGTCAGGTGTTAGGGAGCGTGGGACGCTGGTGTCACAAGCGAGCTGGCAGCAAAGGAGAACCAGTTTTGTAGCTGAGCAAAAAGAAACTAGTCCTGGGAACATCTGTTTTGGGGACAGAAGTGTACTTCTAAGGGTTCAGACTGGAAATGGAGCTGAGGCGGGAGCAGGCATTACCAGGGCTGAAATGGCTAAGGGAGCTCTGGTCTGGCACGGTGAGGGATGCTGTAGAACTGGGCGGTCCCCGAGTTGATGGCAAGCAGGTGGAGAAACAGAAAGCCGAATCTGGTGCTACAGCAGCCATGCCGCTGCAGCGTGACCACAGCCCTTGGACCCAACCAACAGAGGCAAATGCCACCCACGTGCGGATGCGTTCAGACAGCAGAGGAGCAAGGCTGTGAGAAGAGGAAGACCCAGAGACAAAGAATGGGGAACAAACCAGGGATGGGAGGTGTAGCCCAGCCAAGGCTGCAGCCTTG
The DNA here is from genome assembly GCA_035590195.1 of Aviceda cuculoides. NCBI lineage: Eukaryota > Metazoa > Chordata > Aves > Accipitriformes > Accipitridae > Aviceda > Aviceda cuculoides. The sequence continues at coordinate 34,130,891 of JAVJGG010000054.1, read as the reverse complement.
GTTAGTGCCCATGATGTGGCACGGGGATGTGGTAAGACTGGCCAGACGGGCAGAGAAGCACCGGGGAGCCTTGAGCAGGGAGGGAGTGGTAGAGAATTGTCATGGCCAGGCTCCCCTGGAGACCCCACCAGGCCTGGGCTGCAGATGGGGACACGCACGTAGAGGTAGTGCCCATGGCCACTCGCAACAGTAAAATCCCTGCCGTGGTTTAAACCCAGCCAGCAACTAAGCACCACGCGGCCACTCACTCACTTCCCCTCACCCAGTGGGATGGGGGAGAGAATTAAAAAAAAAAAGTGAAACTCGTGTGTTGAGATAAGAACAGTTTAAAATAACAGAAAGGATAATAATAATAATAATAATAATAATAATATGACAATAATCAAAGAATCGGAATATAGAAAACAAGTGATGCACAATGCAATTGCTCACCACTCACCAACCAATGCCCAGTTAGTTCCCAAGCAGTGATCCACACACCCCCAGCCAACTTCCCCCAGTTTGTATACTGGGCATGACATCACATGGTATGGAATACCCCACTGGCCAGTTTGGGCCAGCTGTCCTGGCTGTGTCCCCTCCCGACTTCTTGTACTCCTCCAGCCTTCTTGCTGGCTGGGCATGAGAAGCTGAAAAATCCTTGACTTAGTCTAAACACTACTTAGCAACAACTGAAGACTTCAATATATTATCAACATTATTCTCATACTAAATCTGAAACATAACACTAAACCATTATTATTATTTCTAATTAGAAAGAAAATTAACTCTATCCCAGCCAAAACCAGGACAACCCCCCAAGGAGAACCAAACAAAACCAGCACATCAACCAAGCCAAGTGCAATGCCCTAGATGGGGGAGAGAAAGCAGAGAGGAGCAGGACAGGGCATGGGTCAGGCACAAGTGTCAGGAGAGGAGAGACATGAGCAAATGCTTGGGTCAAGAGCAGGTAGATCACCAGGAGCTGTGCTCCTGGAGGTGGGCTGGGATTCGCACCTGCCTCTGGGAGGATGCTAAACTATTTGACCTACAGCAGGGAGAAGCTCCACAGCTCAGATCTTGCCAGTTCTGCTCTTTCTTATAGCTAGAAATGTGTAGAAATGTTTGGCTTGTACTTTCATGCCCAAAATGAAGATGATGCAAAAGTTGGAACAAAATAATCTGAGGCCTCTTTTGAGAAGGTAAACTGTTCCCTTCCAGAAAACAAATCATGTATCAATCACAGGTTATTATGGGTGCTTAAACTAGTATCCTGTCCAAAGAGAGCTGCAGGAGATTCTAGTGGAAAGGAAAATAGAAAATTACTTTAAAACAGCACTTTTAAGCCTAGTGGATCTTCAGATCTAAGGCCCAGGTCATTCTACATTCTAAGGCCCTTTATGTTGTAGGACACTTAGCGGGGTTGTGGGCAGGCACTGCCATGCCCAGCTGGCAAAGGGTTTAGGATCAAAGCCTGAGGTATTTATGTTTTGGCTAACAGGCTAGCATAAAATGGCAGCTTCTGCTGACATAGCATTTAAGAAAATGTTCTTACCTTGTTATGCTGTTTAAAGAAACCCTATCGGTTACTTTATTATATCCAATTACTGAATATTAAATATATTGTTTTATAAAATGGTTTAGTAGTATGTCCATGTTATTTTGTTTTTAGAGTGTCAAATTAAAAAACAGTTATTAATTAATAAACCAAGGTGCATTTTATTGCACTAATAAGTGCAGCTCTAAAAATTTATTACCACTTTCCAAGGATTTACTTCCTTTATTTAAAAAAACGTATTGGTGTCTTAAATTAATTATAAAGATCAAACTTACATGGAGAGGCCCTGATCCAGCAAACACATATGCTTATGAGTATTTTAACTGCATGAGTAACTTCATAGAATTCAGTGGGTGAGAGAGAAGCTGTGATCCGTGGAGCTCCTAATGTGGGTAAAGTTATTCATGGGCACAACTGTTTGTAGGACTGGAGCCAAGTATAACACATATACAAATTCCCATCTAGAAGAAAAGGCAAATGAATACATAGTAAAAAGCAATTACACATTATTGAATGTTCTAACAACTATATATTCAATAATAAGTGCATGAACACAATTATGGGTTCAAAGATGCACAGGGACTACCTGTAACTGACAGATAATAAATGGAGAGGTAGAATGAAATGGAAAAGTGAAGTGAACCCAGTGTTAACTCTCTTCATGTCCGAGCTTCTCTCTAATTGAGTTGTTTCTTAGATGCAGTAAGTATACACAGTATATACGCAAACAAAAAAAAACGGGGTTGCACTCAACTACCGCCTTTGGACACTGAATGCAGGTGTTATGCTGTCTAAAGAGCACCTGGTTTGGTCTCTCAAGATGTTTTAGAGCACCTAAAGCAGATGCTTATGTCCAGTGTGATCTACAAGTGAGAAGTAGGCACCTCTAAAGATTGGTTTAAAAAAGCCTTGTACCACACTCAGGACCCTGCCACAGAAATTGCCTATGCCTTGTATATCAGATAACCTCCAGCTAGAACGTTAAAGCAGAGCCAGGTTTCTCCGGTGTTTGTTCTCTCTGTGGTCCCCTCGGCTGCATACCGCGTGCTGCAGAGGGACACGGCTCCCGCGGGGAGAAGACGGGCAATGCTTCGGACCTCAGCAGGGCAAGGGGACACTGCCCTGGGAGGTGGGCACGTTGGCTTTGAACTCTTCAGGAGAGCATGGAGGGAAACCCTCCTTGCTCTGACCAAGGCTGTTGCGTTCTGTTCCAGCTGTATTTTGTTAAGAGAGTGACACCGACTGACCTGCCCAATGCTGAATCCAGCACTTCCCAGCCACCGGGTGCAGGTTGAGTGCCTCCACACCCTCACTTTGAGCTGAGCTTCCTTGGGAGTGAGTTATGTAGCTGCATAGTTTCTGGCTTTTAGGAGGTGGTGTTATGCCTCTAGGAAACTGCACAGTCCAACACAGGAGTGCCAATTGGTTCTAGATGGCAGAGAGTGTGCCGAATTGCTCTATGAGATTTAAACACCTGTAGTTTACCTGTGCTCCAGGACAAGCAGAATCCAGGTGGCCAACAGCTCTCCCGCAACGCTGAACCCCTGCAGCTGGGAGAGACTGGATAATTCCCTTTTTGGCCCATCCTCCTTATTAAAATATGCGTGAATAGCTCAGTCCCCCTGGGCTGGGCTGCAGAAGCATTAAGCACTCTGCAAGTTCTCCTTATGAATTGCCAGTAAAGTAGATGGTTTGCAAATGTTTATGTTCCTGCACTTATTTCGCCCCTATGAAATAAATGCTGCTGCCAGGCACAATACAATGCACCCAGTGTCTTCTGCAGCGTTGTTGCTGCCGTTCACTCTAAACTGCATCTTTAGGGATACGTTTCTCCCTCTCCACCTCTCTGCCCCCACCCATGCTTTGGCACTGTCTAAGTGGAAGATGTTGTGACCCTTTGTTCACCCACAAGATATGCACTTCAGTTCCACTGCATGCTAGCTGGCTATTTTTTCCTTTGCATTTTTTTTTTTTTCCCCAGAGTAATTTCTCCAAGATCGCTCTCCTCTCTGGCTGTGCTTGGCTGTCATACGTCCTGCTCACCTCCTGGAAGTACTTCTACTCTGGATACTACCACGGTATGGTAGGAACATTACAAAAGGTGCGATTATTTTGACAGCCTTTCTTCCTGGTGCATGTTTGGGATGCGCACTGCTGATGCCTGGATCTTTTGTTCATATACGTAATATGTAAAGTATACAAATGCTTACTTTCTGTTTACACAGGGGGAAAAGAACATGAACAAGCCTTAGTAATCCCTTATCTCTCACTTGCAGTTAGACTTCAAAATAAAAGATCCCATTCATATCGACAAAGAGTTTTGTGAAAGAGCAAGTGCCACTCTTTTCTTGGTGTCATTGTCACCTTATTGAGTTCAGCCTGCTACAGCTTTCTAACCACCCCTCCCTTGCAACCTCCATTTTGCCACTACAACCATTAGCAAGCTTGTAGCTCTAAATCTCATCAGACAACTGATCCAGGTTTAAAAATGCCATAAAATGTTTTGTGACACATAGCCAAGAGGGGCCTCTGTCACATAAGGGGAGAAATGAGGAACGGGGATAATGAGGAGCAGACAAGCCAGTACCACCTCTAAATGCCTCAAAATGTGCAGCCACATCATCAGGCACGATAACAACCATTTCACAGGTTAATCAGGTGCTCATTACAGGCCTGAACGTGCACATACCTGTGTAAGCAGCGGTGCTGCCACCACTGAGGTTGTATTCAGGCTAAACGCTCGCGGAGGATGCAGAGAGCTCCGTCTGAGGGGAGCAGCCAGTAGAGATAAGGGTTAATCATAGCTGAACAGAGAGGAGCTGTATTGCTTTCTACTAGATCATCCCAAATAGTGCCCCTTCTGGGTTCCCCCCTCCCTCTTTGTGCAAGGATTGCTTTACTGCTTTTTGAATGTGAGCTAACTTTGCTTATCAGTACCCAAAAAGCAAGTCCCTGCAGGGTCCCCACTGACAAACGCTGCCAGGCAGTCATGCCCTTTCCTCTGCTCTGAATGCGGTAATTAGAGAGATGCAATTTTCCAGTAGTGCTTGACAGCCTACATCAAAGGCACAGAAACTGTTTCTGGACATTGAAAAGATAAAATTCTAATACTAACTGATGCCTCCTTCAGTTTTTATTGCAGTTCAATGTAAACAGATGCTGCTGGTTTTGAAAGTATATGTTCAGATCTGTCAGAGTATATATATTGCAGCGGTGATATCTACTGTAGTAAATGCTGATACTTACCATCATGTGTATATACTTGATTTAATCATCTCTATGACATTAGCTGTATGTGTGCTTACACATTCACAGATGTCTGTCTTTACATGTACATGCACACAAATACAAACACATGCATATGAATTAAATGGAAACTGTAACTCAATCTTAACCAGGGTTTTAAATTAATCATAATACATACACACACTTACAAACATTGGGCTATATTTAACTTTCACATAAGCAGCGTAGAACTATTATCTTCTGTGGAGCTCTGCAGTTTATGAGTCAGACCCAAAGCCTGTTAGTTAGCCGGTGGAAAGACGCCACTGACTTTATTGGGCTTTGGACCAGACCCGAAGCCAATGGTTAATTGTCTCACATAATATAACTTTCCCTTCCAGCAAACTTAAGATAAACTTAGATTCTAATTCCAATAGCTCTCTATAATTTTCTCCAAACAAATTCCTTATGGAATGGAAATGCCCATTCTTGTTCTGGGCATTTTTCAATGCTTTTGTGTTTCTTTGTTTTGAAAATTGATTCGGTCATGTTAAACATTATGCAAGCTTGAAAAAGATCACAGTCTCCAACTATCCAAAGCGAAATTCTCATACATACATAGCTCAGAAATAAATGTCATTAGAAACTTCAAACTTGGCTGGTATTAAAGCCATCTTTGAGGAAGGGAAAACAATTCACATTTGAAGAACTTCAGCCGGGTGTTTTAGAAAGTAAGAATAGTTTAGGATTACACGTCCATCTCAGCTTTCTCATTTTATTATATGCCCTGTAAGACTTTCTATTTTCTTTCCAGGTTTTTTGACTTGGATTGATTTTGAGTATGTACTTGAAAGATGCAATTATTTAGGGGAAAAATTAACATGCCTGCACCGAGCTTCTTGAATTAAAGGAGAGCTATCTAAAGATCTTCATGTGAACTCTGAGCTAATAAGGCTGTTAAGTTCATCCTAACTCAGGTATCATAGCTGACAGAAATGCAGTTAAAGACATTTCATTTTTAAGAAATTAGTCTTGAAGAGTCTTTTGACTAAAGATGCTACCATTCCTCCTTTGAATAATGTCTAAATTAAAATTCTGAGTTAAAAGCTCATGATTAAGCTTTCTGAAGGCAGATACTGAATACGCAGTTAATACTTAGGCTGTCTATAAAAAGGATGTGGCTGAAGTTTTTTAGCTGTGCTAATCACTAAAGAAAGTTTGCATTTGGATTACTATTTATATAGATAGAGTTGTTATCTGATACAATCGCTGTTGCGGAGACATCGTGCTGCCTTCTGGTGCTACAGGCTCTCAGCTGCTGGGAGTCTCGCTGGGTACTCGAGTGCGGGTTCTGGGCTGAGAGGCAACAGGGAACATCTCTGTTCCGTAGCTGACAGTCTCTGCATAGTCAGGTAGGTGCTTCAGAGGCGGCAATTAATTCAAGGCAATTAATGCTTAAGGTGTTAAAGTGTTTCAAAAACCACTGACTCCCGTTTCTCTCTCTGTCTACTCCAGTCCCACAGCACATATATTGTATTTTGCAACCCTGTTCTTTGTTTTATAAATAGAATTTAGTGTGCATTGTTTACGTAGCCTCTTACCCAAAGAGAGGATTGACAATGTCACAGAAAGAAAAATCTTTGGTCAGACTGACAATGTCCCCAACATCCCACTGTCTCTTCTTGTGGTATACCACGGACCCGGCTTTCACAGTGAGTCCAAAGCTTGTTGTGAGGTTTTAAAAGCATTTATGGCTTTTAGTGAATAGAGTGTGAGGAGCAGATGCTCCCCGGGACTAATGCACACAAGCTTGCCATAATGTGAGGGCAGGTCTCAGAGCCTCAGGAAAAAAATCTCTTCCAGTCCTCCGCTGATGTAAATGGGAACAGGTCCACTAGCTTACATCTAAATGCATTTACAGTGTAAGACAATCACCCCTTGAGTTTTAAAGCGTCCCTTCCTTACTTCTGTATTTGTGTTAGCTGATATTTGCATAATAATGCCCAATGCACACAAAACATCGCATCAAAAGAAAGTTGCTCCTTGCCTCCACTCCAGCTTGTCTTTTGGAAAGAATTCTCTTTTCCTCCATTCCTGAGAGCTTCCCCGCACCACTTGCAATCTTGCAGTTAACATAATTTTGTCATCCTTTGCTACCAGACCTCTTTCCCTCCCCCCGCCACTTCCTTTCTCCCTGGCATGGGAAGGGAACCTGAGTCATAGTGAAACCTCTAAATACTACCTCCCCGGGGGGCTCCGTCTCTTTGTACCCCTACCTTGGGCAGCGGCAGTGGTGGGCAGAGGGTCTTGAATGCGTTTGTCCTTGCACGGTACCTCTTTCTCCAACGTACATCGAGTGCACATCCCACCCTGTCTGCTGCCGTGTGGCCGATACAAAACACCTACAACAAAAGGGTTGCTCAATTGGACTGAAAAGGACATTTAGTTTGGGCTGCATCTTTTTATGCCTGGGTCCCTGGATCTCAGTCCTGCCTGGTGCTGATCACCCTGACCCCGCCGGCCCGTTGTCTGCCCCAGCTTCGATGGGAGTGGACCATAGACAGAATCGCTCTCAGGTTTTGAACACTGCTCCTACAAATCTCCCTCCCGAGGTTTGTCTTACAGCTCCCTGGCAAGGCCTGAGTCTGTGCTACTTAACTGAGTAGCTTTGATAGTTGTGTGACTGTATGCAAGAGGTTTGTTTGTTCTTCCACATGGGCTAAGCAAGAAGAAATGCTAAGACCGTTGTTCACACCATCGTGAGAATCGGTTGTTGGCCGAGGGGACCCCGTACCACGCCAGGCAGCGGCACAAAGGTGAACCAGTTGCAGGCGCTCACCTCCCCACGGGAGTTTTGTCCGTGCGGCCATGGGGTCCTCAGCTGCAGCTACGGCCCGAGATGAAAAAGAAAGCTTTGCACGGTGGATTTATTGCCCGTTCCTGGTCACACGAGGGAGACTGTGTCCAGGTAGCTGCCTCTCTTGCTCTCCCTTTAATCACGGCAGGGTGGGAACCGGATCCAGCCTGGAGGGATAAAAGATCTCCGAGATGAAGAAGTACAATGGAGCGGAGTTAATGTCAACCGGTTTACTGGTGTAAGCAAATCACTACCACATCTCTCTGTGCAGCATGTTACAATTTACTACTCGTAGTTAAATGAGTCAGAGCTGTTGCTTCTGGTCCTGCCTCCAGCTTCTCCTGCTGCAGAGCTGGACAGACAATGGGTCCGTGTCGCAGAGGGGCCTGGGGCCAGCCCCAAGGAGCTGTGTGTTGCAATGCCCATTATCGCAATGCCTGATTTTTAGGCTCCCTGCTGTGGAACAGATTGCTCAGGCCAGGGACAGACACCACTGTGCTTCACACAAGGTGTGGAGAGAGTTAAAAGCTAACGAAAGGAAATTTCAGGAATCCACATACTCCTTGGGTTAGAATAGATATATATTCTAACATACATATAGCGGGACCTAGCACTGTGACAGGCAGCAAGAACGTGTCTCTTTCTGCCACAAACTCCCTTGCAGTTAAGTGCCTAAGCCACATCAGCCTGCTTTTGTAGAAAACTAGGGAGGGAGAGAACCACCTCATTGCACCCAACAGCTCATTGGGTACAGTGTATCATATCCCAAGCAGTGGGAGACTTACTTGCCGGTCACCACTCTGCTGGATTTAATTTGAACGGCCCTACGGCTCTGAGGAGTGTCCTGGCCACGAGGCTATTTAAGCAGCTGCTTTTTCTTGCACTCCCTGGCCACCTCAGTGTCTAACGTAAAATCAAATGTCTAACGTAAAATTAAATGTATCATTAGAAGAAATGAGGAGCCATTATCTCCGAGTCCCTAATAAGTTGGTGATTGGGATTTTCGCTGTGCATACAAAATACCTGAGTTCAGCTGTTTACCTGAAATCAGGCAGCACCGATGAGTTCGTGCTAAGTATCCCATTTCTCCGTGAAGGTGTCCAGCCAGTTTGTTCCACAGACCTTTCACTTCCCAGATCTTTAGGAAGAAGGTCCGATGTGACCCAGGAGACTCACACGAGACGACGAGCCTGGATTTAAGCATACGAGGACTGCTGAGAAGCAGGCTCACCCCCTCCCCTCCGCCTGGCCTTTACAATGGGTACGTTAGGCAGCTTCCCTGCTTTGCCTCTGATTTCTGAAGGTTGTCTTCGCAGGCACAATCCTGAGCAGCAGGAGGCTGCTGCTGCTGTGCCTAACTCACTTGCCGAATTTAGCCTGCCTTCACTTTTGAAAAGAGGCTTTTAGCTCCTGAGTCACTTGAGCACTACGGAAAACGTTAGATAAAGCATTCCGCAGGGCACCGGTTCGTGCTTCGAGTTCGAGAGCGAATTCAGAAAGAGACCCTGGAAACACCAGGAATTCAGAGCAGACAACAAATGCACGCTTTCACCAAAGATTCGCGCAGCAGGTTTTCCCGGTAGCCGCCTTCTCTGGAGCCAAACCCGAAGGAGAGCCTTTCCTTACTCTTTAACTGCTAAGACACCGGCTGCCTAGCCCTCTGCCCCGGCCCGGAGCTGGGCTCCTGAAGCCGGAGCCGGGCTCCTGAAGCCGGAGCCAGGCGCGGTGCCGCGGCGTTCCCCAGCCGGCTCGGAGCCGGTGCCGGGCGAAGGCGCCCGGGAGGCGGCTGCCTTCGTGGGCGGATAACGGAGCCGTTCCCCTCGTTTGTGGGAATTAAGAGTAGGAAAAAAAATGGCTTCCCTTTTATTCTGTGTGTGTGTTTCTGCGGGTGCGTTGCTGCTCCCTCTGCGTGCTCTGGCTACCGTGCGCTTTGTTTCCCACCCGCCGCGGAAAGGAGCGCGGCCGCGCCGGGGGGCTGCCGCTTTCCCACGGCGGAGGAGTGCCGCGTAGCCCTGCCTGCGAGTCCGGGGCGGTACGTGGATGTGCTCGGGGCCCCTCCGCTTTCTCTCGTCTGTTCGCCGAGGCTCCCTCGGAGTGTGTGGGGAGATATGCGTGGAGGGGAGGGGGGGGCGCGGGAGTGCCTGGGGAGGGGTGGCGGGGGAGAGGGGAGTTATTAGGAAACTTTGCTTTGGCTACTCTCTATCCTTGGGGCTGCGTGGCGCCAGCACCCTCAAGTTGAAAGGAAAACAGCCATTCTCACTTCCAACTGCCCACTGAGATCCTTAAGGCGACAAAGACACAAAAGTGAGTTTTATTTGCTGGTAAGCCAGAGGCAAGAAAAAAGAAAAGCCAATTCCCCCTTAAAAAGAGCCGACAAATCCTTTTTGCTCTTTTGTGTGAGCTTTTCCTATTCACATGGAGCGTTCATCCGTGTGATTCCCAACTTATTGTCATTACTTAGTTATTAATTGTTCTCATCTGGGTTTAATTGAGCAACCAAGGACTTTAGCCCAAGGGTCAGGGGGAAAACTTAAAGCAAAGACATGTTCAATAGGAATCCTGCGCTTCGAATATCCATCCCGAGTTGACATAATGTAAAAAAAAAAAAAAAAAATACAGACAAAGCGGAGAGATGAAAGAGTCCCGGCTTGCCCGGAGCCCCGCGCCGCGGCGCCCAAAGGTGCCGGTGGAGGGGAGCGGGGCTCGCGGGGAGCCAGCTCAAGGCGGTTCTCGCTGTTTAAAAACTCTCTCGGTTTTTTAAGGGCTTCTTTACAGGATAAACCTGGCCTCCTGCGCGATTAGATCCTCTCCCCAAACCCGCGGTCTAATCGCGCGGAGGCTAAGTTTATCTCCAGCCTTTTTCTGCTAGAGACACAACGTGGGAAAAAAGCCGGCACCGCGCTCTCCCAGTCCGGCGCGGCGTTGGGCGCTGAGGTCAGGATCACAGACACTGTCATTTGCACAGAGAAAAGAAATGATCGGAAAAGAAAGCCAGACCAAAAAGGGAAAAGAAAAAGAAAAAAAAAAAGAAAACAACAACAAAAAACCCCCACCAAACACCAAAACCAACCACAGAAACCCCAAACTCACCCCAGCCCAGAAAGGACTGGGCGGCCAGAGCGGAGCGAGGAATGAGAAGAGGGGGATTAGAGCAGCGAGCTCTCGAGAAAGTGACTGGGTTCAGGTATGTTGTTTCGCTGAGTTATTGAAAGCATCATTGATATTTAGGAGATGATAAAAGTCCCGCCTCGCCCCCAGCTACAGTCTCGCTGGAGCCACAGTGCCTGCAGAAGATTGCCTAGCCTCATTACAGCAATTATTTTCCTTCTAACTTTGCTTCAACCTTAACGTTTTAAATTGCTGGAAATGAAAGCAGCGGGGGAAAAAAAAAAAAAAAGACAGAAAGGAAGGAAAGAAAGAAAAATAGAGAGTCCCCATTTCTCAGCGCCCATTCCTTGAGCGCAAAGATAAAGCACGAAATAATAAAAAAAAAAAATTAAAAGGGGAAAAACCAACGCTCTCCCTTACCCGAGCGATCCGCAAAACGAAATCGGGAGGAGCGGCGCTCCGAGGGGGGCTCGGGGCCGCAGCCGGAGGGGGGACGCGGCGGGG
>JAVJGG010000054.1:34074048-34103930 GCA_035590195.1 Aviceda cuculoides | reverse complement strand
TTCCCTTCCCTTCCCTTCCCTTCCCTTCCCGTCCCTTCCCTTCCCTTCCCTTCCCTTCCCTTCCCTTCCCTTCCCTTGGTCAGGTTTCAGATTGGTCCCTGGGTGCCTGTAAATGACTTTTTCAACTTTCTAGTAACTTCATGGGAGTAGGTCTCACTGAAATCCATGGCAACACATAGAGTGGAGTATATAAAATAGGCCTTGGGGATCTGAAGTATTCTTATGCCTTCCCTTTCTAAGAATTTGTAAAAATCTTATCTCTAGTGACTTGACAAAATTAATTATCTGCTAAAGTATATGCAGAACTGGTAAGACATTGAGAAAACCAAATTAACTACAACAAACAGTCACTGCTTTTGAAAGATCATATTTTCTACTAATTTCCTTCTTTTTACCCTTTTTAACCCCCTTTTAACCATCAGTTGTAAAGATGCAATAAAATCTACTTTTTTCTGAATTAAAACTATGGTTAGTAATTTTGTTTGATACAGAAGATTTCCTCCTTTTCCTTTGATCTAGTTTTATTTATGTTTGTCCTGCTTTGGAAGACTGATGTAAAGTGCTGACTAGGTCTTCCGTGCTGCTTCTCTGCGATTCTTTAAATTAAGCTGTGTCCAAAAGGTACTGATACATGAACATTTGAAGTGCTCAGTCTTCAGTTTGCAGGGTTGAGAAAAACATGCCACTTACAGAGAGAGGGAGAAACTTATGAACATGTTGAAGCGGCCTGGAGAAGCAGAGATACTAATAGCAGGATCAGTCAGAGGCTTCTCCAGACACAAGGATGTAAGGAACCAGTTAGGATGAATTCCCTGGTTCAGCACTGTAAGGGTGGCATGTTATTTAAAGATTAGCTTGTAATGACATTTTCCAGGTATCTTTATGGGAGCTGGTGCAAGTACACTACTCAGTTACTGAAGTATAAAATACAAACCAAACCAAACCAAACTAACAACTCTCCTGCAGGGTGCAATCCTTAAACACAGAGTGCTCCGAGTTCCTGCCCGCATCAGTGGGAACCGAATAACTGAGAGCACGCACCACTCTCTCCATATGGAGTCAAGCGCTTTTTCCAACCCAGAGCCCAGCTTCACTTAAAGGAGGGTCGAACTGGCAAAGTGCCAGGGCCCAAGGGCTGCTCTTAATTTGCATATAAGAGACCAGCTTGCAGACGATGCTATCTTGCAGAAGGCAGTGAAACCGTGCAATGGTCAGGCTTGATCACAGAGTTCTTGCTGCACTGCTTGAAATGGAGGATTTCACTCTGGGAGTTGCAGTCTCCACATCTATCATCACTCTTGGGAAGTTTCTGGATTCATTTATAATGTCTAAGGACTGATGGGAACATCAGATTGCTTAATATGACTTCCTATATACATTACAAGCCATTTCGTTTCATCCAGTTAAAACAGTATTGAGTTCAAAAAGTGCATGCTTCGATAAAAGATAGCTTCCGAAAAGGTAGCTGTTCTTAAGCTGGAAATACTAAAACATGAAGAAGTCATCACTGAAATTCAGAGATTGCTTTAGTAGTTAATCACCCGTGCAGTAAGGAGCCTGTTTTAGTTCTAGCGTAACTCTCCATCCTCAGCTTCTGCGTGTCGTTCCCTGTGACTAGCCCTGCTAAATTGAGTGGTGCACGATCTTTCCTCCTGTAAGGAGATGAAACCCTCTCTCATGCTTCCTTTTAGTCCGTGTAACCACCTGGAGCTGTTTCTGCAGCTGTCTGCCCTCATCCTCAGTCTCCGGACCCATCTGTATAGGTCTTGTTGACACCCACTCCGATGTCATCTTATCTTTCTTAAAATACAGACGTGAGACCTGGGTTTGCCATTACAGTGTGAACTTCACTTGGATGGTGCACAGTGATGCTGTTTGAGCCTGTTGCTACCCCATGCTTATCCTTCCCATGGCTCAACATCAGAAAACTTCAAGTCTATCACTGAGCAGTCATCCTACTGCCCAAAACAAGGACAACCTCCTAGGAGCACCCATGCAGACTGCACTTACAAATTATTTAGGTGTTCTCATGATTTACTGAAGGAGCTGGGCTTGCAGGGCTTCCTGCAGTCCTCCATAAGGCTTGAGAGGTGGAGAGGCATGCCAGTTCTCCACAGATTGGCATTCCCTCTGCCCTTGACACCAGCCTTGAAGGGGAGAACCCTGAAGCAATTGTTGGTCATGTTTGGATATGGAACCTCTTCTGCTCCTCATGCATGTCTAAAAAAAATCTTGGGAAGCACCACAGCTCACAGATGTATAAAAGGACTTCTTCTTTGTAGCTCTCTGAGCTAACATCAACAGCTGATCTATTACGCTCTATTTCACACCCTGCACTGAGTTATTTGTCACTTTTCCTCCTTCTTTTAACATGTCTATGCGGTTTGTGTGCTTACTGTACCTGCTGTCTGGGTCGACAGTAATCGTTAAATAGGTTGTAATACCAGAGATTCTGATTAAAACCCACACAACATGCAACGCATATATTATCCACTTCTGTGGAAACATACATTTCCTGCAGGCCTCTTATCTTCCTTTTGCTTTTCTTCCCCCAGCATCTGAGACCAGCAGCTTGTTTGGAGGTGTATGTCCCATGGCAGCAGAGGACCATGTCCTCGCTCTGTCTCTGCAGCCTCCCTGGCTGGGTGTTTGGTCCCAGTTGGGCACAAAACCATTGCGGTGTGCTGCAAGCGCATGGGCTGCCATCCCCCAGGCCAGGGCGAGTGTGTGGGATGGAAACAAACCTGGGGTTTGGTGCATGAATTCTGGAACTGGTTGTCATCCTTATTTCTTTGTATCTCAGAAGGCAATCTGGGGAGGGAGGATCAAGAGGGAAAGGTGGGGACTCCCAGGCGGGAGAGGATGGCCGTGCTCAGCGGTAGCAGAGCCTGGTTTCCAATGTCACAGGAAAGTCCTGTTAAATTTTGCTCCTTGATGGGGTCAGAAATCTCTGTTTAAGATGGACTGCTACAACAGCCAGGCGGCCTGGCAGCAGTGGGGGCAAAAACCCAGGAATGGTCTAGTAGCAGCTGGTGGAAGGGCGGCAGGAAAGGCATGAAGCCCATGAGCACGTGCTTGGCTTCACTGAGGTTTTACTCGGCTTAGTGGGCAGGTCCGTCGGGCTTATTCACGCCACTGAAAGAACAGGCAGGATCAGGGAAAGGCAGTGCCTTTCGCTCTGGAGTGTGTAGGGGAAGGTAAACTCAGAGTTTACCCAGTTCATCCTGGAATACAAACAGGTAGTTCCCTATTTGTTTGTTTGTTTGTTTGTTTCATTTTATTTTCTTTCTTTTTCTATTATAACATCCCTGCCATTCCTAGTCTGAAAGGGGTAAATGGACCTTAACCCGTGACTCAGGTCTGAGGTACAAAAATCCTTTTTCTAAATACTGAATTCCATTGACTCCTACAAGAGGCTTGTTTTTGTCCTGTTCACCATGATAGCAAAACCTCCCTGAAATTAGTAAATGCCAGCCTGGAGCAAAAATCAGCTCAGCACAGAGGAAATCATTTTATCTGAGTGGTACTTGGTAAGGGCTTCAGTAACAGTTAAAGGAAAAATATGGTAACACTTAAGAGTTCAACAACAAACAAGAGCAAGTCATCGACTTCTTGCAGTTAGTGTAACCCCTTGAAGTCTATGAGACGAGTGCATGGGAGCTAAGAATCTGGCCCTCTATCCTATGGACAGTCTTGGATCAGATAACACAGATGTGTTAGATTAAGGACAGAACCTTATAAAATAAAGCACTGGCTGCACTGGGAAAGTCCTTTTTTAAATTCCATCCATTAAAACATTAAAAAACAACAACAAAAAAAAAGGCATAAGGCAGAGCAGAGAGGTAAATCAAAAGAAAAAGTTGATGTACTCCTCTAGATTTACACTCTTTAGACTTTTTTTTTTTTTTTTTTTTTTCTGTCTCATGCGCCCAACTGGTTTAAGGGTCTATTCTCTTTGTGGTACATGCATGCACATAACTACCATTGATGTGGAGTCTCCAGGTGATTTGATGTGCATTCCACATAAGGCATGGTGTCAAGTATATGATCCCCACACAAAAGAGCTGCCTGAGAACCACTCTTTGGGATATTTTTTTTTAGATTCCTTTGCTCCACATCTAGATTTTAGCAGATCAGAGCGCCTAGCCAAGCAGTGGAACTACCACTGCTACTTTTTCATCAGCTTTGATCTGTGCAAATCTCGGGGCAGGGGGGCGGGGGGGGTTGATGGGTAGAAAGTTTTCAAATGTGGGTGCAGTCTTGCAAAATGCTGAATGTTTCGTAGTGTAATCCTAGGAAATAAGTAAAGGGGCTTAAAGATTTTTAGCAAATCAAAAGAGGCAGACAGGAGTTTGTGTATTTTTGGAACACGCGTGTTGAAGAAATTATTTCACACATCACTGCATCTCCTCTAGTTAGGTGGTTTTAGGTCTATAGTGTGACTCATTCTGGCTGCCAAGTCTAGAGCAAGTCTGCTCCTCTCTCCACTGGATACAGTAAAACCAGCTATATAGGCAAGTGCAATTAATGTGACATACAGAGGTTTAGCAAAAATAGCAGATGGATATAACTATGCCCAGGAGCTGATTTCATGCAGGTGTCAGTCACAACACTGTAAGTCAGGATGCACCAAGGCTTGCTTTAAGGGTGGAATAAAGCTATATATCAGGCTCAGAACTTTCTGTTCTGGTTTGATATAGTGTCCCTCCATGGGAAATACAATTATTTTGGAGGCATGTGGATTTTTTGCAGTAAAGTCATTGGTGGCTTTTTCAGATAGAACTTAAAAGCTGTGTTCCATGTTGGCAATATTAGACTTTCCTATGTTTTAGAGAGAAAGACTGACAATCTTCATTGCTCCAGATTTTGTTTTTCTCTCTCTCACACACGCATGCAGTCCACATTTCAAGTGTAAGCCACTTTGAATTGTGGTAAGAAAACTTCTAAATTACTGCTAATTTTACTTTGTCAGCAGAATGATCCCATTTTAAACCAAATGAAAATTTGGCCCTTTTGGAGCAGCTTGTATGGGTAAGTTATTTCAAGTTTTCCAAGCCTGCCTTGCTGTTTTCTATTCTTCTGCTCTCCCAAATGCTCTATTTAAACAGAGGAGCAAGGTGGCTAGAAGGAGGGATGAAGGGTTTGGAGAAAATTGGGGTGCAGGGTTTGAGGGAATGAAGGGAGGACACAGATAAAAAGAGAGTTTGTGACAGGACTAGGATGGGCTGAACAGAACTTTGGAAAGAAAAAATGAGGAGATTAATATGGATGTGCTGTAGGTTTGCTTTCACGGGGGAAGAGGAAAAGGGAAATGTAGATTGTACAGATTTATTTTTTATAAGGAAACTGAGTTGGAAAGAACTGCACGTATGATAATAGTCATCTGAGTAGCTCTAGCTGCTGTCTGAAAGACTTTTTCACTGAAAAATGTACACTTGGATGAGCCAAAATCAAATGCTATCAAATTTGCTTCATTTTTTCAGTCAAACTCTTCCCTAATTCAGAAGACATCAGAATATTTTTTTTCTATTCAAAACTACTTTTCAACACTTGACACTTCTTTAACATAAGAGAAACTAAAAAACTAAACTAAATTTTATGTTTGACCAAATTGCAGATTTCAATATTTTTTGTATGTCAAGAGAAATTTTAAATTAAAATTGCTCATTGTTCTTCGAAGTTTTGCAGGCAAAACATAAGTTATTTTCACAACACCCTAGACCCTTCTTCCTGAAACATAACTTCCATTTTTGTGTACATCTTTCACCATTCAAATAATTTAGGAGCACAACATGTTTGGATTTGAGTGCTGTCACTTCTGTAACAAAACCCCAAACACGAGGACGGTCCCTCTACCAGAGATCACACAGACATCGATGTTTTCAGATGCTGAAACAGAAAACACATTTCAAAGCCACTACCTGCAATCTGACCCCCTATCTCACGGACTCTTAGAAAGCGAAAACTGCAAGCAGGGCTACCTACAGTATAATTTACAAAAGCCACACTGTGCCTTATCAGTTGCTTGCTATCAATAAACACTGGCAGAAGTCGAGGGGCTCCTCTGGCTGCGGGGGACGAGGGTGCTGAGATGTGGCTGTGGGAGGGGACCAGGAGGTGGCAGAGACTGGGAAGGGGACCTGCTGACTGGAAAACAGGGAGAGCTGAGCTAGCAAAACCTTTATTACCACCTTCTCCGTTTCCTTTTGCAGGACAGCTGGGCGGTGGGGCAAGCTTAATCCAAGCAAATAAAGAAGCAAAGAGAGAAAAATTATTTGCAGTTTCAAACCTAGCTATCTCATGATTTAAAGAATGCGTGTAGACATGAACTATAGCATTTCCATAAACCTATTTCAAGTTGTAACTTGCCTATGTAAACTACTGGGGCAGTGCCTCCTCTAACTGAGGACTGAATTTCTTTTACACAGATTATTGTCATTTCTTTAATAATGCAACAAAGGCACAGCTATATTGCAGTTTTGAGAATCTTTTTTATGACGCAAATCACTATCACACACCCACAGAAGCACCCGTAAGAGGTATTATTTCACAGATGCAAGTGCAGTGTAGAAGGATTTACATCTACATATCCCTAAGGACTGTATTTTGCTTTTAGTGCTTCAATTTAGCAAACCCAGAAAATATAGAGAAATGAAACTTCAGTTAGAAAGAGAATTCTTAGCTGGTCTGAGTTGCACCCGCATTGAGGCAATGTTAGCCATTTTTTAAATGAACATCTCATTTTAAAAAGCCAGTTTTGGAAGGGAGCATGACAGAAAAACTCATACATATCCTGATACTGTCATAAATGTGTTGACACATGCTTTCCTGAGAGGAAAATAAATTTAAAATATTTTTTAATCTCTCTGTTTAGTTTTAATACAAAGAACTTTTTTTTTTCATGAAAAGACATGATAGATCTCTGTCTTGGAATTCATATGCTTCACTCAATTATTCCGTATTTGAAGAGAGCTTGTTATTTATGACAACACACTTTTTTTTTAATAGCAATGAATAGGATGACAGGAAAATCATTACTTCCTGTGTGGGTAAAAGATGAGGGAATAGTAGAAGTCGTATGCAAACACCTGATCTAAAATTTTCGTCCCTGCCTAAAAGATTATTTTGCAGAGAGTTTTGGGGTTTCCATTTATTCTTGCAGCAACACAATAACAGGAGAGGAGTCTGCATCCTCCCCAGCTTTTAACTGCTATAGGTTGAGCCTGCTGAGAGCTACCTATGCCACTGCTGACCAATAAGCCATAGCTGACCAGTAAGCCAACTTCGCACTGCGTGGGGGAAGATGTATTAAATCCTGTTAAGCAACAGTGAGCATTTTAGGTCACCACGGTCTTACATCCTCACCAGTAACTTCCTTCTCTGCTTGCATCCTTTTTTTATTCTGACAGAGCAGAACAGCTGAAAAACTGCAGGTTGGCAGGTTGATGGCAGGGCCCTGACTGTACTGGGAAGTGGGTCAAACTCATGAAGCAGCTCAACAGGCGTTAAAGAGATTTGGCCAAAGGATCTCTGTGAAAGTGTATGCAGAGTTTTAACAGTTGTGAGTCTTGGAAAATACACACTGTTTTGCCTTCTAATTGCCCTGAAGGTCAAAGGCAATGAACTTTTCCATGTGTAACTGGGATACATGTATTCTGCTGCGAATCAGTGTGGAGGGAAAGAATCCGGACATAAATAATCTGCAGCCCAGTTGCCTGGTATGAATTCAGACAAACATGTTTAACCAAACATGGATGCTTCAGAGGGTGTTCTTGTGGTTACTCCAACTGCTTTCATTATACTTTTATATTAACAGTGTGTCTGCTCACCATGTGCAATAAAACAATTTCTGAGGCTCAGCCTCAGAACATGGGGCTCATTCACCATCTTAGATAATAGCATTGCTTGTTTGCACTGTTCTTATTGAACTTTCTAAATATATGTCATTTTCCTTTTCATTCTAGGAGTGATTGTACATTGCAGCAATTACTGACAAACCGTTCCAGACAGTTCGAAGACCAAAACTTTCTTTGTGTGGAAGTCCAAAGGCAATTATTGGCATTACAGTTTAAGAGAAGCATTCCATCTCCCTGATGCAACAGCAGTAGCTTTCTGTGGCATGTTAAATAAAGCAATTTGCCCTGTAGGAGACTAATGCATGCAGAGCTGTGATGAAAAAAAAAAAAAATCATACAGCTACTCTGAAAGAAATGGCAACCTCCTCTTCAAAAAGATACAAAACTCATTCTGTCACTGTTTTAACTGAAAAACACCAAGCATCTTTAAGCTTTGCCTTTACCTCCTTGACATTTCATATATTGCTTCAAGACTGAGACTCCATAAAGAGACAGGCATGCTAATTATCAGTCAAATAGTTGCATTTTAACCAAAAATAGTTGATAAAAATGGAATATGACAGTGCTTTCATAACACACACCAGAATACAGAAGTCAGTTCAAGCCAAATTTTTGTTTTCACAGCAGTTCCCATTTGCAGAAAAGAAGAAAATGAGTAGACTTGAGGCTAGAAGTATAAAGAGTTGACGTCAGAAGATCTGATAGTTATATTTTCCTATTTGGGGGAATCTTAAATGTTAAGCAAATAATAAAACCCGAATTATCTCCTCCTTTCAGATATGCTATTGACAACATTTAAATAATTAATTAAATTATTCACCTAACATAACTGTGAATTATTTGTCCAGCTCAGAAAGCTGTGTGAGAAACAAAGGGGGTGATCAAATATGCTTAGACTTGAGTATCTCAGAAGAAGTTGGAATATTTCTTCAGCAAAATCAGTGAACATTTTTCCAGCACTTTATGATCCTCAGGTTAGAAGCGCTAGGGGCTTGAGCCTAAAACATAAACTGCTCACCCCAACTGTATTTACACCAGCAGAGAATTAGTCTGGAATAACAATCATAAAAAGATGAAGAGGACACTATTCTTAAAGCAATAAATATACAGTATGTAATTGTCAGGTGAAAGTAAGAACAAACATGTATTCAGGATAATGTATGTAATCAAAATAAATGGATCAAATATTACAGCAGCTCATTGGCACCTATAAATGGAGTTGTAACAATTTTTTTTTCAGACAAATTTCTGCTCTAGAGGATAGAGAAAGCTTTGAACAGAAAGGAAAGGAATTGCTTTAACAGCTGTATTATAGTAATGAAATGTAAGAGTAGATGATTTCACCAGCCGTCACACAGACTGCTCTTTTGAATGGTGAATGTGATGAGGTTTGCAAAATAGAGAACACTAATTTTTCTGAGATGGAGCCAGGTTTACTAGGACAGGCCCAGAACATGAGGAAATTCTCCATTTTTAAGAACAAATTAAGCCACTTAACTTTCCCTGGCATCAGAATGAATGCTAGTCTAAATTTGATGGAAAAGCTGAACTGGGCAAATGGAATTGTTAAGGGGGAAGGAAAGGTAGAAAAGACTGGCCAGAGTCTGATGCTTCCTTGAAGCATCAAGTGGTAAAGCAAAGAGCAGCCTTCCCCTAAGCTTTCAGCATGCAAAAGCGTGGGCTTGCTTATACTGTATCGGTGCTCTGACAACGGAAAATGGTTTGAGGATGGTTAACTAAAGCTGGGTGATCACTAATTTGGGATTTCATGTGCCATATGTGCTTCGGAAAGAATCAGTTTGTATTGTCAGTCTGAGCCTCACATGAAGTTTGATTATACACAGCATCAGCTGACTGGAAACCCTATTGCGCCAGTTGCAAGGCCAGATTAAACTGATTAACAGTCAATACTGACGAAGTACTCTTCGATTAGTCAGCAAGAACTGCATCATGAAAACCTTTCATCATCTAGTGTTGAGCTTTTTGTATACCGTCTGGGTTTAGATATAATGGTGACTCTTCAGAAAGCAAAAGAGTGTATTCAAAGAAGAAGTTTTTCTGAAGTTGGAAGAAACAGCCTGGCTATTGTTTATCCTCTGACCACAGAAATACCTTGTGGCAATTATGTCTTTTAAAACTGCAGCGCTCTCTCACGCCTTACATCTGAACAGCTCTGTAATAACAAATAACAAACAAAAAAAACCTCACAGCCGAATGTCGGCTTTCATTTGGAATTGAGAGGAATTATAACGCTGAGCAGTAAAGTGATAAAATCAGTGAAACGGGAACTCTGCTGTTGTGTGTGCCACTGCAAGATGGTTGCACCACGGTGCTGTGTGTCTGGCGAGGACCTTTCAGAGCACTGCAGCAAACACTTGGTAGCATGTCCCTGCCCATGGCAGGGTGTTTGGACTAGATGATCTTTAAAGGTCCCTTCCAACCCACACCATCCTATGATTCTATGATAAATAAATAGTTTTCATGTTCAGAACTGTGGAAATAAATCAGGTCCCACCCTCAAAACCAGCTTGTTTGAAGAACACAACAGCAACAAGGGAGAAAAATCACTACCAAACAACTTGACTGAAGAAGCCAACCTTGCCGTTTTCCACCCTGAACATTTGAAAAAAAATGCAATGAACTGAAATACATGGGATTTGGGAGCATTTTGCAATGTAATTAAAACTAGGTCAGGATGAAAACAAAAGCTTACTCTCTTCAACACATGATCACAATTAATCAACAAGAATGGAGCCTGGCTCCTTTATAAACGTGTTGGAATTATCCTCCTTTCTGGATCAGGCTTGCAGATGTTAACAGAACAGCTCCCGATGTTTACGGGTTTGCTACCATGAGAAACGGTCGGGGGATCCAGTCTTCTGTGGTTTAACATGATCCATCAGCTGATCGCTTGTTCTGCTGCAAGGCAGATCATTGACACCATTACAATTTCATCCGCTGCCTCAAAGCCAATTTCCCTGCATATAAGCGCTTCATTCAGAGCACTGAAAAAATACATTAGCGAAACAATATAGCGTACTGTACAACAAGGATTTTCCTGCACTGTAACTCTACAGCTCACCAGGCAAAAAACACTTCTTTTTATTCTAGTTCCCCAGGGTGCTACATGGAGACACCAATCCTGAGACGGATTAACTGTGGCGCTTTCATCAAGAGGAACTTGTCTTCACTCTGACTTCGGAATAGAAAGGCCGTGCTATTACCCTTCAACTTTGAAAGAGAAAAGCTTTCTACCTACATTCCTCACTCACTTCCAAAGTTTAGCTCATAGGGATTAGAATTTGCTAGATATAGGATAAGCCCCTTTCAAAATACTCATTTAAGGAAAGACGGAGAGAGCTTTCAGCTATTTTTACTGGATGTTTATTCATCTTAAAAACAGGTAAATCAGAATTAAAGGATGAGCAGAATATTAAATCTTCACATGAAATACATAAGAGTAGTCAGGAAAAAAATGGCATTTTTTTTCTCTCTGTAGCTTTTATATACGATTTGCCGTTTGATATTCAAAAACGTTTTCTTTTCCCTAGTCCATATGTGATTTTGGTGGTACCTTGATTTTGGGAACCTGACTTGATCCGTACTAAAAAGAATAAAATTTCTGGCAGAGGTGCTTAATATCTCCTGAGTATTGAGGTTTCTGTAAGGTATTTCAATACCTATCCATGAACTGTGTGGAAACCCCAGATTGTTACCTGTTTCAGACCAGCATCCCAGCCCTACTCGGGAATAAGTGTGGTTTTGGGTCACTGGCTTCAGAGGAGGCTGAAAATGCTAAATACTGGGTAAGGCCTAGTATCACATAGTGATTTTATAACTATCCGCTTATATAAACTCTCCCTGAGATCTGAGAAGAGAAGCCAGGCTTTTCCTGGGTTTTATTTGGATTTCACCTAAACTTGTTTTAAATCTTGTGCTGATTTTAACTGATTTCACTGCCAGTGAACAAATCTGCGCTACGAGACATCGCCCACAGCTTGCTGGCCATGGGCAGGGCTGAATGGAGCCGAGTTTGCTCCCTGGGCTTACAGACTAGTGTAACCAGCCACAAAAACACGGGGCTAGCCGTGAAATAAGCAGCTATGTTGATTTGGGAGAGGATGTTCTTTATGATGGGTGCCTGACAATATTGCTTCTGAAACCGGTGACTTTAGGTTTAAACAAAACAGGCAATTTATTCAGGCAGCTGGGAGCAGAGGACAACCAGACACTGGCTTTGCTCGTGCTGCTGCTGCGCGAGTGAGCCGGGCTGGCCCCCCCACGCTCCTGCCACGGGCCGCAGCTCGTCCCACGCGGGAAGGACAGTGGCTCGCCGTGGGAAGGGCTGTCCCGCACCGTGGCGGCACTGAAGCCGGTGGTCCCCGCTGGCACAGAAATGCTCTTCACACACCGCCAGTTCTTCCCAGCTTCTGATGGCAGCAGACCAAAGACATCAAATGCTACAGGAGAGCAGAGCTGAAGCATTTTACCGGTGTCCCAAGTCTTTGCAAAAGAAGGGAGTCTGTGAAAATACTGCATGATACTGATACTGGTCAGTAGGCAGTTTTTTCACCTTTTTAGTAACCCCCATTATTTCTGGTTTACACAGTGGGAAACACATCTGGTAGGGAACAGCAACCAGAGACCTAATGCTTCCTCACCTTCCCTGTGCTGCCCAACCTGCTGTTGGGGAAAGGGTTTGTGCAGCTCTGCCGGGAAGAGGATTAGGGTAGCTGACCTAGCAGAGGAAGACCCCATGCAATCAGGGGGTATTTTTCATCCCGGTGTGTTAGCCAGCCTGCTTCTCCCCTCACCTGCTTGACCGGAGGAGTGTCTCCATGCATGGGCAGCAGCAGGAGCTGGAAATGCTCAGATGGGGAAGAAAGAGAAGTTAGGAGGCAGATTGCTTTCCTGAGTGTCGATGTAACTGCTTATCAAATGGCAGCATCAGTCCTACGAGTGTATCTCCAGTGGTACAAAGTGCTTGGGGCAGAGGCTTTTGGCTTGTTCTTCTTGCTGTCCCACAGCCGCCCAAGCACAGCTCTCCGTGCCTGCCCAGCGAACCGGATCAGGGAATTGATCTGGCTGGGAAAAAAAAAAAAAAAAAAAAAAAAAACCCCCGTTAAAACACCCTGCAAAACGCAACATGTTGTTCTTTCCAGCCAGAATCACTTCTCCCATCTGGCCGGCCGCACAGCTGCACAAACAGCTGCGCCAGCACGGCGGCGGGGCCGACCGGGAGCCAGGGCTGCGTGGGCCGGTGCAGGCAGCACCCCCGACGAAAGGGAAACCCCCGCCTGAGCCCCCACCACGCACAGGCCTCCCGCAAGGGACCCTCAGTGCGGCCGCGCTCCCCAGCTGTCCGGCCAGCGGGTATTTGGCCGTCCTGCTTTCCTCCCGCACGCAGAGGGCAACCAGCAATGAGCGCAGCAGCATGCCGGCTGTGCCCAGGAGGGGATGGCTCCTCTGCCCTGGGGGGAAAGAGGTTTGCTCCCCTGCTCTCCTCGCTCCCTGTTCCTGGGCTGTCCTGGAAGATGGGCTAGGAGAGAGGAGGATGTTCACGCTGGGTATCAGCCAGGAGCAATATGCGCACTGTTTTGGGTCTGGAATTGAGGGAGAACCCGGCTAAAAGATCCAGTTGAAACTTGAGGAGCATTTCTGGGGGGCAGAGCTGGATTTTGAATAGAGAATCATATCCAAACTTTTCTCCTCTAGGAAAAATAAAAATCGTTAAGCATTTTCACATCCCAAGCAAACGTGACTTTTGTGCATGCCAGCATCACCGGCTGGTGGCTGGGCTTTTCTTCAGCAAGAACTGGTAGAGAAGATGGTCAAGTACTGAGTCATTTGTACCACTACACTATGAATACAGAGCAGCTGTCCAATTAACTCATTACTAGGTTGACTCAGCATTTGAAACTGGACTAAACTAAAGCGAAGCTGGAGGTATAACTTAGACCACAATAAATGACCATTGGCAGACTGACATAGTGTTGTCAATCTGAAGCACAGAGAGGTCCATCAGCAAGGACTCCTTCATGTAAAGGTCATGAGATACTGCCTCTGAAGCTTTAAGTTGCACTTGTGTCATATTCCCTCACGTTTCTTAGGGGGGCTCAAAATAAATGAAGGCTGAGATTCCCACACCATCTATCGATAGCAACAGCTAGGTTTAGAAAAGGCTTAAGGTACAAACACCAAAGCTGGCAAGTCTGTCAGTCAGCGAAAGAAAAAATAGTTCAATTTTCAGTTTTCAGGTGCTGAATACTTGAACTTATCTTTGTGACAATCTTTTTCTTTCTTTCATAAACCTGCCTTCACATGCCCAAGGATTAAAATCTCCACAGAGTGATATTTATTGTTTCTACTCAAGCAGTACCAATTCCCTCACCAAAGATGCGCTGAGGTATTGTGTGTAAAAACTACACTCCTACTCCCAGTACGATACATCCCATGTGATTTGAATATTGTCAGTAAGATTCCTGATGGCACTCTGTACCAGAATTGCAGAGTAGTTTTGTATGATCATTGTCTCTGTGTAATTATACAGCGTCACAAGCATACAGGGACCACCTGATGTTATGTAATGGACTGGAAAAATATTCCTAGAGGATGGAACAGAAGGTAATATAATTCAACAGATACTGCAGCTAAATATTAAATAAGATGAACTGGTCTGCTGGCACACTATGCGATGTGTCCTGCTGAAGCCACTCACAGTCCACAATATCAGATTCAACTTTATTAATGCTGTAATTTTTTTCATTATTAGAAAATATCTTTGTATTTCTGGTCAAGAGTATTTTACTATTAATACAATGACTAAAAATAAAACAAGTGACTCAAACAGATTTTGACATAAATTGCCTATGTGTGTGAATATGTGTATGTATGCATGCACTAAAAATAGTAGTTTAATTTTTTCTGTACCCATATTGTTTTCACATGCAATATATAGCAGACACTATTTTTTTAAATGATTCTGAATATACAGCTTTGTGCAGCAATTTTAAAAGGTATTATCTCTGTAAGAGTATACATTCAACCAGGCATGGAGTAAAATGTCACATTTTTCTTGCAATGGAATTTTTCTGTCTTTAGCAGTCTCATTGAGACTCCCCAGTCTAATGAGAAATACATCTGAGTAAATGACAAAGTAATTAATATGGAATCAGCTTCTGGTTAACAGAAGCATTTCTTTGCATTATATTATTACTATTATTAAGCATTTACATTGTGGTAACATGTACAGAACACGATGAAAAAGAAGCAGCACACAGAGATAATTTTTTCCTGCATTGCAGTCCTGGGCCTTTATTAACTGTATAAGTAGAAACAATGTTATATTACTTCCGATTGCCAAGAACAGTGTATTAAAGTAAATAAAAAAGTTATCCCACTGTTTGAATATGCTCCCAAATGGTCATTTCTCTTATGCATAACTCTGGATCATTAACATTTTTCTCCTATTGTTTTGGGGAGGACCATTTTATTTGATCTATGCTGACACTATACATTTTTATAACAACAACAAAAAAGTTTTCTCTAAAAGCTGAACTTTTTTCCTTAAACTCTGCAACTGCTTGCCTGAGTGGGCTATTTTCAGAGGATCTTAACTTAGAACAAATGTTTTAAAATGTTTTTTATAAAACATTTGTTTATTCTTCCTTTTATCCAAGGCAACAAACTCTAAATTAAAACCTTTTCAGAACGAGTATACTTAAAAGTTTCCCTCTGATAGCAGATAGAAAACCTTTTGCAGCATGTCTAAAAAATCAGTTAAAATGTGCAACAAAAAGTATATAAGCATATCTGTATTTTTCCTGTAATCCACAATACATTATCTTCTCAATAACTATATAGATTTTACAAGAGTAAAGTGTACTTTGGTTATTTTTTGTCTAGGAATTCAGGATGCATAAATATTGCAATAACAAAACGGAAATTCTTGGAGCCGATTTATCTACTTAAGAGAATTCTGCACGTCTTAAAATATGGAAATGGCAGAGTATCGTGGGGAACTTGTTTACCTTCTCCGCTGGAAACTTCACTGAACTGTGGCTAAAGAGTCAAGAATAAAACCAGTCTTTTAAATGCACAGGTGCATAACTGGGATCATTCATTTTACAACAGCAGAACCAGGATGAGAATCCGGCCCCGGAGCCAGCAGGAATGCCATATGATATCTGAATGGTAATTTTCTCTGTATGTGCCACAATAATGCCTCAGACTTGACCTTTGGCTTTGTTGTCACCAAGTATTATCATATGTATAATTTGACCTTTCTCAGTTGTATGAATGCTTGGCCTTGAACTCCATCTAACCTTCTAGGAGCTGTAAAGATAATTTTTATACATTTGCAATAAGGTCTCTGACTTGACCTATGACTCAAATGAACAATAATTTCTTAATATTCCCATTCCTCCTAAGACTGTTTCCCCTAATAGTATAATAATAAGGCAATAAAATGTCCTTCAATGTGAACTCATGTTATTCTAAATTTTGTTGGTCTGTGCTTCAGGGCATTCACGGTTTGTTACATTTCTGTGTTGTCAAAAGATACTATCAGGGCATCAAAAGTTTCTAGAATTTAAATCAAAATGAATGAAAGGACAAAAGTGACATTATTTAACTGTGTCTATGTGCAGACAAAACTAAATACAATAATAAGCTTTATTTAGGGACAGTAAAACAAAAGCATATCTCAGCAATAGCAGGAGACCATTAATAATCCTGCCATTTCTATTTAGCAATTTCAAAGCAGAGAGGTAAGAAGCATGCAAAAAACATTTCAGTTCTGCCTTTTGAAAAAAAATAATTGTGTGTTCCATCATTATGCAACAAAACAATCAATACATAATCAAACATCATGGTATTCTGCAGCAAAATACAGTAATTGTAATTTTTTCAGAAAAAAAAAAAAAGATGTGATATTAATTTTTGGTCATGCTGGAACACAAGAAAAATGCAAAATATTAGAAGTGTGCAAAGGAGTTGTGACTGTATTTAAAATGTATTGCCTAATGACATACACTGAGTGTGATGCACAAGCACATTTTTCAGCTGTGTAAGACTGCAAGATCACCCTTCCAACGACATGATTTACCTTCAGCACCTAAAACTATATTTCAGGCCAAATTTTGCTTGGAGTAGAACGCTAACGGGTCATTATATTTGATGACTGGGCCCAGCACAGGAGTTTTCACTTTCCATGCAGCTGTACCCAAAACCTGAATACGTTCAAACACTGACTGAAAATAGAAAGCTCTGAACTGAAGGTCAATAATTCAGGAACTTGGTCCAGTACAAGTAGAACATAAACCATATATAATTAGATTGCAGGCTCATGGGTAAGATAAATACAACAGCCAACATGGGGTGATTGAAATCAGTCCAGTAAACAGCAGCAGAAAAACCAGCTGCCAGCCACTGGTTTTGCTGGTGTCAATGCAGAGTAGAGTTTTGGGGAGCGCAAAGCGGCTTTGGCAAGGCCAGCTGCCGCCAGGGTATTTATGAAAGGGGATGTGCAGCAATACACCTGCCCTTGCTTTAGTGCCACGGCCTGGATCTACAGTCCTCACAGTGTCTTCTCCTTCAGCTACCCAGAAACCCCCTCCCTATATATGCTATGTAGATTTTCCATACACCCTTTTGAAGAGATTTTCTTCTTTCTTTTTTTTTTCTTGAAACTCTACTGCTTGGAAATTACTTTGCATGTCTTTTACTCTCTATGGCTATTCATGCCAATGCTTTTTTGTGAAAGTGAGAATCTTTTCTACTTGGAACTACCAGTACCTTGCTACTGGTAGTAACGCTATGACATGATCAATGTGGCTCTCCTCCTTATACAAATTGCTCCTTCTGAGCTATCTGTCTTGCTCTCTTAGTTTTCTTCCCCACTGCAAAGGCTGGTGACACAAAACTAGCTCAGACACATCACTCGAGATTAATCAGCAGCTTCAGAGTACAGAGAACAATACAGGAGATAAAGGCCAAATTATTAGTAGAATGCACAAACTGAGATTCAATTCAAAACCTTTACGCTGCTCTACTTTTTTGCTTTCAGTTACAGGGTTTATATATTCCAATCCTGGTGGCAAAGGCCACCCTCCATGGTCACTTGGAGACCAGCTACCATGGGACAGAATAGAGGGTTGAAAACTGAATGATGAAGGTGCCTGTAGCTAATCAGATCTCTCCTAAACATAAAGTGTTTCTTTAGCAACAAGTAAATACTTTGGGTTCTTTAAGATTAGGGAGATATAGTATGGTTGGCCAAAAATAACAGAACATTCAGAAAAGTTTGGCTCCAGAGCATATGTCTATCTTGAATAAGCAGATTAAGAATCACTTATTCTAAACCGTGTTCCCAACAAGAGTGAGCTTTGAATGCTTGGCTTGCTACAGAGGTACTGGTCAAGAAAAACTAAAAGCACAAAACCTCAAGTATCGAAGCTGTTAAATTCATGTTTTGTCAGCTGAAACCTTCCAGAAAAATGCAAAATTGACACTGTTCTCCGATCTGAGCATTGAGACTTTTGCTAACTTCATGAGTCCTTCCAGAAATATCCAGCAGCCTTCTCTCCCCACTTAAAATACTCTTACCGTGTCCAAAGGACTGGGCTTCTCACCGTGTCCAGGGGAAGGGGCGGCTGAGGCAGCTCAGAGACGTGGCGGGATCCATGGCATGGGGGCATGGGACACAAACCTTTTCACCAAGCCTCAGAGAACCTGTCTGCTTCCAGAGGGACTCAGGTAAAAGCCACTGGCGAGCTCAGCTCCTCGCCCTCCTCCCACGCGTTATGTTGGTGTGACAAAAGCAGCGTATCCCAAGTGTCCTGCTCCGGTAAATTGTTTTTCAGGCAGTAAAACTCTACCAGCTTCTAGCACCAGTAATGCTGGGAAGATGAGCGGTTGTGCTGGCTGCATTTGCTCACCCTCACTCGACTGCCTGCGTGCAACCCCCCAGCACCCCCTTTAGCTACCTTCCACCCAGCAGACAGCATGGTGGGGCAAAAGTGTCTGTTGGGGCACAGATGCAATAAGAAAAGCGTGGTAAAAAGAAAGTTAGACAAGGAGAAGACAGAAGACTGTGAGAGCCCTTAGGGATTGGGTGAGGCCAGCAGTATGTGCTTTAGGCAGCAAGCAGATAACCAGTTAGCTGGCCAAAAAACCAACACCGCCATGGAAGGTGAAGGAGACATCCGAACAGGAGCTGTGCTTCAACGG
The DNA here is from genome assembly GCA_035590195.1 of Aviceda cuculoides. Classification (NCBI taxonomy): domain Eukaryota; kingdom Metazoa; phylum Chordata; class Aves; order Accipitriformes; family Accipitridae; genus Aviceda; species Aviceda cuculoides. The sequence goes on along the minus strand of JAVJGG010000054.1, from coordinate 34,084,845 downwards.
CTTTTGGGCCTAATGCTGGCTTTCTGCTGAGGGTGAGCTGCCCCCTTGGCTGTCAGACCCCTAGAAAAAATCTGTTTTCCACTCTGCTGTTCTTCCAGAGCTGCGATCACAGCTCTTGCACTGTACGTGAGAAGTTTCTGCTCCATTTCACCCTCTAGGAAGTCCCTTTTGCTCTAGAAGCCCTTTTCTCCCGTCATAATCCAGTGACGTTAACAGCACCGTCACAGGCAAAAAGCCTCTTCAGCCCGCCTTTGAGGAGAAGTGAGGGTAAAGGCACTTGTCACCGCTGACATCGTTTCTAATTTTTTTACTAATATTATTTTACTAATAATTTGTTATTATTTGACACTGTCACTAAAAGGCAGGTAGTTTTCAAAGGCAGAGGTTGCACCAGCCCCTACAGATTTTTATGAGGAGTTTGGCACCTCTCTGACCCGTACGGTGTTATAACTCTCCACTAATAATAATGAAAACAATACACAGCTCTGAGACCATAAAAAGGTTATTTTTAATTTTAGTTTAACTCAAAGGAAAATAAAAGGAAAGGGGAAAGGAAAGGGAAGGGGAGGGGAGGGGCAATGGGAAGGGGAATGGGAAGGAGAATGAGAAAGAAAAAAGGGAAAGGGAAAGGAGAAAAGGAAAAGAAAAAAGGAAAAAAGAAAAAGAAAAGGAAAAGGAAAAGGAAAAGGAAAAATAGGAAAAGTCGGCTGAGACATTTCCCAAATCCAAACACAACCTTTCCTCCCACCTCCTGCAAACTGCTTGCTTAGGCACTGGATTACAAAGTTTTCAAGGCTGGATTAGAGGCTGCTATAAAACAGTTTGCCTGACACAGAACCATATTTAAATTAGCAATGCCATAAACCGCACTGCGAGGGAAGCCCTGCTTGTGATTCAAGGACATTGTCTTTTGTATAATTTTTCCGGTATCATAAATTTCTGCCCAAGCTCCTAGCAGAATAGCAGTGCTCCAAAATATATTGAATAGGTGTCTTTCATAAAATGTTATACATGGAACAGAATTACACTATGTGGATCACATTTATTTAAGATTAGCCTAATTTATATATATGAAGCTCATCAGCATTATTTAAACCCATAGGTTTTTAGATGCAATGTCACATTTTGCCTTTCTGACACCTCTGTGCTTAGCAGGAGAGTGTTTACTGTGATTGAGGTATTTTTCTAAACAGGGAGGCGGATTATTTAAACCCTTTTGGTATGGAAAACCCACAGTTTGTTCACCTCCAACAATCTCTTCTCTCCCCCAGTTGTCACAGCAACAACTTCGGCATTGGAAAGGAATCTACTTCAATAATCTAAGGCTCTGATCTTTGACAGGCTTATAATGAAGGAACAGTTTGTTAATGCTGACATAAACATTTTGAAAACTTAGTGGTACAATTATTTCATCTTGTTTAGGAAGTCAGCACTACATGGTCAAGAGAACAGCATTCTGCAAAAATATTTACTCATGCAATTTCCTAGCTAGCAAAACAACTGCTGACTGCACAGCTGAACTGAGATTCCAGCCCTGTGGTTTAAGCAACAAGAATTTTTCTTTGTCTCCTGTCCATTTATAGCTCATTTTTCCCCCTCTTATAATCCCAGGACGACCTTTCAGATAATTCTAAGGTGTCTCAACCCAACCTGTTTTTATTTTAAAAAGACAAAACCAAAAACCCCAGCCTGAATTAGACCCAGTTCCAAGTGGATCTCCCGGCTACGCTGGTTGTAATAAAAAGTCAGAACTGCTTCTCAGCCAGCCAGCTGCGATGGACGTTGTTTGCCTGTTCAGCAAACAAAACTGTTATTTTTGCCGGGAGGAGGGCGGAAAGCTGTCACCAAGACAAAGTTCCGTGGGCTGTGCTCAGCAAAGCAGCCCCCGCGCTTTCCAGGCAAGGCGAAAGCCGGAGCAGGTGACGAACTCGGGGCCGCACTTCGGAGTCAAAGCTACAGTTGCGCTGGGGAGACCATCACTCTTGGAGCAATTTTCTACAGTAGCGCGAGGGCTCCAGTGGTCCTCGGGGGTGAAATCCATCATGCTGCATGCTGCACTCTATCAAGCGGGGCTCCGAGAAAGGGTCAAGTGGTCCGCTGCCATGCTGTTTGAGCTCATCAGAGACATATTTAATTTAATTAAGGTTGTCAGCACTATTGATTTTGGCAGTTTCAATTACCGTGCTGTTATGGCTTCTGGATCTACTGATCTGTGATGAGCCCTATCAGCACTGGCACACATTGAGGAAAAAGCCCTTTGTCTCCTTTAAAACCTGACACATCCTGCCATAGGCCATAACTTATTGCTTTTATCCAGCCCAGCTCCTCTTCTGTTCCTCATAATTAATTTCTCATTAGACAGCTCTTTATTGTTTAATTTGTGCAGTTTATAATCAAATTGGGCACATTAATTGTAGCTGAATTTAAGGCTAATGAAAAATAAAGGTTTTCAATAACTTACTCTTCAATTATTTCAGACAAGATAAAATAAAACACTTTAAGAGTTGTCAGCTTTTTAAATTATAAATTAGGTTGTTTAAAGAGCATGGGCATTTAGGAAGCAGTTATCACACATTTAGTAATTATAAATCCTATGCTGCAATACAATTATTAGGATATATTTACAATTCCTCTTAGTTTTTTTCCACCCTGTTGTTAGTTAACTGCATAACATCTAATTGTTGGTGGTTAAAAATAGCATAATCTGAGGTCTCTGGGCCTGATACCTCTTCTTCCACAGACTGAGCTGTAAATTAGAGGCACGTCTGAGGAAGTCCACATCTGTAATGCTGGAACAGGAGAGGTGTTTGGGTAAGAGGAAGAGGACCCCATTCGGTACAGATTTTATAAAATGCTGATCCTTCTTCTAGGCAGCATTGTAGGATTCAGACCCTTTCCCTCAAGAAAATTGTAATATGCGATTTACATTTTACACACATTAGGACCAGGACACTAGCTAGCAAAAGTCAGCAAATTCCTCTGAATGTAGACTACAATTTCTCCTATGATGTGCATAATCTTCACTTTAGCAATGGGGAAACCAAGGCAAAGAAGCAGCTTATCTGAGAGGGCACATCGGAGCTGAGGCCAGACTGCTAGAGCAGGGTTTGCTTGGGGTTTTTTTTCAGTTTACAGTGAACAAGGAGGGAGAAGGAGGATGGGAAAGAAGGTGGGATGAAAAATTCAGGTGGTACCTATCTTCTTCCTTACCAAGATGAAGAACGGGAAAACTGGGTTTTGTTCTTTGCTAAATGGCCGCACTCAATGCGCAGCATTTCAGGGGTGAGCAAGAAAAGCCAAGGAATGATAGGCGAGTTTCACACCACCACTGAGGGGAAAGTCGGGGTGCCATAGGTTGGATATGGGGAGATGCTGGGGGAATTTGATTTCTTGCGTGTTCTAAAACCTCTCCTTGCCCAGATGTGCAGGACCCTGCAACCCAGGATGCTATGCTGTGTTAGAGTGTGTACTTAACCTGACATTTGAGGAGAGACTGGGTATCCTGGTTCCTGGAAAAGCATCCTCATTACCTTGTAAGAGAGTTATTCACCCTTTCTTTCTTAAACAGCAGGTAGGATAACTCCAGTTGGGTAGGGAGAGCTAACTTGTGCTTTGGGTCCGAGACCTCGTTTCAGATATCCACCCCCAATGAGGGCTGGACGGGATCTGAAATCAATACTCCACCTCTCACCTGAGCGGTTTAGCCCCACATACTCCATGTTGTACAAACCAACCACAGAAAGAAATGGAGAGCAGTGGTTGGGGTGCCCACTGGCAAGCGGGGACCCCTGGCCACAGCGGGCGTATGGTATGTGTGTGAGCTGCTTCACACCCCCCGCCCCAGCACCTGCATGCCCAGCCCTGCTCCTGCCCGGTGAGAGCTACTGCTGCATCTGACACCGTACCTGCCTCGGGGAAGGATGGGGCAGAGCCGAAGGCACGCCTGGTAGCTACGTACCAGACAATGTATAAACTGAAATACTATATAGAAAATGGCCACATCCACCGCTGCAAAAGTGCAAGGCTGCTGCTTTGATCTTCAGTCACTTGATACTTGGATTCTTTTTAATTAAAAAAAAAAAAATAGATTATGCTTGTGTTTTTCGAAGAGGGTAAAATTGACCCGCATCCTCACAAGGTCTGTTTACTACCCAAATCCTGTATATAAAGAGAAGGCAACGTCAGAGATTTTTTTTGCGTACCCCAGTTCAAATTGAGATTATTTTCTATTTCAGCAAAGAATGTTTGTCCAGAATTCCTTGGTGGGGACTCTGCCCTTGTGGATTTGTAGGAATCTTCTAATTTAAGTATCGCTTCCTGCCTGGAACAAAGAGCTCGTCGATATTGCTAGATATTTCGGCACCGTGCGTATTCTCTAGCTCAGAATTATCTGGGAGAGAGGGAGGAGATACTGTTTTCCCAAATACACACTCAACATCAGTTACCAATCGAATATGACAATCTCCTCCTGCCCAGCTTTTTGGAAGGGGAAGAGAGTGGACCTTCCTTCAACAAGAGTAGGAGAAATGCCGGGCGCGGGAGCTTTGTCAGCAGCACGCGCAGCGGAGGAGCCGGGGAGCCGGGCTGAGTTCCCCCAGTGCCGAGCAGCAGAGGGGGGAGAGGAAATCAGTGCGCTGGTGGGAGAGGAGGGCTGCTGGAAACTCAGCGTCTGATAAGGATACGTGGGAACCGCAGGGGAAAAACAGATCAGCAAACCCTGAGTAATGTGTGATAAGAAGGCAGGACACACTTTGTCCTCGGCCCTGCTTGATATTACCCATCCAGTGAAAGCACGGCTGCACCTGGTGGGCACCACAGGCAAAGGTTACACTCTTTAGGCTGCTTTAAGTTACTCTCCTCTAGCAACCGAGTGTGTACGACTCGCTTCTGAGAAGAACCTACTGCTGTTGCACCCTTCCTTCACTTAACCTTAAATTCCCGGCTATACTTATTTCCAAAAACCCTGGCCTAAGGTCTGCACTCTTGCTAGGAACTGGTGTCATCCAAGCAGACAAGAGCAACAGACCTTCCGTACAGTTTGTCATCACCCCGTTCTTCAACTGGCAGCAGTTCACTTGATTTTGTGCCATGTCACCCCCGGACAATCAGATCCCCTAATTTCTAGCTGGCATCTAACTGTAAATAGGGCCACCAGACTTGGTCATATGTGCACGGAGTAGGCATCTGAACCCTGTAAACCTCTCTCTCTTTTAATTTAAAAATAACAGAAAGATTTTTAAAAGGAAATTTATATTAAAGAAATATTAATAATAATTGTTCCCAGGCAAAGTCACTTTCAGCCAAGTTTCAGCTGTGAGGAAACTTTTATTAGCCAAGAAATGAACTCATGAAAAGAGAGGTTTATAATGGAAACAGTGAGAGACTGCAGCAGCACTGCTAACAGGTGCCACTGTTAGAGTAGTGATACGGTGAATAAGACTTTTAAAGATGCAATTGCTAGAGCTGCGCCCACCCATGCAGCTAAAGATCTATCAGGATTTCTGTTATGAACCTCTGGTTTAGGGGGTTGATACTTTAGTCATAAAAGCATACCTTAGACTGAGAGTGAGAAAATAGAGACGCAGCACTCCAGGGCAGTTGAAAATAAAAAAAAAAAAAAAAGAAATAAAATCCGTATAGTTGTTTTGAAGGATCTCTTTGGGATTTTGTAATTAAAAAAACCTACACTTCTTTTACAATTAAATTTGGCAGATTATCAGTCAATAGCATTAACTGGGGAGGGTTCTTTTTCAGTTTGTTGCATTTTAATTTAGAGCCCTTAAAAAGCCTGTGGCATTTTTTAAGCTTAAAAAAAATCTTCTAGCTCAATTAAGGGATAACAGAAATAAACCAGGATTACCTGTGTGTAATTACACAAAGTTAAGTCCAAGAAAATGATATACTATCACAGCCTTCTTGGGTAATTTGAGCAGTCTCCATAGGATCTCGAGAGGCAAGAAAAGGAAGGTTGAAACTACAGCTTACACTTGAGCCTTACTGCAAGACAGTGAAAGACTCCCAAGTCCAAAAGACCACAGAAGTAAATGGAAAGACACCTCCTGGGGTTTTGATCAACCTTTTAATAGTCTTAAAGGATATGTTACACTACTAAGCAAACCCTGGACTGGGGCACAAATTGGGTTCAATTCTCAACTCTGTTCCTCAAGCTTTCTTACTGCTCTTGACCATTCTGCTCTCACTATCTTCCCCATGCCTGCCAATATGCAGTATTGCAGTCCAGCCTGAGCTTAATTACATATATCTGGCTGGCAGTAACTCAAATTAGCTTGGTGTACCCATATCTGAAGACAGAAACTATTATTTAGTGCTTCCTCACCAAGAAGGAGTACAGGTTTTCTGTAGATGTTAAATTAATCCTCAGACTGCTTTAAGATGTGAAGACATCTTCATTGCAACTGTTTGAAAATATCAAAGTCAATCAAATACCCTATCACACTCCTGAAAGAATAGTAAAGTATGGCAGAAGAGTTAGCTGGGGAGGAAAACAGCTTGGTCCTTCTTCCTATGTTCTGAGTGGGACTACCTAATTTCAAGGCACTTTTTGACTGACTAACAATACCTGCAGCCACAGTGATATGCTACCTGAACTTAGGTCTTCATGTTTGGACGTTGTATAGCTGGCTCAAACTCAATCTGTTTAGATTTAGTCTTTTTAATCCTGAACCATTTACCCAAGCTTCAGTGTTTTCAGTGTAATACGTATATATGCACAGTAGTGGATAAGGGGACCCACACCTTGACTGCTTAAGAAAATTGACCATAAAACCAGTTCCAATCACTTTCTTCCATCAAGAACTTCCAAAGGGGACTGACTCCATCTGCAATTACAATATTGATTTCATTATAACCATCCCAACCTGGATTTAAAGGCGAGTATGTGAGTAGCAGCACAGTATACACAGTATATGTAGTGCTTGTACGTGCCATTTCAGTAACTCAGAACATATGTCACGAGTTTCTTAAAAGCAATCAGGTAGAGTGTAGCTATCACCTTATCACTGCCAGAGTTCCCTACCTGGACCAAGCCTACATATTTATTGGTATTAGACATGAAGTGGACCTGCCCTCAGCTGTATTTGGTTAAACTTGGTATAAACGGTACCTTTCAATCTCAAGGTCCTTTACCAGCCTGGTGATAAGACATCCGTTCCCCAGTATATTATAGCAGTATATTATAGCCTGTTAGCTGGGTTAATTTACACCAGCTGAACTAGTCCTGTACGGACTGGGCAGACACAACACCAAGACCCTGGGAGGCTCCTTGCACGTTACAGAAATCCCCAGCCTCCCCTTTAAAGCAACCTTTCTGCCCTTAGCACTGTGGAGACAGTACGAAGCATCTGAAGCTTGGGACCTAACCTTTTCTCTTTGAACTTTTCATATTTATTTTTCTATGCCTGAACTATTTGCTTATAAAGCTAATATGACCACCAGAATAAAAATGAGCAGTGACTCTTAGCTTTGTCTTTTGGACTCTGTTCAACATGACATGTTCTGTACACTCAGACAGGGCTTGCATGAGGAGCACCAAAGGCGAGGGTTTTGAAACTGAACACATATGCTACCTCTGTTCGTTAGGGGCCAGAATCTATTTTCAGATCAGGGAGCATGGATGTATATTTATTTTATTTTGCTGCTTAATTTTAAGATACTTATTGCCATTTCCCTGGCAGCAGGGTGTCGGAGAGGATAAGATTGCAAACTTAAAGGAATGACCCTTTCCATTCCATCTGTCCTTATTTAGAAGTGATGGCCTCCATTTCTTTTCTTACTTTTTTTAATAGAAAAAAACCCTCTTTATTCTGTCCTTCAAGCAAGTTCACTGAGTCCACTGTATTTCAACAGGAGCTAAAGACATGGTTCTACTTACCCTCCCCCAAAAGGTCTCTATTAATTGTTTTCAAATGTTGGCAGCCATGTGAAACCCTGCCTAGCAAGTCTGGCTCCTTATATGATTTTTATTAAAATTCACTTTGCACACAAGGCACATGAGATTTATGGCTGAAACTAATAGGTTGGTTCTCACTAAGACATAAATCCATGGGCTGTTTATTGAGGCTCATGGACATTGAGAACGCAGGTAATTGTTACTGTGAGTGTTCAGCTTAAAAATAGTCAATCATGTCTCTAAGGAAATTTGTTTAACTAAACACACTGCATAAGCTTCTGAAAAATTACTTTATCTGTGATGGTGAATGGAAGGACTGTGCAGGGTAACTTCTGTATCTCATCTGTACAATTTAATTTCACTTATAACACTTTTCAAATTTTCCTCTAACATGGTGTCTTATATTATTAAGAGCAAATGTAAAAACAAGCCCATTCGTTTTCTTTCCACATGCCTGTTTTAGCCATTCTCAGTTTATATGTAAGAATTTCTACTTTCTTGCTACTGACCCTTAAGAACTCCAGCTGAGTTTTTGCAAGCCCAGTTCCTCCTGGCTCACTCACGATCACAATGTGCCACGTAAACTCAGTGAACGATTCTGATGGCAACGCACGAGGTGGAGCAGAGCCCGGACTGATCTTTTCCTCTTAGGGTCCGACCACATTGCCACGTGCAAACAATTGCCAGCTAGACTTGCCAGTGAGCCAGCTGTATTCTGGAAGCCATTTAGATGTGTTAGCTCAGTACTGTGCCCAAGTGAATAAGTCCTGCTTCTCAATGTCACATTACCTTTCAGCAAGACCTAAACCTGCCTAAAGGGCTTCCAGCTCACATCTGGTTTGCAGCATGTCAGCTCACAGGGGAGAGAGAGGTAGCTCATGCCACCTGAGTGGATCTTCTGCTCTCATTTGTGCTGGCAATATGATACTGAAGAGGACACACAGACACCCTTCCTGCCTCAGTGATTAGGTTACCCAAAACAGGCTCCTAATAGCATCTGAGATGACACAGGGCATCTTTTCTGGCCTTCATTCACCTTTCCAGAAGGATGTGGGTCTTACACAGGTCCTGTGTCATATTTGCCAGCCTCACGTGAATGTCTCAAGTACCCCAGGATGTCTCACATAGCCCTCGACACCTTTATTTATGCAGAGTATACCTCAGTAAATGTATCAGATGCCTCCTAAACCACAAATAAGTAGTCATTGCTTGTCTATCACTTTTTTACTATAGTGAGCTTTTGAGATCAGATATATATATTGTTGTAGTCATATCAGAACCAGCCCAATATTTCATTGAACATTTCATTGACTGTTGCACAAATACATGGGAAGGCACAGACACCGAGGTTACTGAAGTCTCAAGGAGTGTTTATGCTATAAGCATCATATCAAAAAAACAGTGTAGCCACATCAGTGTTGTTTTGGGTTCAAAGCAACTAACCGTTCTGACAGATGGAGCCTAGTAGCTTGGCACAGTGCTATACTATTACAGACATCCTGCTTTAGCAACCTAAGCTGCTACCTCTGCATAACATCTGCTTGGAGGTAGACTTTGTCTCTTTTGCACCATGCTGCGAAATGCAAAGCAAACCAACCCTACAAAATAAGGATAAAGAGTGCCTACAGTGCAGCTGACCATATTTTTAGGTTGATACCTCATTCATTTTAAAATGGTATGTAAATACTGAACCCCCCCAGACAGCTAAAGAAATACCTAAAATTCCATAAATTCTTTAGCAGATGAAGAATTAGCATGAATACAGACTTTACCAATTTACAGGAGTTTTGGTACCTTTATGTCAATGATATTTACCCTGAGTTTCCCAGTACGTCCCAGTACTGCTGTTTAGACACAGTAGACGTTTTCTAAACAATTTCTTTCCTTCTCTCTCCCAGTTTTTCCTCCTTGACAAGTTCTTTCTCCTTCACTCCTTTTTACAGCATTTGCTTAGTAGTCTATCAGTTATCTAAATCTGTTAGGTTGTTGTTTGCTGATGAAGTCTCAAAGCTCTTGTCTGATCTAGTGACTAGGTCGGCAAGGTTGTGTGTCCTGGGGACTTGGGGAACTGTATGGAGATGACCTCTGACACTCATCAAAGGCTCCACGGCACTGTTTGGCTCTTATCAGTTTAATCAGCTGGCTCATTCCTGCTCCTTCACCATTCATGACATTACTCGTATCCCTCACTGCCTGCCTTTCAGAACATACAGCCCTACTTACATGCTGCTCCTTCACACTGAGTCTGGCTCCTATGCATGGGCCTTGTGCAACACACCATTCATTTGCTACAGGACTCACATTTTACAGAAAAATTTTCCTTCATGCTGAAAGGAAGGGCAACAAATAGGAAGCTTTCTTTCAGAGAAAGAAAGAGACACAGAGGTCAATACTATTCCTGAATCTTTCGTGGCAGTTTAAGGTGCTGCTTAAACTGTAAACTCCATGTCTTTGTTACCTGCTTTCCAAGAATTAGAGGTGTTTTCAAAAAAAACCTGTCATGGTTTAACCCCAGCCAGCAATTAAGCACCATGCAGCTGCTCGTTCACTTCCCCACCACCCAGTGGGGTGGGAGAGAGAACTGGGAAAAAAAGTAAAACTCATGGGTTGGGATAAAGACAGTTTAATAGGACAGAAAGGAAGAAACTAATAATGATAATAATAACAATAATTAAATTACAATAATAACAAAAGGATTGGAATATTCAAAACAAGTGATGCACAATGCAATTGCTCACCACTTGCTCATTGATGCCTAGTTAGTTCCTGAGCAATGATTTGCCCCTTCCCAGCCCACTCCCCCCAGTTTACATACTGGGCATGACATCACATGGTATGGAATATCCCTTTGGCCAGTTTGGGTCAGCTGCCCTGGCTGTGTCCCCTCC
>JAVJGG010000054.1:34038956-34073960 GCA_035590195.1 Aviceda cuculoides | reverse complement strand
ACTGAAAACATCAGTGTGTTATCAACATTCTTCTCATACTGAATCCAAAACATAACACTATACCAGCTACTAGGAAGGAAATTAACTCTATCCCAGCTGAAACCAGGACAAACCCCTAAAACTACAAACAAAATAACATTTCCATGAAAATGTGATTAAAACCACACAGGAACTGCTACAGAAATCTTTCCACTCTTATCCAGTGAAAATAAGAGGAAAGACAAGATTTCTCAAAGTGTTACTTAATTTTTTAAAAAATTAAGACCTCATAAAATATTTCCAACTTTCTTCTGCAGTATATAAGGCAGCAATTTATCAAAAAAGCTAAAGAAGCTGTCCCGGGTCCCTCACTGCTCCCTACTTAGCTCCACATATGGGGAACACATCCTCTGGGTTACTTGATGCAGAGGCTATGAAACCTGGCTTCGTAGCTTCTGCACATACATTGTGACTGCATCTGGGCCTGTCAGTGGAGAACATCAAACATCAAAGAAATGAAGGCTGCACAAAAATTTAAAATGTGACAGCACTACCCCTTAAAGTCTACTAGGGGTTTTGTACAGGAAAACTTCTCCTCTGATTTGTCAGCTAGATTACAACATAAGGACAGTCTCACATCATGGATTACTTCATTTTATCCAGCTGTAAATCTTCTCCTCCAGAACTATCAGAATCTGAAGACTGATTGAGAAATAAGGCTATCCATGAACATTGCAGCCTTCTGACGAAGCATCTTCTTTTCCTGTTAGATAAAGGACAAGTATTGTATTCTTCTGTATTTCAACCATGCAAGTGAAGAACAACTTGGAAGTGGAATAACATTCCAAGTGAATTTAGATTAGAAAGTGGTCACTGCAACCACTGGTCCTCCAGACGCCAAGAGGTATCCCACAGCATATCACAAAAACTATCCACAACACAATGAACTCCAAACAATGCCAGCAAGGCTCAGACACCTTGTCTGCAATGAAAAGATTATAGTATAATGCTGTGTGGACATCAACACAACAGCATGAATGAACTTAATTGAAGCAATATCAACTCAGCTAAAGCAATATAAGTTGTGCTGACAATACTTCTCTGTGCAAAGAAATGCTTAAATAGTCTTAGCTGAATGCATTTTTTTTGCAACACAAGAGAGGTTGAAGATTATATAAATTACAGCAGTTAATAGCCTTTTGATTCATCGCCGAGTCTCGCAAAAAGAGAGGGGCTGAAGTGATTCCTGAGGTGGATAAATTCTGTTGTATAATGTGAGGATCAGTCTTGTAATCCTTGCTAAATCAACAGCTCTTTGCTCCCATTGAGCTCAAAACCTGTCCTGGGAGAACAGGAAGAAAAGCAGTCTTTCACCGTAGAAAACAAAACTATTTCTAAATATTTATTACTTTTTTCTGTAAATGTTATTCATTAAGAAATCTTCATTTTCTGTAATACATTTCAGAGCTTTTTCTTTTTTTTCCTAATCTTTACTATTCACTCTAAATTGTGAAGTGGCAAGTTAGACTAGTAATCTCATTAGCAATTGCATTTGTCTGTCTACTCTGATAGGCAGTGACCTGTTAGTATTAACTGTTAAGTTTCTTTCTGTTTACTGAATGCTTTTAACCACTCGACCTTCACAAAATACACTATTTAAAGTACATGGGTTTATGTTTTCTTTAATAACTAAGATAAAGTATATAGAAGGCAAATATGAGGAAGTGTTATTTCACATTTTTATGGTGATGCTTTAACAAACTGTCAAATTGCAAAATACACACTGTTGCAATGAAGTTAATAGTTGTTTTTTTTAGACTTGTATTTCTGAGGCGTCAGCTCTTTAGCTGTTGTAGATTATGAAGCTTCTCAACAGAGGAGGATCTACTTCTTTCAGTGTGTAAACTAAGTGGGGGTTTTGTGCCTTCTCATTCCCTCCACTGAGTTGACGAGATTTCTGCAATTAAATTCAAGTCCTTGATGTGAATCATCAAAATAATGGTCTGTCCGTGGTGTATTAAAGATTGGACTGACTCCTTTGAAGGCTCAACATATAAATCCCAATGTTTATTTAATGCTTTTTGTCAGTATATATCAACACCACTGTTATACAGGAAGCAAGTCTAATTATGTATTTGGGAAACTGAGGTGCAAAACTGAAGCCTCAGGTCAATAGCAGAGGCAAGATGTGAACAAGGATCTATCATGTTCCAGATTTTAGCTCCATCTTCTGGTTCACCCTATCTTAGGAAAGGAGGGAATGTTTCTTTAATTCCGTCATATATTTTAACTGAATAATATAGATTGAACCAATTCACCATGATCATAGGTGAGTTCCTTAAAAACTGCCTTAAACCCATTTTTGTTTTTTGTATTACTTTCCCAGAATTAGCTGGGTTGGGAGCCCCTGGCCTTATGCACCTGTGATGCTATGGAAGTGAATGGGGTTCCTCTTGAGCACAGCCTTACAGCTGTGCCGAGCAGGTACAGGGAAAAGCAGGAGTATGCAAAGAAGAGAAAGGAAAATAAGACCACCGCAAACCCTGTGCCTCCCCCACCTGCACAACAGGCTCGCTTCAGCTTTGTTTAGTTAGTTAATTACCACCGAAAAGGTTACATGATACAAATGCACATACTTCAGTTAGTATAATACATTACACGAAAAGAAATATTATACTTTAATAGCTCAATTAAAGTCATATGTAAATACTTTGGCTCTACCATCCATAGTTTACCTTTCTAATGGATATGGATTGCAATGGATTTTTCTATAAAATTGCAATCTCTTAAAAAAGAGGAAAGGGTTTTAAAAATTAATATTTTGCATTGTTTTTAGGAGCTTTTCATTTGTGTGCAGATTTGGTTTTATTTCTTTTAATATACACAGTAGAAATGAATGGAATGCTTAAAACTAAAGACCTTTCAAAAGACACTTGTGCTTTTGTTATTGGGGATTGATGGAGGCTGCAGTCAGGCATAGTGGGCTTTTTTGAAAGGACTTCAAATTAAAGAGATGACTCAATAATATAATAATTACTTTTCATGTCCACATTATTGCTGCTGCTCTGTTTATTAGAACATGACCTATATGTCAAGAAGTAATATTTTGTACCAGCGCTACAATGCATAAGACTTCATAGAAAGTGCCCTTTGATCCAAATTATATGCCCTTTGAACATTAAAACAATTAACACTGAAGCACTTCATGAAGTATGTGAGAAGTTATAGTTGTATGGAGTGTCAGAGACACTAAGTCATTAAATGGTGCCATACAGCCTGCACAGAAGTCAGAAGCAAATTAATAATTTAGGAGATCTCCCAGAATCACAAGTATGAATTTTAGGCGTTGGCTACTAGTTAATTCAAAGATAAGGGAACAACTTTAGTTGTTGAGGTTTTTTTGTATTTAGTGACCAAACAAAGCTTCTGGAACTAAAATCAGAAGGCATAGATAGGTTAATTAATGAACTGATAAGACACTGATGACGGTGATAATAATGTGCTGCAAGTATCCATGTGTGTCAATGGCACAGAGGCCACGGAGGTGATGCCTTCCTGGGAGCCAAATTATTTGACTCTAGCATGATGGGCTCAGTAATACAGTAACTGTGCTATGCAGGAGATCTTATTCAAGAATAATGAATGAACAGAAGGGCGTGTTAAATAGGGAGAAACAGCTTTATTTGGCACTTCTCTTCGGATGGTATATTAGCTATTATTTAGATAGACCTTGGCCCCATGTCCAGGCAGAGGAAACAGATCTGTGAAAGCAGTTTCAAGGGTTGTCTGGTTAGAAATGGGCCAGAGCCACCAATCCTGTTTTTAAGCATTTGCCTACAGCAGTTATACGCTTGGGCTTTTAAGAGAAATGGACAAAATGTAGTGATACCTGGAATACTCTTGCTTCAAGCAGGTACAGTTGGAGTCGGGAAGCTAAGGCAGAGGTTCAGAGCCCTCCATCACAAGATTTCCTTCATTCATCAGACTGGAGAGTCACCCAGTTCCCAATGGGAACTCTTCTTGGACACCACCTAAAAGCAGTACCAGATAGGTCTTGGAGGTTCTTTTCAACCTAATCTAACATATTCTTTACAAGTAGGTATGCAGATAAATTGTGTCAACCAAGGGCTAAAAGGGAATCAGTCTTGTCTGACAGAGACTCTGTGCAGTATTTACTATACTGGCACTACTTTGGAGTAAACATCAGCCATGCCAACTAACAGCTGTGGCAAATACTGATGCTTGGGACATGGGAGAAGAAAATGAGGAGAGAATAAGAGAATGTTAAAGTCATCTAATTAAATTTCTAATCCAGGTTTACATAATTAAGCAATAATGACTATGGGGAAGGGCATTTCCTGGCAGTTAATGACCGGCTGGAGGATTTGAAGGCTTGAGGTAAAGCCAAGCATTCTTAACACTGTCAGTCATTAATTGCCAGGAAATGCACAACTCAGGAGGTTATTACTGCTGTTATAAACCAAGAATAGAAAAATATAAAGAAAAAAGACAGTAATTACCTTTTTAAAGTGTTGAAAGCTGAGCACTGAACTGCCTGTCGCTATGGAGATGGAGTTTTATTTATAGCATCAGTCCTTTGCTAGCATTTAAAGACTGCCCCAGTACCCAAAGGAGGGCAGGAGTTAGTTCTCAGGGCTCCATTAGGTATATAATTGGTAATTCAGAACATCAGCTCTGTGCCACGGGCCACATAACATCTGCAGACATCAAGAGTATCACAAAACTTTACAACACTGATTACAAAATACTGGCAGCCACTCAAAACATTTTATAGTTACACATACCTTCAGAAGGCATTTCCAGTAGTTCCTGCTTTGATCTGCAGAGTGTGTGTCTCTAAATAGGATCCTCGTAATGTCACATTGTGCTGTTTCCTAGAAATTAAGTACTTAGGGACCAGATCTTTAAAACTGATTAATGCCATAGGTCTACTGAGCCAGACTGCGATCACTAACCAATTTTACAATTGTGTAACTATTGATTTCATTGGAACAGCTCCTGATTTACACCAATTAGTAAAGAAGGAGTTCAACCCATAATGTGTAACAAACGCAAAGCCCGAAACCTCCCTTTTACCTTTTTTCGAGCATCTGAAAGAAATTATTCAATAGTTGATTCCTAAAGCAGCTAAAAATAAAAGTAATTTTATTCCTTTTAATGTTCATTGCCTAAAAGATTCTGTTGCTTTTTATGGGATACAGTATTTGAAATTTGACCAATGCTTCAATGAACACAGTCTTCCAAATGAATTGGTCAGAAAGTTAACTTCTACCGCTTGACTAATTTGGAACAATAATTTAAAAAAAAAGGTCCAATAAAGGGCTTGGGTACCTAAATCAGGATAGAAGCAGGACTGAGGTGCCTGACAAGAAGGTTATAATCCAAAAAACCTATTGCTTCATTTCCACATCCTGCTAAGTTCACTGATTGTCAGATTTATAAATTCTGGTTCTGTGCACATGCAGGGCCTGATCTCTTAGATATTCTCACAGCAGATGAACCAGACCTCAATGGAATAATTTAATTTTAAAACAAAAGGAGATGAGGATAGGTGGTTTCTGCTCACACTTCACCTTGCATAGCAGCCTTGTAGTACGAGTACTCAGCCAGGAATACAAGTACTATACAACATCAAACACTGAACCTAGGTCTCTCTAATCCCTGCTGAGTGCCCAAACCATTATTACAGGGTGAGGATTCCTTTTGTGCTTGATTTCCAGCCCCATTAATCTTGCATCCTTTGCTGACTGCAGCAGAGATCAACAGAGGGGTGCTTGTGCTTCTTTATTTGATCACATTTTAAAACAGAAGCCTGGGCCTTCTGAACCAAAACAAACTCTTATCTCAGGACTGATTTTTGAAATGCGGATCTTTAATCACCTCCCTATAGATGCAAGCATAGAATTTTACACTTAGTAAAATTAATCTACTTAGCATAGTATTTACACTTCAGAGAAGGGTGAAAATAATGTCTCTCTCTTCTCCCTTCTCCCTCACTTCATTATTTTCCTTTAGCATACCATCCATTCGGAGGTTGAGCCACACAACTGGCAGATGTGATCAGATATGCCTGTTCTGTGAGATGGCTGGATTTGAGCCAGATGCTGCCTAGAAGCTGTATTAGTTCAAGCACTGTGCCATGCTGATGTGGCTGTGCAGCTCCTGGATTGAAATGACACATATTAGCTGGAGTCAACTAAAGGCAGAGAGAACACATCTTCAGTCTGATGACTAAAATAGGAGCTGCCTAACTCCCCAGAGGCTTTACAGGCAGCTTACATGCTGAGCGCATGAAATCTAGACTCTATCCTGGGCACCAAACACCTAAAATTTAGAGGCTACAAAGCCTTCATTAGGTTTAAGTGCCACTAAATGCCAGTAAAATCTCCTATGCTTTTCAAACTACTCCTCAACCTACTACTGAAGACAGATGCTACAGCATCTTCACTGTAAATTGCAATCCACCAGAAGCCAGGCAGTCCTTCCCAATTCCTGAGTTATAGTGCCTCAGCCTTGCAAAATTAATAATTTTGCTCAGAGCTGACATTTCTTCTATCCTGGTGCATGAGCCAATGATGTACTGGATGATGTACCAGGAGACATACCCCTTGCAGCCGATGCAAGGACATAGCAGAGGCCTCAGTGATGTGCTGCGAGAAGGTATGCTTCGGGATGGGTTTCTGTTTTGAACATGATGCTGTGGCTTCTCTCCTGCTCAGTGATCTCACGTGGCAGACACAGCTGGCTGGCAGATGTGGCCAATCAACCTTATCTTGTATATGAAGTCGTGGAGTAGTGAAGAGGCTGTGGTGCTGCCCTGTGAATGCATAAGACACAGGCCTAGATGGGGAAGAGAGGGAGGTGAAGATAGAGCCATTGGCTTTATCCCAGGAGAATCAGTATGTCTGCATTTGCAGGAGGGGGGAAAGAAAGGGTGATTTTTTTCCTTAGGTCAATGTAAACTCTTGGCCTTTGGGTCACAGTGTCAAGTTTTTCTTTTACATTATTAAATCATGATAGCTTCCAGATTTCTTGCTGAAGTATAATCCATATATTTTTTCTCTTTTTTTCTTACAGATATGTAACAGAACTATACCATTCCATAGCATAGCTTTATCTCCAATAGTTCAATAGTTATATCCTTTCCTCTTGACTAGACAATGGTCTGTCCTACACCTAAATAGCAAAAATCCTTCAGTACAGACCATTTTGCTAGCTGTTACTTTGACTGGTTTACTCTGGATTCTTTCATTGTCCCCTTCTTCTCTGTTTCATAAAACACAGGAAGTGAAATATAGCTAAAATATTTGAACAGACTCATATTCTTGCAAACATCACTACACAATCTTCTTTGTAGACTTATTTAGGAACACAGCATTGCTGTAGAATTCGTTGTTCAGAAGAATGAGAACTACTCAGTGTGTTCACCAAAGCAACTAGTCAACAATGTGTTTTTACCTGGCTTTATCCCAGTACTTATTCTAATGACCAAATGCAGTTGTGAATACTATAAAACATTTGAGGAGCTCATGGCCAAAAGCAGTACGGCTGCAGCCATATGTGTCCTTTCATAAGAAACAGGAAGGAAAAACTGGACTTGGCATTTTCCCGCTCAAATCAGGAATGTCAGACTGTCAGCAATGATCCCACACTCTTTGCAGATTCCAGATTCCCCAGCACGCATCAGGTAGTCTGTTTCACATCCTTTCGGAAAACTTCTGCAAAATGACAGCTGTATTATTAGTTTTTGTACGTATCTAGATTACTGTAGCTCTACTGCCTAGATTGGAGAAGCAAACGTACCGTTATTTTCAAGGAAGGCATATGCAAAGGACTAAGGGAAAATTTTAAGGAGCCTCAAAACAAAAGATGCTTACACACAGAAACAACCAGGAAGTTGTAATTGAGCTCTTCCCTGCTTTGAAGACTTGGGGATTGGCAACACATGGCTCCTTTGCATTCTAGTCTTGAACAAGCAAGCATTTAGATACATGCTGGAGTTCACTCAGTATGACTGTTAGATTTACTACAAACCCTGGACATTATTACAGATTCTCTATTTTTCTAGTAAATACCTTAAAAGTAGCAAATGATAAGAAACTAAAATATCGACCTAGGAAACTAGCATCACGCTGTTTATGACACTTTTTTATTCTGTGGCACGTTTCATAGGAGGAACAATAACCCAATTTTGCAAAATCTGATTAATTTAAGATTTACTGTATAGAGCTAGAGCACATTATCCCATAGCCTAAGGGTCAGCACGTTTCTCAACATTTACGATAAGCTTTACCATTTTGTACCTAATTGGATGCCCATCATTATTTTTTTAAGCAAAGATAAACCTGCTAACAATCATAACTGTACAGAGCAGTAGAGATTATCCTCAAGCTTGGCCCAACAGCTGAAAATATGCGTTTTCTCTATAGCTATGATAAGTTAATTACTTATAAAAAGAAGAACATTCAACTTCCATGCAACTTCTTATATTAATGAGCTTTTTCATTAGAGAATTTCTACATGTCTGGGTCCCTAAACACAGTCTTTGTAGGCAGAGTGAATGGAGATACATCGATAGCTATTGTAGCCTCTGTTACCAACTACAAAACTGAAATGCCACAACCGCACTAGCCTGGTTGCGTATACAGGCTTTGGCAGACCTCTGAGCTTTGTGTTAGGAGGAAAAGGTATATATTAGAATTGAGAAGAAACTAGAATTTTTATTTCACGAGGTTTTCAGTACATTCACTTCATGATTGGCCAGAAAGTCCTCCAAATTAAAACAAAACATATAAAAGAAAATGCCAGAAAAAAAATTTATGTTGGTCAAAACTTTAATTTAAAAATCAGTAATTTTGTTCTTTTTAATTTTGACTTCTCAGATATATGTTATATAATACTAACTAAAAGAGAAATAAAGTATTTTCATGATCAAAACATGTAATATCTTTGCTCAAGAACTGTTGAAATGGTGCATTTCAGTATTTTCAGACTTTCATAATTTTCTTTCCTATAACAAATGTTAAATAAACACAGTTCTGTAAAAGTTTCACTTTTGAAAATATATTATATATAAATGTGAATTAGCATTTTAATTTAAAAATTAGTAAGTGCTTTCAACAAAAAAGGATTTTTTTTCAATGTACCCTTTCTTTGAAGAGGAAATGCTTTCGTACTGGATATAATTTTTTTCATACCTTTCCCCTTCCACCAATGTAAAAAAGATGATCTTCTTAATGAAAAATTTTTCCACTGAAATGAATCATTTTGAGAAAAATATATGTTTGAGTCCAAAACACAAAATATTTGCCCAAACCATACATTTTAATGAAAAATTTTATGTGGTGGAAAAGAGATCTTTCATTTGAAAACAAAAATAAAAAATTCTTTATGACAGATTACCAAATTATGGATCAGCACTAGTTTAAAGAAATGAATGGTATTGATTTTTTTGTGTGTGCATGATAAAAAGACAGACTCAAAAGTAAGGTTTTACTTGGAATTCCTAAAATGTACTTTGGGGAGAGCATTAACTCACCAGCTGATTATTAGACATCAGGGAGCCAGCATCAGATTCACAGAGTGAGAGTCGATATCTGTTATTATTTTCTGGCAACATAATGCACAAATATTACAAAACCAATACTCTGACGCTAGGTTGGATTTTCCTGATGTTTAGATCTTGCTGTGATTCATTTATGGGGGAGCACCATCACACTACAAAGTCAAATGAGCCTCACCACAAAAAAGAAAGGATCTGTAACGCTCATCATAGATGAACACAAACCTGCAATGGAGTCTGCTGCTCAAGATGTAATAGGTAACATGGACCATACTACCTATTTATGATAAGATCAGGATACACAACCATTCCTCAAGCTAAAAAGCTTAAAAAAGTTGTCTACCGAAAGTATAAGAAATTATGCTGATGCTAAAGTACAAGTACGGTAAAGCCAAAGGCCACTGAAAAAAATGCAGTGGGCTTTGGAACCCATCTCCAAAACCCAAATGGAGCCCAGGTTACTTATTTCTTTCTCCTCACATTCAGTTTGACAGGTCTATGCACTGATCGGTTGTGCCCTGCCTTCTGCTTGTGACGCTTAATACTGCACTAGCCTCATGTTTGACAGCTGCAAAGGCTGCAATGGAGCTCAGCAATATTGTCAGAGCTTTCTTGAAAGGTCTGACCTGGTCGTGAGGGGATCTCTCATGATATGGCACGGCTTCTTCACAGTCTCAGTGTTCTTTTGTACCTCTCAATGCTGGATCTCTGCTTTGTGTCTCAACCCTCAAGTTCAATAGCTTTGGAAAGGAACTCCCATTTGAAAAAGAGAATTTGGAATTATGCTTTTTTGCTCTGAGAGCAGGAAAATGTACACAGGGCCAAAACATGGTCTGACATGATGCATCAAGCAGAAAACGGATAGGAAGTACTTGTGTTTGTGTTTAATTGGAAACATCCAGCATACAGAGATTATTCTTCTAACATAAAAAAAAAAAAATTACTCTTTCAGGTACATCATAAAGTATAATCATGTAAATTGTAGTTAGCGACTCACAAAAATCTCCTTACCAGATCATTTCTACCAGTATTCTTGAACATGTTACTAAATGATCAGCAATAGGCAGCATTTTGATAGTATGAACAGAAGTTTCTCAGAGAACAACTTCAGCAAGGATTCAAGTCACCTCTTTTGCACAAGCTGCTCGTTTTAATGACTATGTGTTTTCATAATATCTTAACCAATCTCCAATCAGATGTCATTTGGTATTTGAAATACTGGTTGAAATTTATCTCTTCACAGCCTCAAAAGAAACAGAGAACCCAACCAAAAAAACCACCAAAACAAAATAGAAGTTGGACAATGATTCCTGGTACATCTCAACTCTGGATACTGCCTACAAACAGGATAGTATCTATTGCTTTTCTGAACCTTTCCTGTGGAGGCTTCTTGCTCTTAGATCCTGCAACTATTCTCTTAAAGATGGGGTTTCCAAGCCCCAGGATGCAGATCTTTCAGAGAAGGGTATTGCTCACACAGTTGAATGCTTCCTTCTGAACACATGCACGTACAGTTCAGAGCCAAAAGCAGATGCCATTACCAATACTAAAGCAGCTGTAGTACAACATGAAACTAAGGTGAAACTCATGAGGAAACACAGCCCACCATTTCAGGCATGTGAAGCTGGTGAAAGCCAGCACTGCTGCTAACATTTCTGTTCTCACTGTAGAGTAACCCCCTTCCCTTGCCTTGGCAGGCCATTTCCATGCCTTTGTCATTCCTTCCATTGTGCCAGCACAAGAGTTTGTACAGCTGAACAATGACTCAGAGCGGGGAACTGATCCAATTGAAAATTAATTTTTTTTCCTTTTTTTCTTCTGGCTGTGTTACTTCTACTCTCTCTCAAATTTGATTCACTGTGTGGCCACAAGAAAACTTGTTCCAGCAAAAGGAAAGGCTCAGCAAAAAGAAAGAAACAAGTACCACTACACTGGAAGTCCTGGATTTTATTAACTGAAAATGATCCTATGGAGCTGTGAAAGTAAAGACTACTCCCAGTTACAAAACTTACTTGCTGTATGGTGTCAGGCTAGTTGCTCCAAGTCTCTCTTCCCAATTTCAGTCTATTTAGACTACATGTTCTTCAAAGTAAAGCATTTTGCTCATTATGTACTCATTAGTTAACTCCTAGTCTAGGTTAGGCAACTGTGATAATAAAAAGAAAAAAAAAACAATGATATCGGAGGGCATAAGCACTTTACCTAAGGGATTCACGTTAGCTGCTGGAAATGCAAAGAAATCGTCACCTCATGCAGTACTGCCCTATAGTGAAAACTGCTGAACATGATATTCTGTTATCAGTAAGATCAAATATCATCACAAAGTCAACAAACTCATGCGAAAGACATCTGCCTAATAAAGGAATTTGCATTAGATATAATGTTTTGAAGATTAACATTATATTTGGCATTTGAAATGCTACAGATTTTTTTTCTTGTTCAGAAGCTAAAATAATCTAAACATTTTTATCTGCATTTTAATGTTTTAGGCTATCTGGGCATACGTTTAGTCATAAAATTACTAAAACTGTTCTTTGGTGTGATTTGATGGGAGGAAGAGTGAGGTATAATTTTCAGATTATTTTTGTAATCTTTATGTCAGCATATCAGAGCGGTGTGAATGGGTTATACGCTAGACAAGGAAGTTGTTCCACACATGAAGAAGTTTTAACAAGGGGTTCCTAGGACCTCCTGTGGATCCTCTCTGGCACTTCATCACCTTAGAGACTTAAGTGGTGCTGTTATTGCTCAAGGTTTCACTTCTGCACCAAGACTTTTCCCTGGGTCTGTATTTCTGTTTCCCTTTGCTACAAACAAGGCTGATGGAGAAACATTGTGATAGTTAATTTTCCCCTTGAAAATGGACAAGGTTTTCTATTCTAGCTTTTTCTCCATACTTCTCTGGTTACTGGTGTACATTTCACAAAAGAGAGGATCTCTGCATATTAGCTGATGGTTACCCTGGTGATGGAGACACAGTTCAACCAGCATCCCTACCCTCATGACTACTGATGGAGTTAAGCAGAGATGGCATTAGTAGGAAATACCACTGTAGGACAAACCAAGGAGAGAACACTATTCTCTCACTTTCTTTGATTTAAATTAGTAGTAACAATGCTGAGTATGATGTAAATACCATAAGCAAGAGAAGATTCCTTTCTTCAGGGACCCTGTAGTCTATACTTTTCATCCTACATCCAAGTGCTGATGCTTTTTAAAAATCATTTTTGCTTTGCTAGTGTCCCAGTAGGAGTTTAAGAAGTCAGTTGCAGCCAATTGTACTTTCTCCTTTCTCTCAAAAGGGGATAAAGCTTTCAAACGATTTGAATAAACTGTGATTACATCTTCATTTGTCAGTAATGGGATTACCACGCTGATAAAAGAGACTTCAGACAAACATACACGTTTAAGATTGGTGTAAATTACCCAAGAGGGTCGGGAAAATCCTTTGGGCTCCTTAGGGCCCACCCCTCCCTCTTTGAAAGCTGGCTGGCACCAAGAGCCCTGAATAGGCTGGGACCAGCTGACCATTCCCTGCTGGGGATCGTGGCTGTTTTCCTGCGCACATGCTCGCTGAACTGGAAAATACAATTATACACATCCAAGCTCGCAGTTAGTTTTTTTGACTATAGCTAACAAGCTAAAGATTTTTCCACTAATTGAGTTTATCTCTGGATGAAGAAGATGTCATAAATCTCAGTCAGCTAATAATGATTAAGAGATAAAGGCAACCTGAGAAAAATATAAGTGCTGTTGTTGCTAAATGCTGATGGACTCCATGGTGAGATAATCTTTTTAACATGGCAACCCATCCCACATACAAAATGTTTGTCCAAAGATCCATTTGTGAAGGAGAACAAATGGGGAAATCTGAAAGCAAGCAGGAAAGATATGAGTGAGAAATGAAATGCAAATTCAAATCCTGTTAGGGCTAAAGAAAAAGAAAGGCTTGAAAATAATCCTACTTTGAGTCTTTAATGAATTGCATATTACAATACAGAGGGATTGCTCAGGAGGATTCTAAACCTCTGTAGAGAGCAAGCATAGGGATTAGTTAACTTTATAGTTGTCTTCAACTTTATGAGGTCTTGATTCTGCCATCTATATACCTTTTCAGTGGTTTTACTTGTATTGGCATCAGTGGGATCCCTCGTTTGGATAAATACTACCCAGAAATGTGTGGGCTGCAAAGCAGAGTGTTTATACTGGAAACTGAGAAATATAATTTGAGTATGTGGGTTAATCTAGTGGGGAATAACTTCACTGAACTGAATTACATCAGAATTATATATGCAAAACTCAGGAAAAAAATGAAAGAAAAAGTATGGTTTGAAAAATTGCTATATGTAATATGCAGCTTTGAGTAACCAGCCAAAAAATATGTTGTGCTAAGATTGGTTAAAGATTTGCTGATGGCACTTTTTACATCTGACGTCTTTTCTTGAATACATTACAATTTTTTATGGGAATTTGTCGAAGTAGTCAAAATTTCCTAACAGAACAAAGCAAAGCTTTTGTTTTGCTGTTATCACGTTGCAGGATATAGTATAATAAACTTCTGATTAAATTGAAGGATTTAAAGAATTTTTCATTCTGGAGAAAAGAAAGTCTGGGATGAACTTTTTCTCTCAAAGTTTCACAGTCTTCTGGAGAATAGATTTCCATTACTTTGACCTCACAGTCAAAGGCACAATACTTTTGTAGATTAATAAACTAAATGTGTAAGAACTAAAGCTATATTTTGCTTATTACGAAAATTTTATCTCCTTTCTAAAGGCTTATTTCAAGGATTGCACTACATGGATGCATAAGAAACAAAAGCGATGACATCCATTATGTCTTTCCCCAAAGACCCCTGCAAAGGTCCTATAGTTAGGACCTTAGTTTGAATATTAGCTTGGACTTGCCATAATTTAAACACTGTTGTTGCTGAACATTCTTCATTCCCAATGAAGTGAAGTGAATGCCTTTTGGGCAGCTTATTTGCAATCCTGATGGAGGAGCCCATATTTTAAGGAAAAAAGGAGGGTTGATATTATGACAGTTTCTGTGTTTATTATTCAGGAAAAGGATACCCATCATGCCAAGATGCAAGCACAACTAAATAAGTGAAAGTCCTTGTGCCAAAGATCCCAATATCTATCAAGGCAGAATTCAACAACTAGCTAGAATAACTAATGAGGAGCAGCATGAGTAAAATAAATCTCTTAAGACTCTCCTGAGGATTTCTTTAGTTGCCACTCATCAGTTTCCCCATGATCCTTCCAGAAGCAGCAAGTTTTGAGGAGCCAGTGGCTTTATGGAGCAGTTCAACATGCTCTGTGCGTAAATGATGGTATGGAAGAGAAGTACATGCAATACTGAGAGGGGACTGAGTTGCCAACAGTGCTCATCATTAACTGGTATAATAAAGTTGCATGTAACGCATTGGAGGAGAAGAAGGATTCAAAGAGAGAGACAATATAATCAGAATGTCATGGTAAATGTATTTACAATTATAAAGAAACTGTCTGGACAGATATGTTAGCATGATGTGGACAACAAGGAAGTCATAGCTGAGAAGATTACAGTTATCAGGTTCTGGTTGACTCTGGAACAAGAAAAGTCAAGAATTCAGAGAAAACAAAATATGAATGTTTTTGATATGGGAAAGATGAAAAATTGAAGTCAAGAATGGCTTCCCAGAAAGGAAGTGGGATCACAGTTGACATCCATTTTTATAGTGACAACTATAATATAGTAGTCATCATCAGTGACAAAAAGGATGAAAGGAAAAGAAAACCCCTTGACATTCTGATGAGCATTAATAATTTGACAAGTGACAGGTTTTAATATACCATATTTAAATGGACAGATAGATAGGCTCAGTACAGATGAAAGGAGGTAGAAGATATTGGTGAAAATAACAGACTTAAACAGAAAAAACAGATGTTTGCATGTTTACTGCAGGAAGAGCAGTAGAAACTGCATAAGAGGATGAGGTTGTGGAATCAAAAAGTTGAAAGAAAGCGAAAAAGTACTCTGGCGGATGGTACAAAAAATAAACCACCTGTTTAAAGAAAAAGATCAACACTGCAGAAGACAGAAAATTAGAAAGGGGTAGAGTAGACAAGGGAGTTAGTCGTAGCTAGAAGGAAGTAGTGAGTCTGACATAAAAGTAATAGAAGGGTATTGTCAATGGCTCAGTAAGAAGGTGAGAGCCAGGCAAACAGTGAGTTGGCAGGAAAATTAATTAGCAAGTGTTCAATAACACAACAAGCCAAGCTATAAAATAAGGCAATATAACTGTTGCAAGGATTACCAAGCAACAGGGCAGTAAGCTAGTGAGAGTCAGTAGGTGAAAGAAGCAGAAAGGCTTCTTGAACAGTGAAATTTAGAGCTCAAGATTTTCCAAATTATGTCAGAACTTGTGGGTGCCAGTAGTGATCCAAAGTTGTGATGTCAATAGCAGGTGGTCTCCTTCCCAAAACCTTCTCCTCTCTCATGTTGGTAGTCCTGTCTGATGTCTGCCTTTGATTCTAAGCACTAAAATTGGTCAAAGATCTTAAAGAAATCTCCATTACTATTCAAGCCATTCTTTTCCCCTTCGTCCCCCACTTCTGATCTATTCAGTACCAAAAGGAAAGCCCTGAGGAAGTATTATTCTAATGATCTTTGAATCCATTAAATGCAAGTTCTAAAATCAGGACCCATTTGCCATTAGCTACATTCTCCCATTAGCTACAAGCTACTTATATAAATTTGTATAGCTATATTTTTTCCCCTTCCTATTGGGCACTTCTTTTCCCATTGACAATTGTACTATATCCCTCTGAAAAAAATCAGTAATCATTTGCTGGGGAGAGGATTAACCAGGATTTTGAAGCCTGTGGGTCAAGGTGCACTGTTTTATAGTAGTTAATCATAAATCATCATGATGTCACGCTAGAAGACACACCAGGAATATAAACTATAGAGAGAAATTCTTTTAGGCATCTATGTAATGGCCTGAATTTCATATGCGCTGAAGACCCAGCAGCTTCTTAATAAATTTAATAACTTAAATAAATTATTACAAACCACCAAACACTCAAGCCTTTCGGAAATTCTATCCTAAGGAGTAACCTAAGAGAGTTAAAAGCCCAGGACTCATGGTTTTCAATTAGACTTATACTCCTAATTCCTTTGTGTACTTTTAGAAATCCTATTCATGGACACTTTGATAAAAAAAAATTGGCCCCGATCCTCAAATGTATTTCTAAGTTCTTGTGATTTCAAAGGGAGTTAGGCACAAAAAACCTTTGGAGGATTAGGTACTTGGTATATATGAGCAGCCCAAGTCAAAGTCACACCAGGCTTTACTGGAAAAACACAGACTTTAAAACTTGAGAGCTGATAGTGATCACAGCAAGTAGTAGCAACATACTTTCTGTGAAGCTGCACTGAATAACCAGACACTGTAACAGCTGCTATTTCTGGATAGTTTGAAAGTGTAACATCAAAGCTTCAAACACAATGTTCATTGTGGAGAGGGATGTATCAAAAAGAAAAAGTAGTAAATACCTTATGAAGAACACAAGCTGGGAACAACTGCACATTACCCATCCAGAACCAGTAGGATACCTCACAAGCATTTTCAAATGTGAATTGGAAATGGCATGTACGGCCACTCAATGAAGGGCAGTAATATAATCTTTGCTTTTTCATTCAATTATTTCTCACAGTCTAAAGGACTTCTCAAACTTCATCACTTCTCTGTGGGGACTGAAATGTTGTCCCTGAAGATGTAGAACACAGGATCCAATTCCTTATTCTCTTACACATGTTTTCAGTGACTTCCATTAAAACTGTTTAGACGATCCCTGTTACTACAATCTGCAAAATTTCCCTATTTAAAAATCATGGAACTGAAGTGGAGGGATGCTAAGTTGAGTGTCTCATGTCATAACAAGGAGTCTGTGGTACAGCAGGAATCAGCATCCAAGACTCCAAATCCAAGATAAGTGCTCTAACCCCATGAGACTTAACTCTTCCTCAAAAGCAAGCTACAAGAAGGTAGCACGCATGTCTCCCATCAGATGGTTGGACATACATCCATTAAATAGCCTACATGTCTGTGATTTTATCGTAGGACTGTTTATACTGTCAAATGATCATATTTGTCCCTGTCATCAAGCAATAACAAAGGCATACTTTTGTATCAGTCACGTCATCACCTGTCATATGACCATGGATGCCTCCCTGAGATGAGCAAAAAGCAAACTGTTGTAATTGAGCACATCTGTACCATTCAGGCACTCTTCAGTCCATGTGAACCACTGCATGTACAAAGATTACTTGATCTGGCCCCGGCACATAACGACATGGCTGCAGTTTGCCAGATTATCGTACTTTCTGCCGTGTGTGTAGGACACAGTCATGAAAAACTGTGTCGGGAAGAAAACAGTTTTAACATTTAATCACAATCATTTATTCACTTCCCTGCCTAAGTCTAAGAGGCCTTCATGAGAGAAGACAATAAGGAATAAGATATATGCCCCGTAGGCTGTTGGTTGGCTATCTCTGCCCTGATCATTGAAATACTGGTATTTCTCTCAGCTTGGTAAAGTTTCTCTTCATTGTTATACATGAATATAAAACAGAATTAAGATCTCTATGACAGAAAGAAAGATTTTTACAAACCTTCAGCTTTTGGTACAAACACAAACAAATTGTAGGAAGTGGCGGTGTGGCTTTACAAGAACTACTACATCTACATGTTGAATGCATGAATTGCTTCAGATTTAATGGGATCTAAACCAAGAATCTAGCCCAGGTTTTCAATTTCAAATTATACCAAGTTTTTAATTCATAACAAAGAACTTTGCAGAACTCAGATGTAAACATCAAATAGTTTGTAAGTAAGTTTGTCATCATAAAGCCAATGACTGGAAAGTCTTCAAGGGAAGTGACTTTCCAGTTAGAATTAGACAACGTCCTAGTGATTGGATATTAGGAACAAAGGTAAAGATACTCAGAAAGAAGGTTTCAGAATGAGAGGATGTAGTCAGACTTGAAAAATCTATGCACGATTCTCTTAGAATAGAATAACAAACAAAGTGATCCCAACAGAATACAGCTAGCCACCAGCCTAGTTAGAGAACAGAAAAAGAGTGACATTCAGTATCTTTGCACAATGGGAATGTAGCCAAGACTTGAGTGTCTCTTAAAATATATATATTTTAGTCTATTAGCTTTGTTTGTTCCACATCCTTTGTCCCCTGGTTACATACACCATATCACCAGATTTTTTCTCATCCGTAAACATCAAGGTCACCCTGAGGCCAAGCCTAGATGGTCTATAAGATGTAAATTTGCTTTGGCTAACAGAATACTTGTGGCTGGGTCATGTGATACTGCCCTTTCCTTTTATTTGGAATCTTTTGGATTAGACAGTGATGGCCTTAAAATCTCACACAATACTCTGCAAATTAGTCCATCTGTCTGTCAGTCATTCAATTGCTTCTGCAGCCCACTGTGATGATTGTGAAAAGGACAGTAGTCCCTGGGGTGACCTTCAGCAAGGAGTTTGTGAAATAAGTCTTTTCATAGGATGTTTGAAAGGAATCGGTATGTTTTTTCTAAAATGTTTTTCTTCTATTTATGATAAAATTTTTCTGAGGAGGTTCTGTTTCTTTTTAAAATATTCTTGCATCTCTATATGCACACATACTGTACATATGTGACTGCATGAGTGGGTTAACATTTCTAACCCTATTACATATGAATCTATGTATTTCTCTGGAAGCATATTAAGGTTTGTATCATGAAAGCCAAATCCAAATCCACAAACTATTTATAAAAGGACAAGCTGAACAACTGTGGTCAAATGAAATATAAAGAAAATATCACAGCTAGAAATCATTTCTGAGAAATAAATCATGGAACTGGAAGAAAGTTTAACTTCAAATATTTTGGTTTTATTGACCAGCTCCATAATGTGGAATGTTTCAACACACTCCTAAAACTGCCCCTTCACAATGGGGGTAGAACACACTGATTTGCATCTTTTGGATCTAGATTGGCTTGATGTTTCCAAATATGTTTTCCCACCCTCATATGACTCCCTGTTGTAAAATGTTATGCCAGTGGAAGGAAAAAGAAAAATAGAATATGAATCAGAGTTCACATTTTGGACATTGAGTAATGGTGATTAAACTTATCTAGACTCAGTTACTGCCTCGAGAAATAATATTTCAAATGCCATTCAAACTTTTTTTGGAGCTGTCTGCAGAAATCAGGATAAAGACCACAGCTTTTAAACTGCAGGGGTAAACGCAGGCTTTAGAATTTAGAAAAGAGTAGCCTGAAACTAATTGGGCACCTGCAGATCCGATCACTTCAGACATCTTGGCTGGGCTTTAGAAACCTTCCCGCACATCCCTTGCCAACAATCATCACTAACTTTCTTGCACAAAGCTACCAAATTGTTCCATAATACTGAAAAGCTAGCATTTCTTACCTGCCTTGTAATTTGGTAGATATTGAATTTAACCTTGATGAAGTTTAGGGCACCAAATTCCCTTCATTTTATACAGCACAAGAAAGTCACTAAGCTCATTTTTAAAAACAAGTTGTTAAAATACTGTTATCTGTACCGTAAGCATAAACACAGATCAAAAGGCAATGCAAAGGTGTTTGCAAGCATGTACATGGGAGAAATAATGTAATATGGGGATACATTTAAAAGGTGTGAGACTCACAGCAGATTGGCCAGAGAAGATGAGAAAAAAGGCAAGAAGAATATACCAGATGTAACCACAGAAGTAGTGCAAAAATATGAGAGAACTTTTTAGCCAGAGGCTGGATTAAAGAGGTTTGGAGCTATCTGTGAAGAATCTGTCTCCTCTTTGATTTCTTCTGTGCTTAGGGAAACAGGGCTTTGTACATTGTAAATGAGCAGGATTGCATCAGAGATGCCAGACTCAATTATCACTTCCCCTAATGAAAACAGTTCATGAAGCTCTGCACTTTGGCTAACTGTTCTGTTTAAAGAACAGTAATAATACTGATGCTAACATGATGCTATGTTGTTTCTTTATCCGGGAAAGGAATTACAAATAATGTCATCTGGCAGATGGATGTACCAAAAAAATAATAGGGACAAAATGGTGACTGCATGCTACATTAGAACTTTGATAATATATGAGAAGCCCGCCTGCTGGTTTTTTTGTAAATGTGAATTTCCACAGCATTTAGATCATACACGTTGTATGAGGAAATTAAATGAAGCCCTGTGATTTCAGGAAGTTGCTGCTTAGATTTTCTCCCCACACAGGAGTAAATTTTTTTGCTCATGTGTGAACCAAGAGTAATATTTCTGAGCTGAGCCCAGCTGTAGAAACTTGACAACTGTAAAGAGTAAGGGGGATTTTCCACTTGCTGGGGTGGTCTGCTACTGGTATCAGTGATGATCCCTGGATTGGAGTATGTCTCTACCAGAGAAGAAGATAGTGACCATTGTTTATATTTCTACAGAGAATTACTCTACAGTTCATTAAGATCACAGGCCTCTGAAATAATAAACAAGAGATTCTATCAGCTTGAAGTAAGAGAAAATCTTAATGATCACAACAGAAATTGCTGTCTTCTGGAGCTAGATTCTTATACTTGGAAGAAGAAAAAAGCCATAGATGAGGCATTAAATGGCATATGTTGCTACTCATAAAACACTGTATGTCAACATTATTGTTCTACCTGCAAATAATTCATAAAGTAGTTCTTTAATAGTGGAAGCTGACTGCTATATATAACCACTGAATAGGCATGGTTTGGAACTTCACACTGGTTTTGCTGGACCTCAGCAGACCCTCGAATCTAAGTTTCTTGGAGATATGTTTTATAATCAAAGGCACTTGTAACAATAGTTTCAGAGAGAAAATATAAAGGTAGGATGCTAATCATCCTTTAATCTTATATATTACTGAGGTAATATATTACCACATACCACCACAGCCCCAACCTTGCCTGAGACCATTAATTTCAGTAAAACAAGTGTTTATTTTAAAAACAAGACTATGCCTCTCACAACTGATTAACACATTGGTTGATAACTAGTAAGTAAACCCACAGATAGCCTCCAATTGAATGAACCGTTACTGCATACACCCAATATTGTTATTCTTTTTGTAATTCAAATGAGAATCTCAAAAGAAGTTCAGCTGATTACCAAGATCTGGATCTTTGAAATTCCATTGAACTATTCAGGTTTTTTAAAAGGTGGTGCCAGAGAAAATGCAAATCATGTATTTGACATCAGTCTGTGCTGCAAAATGTACTTTATAAGCATTGAATCAATACTAGTGAAATAGGATGAGCTGCCAGGTAGCAATGGACTAAACTGTGCTGCACAAGATCTGCCAGGAGGCAACATTACTTGGCATTCTACAAGTGAAGGTAGCAAGGTGGAAATATGGAATAAAAATGGGAAACAAATTTATGCCATGTACTTGAACTGTACTGGTGGTTAGTAGGCATCCTTTTTTCATCACTAATTATGTCAGAGAGTTTAGCAAATATCTAGTCATAATATTATAGTGAGTAAGTTATTGATATAGTCATGAGATAAAGAGTATAAAATGTTTAACACCTGTTCCTAATAAATCTCTGGAATGTTGCATTTGAAGGACTGTTGGAACAGAAACGAAGTCCTAGTCTCTATTTCACTTTGCAAACAATAGAAGGTTGGAAAAACAAAGCAGCAGAGAGGAAACAGAAAACCATATTTTAATTCTCATGTTCATGTCTCATATCCTTATGTTCAGACTATAGTTCCCAACAATTTTATATTTCAGCTGCACGTCTTCAAAACTTCAGTGGTTAAGATCTCAGATTTCAAGTTAAACAGCAACACTGAGAGAGAGTTTTTCAGCTGGACACTGAATTATTGATGTTCTGTGAAAGTCTGTTGCAAAACCTACATTTAAAATGGAGGTAGGTGTTATCAGGCTGAAAGTTGGGGGCCTTCACCTATGGAGATTAATGCTAATTCTTGAACAGAGTTAATAAACTACTCACAAGTAAAGTTAGGTACCAAAGAAGGAGATTCATAGCACCTGACAGGTAACATACCAGTAGAAAATGATAGACTGTGGTGTGTGATATCTGTCCTAGATTTGAGGACATGGATTAGGTGGCTAGACATAGTCTGACAGACTTGATGGATAAAAGGTGTATAAATCACCTCCATGAGTCTGGATGATTGGTTTTTTGTTTCTTAGAAAACATGGGAGCGACTTCTATCTACTTAGAATATCCTTACAGTTGGACAGCTTCATCAGGAAACAGGTAACATGAGTAACAAGATACAGCTAAGCCTGAGCTAAATGTAGTATGTCTATCTCACAGCTACAGGTAAATTTGGGATGAGCACACCTTCTACCGCTTCCTGGTGAAGGTGGGAACCAAGCAAAAAGGTGCATAAAACTTGTATGGTGAAAGAAGGAAACAGACAATGTAAGTCTGTAGCAGTGGTGAAAAGATGCTAAAAAACTGGGAATACTTGGTTCTGGGCCTTTTCTCAGTATTTTCTAACCATTAGGAGGCAGTGAAACATTAAAACAAATGTTTGAACCAAAGACAGGCTGAGAATGGTCAAAGTCTTGAGTGCTTCGCTTATCAGGAAGTCCCAAGCCACTGGGCTATTCCACAAAGGTGGAGATCAGTATTCTCCCCATCCCAGTGTTTTTGAATAAAAGTTGTGGCTGTTGTGTTCTGGACAGCTTTGTATTTAACACCAGTATTACCAATTGAGCATATTTACCAGATCAGATACTTCAGGATTTACTGTCAGGCTTCTTAATTTGTGAATTCTCAACTCACTTTAAGCAGGAGGTGTCTGAGGTAAATATCTTAGCATTTAAAACACACTTACAGCCACAAATCCACATGAACTAAAGCAAAACATTAATCCTTAAGAGGCACCTGTAGCTCATGGCCGATAGGCCTGAGCTTTTTGGGCAGATATGTTTAAGCTCGCTGAAAATGAGGCAACTCTGATCTGAAAGTTCTGAATCCATTTCAGTGCTGTGGTGTACCTAATTTATAGACCATAAAATTAAAAAAAAGTTTAAAGAAGATCACTCTTTCTTTAATGGCTTTGGTTTTCTATATTGAATAGTATAGATATAGTAAAGCAGCAAAGACAGAGTTAGGCTAGAAGCTTAGGTTCATCAAATGTTGTTCAACTGATATAAAACAAAGAAGAAAGTATACTCATTTGTGTATGGAGGAAAGATCCACTTCGTATCATTCCATAATATTTGGGGGCCAGATATTCCCCATACAGAGTCCAAGGCTGACACAATCACATGCCTTTAACTTAGACACTTGAGGCATGATGCTATGTAGCTGTTATTGATAAGAAACAAAACAACAGAAGAGTGGGGCCAAGGATAGCTGAAGTAGATGATAGGCCAAGGTACTATCCTTCTCTAAATAATATTTTGTGGCCAATATGAGATGTTTCTACAAATAGATCATGTCAGAAAATAATTTGTCCACCCAACTTATTATAAAGGTTTTCAGTAGCTCTGTCTTGTGCAGCTATCTAAGGAATTAAGTTTCTTTCATTAGACAGCAATCTGTCTACATTATCATTCCCAGCACAATGGCCAGATGGATACAGCAAACAAAGAGGGGACAAAACATTAATTCAGATTTGTCCAGCCTTCCAAACAAAAAACTATTAAGAAACTGCTCCTGCAAAGAAGCAGCAAGAGATTATGGCCCTCTCTTACTTTTTCTACCTCCTTCATCTTTCTAAGAACAAGCTGTTGAGCAAGGATGAAATAATGACCACACTAATTACAGGTGCATGTGAAACAAGTAGGGTTACAAAGAACAACCTTCCTTGCACAAAACTTTTCTGGCAGGAGTAGTCTAACCTATAACACTTACCTGGCTGAGAATCAGAAAGCAAACTGGCATTGAGTTAGCTTTTTCTTTAGCTTTAATGACTGATTTATTTGTCCTAGTAAGAGCTCTTAATCTCAAGAAAGACGACTTCTGACAGAAACTATGGGTTAACCACAGTCTCAAGAAGATACTGGTACAGTGTTGCATTTGTGTGGAATACTGTGGGGAAGTGGTGCGGGGAGGGATGGAGTTAAGGTTCCACTTCATCACCATAGTCAGTTGGAACTCAAAGCAAGGGACAGATATAATATCTGTTGCAGACACTGAGAATTCCCCCTTTCCCAAATTTGTGGGTGAGGATAACTTTTTATTAAAAGTCTATACACTGTCAAGCAAGGGTTGTCCAACTCAGAATATTTCTTCACAGGCTTTCTGCAAAGAAATATTTGTTTGAGAAGGGATTTTTTGTTGTTGAAAGATGGCAGCTATTTCAAAAGATTGATCAACACTATTAAAAATGCAGAATATCTGCCTATGCGCATATCTGCATTCTGCTAGGGAATCTATACTACTGTTAAGCAAGTGGGTGTAGCACAGTATCATGACATGCAGAGGTAATAGCTTGAGAGCTTTACATAGCCACATTAGCAATATTAGTCACATTAGCACCTAAGTCAGTAAAGATTTTTCCCAGCAAAGCTATTTTCTTTCTAAATTTATGCTACACTGCTTTCAGGCAGCAGGCTAGCTCAGCCAGAGCTAGGTTAGGAGAAAAAGGAGAAAGGGAGGAGGAGATAGAAGCAGTGTTCTCTCCCTGCACCAGGCTTCACTGCAGAGCACACACAGCCTAAGAAAACCAACTCCATCACTTTCATCCATCATATTTCATTACATTCCCATACAGCGTTGTATTGAAGTGAGGAGCTACTAAGAATAAAGTCTCTGTAGTCTTCAGTTCATAAATCCAAGTTGTACAAGTTTGTGCCCAAAGAAAGCAATCTAAGTTCAGCTACTAGAAATCTAATTGTGATGGAAATGACACATTAAATTCTCCAGGGTAATGGATGTGTAAACAGAATGTAGTGCTTCCCACAACTGAAACATTTGGATTCAAACCAGAAGGTTAACATTGCTTAAGCACGTAGTTCAAACACTCCAGGAAAAAACACTCAAGCCCCAAGACAAAGTAGACAAGTATGGGTTTATGCTCCTTGTAGAATTTATTTTAAATTACCAGAATTTTATCAGTTAAATAACAGCAGCTGCCATGGTGAAGATATGGTAGGAAATCTGTGTTTCTCAAAACACTTGCTTTGGACAAAAATTTGGGTTATTAGGCTTCAATCCAGACAAAAAATATTTTAAAGCTATCAAAAAAATCCAGAGGCCAAATATATATTTATAGTTGAAAGGCCAATAAATAAGGAACAGTTTTTAAACCACTTATTCACACTACTGAGATCTTACAGGAATTGAACTTAAATATATAAATAACCATTAATTTATCTTTTTAAGTGGTTTTGTTCTCACGGCTGGATACTTATATATCTCTTTAATCTACAACTTGATTGATGTCTTTAGGTATTTTAGAAATAAACATGACCATGGAAATGCATTTAAAAAGTTGTTTACTGCGAATGGTCTCTAAAGCTTAGTGTATTAGCAGCTCCCCAAAATCTCTTCCATCTTCCTCATGCAGAGTAATACCTTCCTGAACTGCAGGACCTTACTGCATGTCCCTGTGTTGCCAATAGAGATGTTAGCAGAATCAAACCCTTAACAAATGTATGTCAACATGGTAATAATAGATTCCAGTCGTGCACAGACTTATGCGTGTGCTTAATATCAAGCACATGAGTAACTCCAGGCTAGAACCTGAGCATACAAAAGAGCACAGTCCAATTCATTGAACTCCTGTGTACTCTTTGACAGGTATCCTTCTGTTCACCACATCCACCCCACCCCCCAAAACACAAGTCTCCCTTTTATTAGTTTCCTAAACATAGATTTTTCTATCACTTAGTGCTTTTAAGGCCTCAGAAAAAGAAAATATCTAAAAACATTAGAATATATTAGACAAATACAAAAATTATCAAGAATTCAAGATTTTATTAAAATAAATAAATAAACATGTACTCTGACCTTCTACATTAAATATGCAGGAAAGACAACAATTTAAGGAAACAAAACCAAATCAAAGCAAAATAAACAAGCCATTTTCACATAATGAAATTCAGTGGGAATTCTGCTATTTTTAGGACAGTTTTGGAAGACTGCATAATTAGGTCTAAAATCTCATCTCGAATTCACCTTGCTCTTCTTTGGCACACTTTTGACATATGCCTCCAAAGTGACTTAAGAGAGCACATGATTCTATCCAACATTTGAGGTGCTATGTTGAGAACCACAGGGTAAGCTGAGAACAGTTTCAGCCTTGGCTTCTGTGGGCTTTTCAGTAGTCTCTCAGGTTGTTTGGGTTTTTTTCCCCATCTATGAGTAGAATACTGTACTAACTGAAGCCAGGAAAAATATTTATTATATCTTTTTATTTATATAGACAAAGTTTTCCCATGCCACAGTACTACTTGCAAAGAATTTTGAATTATGTCTTAAATGTAGAAATGGCTGCATAGACCTGAATTTGACTTCCAGAAGGTACCAGAAAGGTCTTTTTTGAGTAAAGGGCCTTTGTTTCTTGATTCCCAGCTGTAACAAATCTTTGTTTCATTCTTTTCTTTTTTCTTTTTCTTTTTTTTAAATAGATTATCTACTATAGAGTACCTATTATTTTACTGTTTCATGCCCTGTAAACACTGTTTTCACGCTTGTTGTCTCTTCCTGTGGTAGTAGCTTGGGCTAAATCCCAACCTTTACTTTGTTGCCAAAGTAAAAGTAAAAGGTTTTACAACATCAAAGAATAAAGCTGGTCTGGATTGGATTGTCAACATCTAAAAGCCAGAAGGCATGAATGCTTACCTGTCTACAGTCACATGTAGCTCCTTCTAAATTAAAGTTTGGATCTCAAATTGTGAAATGCAGTTGTTTCTAAGTGATCTATTGCAAGGTGAGAAACTCCCATTCCTTTAATTCAGATATTTACCAAGGACACCACATCACTCAGACCCAGCACCACTGATACAATATGCCTGCTCCTGGCCATCAGACATGGCAGCCTTGCATACGGTTGCACAACTTTCCCCATGTGTACCTTGAACTTAGATGCTGGTCATCAGTGATATTCAGTGTCTTCCAGGACCAGGCTCAAGAGATTCATTCAGATGGGATTTTCTTCTTACTCTCAAAGATAAGTATATACTCTGAATCAGTGTG
The DNA here is from genome assembly GCA_035590195.1 of Aviceda cuculoides. NCBI lineage: Eukaryota > Metazoa > Chordata > Aves > Accipitriformes > Accipitridae > Aviceda > Aviceda cuculoides. Next base: position 34,046,194 of record JAVJGG010000054.1, on the reverse strand, counting down.
AAGAATCACCGCCATTAGTGAGTTTGAGTGGATGGTACTGTGGGAAGAATTCTTTTTGTATAAATTATTTGAGTGGTTACTGCTATTAATTTAAAAAAAAAAAACAACAAGCTATATCAATCCATCTTCTCTCATTGTCAAGCAAAACACATTTAGTGGCTTGAAAAGTGACTGTAAAACCTCGTCCCAGAAACCTACTTGTTTACTCAATAGATCTCAATTTCAAACAAAATTATGTTACCTTTGCAAATGTGTTTACTGTTGCTGTTTAAAAAAAAATCTGCTGTTGTAGGAAGCGTAAGATAAGAGTGTTCTTTAACAAGTAATACTTTCTCTGACCTTTTTTTTCATAACGTGATCATAGGTCAGAAGGCAGGTAAGTGATTCAGAAAAGCCCTGTATAGAGTCAGCTGGCCAGGGACAGGGCTAAGCAGTTCCCTGAAACTGCTAGTTATATCTGGCCATTTTGCAGGAGTGACCACTAGAAGATAATTAACCTGTTGTCCCCAGAGAAGGAACAGATGATTACAGCCCAGGATCTAGGCTGTCTGATACTCAGTGAAATTGGATGGTCTGAACTGCTATAACCAAGTGCTCATTTAGCCACTTATGCAAATGATACATAAATCACAGCAAACAATAACATGTCTGGGGAAATCCAGGCACTGAAATTGAATAGTCCTTTCCCCCTCATGTCCCTCACCTTCCCACCAGTAAACCCAGTGCACTTGGTGAGGCCTCTTCCTGCCAAGCTGTGGTGGCATTTGCTCCCCATACCACTTCTGCGCCTCCTGGAGGTCTCCACCTCCTTCTCCGTGCAGCAGATGCCATTTAGCCCAGGTGGGTGCTGCAGAGGAGAGGCAGAGCCATCCCATTTCTGACAGGATGTGGCAGGGGTGGGACTGGCCACCATTTGGAAACCCCACTGTTCCCTCCCCTCAGAAATTAGCCCGAATGATGGCGGGCATCTGTTACAGCAGCTCTGATTGGTTACCAGTCCCCACAGAGGGGGAATGCAAGAAAAATAGCCAATCAGAGACAGTTTCTCAGAAAGATTTGCTGGGCAGCCTAGCCCCTGTAAGAAACAGGTCTGAGAAGATGGCGGCCAGGGAGCTGGAGGAAGGTCTACATGAAGTTACAGACCTTTATGTCCTTACAAAGAGAATAGCTGAGCCTGGCTGGATCTATGAACAGCAAGACACCATACCCCACAAAGCACATGGCAGCCCTCAACTCACCTGAGCATCTGTAATTAGCCTATTTTTAAAAACCACTCTGGCTTCATATGCTGCCATGGTGTGTGCGGCACAGCCAGGCTGCAGGCTGCTGCAGGCGGGCCTGGTGAAAGTGGCTGCTGGTGCTGGTGCAGTGGGAGTGTCTGAGGTGAGGAGTCATTGCAGACAGACCCCTGCACGTCGCAGTGGTACTGAGGCTCTGTGCAGGGGCCAGGGGCACAGAGAAGTAGTGGTCCCCTTTGCTTCATTGCCAAATACAGGTGGCAATGGGAGCAATAAGTATTTGGGAGTGTGCAGATGGGTGGAGTAACAAAGATTTTAATGCAAAATATCCCCTCTTTAGTACTTGCTTTTCCACATCCTCCTGAACTACCACTTCTTTCCAGGGTAATTCAGGAACGGGTATCTTTGCTCTGCCCTAGAGGTAGATGTCTGATGGTAGACAACTATAATCATAGGCTTTTATTTTCATGATAATCCAACAATGAAAAGTTTCCCTGCTGCCTTCCCATGAAATAAAGCGGAGAGACAAAGAGAAGTGGTCAGGCGGAGAAGTGAAAGACCCTCTCTGGAGCCAGCGTCATTTAACAGTGATTACTTTGCAGCTCCTTGCCCAGCAGAAATGAAATGGAGGTGCATTAGGGTAAGAAAGTGATTACACTGCCTCCCTTTCAAGCTCTAGACCGGTGCTGTGACTTGATACGGTTTTTATCAGAGACTGCAATGCTGCATTACCAAGTAAGCAGTAAATTATGTCGAAATCAATTATACTACCCCAAGCAGAGATTCTGAGTAGAAAATGAATGGGTCTGGGGGTGGAAGGAACAGGCACTGCTTATGCATTTTGATTAGATAGCCAGCTATCATCCTCCATGAGAAAAGAACAGCCAGCAAGTCATGAGATCAGGAATATTAGGTTGACTTTATCACACCTTATATTTTATGTATGTTTTACTGCAGCCTACAAAAGGAGATCATGGACCTTACTAGAAGTCCTTTAGTATGATACAAGCATTTCTGGTTTTAAGTGCTTTAACCCAGCTTCTCAAAAAAAAAAGAAAAAAAAAATGACCTATATGTATAGACTGACAAAGAAGATATTTGCTGTGAACTTTTCTGCCCAGAAAGTGTATGTATGGATGAATCTTTATTTCTACAAGGCGGGGAGATCAAAAGAATAGATTTATGTGGAAAAAAACCCATTTTGTTGCAAATTGTACTGACATTTGCATGGAAATGACAAAATGCAAAATGACAAAAAAATCCCCCCCAAAATCATAACAGATGACAAAATTCTTGTTACAGTAGTGTCCTGGTTTCAGCTAGGATAGAATTAATTTTCTTTCTAGTAGCTAGTATAGTGTTATACTTCAGATTTCATATCAGAATAATGTTGATAACACACTGATGGTTTCAGTTGTTACTAAATAGTGTTTATACTAAGTCAAGGATTTTTCAGCTTCTCATGCCCAGCCAGAAAGAAGGCTGGAGGGGCACAAGAAGTTGAGAGGGGACACAGCCAGGACAGCTGACCCAAACTGGCCAAAGGGATATTCCATACCATGTGACATCATGCCCAGTATGTAAACTGGGGGGAGTTGACCGCAGGGGGGCAGATCACTACTCAGGAACTAACTGGGCATCAGTCAGTGAGTGGTGGGCAGTTGCATTGTGCATCACTTGTTTTGTATATTCCAATTTTATTATTATTATTAATATTATTAATATATTATTATCATTATTATTATTATTTTCTTCCTTTCTGTCCTATTAAACTGCCTTTATCTCAACCCACCAGTTTTACTTTTTTTTTCCAAATTCTCTCCCCCATCCCTCTGGGTGGGGGGGAAGTGAGTGAGCGGCTGTGTGGTGCTTAGTTGCTGGCTGGGGTTAAACCACAAGAAACAGATTACTACAAACAAAAACCTAAGCATTTACTGCCAGCTTGCTAAACAGAGCAGGAGGATGATTATGCAGGCTGATATCCTGAGTCTAATTGCAGGCCTGTAAAGCTGAAGAAAAGATAGTGAAATTTCCAGAACTGGGAAATCGATGAGAAATATTTCTATTAATAACTTCTCTCAGGATCATAAGCAGTGCTTACATTTGATGACTGACATCTCCACACTGAGTGAAAAATAATCACTGCCTTTGGGGCTGTGGGGTCTTAGAGGGATGTGTGCTAGGATGCTCCCATCATATAACAGGGCATCCGATGATTTTTGCACAACAGATTACCATTCAAGCAGATGTTACCCTACAAATTTAGCTCCCACTGGTGTTCCTCCAGTACCGTTGAAGTACATGAGTATGGTGAGATACAACAGAAGGCAGAATCTGCTTCCTTAGATATAAATATAAGCTATCCCATGGGACCTTTGTTGAGTACATTTCACCCTAAAAGCATTTCAATAGTCTTGGAGTTTCTTTACACTGCAGCAGTAGACAGTGCCTTCTAGGAACTCCAACATGTTGATCTGTCTTTTCCCTCACAGAAGAGTGTACTTCCCTGTGTCACTGCTTTCTCTTTTTTCCCATTTCGGCAGCAAAGATAGCTAGAGAGAAGCCGTTAGAGAGGTGCTAACCCTTGAAAAGGCTCAGGAGTCCACTATTTCCTTTAACACCCAACTCTGGGGATAAATTCCACTCAGAAGTGAGACTATATTCCCTAGAAAGATGAAACCTAAAATGACCCCATCTGTATTCGAATGAAAAATAAATGTTATAGAAAAGAAAAAAAAAACTTAACATGTTATACAAATTTTAGTGAATTTTCCAACATTCTGATACTTAGCTTGCCCCATATTTGATTTACACTTTTATTGCCTGAGAAGCCTTGTCCTATTAAAAAAAAAATCCTGCTATAGCAATCACACCTGTTATAAACTACCCCTGGAAACCTGCTTATTGAAGAAACCTGGATTTGATTTCATTTTTATTTGATTTAATTTGATTTAAAACTTGGTTTCTAATACAGCAGGTAAAGAAAATGACGTTTTATATCTGACTCAGTTCTCTATAGCAAATGGGAGGCTTGCTCTAATTTCTTCTGTGATGGGATGCAACATGGGTAATTTTTGTGACTGAATCACTGCCTTCATGGGTGATGTTACTTCAATTACTGTGTGCTTCAGTTTCTCCACCTGTAAAATGGGTAGTGGTATCTTCTAAGGTGTATTGAGATCTACTGTAGTAAAGAGATATTTGAGAATTTACTATTGGAATGATAATTTAATGATATTATTGATATTAAGTTCAGATGTTACCAAAGCTAGCAATGTTAAACCTAATAAAAAGGGTGCTCCTCTATAATGCTGCCAGAACTCTGCTGGAAGTACAGTCTTTAATAAAGTTGCCTTCCTAAACACTTCTGAGCACAAGATCCTAGTGGTGTCTGTGCCATGTTTTAGCAATATGGTTTACAGAGTAGGCTAGAGTTTGCACATTCTAGCTTTTTTGACTGCATCACAAGGGTGTAGGATGTCTTCATGATGTCTTCTCAACATTTACAGGCAACTTTAGTGTGCTGATACCTACAACCACCATCTTTCCTGTTGGTACTTGATGTCATGGCCTAAGTCAACTTGCCTGACAACTGCTGCACGACCGTGCCACAAAAGCAAACGGCATTCATGGTATCAGTCCCTTCGCATTACAGGTATGGGCTCTTGATGGGCACAATGTGGGCTCTGTTCCAAGATAACATTCTGAGATGACAATAATGTTAATGCTGGCAAGTGTGGACTTAAGCACAGGTTCAAGCTGTGCTTAAACTGTGTGACAAGTATTGAAAGTTCCCAGCTACCTCATGTGAAAATAGAGGCATTTATGCGTATGATTGCCTAATTCTCTTGTGATCTTTTTCTAAATCCTATTGTCTTGAACAGTGACAAAAATGTCCTATTTCACTCGTGAGGATGAAGTTCAGTAGCCATATGTAGGCGATGCTAGATGCCCTACGTGAGATGGGAGTTCCCAAATTGTAGTCTCAAATCCTGTGTCCCTTACTGAAAGCAGATGGGGTATGGTTTTTCTTCTTTTTCATCACTTACAACCGAGGACATTTATAAAGTGTCGTGAATCCTCTCAAGTCTCTGTCCTCCCACTGATTTAGATCTTATGTATCCTAGATGAGGGGATGTAGGGCCTGATGCCTGAGTTTGAGTTGTGGCTCTGCACATCTGTAAGACAGTAGCTACAAAGTGTGAAGTCGGGTCTTACTTTCTATGGAAGAAATCTTTCCCACCACCTTATTCAAACTTGGACTACTCTCCATTTGCTGTTCCTATTATCCAGCTTGTGTCTGTCCTGTCAAGCTGTCAGATAACCCCGTCCCTTTTTCTCTTCCTGCATCTGAACTGCAGCTGAGCTAGATGCAGACAATTTCAATGGTATGCATAGGGCATAGAAGTGTCTGTCTGCTTGCCAACCCAGCAGAAGAGGCAGCTAGAATGGGAACCTCCTTATATGCCAGATGGAAGTGAGAGATTAGAAATTCTGGTGTTACTACTTTCATATTTAAAGTCTGGCAACATCAATAGCGCATGCAATAATCTCTTTCTTTGGGGCTAGGGTGGGTAGTTGTGGGTGTACACCAACACTTAGGGAGTGAAGTGTGATTGAAGCTATCACTGAGAGGCACGTCATCCTTTAAAAAGGATGGAGTTCCTTCCTTGTGAAAGAAGTTACCTAGGTGAAGAAACATGGTTGTCACTGCTGTTAGATAAAACTTTCAAGGACATTTAATGATTTTGGAACCCAGATCTGCATCACAGTTGTGGGGACCTAGGCTTTTAAGCAATGCCATTCCTTCTGAAAATGTTATGTATTTTTTTAATATGTTTATAGCTTCCCTGCAGAGGGTTTCTCTGTGTTGATTTTATAACTGGCTGACAAGGTATATTTTACAGTATAATTTAGAAAATCTTGCTTGTTTGTATGTTATTTAAATGCTTTTTGTCTTATCCCTTTCCATCTTGCAACTTTAAATTTTCTGCATATTAAAAAGCCTCTTCATCCCTTCAACAAAAAACCTTGATGTTTAAAAGAAAAAACAATAAAACAAGACTCTCCTCCATTTACAGACAAGTTTCCTCTAGTGTTTCAGAGCTCTAGGGGAAAATAAAGCACTTGAATGTAATGGCATACAATTCCATGCTCAAACGTAAAGACACTATCAGTATAGTGTATACAAAGTGATAGAGTAGTGACTGTTCCCTGAGGAAGAGTAGATAAAGTAATCTACCAACACAAACGGACTTCAAACAGTATTTTTGAGCTAATAAAAACAAACACCACATCCCAGATTTAAAAAAAATTAAAATTCTTTGCACTTCTCAGCTTTCCCCCAGGAATATTCTTCCTTCCTCTAAGTTCCATGTTGTCGTGGAGAGTGATGTGTTAAGGTCTGTGAAACTGGCAGGCTGCTTACTTTCAATGTTTTAATTCACAACTAATGTCCACTAAGCAAAAGGAGGTCTTGTTTTCTGCTGTAATATCAATAACTTTACAGTGCAGAACTGGCTGCAGAGTAGGAAACGTAGGCATCTTTCCCTGTAGAGTCCATATTTGCTCAGGTGCTTGAATTAAGTATTTCACTGAAAGCACTCGGGTTTAAACATGTGAGTGCTGTGGATTGTCCAAGCACGGGGGAGGAGGGGAGGGGGGCAGTTCAAGTTAATTCTGGATGAAATTATTGAAGGGGACAACCTATAACACTTGTGTCTGTATTTGACTCCTTCCAAGAGTCAAATGTTTGGATTATTCAAACCAAGAGTTTGATTTGTCAATTACTTCCAGCTTACAATTTCAAATCCAGGTTTAAGTAAGAAGCAGAAGGCTGCTCATGGAAAAAGATCTGAAAAATAATTTTATATATTTATTAATTTAACCAAGGGAAAGTTTCTTTGCTGTCACATAACTTCAGCAACATTAAACACTTTAATTAAAAAAAAGAATACATGATTGTAGAATTAAAAACAAAAAGAATACATCTGTATCTGT
>JAVJGG010000054.1:34015003-34036922 GCA_035590195.1 Aviceda cuculoides | reverse complement strand
TCCTGTGTAAACCCAAGCACTATTCTGTTCCTCCAGTGTGACTGATGTAAGAAAATACCATAAAATGAAACCGAGTTGGGCAGTATATGCAATGTGACTAGTTAATGTAATGCTAGGGTTGGCATAGCTTTGGAGAATGCCCAGACAGTTACAGCAGAGAGTCTTGACAGTGAAATTAAGTGGGGATGGTAGCAAAACATAAAAACAGAGGCAGTTACAGAGAACTATACAAGAGTGCACTGTCACCAAAATAAAGTGAGTAAAAGTTATTACTATTTTTTATTAAGTACAAACTTTCTGATCATCTCCCACCACGGAGAATGGTATGAAGTTGGGAAATGTGCATGTGCACTGGTATAATTATCTTTTCCCTTTGCTGGACATGACCTACTGATTATATAAGAATTCCCAAGATTTGATTTCTCACACCTCACTTCATCCATATTTTATTCATGAAACATCTTTTTTTAAAATTTTTTTCCTTCTTTCTTTTCCCTTAAAAGGGGAGCTGTGCAACCTATAGAGAAGAATCTCATTCATGTTTGGCCACATCGTTATATTTTCCTATATTCAACACTGATGAGTGATAAAATACCTATATCCTGTGTAGAGCCCTTCAGAGTCTGAAAGAGCAAACTATCTAGATAAAAGTGTGATAATGTGCATCAACTTTTTGACTTACTAACCTTAACATTGTTCTTTTAAGCTGCTTCACAGGTAACTGCTGAGTTACAGCAATTGAATGAGGGAACTACCTCTGCATGTCAAAATGATACAAGTTTCACATACTACAGAGTATCATTGCACACACAGTGACACAAAATACTTTAGCAATAAAAATGTAAGCCATAGATGTTTCCTGTGGGATAAGAAATACTATCATTTTGATGCACAAAGTCTAAGAAAGGACTGATATTGGAGAATTTTTGTCCACTTGCGGTGAATGGTCTCTAGACTAGAGGTAGGAGAAATAAAAATATAGTTATATGCAATCTTTGCAGTCTTTGGGGGATAAAGCAAATAAGAAAATCAAAACTCTTTTGTTTATACTTGAGGGTAATTCAATTTCATCTCATTTGGAACATGACAGAAAGATGAAAACTAAAATGAAAACAGCTTTTGAATTAAAGACAATCTTTTCAAATCAATCAACATTAAAGGAGAAAGGAATTGGAACAATAAGTGAATGACATGCGCTATTGCTTGGAAACTTTTGAAATCTTAGCTTTGTAAACAAAAGAAAATCTTCTATATTTGTGTATTGATGGGACTAATTTCATCACTTACATTCCCTGAAACCATAATACACAGGGTGACTCCAGTCATATTCTGTTCATAAAGCTGTTTGAAATTTACTCCCATCTTTCGGTATTTGGCTAGTCTTTATATGCCTAAATATTTTGTTCTCTTAACAGAGAATATCTGTCTGACATAGAATTTATAAGTAGTTCTGTTTACCTTTTGGCTGATGAGCACTAACCTATGAAGTGTTGCAGAAGTGTCCTTGTAGGTTTGTGGAAGAGAGTAGCATGGTCAGAGCCCAGTAATTAATTAGAAATAATTTATGCACAACATCTCAACCTCATAATCCAATCCTTAGTAAGAATTTTGGTGTATAAAAGCCCATTTTATATACTTCCATGACATTTTGTCAGGTTTGGACATTTAATTAAGGAGCTTTAAAAATAAACTACAGACTACTCAGTTCACTATATTTTCCCCAAAATGCATTAAATTAGGTGACAATACAGTGAATTGATAGGTTTTGTACATATTAGTTTTCTCTCACTTTTACATGTGATTGCATAGTAGAGTGAATTAAAATGGGACTAACTGGAAATGCATGAAATGAGTGGTTTGTACTTCATCATTTCTTTCATGTGACATGTCCAAGTGCAGTTCAAGTATGTGTCCATGGTATGCCCAGTTCCAAGAATATTCATATACACATACAAAAATGGGAGGTCCTGTAAGAAAGTTCATCTGAAAACACTCATTAAATTCAGGTGTTGAGCATTATGGCTATTTGTGACATTAATGGTATGTTCAGATGTTTTAGTGCAGACTTTAAAGTCACTTTTTAATTAAAAAAGATCCTTTCTCTACTTTTTTCTGCTTATCAACTCTCTTTCACACTTTGCCCATGCTGCCTGCTTCAGCAGACATCTTCTCTGTTTGCTCATAAATGTCTCTGTGGCCTTTGTGCTCTTCCCTACGCTGTTCCTAAAGCTAGGAATTCCTTGCCTGAAGTAAATATTGCTCCTCTTTCATGTGTCTCTTCTATGGTTCTACCACAAAACAGACAAAAATTAGCTAATTTTAAATGGCTAATTGAGAGTCAATTGGAGCCTGAGGGACTAATGGAGGAAAAACTATTTTCATACATATAATCAAAACCTGATTAAAATATATATGAATACAAAAAGGTTTATATTAACTATCTGCTTTTTTCCTCACTCATTACATTTTGTTTTTTCTAAGATTTCTTGGCGGAAGGGGCCGTATTTAGTTTCTGTTATGCAACATCTGGTACAACAGGTTGGTTCTTGGAATTTCTGGGCTTTGCTACAGTGGAACTGTAAGACCAAACAATCAGGATAAAGTTGTCTCCCATGCTGTGCAGTCATTTTAGGCTAGCTTTTATTCCAGTAGAAGTCAGCAGGGTAAAATTTGAACTTTAATGAAATAAGTCACAAAGTCCCATTGAATTTCATTTTTTTTAAATTAAAAAAAAATAAATCTTTGAAGTTTTATCACTACCTTCAATAAGTACAATCAAGTACTTTATGAGTTGTTTTGCCACAGACACTTTAGTATCATGCTCAGCCAAGTAAACCTGACATCTTACCTGCAATGTAATCCTAACACAATGTAAAAAAACCAAAAGGTGAGAAATTCAACAATCACTTTTTCATGACTGAAGAGCTTTATTTGCATCTCTGCATTTTTCCATTTTCTTAGAGTACATGTACTTAGAGTACACTACAAAATATTGTTTGGAGTTCTAAACATAACTTCAGATTTTACATCTGCCATTGAGTAGTAGCTCTGATGCTTAATAACCGTGCTCCATTCAGGAAATATCCATTATTCATTTCCAATGTACCTTCTGGCTGATGTATTGAATCTACCTTCTGTTGGAGAGTTTTCTACTAGATTGAATTGGCCTTTATGTGGCAGTGGCTGAGTGAGTACCAAGGTTTTATAGTTTCAGCCTTTGCCATACTCCAGGTCTGTAACTCCGCTTGACATCAGCCTAAGTCTTGGGAATTCCCAACAGGAAATGCTGCCCCCAGTACAATCAGACACACTCCTGTTGTCTGCAGTTGGTGTTTTATTTTGAACACCAAGCATTCCTCCCTTTGTATAGCTGAAAATATTTCAGTTCTGTGATTAAGGCTGGTATTAGATGACCTTTACTCTTCTTTCCCTTGCTTTCCTCTTAAGAGTTAAATGAAAGCCTTCCGTTTCTCTACAGAGTACTTAGAACTAAGGCACTATGGCGCTAGCAGCAGGTTGGTTTCATTACATTGATAGGATACATGTGCTGGTTTTTATCTCTAGCATTTTCTCAGTAATTCAGCACTTTAAAGTCTCAGCTGTCTACCGATCTGCAGACAATTGTTTGGTGTAATACTATCCGGAAAAAGCTGATAAAACACAGATGTGACTAGGTCTCTGAAATTTGTGGTTTGCTAAGTGGTTGGGCCCCCCCCTCCTTTTTTTTTCTTTTTCTTTTTCTTTTTTTTTTTTTTTTTCCATTCTTGCCCATGGCAAGTTAGCTTCCCTACCAGGCATGAAGGCACAGACTTTTATTAAAATGTTGCAACAAGAAGGTAATTGCTAAAAATTACAGAAGTTAGTTGAAATATAAAGCAGAAACATTGTAACTTTTCCCTATTTTTCATCATAACTCTTGGCAACCATCTCTCCATACTTTGCCCAATGCACATCCATAATAGTTTTCTTTTTCTAAGCATTCACACTTAAGTGTGGACTTCTGGCAATCCTATACAGATCCATTTTAAGCAAAATGTTTTCTAGGCTTTCGTACACATTAAGAGCCAACAGCTTGATTTTTCAAAAGGGCTGAGATTTTACAGCCACAGTGAGGCTTGTCTAGATAAAAGATTTGATTGTGCTTGAACAAGATTGGAAGCAATCTAGTTAGATGGCAGGATGTTACCATCTCTTAGTGGTTAGTGTTTAGACAAGGACAAATTATATTCACCATAGCATCAGCTGAACACAATTTTTCCTGGCTTCCATTGACCTCTAACTTGTGACTGGCCTCTCATACTCTCACTCAGTTATCACAATTCCATTCAAACACAACCACATTTTGTAATGTAGGCAATCTTTACTGACAGCATATGAAAGTTTGCATGTGCTCAGTTCTTTTACAAACTGGCCCACATAATCTTGGACTTTTATGCATGAGGGTGTTGCTTAGACAGTTCATGTACTGTAGATGTTTCTTAGCGTGGTAGGCTTTCATTCTGATTATCTGAATTGTTTTTAACTCTGGTTGTTAGTTTATGATTTTTTTTTTTAATTGATATAACTGGACTAGTACAACTTCAAATGTGAATGCAGTTTGTTGTCACAGGGGTACTTTGTTTACTCATGTAAGAGTTACCACTAACAGTTACAGTAGTACTGCTCTTTCCCTTCTCCCAGAGAAAATCAGTCTCAGGGGTGTAGTAACCAGTTTCACTTAGAAGAAACTGACTTTTCAGCAGGCTCTAGGTTCCAAAGTAAGATAAGAATTTCTGAAGACTCTAAGTAGATGAACACATCCAAAAGAAAACCAGACTATGCTGTAATATTCCTATTTAGCTGCAGAGTGTGGAAGGGGGAGATAAATTTCCAAAAGGATGCTGATTGACATCTTTGTGTCCATATGATAACTACACACAGCTTTAGTGATTTATGCGCTAGACAGGTTTTCCATTCCGATTCAAATGAAAGGCCATCTTGCAATTAAAGGCTCAGTTTGCAGTTCCTGATTTCTGAAGGAAGAGGGCGTTTCTATTTATTCCAGAAACATTTAGTGGTTACATGCATGGCTGGCAGCAATTTCCCACAATGTGTAAATTAGTCAATCCCAAAGTCAGTAAACTTTTGCTTTGAAGTGGACATTAATGAAGTGCACCATTAGAGCCTAATGATTGTTCACATTTGTATTTTAGGGGCCCCTCTTGCTTTTGATGTCTTAGTGCCTTGGTTTCTTGACTTTAGTTATCTAAATGCCAGGACTGCTAAACTCCTAAGAGAACTCAAAAAAATTTAATGAAAAAAGTTAGTACTGGCCTGACTGATGTTGGCACTTCAAAGCTGGAACAGACTAAATTGCTGTAGACTGCTTAATTCAAAAGTGCTCCCTTGTGGATGACAGTGCATGGTGACAAAGTTCAATTGGCAACAGGAGACAGGCAAGATCAAAGACCCTCTATTGTAATAGTTTTGTTCCATGAAGAATTGCTTATTGTCAGTAGTTTTTCAAGCCTTTACTGGCTCCAGCTTCATATCAGGATTCCCTGGTTCAGAACCAGCTTAAATAAATAATTGTAATTACATCCTTCTGATAATACATTGCAGTTCTAAATGCTGCATGTTGTGTCTCTCCAAGGTCCAAAAAAGAAAAGTGTGTGTTAGGAACCAGGACTTGGGGGAGAACCTTCTTTTTTGGAACCTTCTTTGTTCAGAGGCATCCAAAATACAAAGTACCGCAGAGAGTTAATGCCATGTTAGCAGCAATTGAGACTTGCTCCAGACAAAGTCACACTGCCCTTCCTATCAGGGAAACGATGCTGCATTTTCTAGTTTGCGTCACCAGCCCTTCTGTTTTAACATTCAGTTTAAGATTAAATTGAATATATTCCTGAAAACTGTGCTTTCTCGCTTTGATTAAGGCACTAGTCTGAGTGAACTTCATACTGACAATGTTAAGACTATAGAAACCTCAGAAATGCTCATCATTCACAGCATACCACATCTTTGTTTTCCTTTCCTGACACATACACTTCTAAAAAGTATGATATTTTTTTCCAATCAGAAGCAAAAAAGAGGCCCTATCTGAAATTATCCAGTTACACTGGAAATCATGTTAATTTTTAGTATTATTGGTATTGTTTTTTTTCCCAATAGTGTTCACCACGTGTAAGGAACTGTTGAAAGACAAGAAAGGCACCATCCCTCAGTAATAGTATTCAGGGATGTTGTCTCATAAAATCTACATGGTATTGTCAGAATTGCTTGTCTTGAACTAATTATGAAAACATGTTTGATGACAATTAAGGAAGCCACTATGTGATCATTTTCATGCATCATATTGACAGAAGTTACTTTTATTTTTTAATAATCACAAATTACAACATTTTTCACAGAAAATTTCATCATATTTAGCACAAGATAAGCAAGTAGAAAGAAGGGATGAGCAAGTCCACTTAGAAAGGAGACAGCAAAAAGAAATGCATTGCAATTAAATCACATGTGTAATGAACTCAGATCTGTCGATCTGATTCTATTGATAATTTTAATTTAAACAACCCAAAAGACAGCATGCTGTTCCAATCCTTCCTTAAAACTCATGTATGAAGAGCATCAGAAGTGTGGTTGGGTTATTTCTTTTTTTTTTGGCAAGGTCTGAAAAAGCATTCTAAACAGGATTAGAAATGTACTATGCCTATGCAATTTAGCTCTAGCAACTTCACGGTTGTAAATTATGATGGAACACATCATTAGCTGCAGACTTGTATGTTCTCCCTTAATCATGCTGAAGTACACATAAGCCCCAGCTGAGCAATTATGAATAATTAAATCAATTAGAGACAGTCTAACACCAGGTCTTGTGGCTAAACTGGTGTCAGCATCCATAATATTTTAACAGTAAATGCAAATGTGTGCATTTGGGTGGAGAGAAGGACGTGGACAAAGGCTTATACAAATGCCAACGCATGTTGCTTAGTGATGGCTTTACAATAATATCATGAAGATTATAAGCTGCCTTCTCAAGGAAAACAATGGTAATGAAATTCCAATAAAATATTTTTGTACAAGATTTAAAGCTTAGAAATGAGTTAATTAAAAAAGGATAAAATGCAAGGCCTAAAAAATATGCTGAATAAATTAGGACTTTACATTCACCCAGCATAAATACTTTCCTTCATGAATTGTGCCCAGCCTCTTTTCTTTTGGTACAATAGTTTTCTGTAACCTGGTGCTAAAAGCAAATAAATAAACAAACATGCCGTCCTTAGAACTCTGTCAGGAAGGAAATTACACACTTTTACTACATTTTATAGAAAGACAGAAAAATCTGAAGAAAACATGTGGATTTTGCACATCAGTAGACAGTAAGAGTGCTTTTTGATACCTTGTAGAGCAAGCCCAATGTGTTTGCTAACAGAAAGACAGGTTTTCGACCTCTCTGCACTCTTTCTAAGATACAGAAGATGTGAAAGAATCCCTTTATTCTCTTGCCACAATGTGACAAACCATTGCTGTGCAACGATCTGCTCTTCTACACCAGCTGCCAGTCGTAGTGCTTGTTCTGCCACCACATCATGACCATGCCTATAACAGGTATTGAGTGCTTCTCCTACTGCCTTGTTCCTCCCCAGTGAGGAGAGAGGAATTTTTGTGCTCGCCCACCTTGTTTCCTCATGCAGGGAAATGATATATTTCCCCCTTCTCTACATTAAGTACAAACCAATGAACAAACTCAGAATTAGCATCTATTTAGAAGGCTGGTCTCTTAACTGTATGTTTACTTTTAAGCACCTCTCCTCTCCTCTCCTCTCCTCTCCTCTCCTCTCCTCTCCTCTCCTCTCCTCTCCTCTCCCTCTCCTCTCCAAAGCAGCTCCTTATAGACATTTAAGTGCTCTCCTGATCTAGAACACAGTTCTGTATGAGAGTAACAAGGACTTATGTTCAAGACTTAGTATCCCCACCCAACCACAGAAGCCAATAAAGCCTGAAAGGAATAAATAGTTAATTTTTTCTAAAAATCTGTTTATTTTAGTAGCAAAATGACTTACAAATAGTATTTGCTATAACTGATCACCAAGAGATTGTACAAATAGTGATTCTGCTGTTGTTGTTATTAGTTGATTACATTATGAGAGTATTTAAAGAGTCATTATAATCTCCATTACACAACCATAAATGAACCAACTATCCTGCTTTGAGAAGGTTCAAGGTATATTGAAGCACTTGCCAGTTGTTATTACAGGAACCAATTTAATAGGAAAGTGTCTAATGTTCATAGACATATTGAAAGATAATCAGAATTAAAAATATTTAATGTATAATGTCTTTAAGACTTGCTGAACATACAAATTACATAGATACACTCAATTTGTTTTGAAATATAGTTACCTGCATCCCACATGAGGTCTTAAAGTGTGTTACAAAAGCAATTATTATAATCATTATTGCAAAGGCTATGCAGCAAGTCAGTGAGGGAGCCAGAAACAGAATCTGTTTCCACAGTGGCAGCCCACTGCTCCATCTGCCAGGAAGCTCTGCTTCCTAGCCCCTCTGCAACTTGATCAGCACTGAGTAATTCTCATATTTCGTGGTGTCCTTTGTAAGAAACAGAGCTTCACACATGTGCACCACCTAACTCAGAAGATCATGGTACACATGGAAAGTTTTTCCTTTTTCTCACTTGGAGAGAGTAGGTCAGTTTCTCTGTAAAAAGCATAAAATCTTGGACACTGTTTCACTTTTGACTGGGATTTCATCGTATTTACTATGTAAACATATACATAGTTATGTCCCAATCTCACTACAAGATCTGCTAAGAAAACATTTAATGCAGGAATCAAACTATAAACTGTATGACAAGAAAAAAAATGTCAAAATCTTTAGAAGTTACATTTATTTCTCTAATATGACATTTTGAGCTTGCCCGTATGGTTCTGCTGACCAGCACTTATAGTGAAATAACTCTCCATGTGAACTTCCTTTTCTGGAATAAGGGGTTTTATTCTAGAATGATTACTCCTATTTGGCAAAGCAGTGATTGTTCCAGGATTAAATTGCTTTTCTGCCAGAATAGACTACCCCTGAGCAGCCATTCTAGCATAACTATTTCAGAGGTTTTCCTATATAGGCAGGCCCTGGTGGAGTTCAGGGGGCTGGAGGGGTTCCAGAGCAAAAGCTAAGACTGGGAATGTCTGAAAATAAGTCTGAAGCTACAATGATATGGGGCTTTACAAAGAAAGAACCCTTGCCAAATTTCTTCTTCTGCCTTTTCACCCTATGAGAACTAATTAGCCTCAGCAGTCTAAACTCATACAGTCTTCTGAGGACCTGCATAAGCTGCTGCCAGGCCTTAATGCACCCTTTCACAGGAATGGTAGCATTTTATACTTACTACTTCTGCAGAAGTGCAGATGAGAGGAAAGTGTGATTCAGGAAGGCATAAAGCCTTGCCACAGAATAGGACTACTAAAATATTTGAATGATTATGCTGCTTCAGTCTGACCACAAGGCTATGCAGAGGTGCCAGAGATGGATCTCTGACAGCTAACCTGAGCACTGGAAAGACTAGCGAGCGTAGTGCACTAGTACCTGTACTGTTTCTGCATAAGCCAGCTCAGGTAAAAAAAAACATTCTTACCTAATTTGCCAGGCACTTTGCTAAGGAGAATAATCCTTTTGTAGGTGAACTGGCATGTCCAACAGCAATACCCTGCACTAGATAGTCCTTTTGTTTTCTCAGGCTAGTAGTACTTCCAGTATCTTATCACTCCTCCCCCTTATGTGGTGTAGACATATTTCACATGAATCAACTGACAAAAAATTGTATGATGATGACAAGCATTTGAATTGTGGATCTTATGTATGTGATCCTAGTCATTCAAATAATTGGACATGAAATACCTCCATGGAACTGGTCTGATGAGGCAGGATTACTTTCTGAAGGACGGACTGGCAGATGGACTTTCTATAAAAGAAAGTAGAGATAAAACTTCTGTGATTAGTGGTCACTGCAGAATCAGATCCAGTGTTTGCAATTTACCATTTCCATTACATATACACAACAAAAGACTACACTAGCTTGAATAAACAGCTTGAATACTAGCTCATTTTTGTGCTGATCTTGATAAAGGTAAAAACTAATATAATATAATGTAATATATTTTAAAAGTCTAGTAAGCATTCCATTTTGTCTGAAATGCAGTACTTGTTCCACTACAAAATATTTTGTGAGATCCATCAAAACTGCTTTATTTTATGCTATGTATGATGTTGTATCCAAAAATTCTTTGAGAAAAATTTTAGCCCCAATAAAATCTGTGGCATAACTGTCACTAACTGAAGGAGCCAGAGTATTACAGCATCATTTTCATAAGCAGAATTGTGAATTTGTTAACATATCTTTAAAAATCCATTTTAAAATGATCACATCATTAAAAGATTAGTACATAAGTACATCTTTACTAAAAATTCATGTTACAGGGAAATAAAGCCTGAAAAAAAATATAAAAACTGCCCAGCTGTAGGAAAAAGGAGTCTGCCTAATTTTGTTTTTCTACATGGCCTTTATGGAAAAGATAATACTGGAAAGAGAACTCCTATATGTTTGGATTTTTTATTTGTCTGTTTTCAACTTGTTTTCTCTCAAAATACCTTCTCCCAAGTGCCTTGTCTTGTTTCATGTTTTGGCAATCTGAGTGACTATTGGTCTGGAGTGACCTTGTTCATGCAAGTTTTAAAAGTTTTAGTCTATGTATGTGGAACAAAGTTTCCTCAAATCCAAAATCAAGACCTAAATATATTGAATTCTCTGGAATTTTATTTATGAGCTGTGTCTTGCCTTTAGCAAGAGGAGACGTGTGAGTGCATCTGTAACCAAAGTCCCAAGAAAGTGTTATGTCTTGAAGAATCATTCTCCATTCCTTCTTTCTCTTCTCTTGCTCCTAGGAGAAAATAAACTATATTTCCTTGTTGTTCCATGCAGTATATTTTCTTTCTCTCCTTCAAGTGCACTGAAGTGGTGGTGAGCCAATATTCTTTTCTGTTTTCTCCTTGGTTACATATTCCCCAGGCAAGAAATATGGGATATTGTTCAGTGATCTAGGACCTGCCTTGTGATGACACGGAGATCAAATATGCAGCTAGTTCAGTTTTATATTTCTGGCAGCGGTTTTGATAGAAGAAACCTTATTTTTCTGCAAAATGTAGTAAGGTAAAACCTGCTGATGATCTCAAATCTCATCTTTAATGTCAGGCATGCGGATATGAGTGCCTTTTGATGGCTGATGGATCCATTAGCTTCTCTGGAGTCATGTACTAAAGTTAGAGGTTTTAAGATTAGTCCTCTATTACTTTGCCTTGCATAATGTTAATTAATTTGCTTGCAATGGGAGTTTGTGTAGGCATTCAGTGGCAAGTAGAGCTTTAAAAAAGTAAAACACTTATATATACTACTTTCTCATTAGTCTTATTTTAAATTTCTATAGCCTGTTTCATCCCAGTGCACTTCACAACCATTTTGCAATATTCTTCGGAGTCAGCTATCAAGTGGAGATATGCAGCCATTCCATCCAAGATAAAACACTGAATGAGAGGATAAATCAGGATATCTTAAATTTATTTTCATTCTCTCTTTGGGAGTTTACTCTAAATCAATTTTCTTATTGAAAACCAGAATTAATCTGAAATAATTCTCACTGCACATCACTAAGTGTATCCAGAGTGTGAAGCGCTGTGTGGCAGAAATAGGCATGAGAATCAGATGAAGGAATTACTGTGTTTGTTTAGGCACTTTTTACAGGCAAAGATAGAATCCATGTTAGAAGCACTAGTGCATACAGACCTGTGTTCAAAAGAAATTCAGACTACGGTCTTTAGCATCAAATCCGGGTCCCCTCTACATGAAGTTGGCTCCCATAAGGTGCTGGGTATACATGATACACCCCTAATAGCATGGCACACTGCAGTGGTCCCTGGAGCAGAAATATCTTATTTTGTTTCTGAAGTGTTTACTGTCCAGAGAAAAGAGTCATCTACTTCAGGAAATGAAGTGAATTTAAACAAACAAACAAACAAAAACTAGGAAAGCAGTTTTCAGGTGAGAGAGTAGGAACTTCAGACAAAGAGATATGAACAAGAAAGAAAAATAATCTAGGACTCCTGGCTATCACTGTAAACTAGTTTGCTTAACGTCTTAATTATATGCAAAGTAATGAAAAGAATCAGATGGTATCTTTATTTTCAAGTGACATTCCCATTTTTTACAGACATTATTAATGTAGCATGATTAGCTGGCCTGGAGGGAAAAATTGAGGATAAATTGTATGGTTATCAACTGCAGGTTTATTGGTCTGAGACTTCCACCACAGGGAGTGGCTGCTGTATGGAATTGATAAATGCAGAGATTTATAAGGTCAAGTTTTATGAGTCTACAGATTCCTTGTGGTGTATTACCACATCCTTATTACAAGCCCCTGCTGCTGTCCAGCTAAGCCACCAGAGGTAATATATTACACTTGCTTGTCTGTTCTCCAGGTTTTTTTCCAAAGGAAAAAAAGAAAAAGAGGAACAGGTCAAAAGAAAATACAGTTTTCTGGGATTGTATTTGCAGCTTTCTCTGGGCTTTGGGAGATGTAAGGGCAGACTGTCAGGAACTGGGGAGTCAGTCTTGAAAAGGTGTGAAAAAGTGATTGTTTGTGACATTGGGAGAAACACAAAGTGAAAATCTTAAGGGGGTAGTGATTTTGTTTTAAGAAAGATAAAGAACAGTTACATTAAATAGTGACATACTTAGCACAAACAGACTCAGTAGCTTGAGTACAAGATAGGTAAGCGTAAGGTTCTCAGCAGCTGATGTCTTGCTAAATTGTCATTTCTAATAATTAGCTAATTTGGGAAAATATGAAAAGTCAACAAATTACCTGATCATTCTAGGGCGTTGGTACATTTGATAAAGTTGTATATGGTTTCAACATGCTATTCGTAGGACCATTCTATTAACAGTATTAAGTTAGGTGTCTGCGCTATAACACCATGCATAAAAAAGTGTCTCTGTGCTTTTATTTTATTTTTTTCATAATCGTTTCCTCTCTATCATATCAACAGACAGCTATTGCATGTGCTTTATGATATTAATTTAAACACACTGATCTCATATCCAATTAATATGTGATATGCCAATTAATGGAAATACTATTGTTTATTTATTTCAAAATTCTGTGATAAGTTACAAGAAGGGACATGACTAAGCTATCCTAAGTAAGTACTTCAACAATTATTTGACTCAAGCTGATACTTTCATGCTTTAGATGGGCAAAACACTGATACCAATACAATCATTCTGCCTATTCCTTAGTTAATGCAAAATTGCTTCTGTTATGAAACCACAAACTTACAAGTTATACAGGATTCATGTAACTTGCATTATTTCAGTGGCATTGCATATTGTTAAAAAAAAATATAAAATCATAGTGTTGAGTGCCCAAATAAAGGGATAGCTAGGTGGACTGATAGTGTAAACCCTTCCTGATTCATGCAATATATAATCATGCCACATGATTCATTCATAGAAGACACAGGAGTGGAACAATACCTCTAAAAGTCCATTTGCCGTGTTCTTAGTGGAGTATTCAGGTGTGATATTGTTGACACTCATTTTTGTTAACAAGCTATGTTCTGTCCCTAGAATCTTATGCAAAGTTGTACAGGATATTAAAGCCAAACAAGAAAAGGGCATTTAAACTTTTTAAGCATTCATCATATAACAATCTTATTATGTAATTGTGAGCATCCTTCGTTGTGTTCTGCCTTGCACACAATTAACAGCATAGTGGATTGGCTGTGTCCTTGATCTTTACCCTTTAATCAATTGCAGAAGTCATTTATTGCCTTAAGTAGTACAAAGTAACAGAAACATAACTTGAATGGCCAAATTTCTGTCCACCTAACAAGCCTCAGACATGGACTACAGAAATCCCTGATGTTCATAGTGTAAAAATTTTTTCTTCCTATAGCTTGAGTAAAGCAGACTAGCATGGTCACAATCAGAATTACAGTACATAGGCTGGAAGAAATTGCATTCTGATATAATTCCAGTCTTTAGGCAAATATGATTATCCAATGGAAATGGCTCATTTACAGTAAAATTTAGCAGGGTTTGCACCCAATGAACAAGAGATGGTTTTGAAAGAAGACCTAGTTTTTCAGGACTGATGACAGTGGCAAAATGTTTCATCAGCCAAAATCAGCTGCTTTTCAATATAAAATTATTAAAAATACTAAAAAGGTAAAAATTAGAAGAAGTATGAAGTATCAGTGCTGCATATCAATTGCTTTCAGGATTCTTCTATTCTAAGAATTCCTTTTAAAATCCTTCCATTTTAAAACTAATTCAGCAAATGACTCTACTTGTGTACATGAGAATATTCTGCCTTCTTCCAGAAACAACAACAAAAAAAGCAATAAAGTAACGGATTTTTTTTTTTACTCTCTCTACTTCATGTTACAACTTACTCACAGATCTTAAAACTGAGTAACATTAGATCATCCGCTCTGACACTCATTTGGCTCTAGTGCTCTACACATACAAACTCTTGCTGCAGAATTTAGGGAAAGGAAGGAGTGCAGGGCATGTGAATATAATTATACATATATAAAAAAAGCAATAGCTTCAGCCATATGGGAGTAGGCACGTAACAGTGCATAAAAATCACTTAGGGTCAGAAATGAAGTATTTCTTAGTGACTGGCAAAGTAAAATGACTTTAAAGACATTTCATCTGATGTCTGGGCTATTTGCCAAGGATGTTGGAGAAGATGGAACAGGAAAGCATTGATGGGGAGATAATTCTTTTCCTAAAACGAAAGAAGAATCCCTTGAAATGTTAAAATTAGTTAAAACATAATGGGGTGTTGATAACAAAAGAGAAAAAGAGGGAAATAAAACATAAAATCTTGAACATTAAATAAAATTGTTGACAATAAGGGACGTGGCAAGAAAGAGGAATGCTTCAACTTACACAGCTCTTTTATAAAGTAAATATGATAGTAAACTTCTCTGTCTGAGTTTTTACCTCTGGATATGACAGTTTGGTCAAATGATGGTGTTTTGTGGCTGCTGAGGTGACTGTCAAGTGATACAGAGGCTTGGAGATGAGACAGAGTTCTTCAGATGACAGCCTGTGAATTAAATCTCTGCTACCTTTTGCTGGTAGAGATGATAGAAAATTGGAAAATATCTTCTCTCACATGAAAACAACACATTTCATGCTGGTGACTTTGGATTCAAGGAACAAGTATTTAAAACTTTGTATATGCCTGCTTTAAGGCATTTATGTAAAATGGCTAATAATGAATAGTAAAAAATGAGAGAGATTACGGAACAGAAAAAGAGGTGCCAATAGATGAAACAATGCAACTAGAGAATGAAAGAAAGAGTGGAGAAACTAATAGTGAAAACAAGAAAAAGAGGAAAATAAGTTTTTTTCCTTCCCTTGATTTCTGTCCTTGTTCTTTCAGTCCTCCTGCTCTTTTCTATTTCTCTTTACTTCCTCCTTTTAACTCTCCCTCCTCACAGAAGGTCTCCCACCCCCCCGCCTCAGTTTGGCACTGAGTAGGATTTACGTTTAAAGTGGAATGTCCTTCTACCCTCACACTCAAAAAAGACATTGAAAGAGATCTCTGTATGGCAGAGAAGAGAATGGAGGACAGCTTTTTATGTGATACAATATTGGTTCAATAGTGAAAGAGAAAAATTCTCTAAGGCTGTTTAATATGTGTTTCCTGACCCATGGGACTTGTCAAATCCTCAAACAGTTCCACTTTATTAAGAAGTAGTTAGGGGAAGTAGAAAGTGCTTTGACCTGTTGGCACATCCTGAAGAGCCTCAGAGATTCTTTTATACTTAAACTCAGCATCGAAACAACATTAAACCATTGAAATATCCAGCTCTTTTTGTTTGCTATTCTCTTCTCAAGCCTTAAGAGAAAGAAAATGTTTTATTTGTTCCTATAATTTTGCCAGCTTTACGCATTACTGCATATTTTAGCCTGCTCTTTGAGATCAAACCAGGTCAACATCAATTTTAAAAAAAGTTGGCTATGTTTTTTGAACTTCAAGCTTTACAGTAAAAATCATGAAATAAGGCAATGATAAATTTGATATGAAAGTGGGAGGTCAATCCTAAATATAAATACAAAGCAAATGCAGAACGTCTATTCGTACAGCTACTAGTAACTTATTTTAGTTTATAAACTGTTAAAGCCTGGAGAGGTGAACAGATACCTGGATCTTAAAACCACAAGGAAGGTAGAAATCTTTGCTCTGTTATTTGGAAGGGCAGCTCAATCATTTCTACTGCATAGTAACAGATGGTGTTAGGAACATATAAGAGAGATAAAAGGAGATGTCACAGTCATAGTTGCTCTAATATACAATTTAGTCCTCTGTTTACATGGTAAAGAGACAGAAAATGTCCACAGAAACTGTGGATTTATTTTGTACAGATACATTCAGCAGAGCATTACTTTCAACACCCTCCTAGATGCAGTGGAGCAGAATATGTCTGACTGCTGCAGAAATGTTCGCAACCCTAAGGAGCTGGACTGCTGTTGTTATCCAAGGAACTAGGAGCTTGATCCAAACTTCAGTGGATTCAGAGAAGAAGTTCACATGGATTTCAGTGAGTTTTGGATCAGATCCCATTTCTTAATTCCTCTTTGCCTCCACAAGGTTTTACACTCATGCGTTTCCATTGACTTCAAGTAAAATTACTCCTGACATACCATTATAACTGAAGATACTCAACTCTATAACAATTACATTCTTACTGATTCTCATATCTTATACCTGGTAATAGAATTAGAAGGCACATCATAGTTATTTTGAAGTCAGCAGAGCCACTGTCTTTGACAGAACTATCTCTTTATACCAATCCATGATCTGCCCATTATTTCTCCACATCATGGTCATGATTTTGTTTATTTGTAATCAAGAGCTATTTGAAACTGGGACTTACCATTACTTGAATGTTAGGTACTTACTCCTGATAATCCTCGAATCAATGGGAAGAGCTGAGCTTTTCCAGCAGGTGACTCATCCTAACTATTTTAGGAAGGAATGAATCATAGTCTAGAGTTACCTTGTTCTTTTTACTAACTGAATTGGGAACTTAATTAAACTATCCACCTAATTTTTAGACAGGTATCGAGTCAGGCGAAGCAAGCTAAGGTGTGAATTTCTTTAAAAACAGTTCTCTGTATTCTGTACTTCCTAGACATAACACTGCATTCAGTTCCTTTGCAAGGAAAATATGTGACAGATGATTGTACCATAATGGCAGAGCAGCCCAAATGAGATAAGCTTGGCTGTTTCTTCTGGGGACTAAAAGGTATTTGGGAATGGTATACATGAAATTCTCAGCTACACTCTGCAGCTCTTAAGTTTTAATTAAGAAAAACAAACAGAACAGACTAAAATAATGCGTGCAAATGTAAACATATTGATACTGGAAATCTCAAAACCTTAAAATATCCTGTGTTGTCCTCTATAGGTTGAAAGAAAATTACCAATTTTTCACTTCCTGAATCTTTTTCTCTCCCTAGTCATTCAGAGCCCTGCTATTTTCACAACACTGGGGACCAGCATGATCTGACAGGCAGTGTCTGGCTTTAAGTTTCTCATAAAATCCTTTTGTTTCTCATCGCCTCATTCTTTCTTATTCAAAGACTACTTCTGATGTTCCAAGTTCAGATTCATGCTTTTATAAAGCCCACTGATCAAAGATACTTCACATTTGAAAGACATGAAAAATAATCACAAATAAGAATCAAAGACCTAAAATTTTTAAATGGAAAATGAATATGCAAAATTCATTTGTGTATTTGAATCTCTTCCTTCACAGGTCTTCCCTCTTAACATTTGACAAGGTCTGTCATCTAGACGTGAGAAGAGAGCAACTATATATGGATAGTTATATGCAAGAACTATTTCCTCTTTTTCTTCCTGGACACCCAACATTTCAAATGGCTCCCTTCTGTTAGGCCCTCCATCTTAGGATCTAGGTGACTGAATCCTGGTTTGCATGTCAGCTGCTCCTGCCTGGCAATGGCTAGTTCATTTTCCATAATGCCACCTGAAGCTGTTTGTGATGGTTTTAGGATAAAGGAAGGTTAAAAGGGGAACAACTGCCAGGAGGAGAAGAGATGAAGGTGTTTCAGGAAATTAATGGTTTGGCTTGGAAATTAAAGTTTTGATTTTGCTCAGGAGTATTATTACTGAATTCCTTTGGTGTAAGATCAGGTCTTACTTAAACATTTCTCAGATGGTGGAATACTTACCTAGCCCCAAAACACCAGGGAGAAGGCATGGCAAAGCTCCACAAAAGCTTTTGCTCTTAGATTTACATCTCAAGCTGCATGCCTGTTCATGCTTGACAAAGTGGACCCTTGTCAACAAAAACAAGTATGTCCTTTCCTATTGGCTCAGGCATAGTGAAAACTAGTGGGTCAGCTTTTTTTTGTTGTTATTTTTACTGATCAGCCACCAATATCTAGTTCCAACAGCTGAGTTTCATGTTTTACTCGACAAAGATCGTCAGTTCAAATACTGTGAAATCCCAAGTCATGTCACAGTAGTAAATCAAAGAATGGACTTTATAGAAAACTATTCAGAATAAGACACTTAGTAGATTTTAACTAGTAAACTTTATAGTATTTTAAAGTATAGGAAAGAAGCAGTTGTGAAATCATGTCTGAAGTTTGAGTCAACCATTGTTAAATTTTTATCTGTAGCATATGTCATTCCTTAAGGCATTTCTTGAACCTAGATAAGAATTATATTAAACTGCATTAAAGAGAAATAAAACAGTTCAGAAATTCCACAGTTTCTTCTATAGTTTTAATTTGGCCACTTATGTATGTGATTTCAATTACATGATTACTTTCCATTTTCTAAAGTGCTGACAGATCTAGCACTTGGTCTCCTTGCCCATGTCCTGTGCCTCTGTCCATCTGAACATCATAACCTTTACTGGGCTTACCCACTCTGCATAGCTTCAAGCCACTTTCTTATTCCCCTTTCTGTCATGCCTAGGCAACAAAATGAAAAAGGACCCTCCTTCCCCATGTACTTCCTGTGCACAAGGTCACTGCTGTCCATAATGGACCAAGAAGGGTTGCAGAGAAAATAACAGGGAGAGTTTTGCTTGGATGTTAACATTAAACCAAATAATAAGCAAGTAAATTTAGGCTTCTATAATATGAAATATTAGACATCTTAACAGTGAGAAGCGTCATGAGTTCAATTCTTCTGTTATGTGCTTCCACTGTGGTAGTGCAGAGGAGACTCATCTTGATCCATTACTGAATTCTGCTGGCGAGATGAAAACACAGTTAAAAATAGCTCCTGTTTTCTAAAAGCTATGTTATAAATCTTCTATTCTTTTATTATTATTCAATCTAGATGCTTATTCAGAAATAGAGAATTCTTTCCATTTTACAACTGATCTGTGATTACGGTTTTCACTGTTAAGGTCTGTTTGGTGCCATAGCCATATGTATATAAGCAGCAGCTGTGATTACTATCTCAGGGTGGTGCTTGCAGACACCAATGATCACCCTCCGCTTCAGAAGGCAAACACTGAATGTTGGGGAGCTGCTATCAACACAGCAACACAAGTTCTAGTTACTTTTGTTGTTAGAGTTGTAAATTCAAACCACATTGGCAAAGACAGAACAGACCTACTGCAAGTCACCATTTGCACCTGAGAAGTGTAATGCCTGATTGAAGCCATTTCACTAGCTCAAATTGAAGTTCATTTGGCCTTACTTGGCTACAGAGGAGGTTTGCAATGATGGAGCAGTGGTCCTGGCTGGTTCCTGATGGATATAACTAGGGAAATCCCCTATGCAGGACAAGGTGTATGTTTCTCTCATTGCACAAGTCCCCATGTGATAACAATAATGCTGATCAGACAGATTGGTAAAATATTAGCTGCTCCCTCCCTCAGTACATTTAACATGAACTAATGATGTAGTTTGCCAAAAACAAAGGTGAGGGAGAGCAAATGTTGCGTGAATCCTCAGTGGACTGTGTCTGCTCCTGACTGTTTATTTCGTTTCCTTTTTGCATGGTGTTTTTACTCAGTGTCATTCTGCCCAAGATTACAGTTTTGACAAACTCTGAGTAAGCCAATGGCTGTGTTCTGGGAGACTCAAGCTTTTCTGAATAACACATGCACTACAGCTGCAGTTGAAATCTGTTTCATATTTAGTGTAACAAATTATGCAAAGTACACCAAATAAGACCCATTTCAAATTCCAGTGGGCCTTTCTGAAAACATTTTAGAGAAATGTTTTCTTTGCTGTTTCCCTTCTACTCTCAGTAAAAAGGTGAATCACTAAAAGTAATTGTGTAACAAAACAAAATGACAATCAGTTCCGAAAAGAGCATGACAGGCCATAGAATCCCCAGGTGTATTGGGTTTTGACACCAAGAAAAGTCTTCATGTCTTTTATATTAGTGAGATTTTAACTACATGATCCGGAATGGACACTTGGCTTAGAAACCGCACATTCCTAGCCAACAAGGAAAGTTTCAAATATTTCTCACCATAAAATATTTTAAACTACCCTTCTTAACATTTCTCTGCACTGAACATTTCTTTTTATTTACACAGAAAATACCATGTAACATCAACAAGACTGAATTATTCTGAGGGATGTTTAAAGAAGCAAACAATTTTAGTAGAAGAGATAATTAGAAATATTTTGGGGAGGGAGGAAAGGTAAAAGAAAGCACTGGAAGTAAATAGATGTCCCTGGTTCAGATAAAAACTCAGCTGGTGGTTACCAAAAGTTATAGCAATTTATTTTGGCTCTTTGGGGGACATAGTTTTGTTGTTTGGTTTTTTAACACAACATTAACTTCATATTGTTAACCTCAGATGTTAAAGTCATGTTGGTCCACAGAAATAATGGTGCTTAAAAACCTAAGAATTTGGAGGCTTTCTATTTGTTGTTTTGGTTTATAACTTTTCTTTTTTAAAAACAAAACAAAACCAACCTTAAGGTCTGGAAATTTTCTGTCTGATGTAATCACACGGCTCCAAAACAGGGGCTTTACAGAGAAGTATCAAATATCATGACCATGATAAAAATCACAAGAACAGGGAATACTCCTGATTAGTGGTTGGTGACGGGATCAGGGAAAATTAAATCTGACCGTCTTGCCTTTAGAAGTTATTGAGCCAACTCTGTCCTGGCTGAGGCATAAATGCCTATGGGAAAAATGCTGTTCTATTTGTATGTCCTGTATCATATTGGTAATTATTTATAAATGTCTGTGGTGTCAAGATGCAGGCCTCTATGAGGTCATTTGGCTCAGCATCCCTAGCTACTAACTGGTTGACATCATAATACCAATCTTTATTGGTAAGCCTATACAGCCATGTTAGTTTATGGCTCAAGCTAGCATGCAAGACGAAATTCCCCAGCCATCTATACTGCTCCTATAAGTTGTCTCACACTTTGGCTCAGACATGGAGCAAGGAAGCATATTTGCCAAACAGAGAAACTCAGAGGTGGATTAAGCAGTATAGACACAACTTACTTAAACCACAATAAATAAAAATCTGTACTCGGACACAGTTAATGCAGTACAGAAATACCTTTTGAGATTGCCTTATTGACTTGTGTGGTGGATTGACGCTGGCTGGGCGCCAGGTGCTCACCAAAGCCGCTCTATCACTCCCCCTCCTCAGCTGGGCGGGGGGAGAAAATATAACAAAAGGCTCGTGGGTCAAGATAAGGGCAGTTTAAAAAAATGAAAGCAAAAGGTCGTGCGCAAAAGCAAAGAAAAAAACAAATTATGTTATTCTCTACTTCCCATCAGCAGGCGATGTCTGGCCACTTCCTGGGAAGCAGGGCTTCAGT
>JAVJGG010000054.1:33967999-34014903 GCA_035590195.1 Aviceda cuculoides | reverse complement strand
CATTATCATTATTAGTTTCTTCTTTTCTGTTCTATTAAGCTGTTCTTATCTCAACCCACGAGTTTTACTTCTTTTCCCGATTTTCTCCCCCATCCCACTTGGGGCGGGGGGAAGGAGGGTGAGTGAGTGGCTGCGTGGTGCTTAGTTGCTGGCTGGGGTTAAACCACGACACCACTGCATGCTGCACTCAAAGCATGCTAGTGGGCATCACCAGGCTTCCTGTGCTGTAAGAGCTAAAAAGCTGATTAGGAGAGTCAGTACTCGAAACGGGTGCAGGGAGAGGGTTTCATATCATTTAAATTCATCTACAATGCAGATGCTAGCAGCTGAGCAAGTCACCTAGGACTCAATTTGTATTCTGTGGTGAGAAATAGGCACTTTTAAGTAGTGATTCATCTGACCTATTTTACCTGTCTACTCTAAGAGGAATTGCACTGTGATATAAGAGTTCCTGTTTCTTTCCAGTAAGATAATCTTAAAAGGACTAACTCAGATGTGAACTAACTCTCTGCATAACAGACATCTGCATTAGTTGGATGAAAGTCTACTTTTGTGCTGTACATAGATCTTTGTGGATGGTGAGTGTAATGCTGGTGAGTAAATAGCAGGAAGAGAGCTTGCACACCAGAATTCACTAGATTGCAAAGACCTAGTGTCGTAGAAAGAAATTCACTCCCACCGAGTGTAGGATGACTACAGTGTGGAGCAAGTAGTAATGTGAACAGACTTATGAGTTTCTATCATGAGATGAGTAAATATACAAAAGCTAGTGAAATAAAACTACTTTAGTGTCTGAGTTTGGCGAGAACGGTAAGAAGTATGAAAAGGGTCTTCCCTTCCCCAGCAAGGAGAACTTTTTGAAATTGTAGCTCAACTCAGGAAAAAGACTGAAACATGCATTTCTCGTTTTGATGTCATACTCACAATATGGAATTACGCTATTTCTGGGGAGATGTACCGTCTGCAGGACATTCACAAAGAATCATCACCAAGAAACTGCAACTATGTTATGAAGAAGCATACCTTCCAGACCTTGTTCAGATACTAAGCCACAGTAGACTGAAGGTGCATTGATACTAAATGGGGAGGTGAGCATAAGACATCTCTCCTGAAGGTTCAGCCTCTGTGTTAGATGATTAGAGTCGACACTGAAGAGAACCAAGACCGAGGTGACACAGCTGAGAGATCCCAGAAGGCATTCCTGATTGCATGGTTGAATCTCCTTGCAATGCACCCTGCCATTATGTAGGGTGTGTTTCTTCTTGCCACTCAGAGGTTAGTCTCTGCACCCCACAAGGTGCAGTTAGCTGCTGGCCCTGGGAAGACACAAAGGAAGTCAAGAGACCATAAAGATAATCAGATTCTCCATTGCTATTGGCCTAACCATGGAAAGCAAGGGAAAGACAACCACACAGGCTGCCTGGGAACATAAATCACACAGAGTCATTGCAGATCCAGAAAGCAGAGTGTGCTGGACTAACCCTGGCTGGATGCCAGGTGCCCACCAAAGCCATTCTATCACTCCACTCCTCAGATGGACAGGGGAGAGAAAATATAATGAAAGTCTCATGGGTTGAGATAGGACAGTTTAATAAAGCAAAAGCAAAGGTTGTGCATGAAAGCAAAGGAAAAAAAAAGGTTTTATTCTCTATTTCCCATCAGCAAGTGACGTCTGGCCACTTCCCGGGAAGCAGGGCTTCGGTACATGTAGCAGTTGCTCCAGAAGATAAATGTAAATAACGAATGCCCCCCGCTTCCTCCTCCCTTTACTTAGCTTTCATTGCTGAGCTGACTTCATATGGTATGGAATATCCCTTTGGTCAGTTTGGGTCAGCTGTCCTGGCTATGTCACCACCCAAGATCTTGCCCACCCTCAGCCTGCTGGTGAGGGGAAGGGGGGAAATGTTGGAGAGTCAGCCTTGATGCTGTTGCAGCCCTGCTCAGCAGTAGCCAAAACACTGGTGTGTCATCAACACCTTTCTAGCTACCAATGCAGAGCACAGCACTATGAGGGCTGCTATGGGGAGAATGAACTCCATCTCAGCCAGACCCAATACAACTTGAACTAGCTACTGTCATGTAAAGGCCCTCACCTCATCAAGTGCTAGAAGAAGCTTGCATCCCAAAAACGTCTTGGGATAACTATTGCATGTGGTATTCTTCTGCCTTTTTGCCCATATCACCAGACAAAAAGAAGGCAACAAGCATAAAGAATCCTAGGAAATTTGAAATTACTCAAGCTCAGGGGGTAAATATGAAGAAATTCCCTTCCTGATTTCGGCATCGGAAAAAGGAGATAACTCTTCATTCTTGAATTGACTGTCTTTTGCCTTGCCTTTATAGCCTATCATGAGCATGATATTCTCCATAATGTTTTTATTATTTCTTCATTCCAAGGGAATGGGATTTTTTTCACTGACTTAGCATCTTAAGCTAGCTTGTTAGGTAAAAAAGGCAAATTGTCAACCAAAAAACATTGTTAAATCGTCTCTTCACAATTATTTCTGTAAAATGTCCAAACTAGGGCATACCAGTATAAAAAAATTAAGTTGTTTGCTTAGCACATTTGTATTTATATTCTGTAAAATGCAGCCTAGATGACAATACTTGGGTTATCATTCTTCTTTTTTCTGTACTTTATGCAGCTGATGCATCTTTTTGGCAATGCAGTATCACAAAGTTTAATAATCCTATAATCTTATAGGGTTTTATTGCTGTATCCTTTATCAAGTATTGTTATTTCTCAGTAAACCCTAAGAGCTTAAGATTGTATTTCATTATTTCTTTTTTGCTGACATATCACCTTAGAAACTCAGATGTAATGTCCAGTTTGCTAAGTATTATTTCTAACCATGATCTCAGCACAACTGCTTTCAAAGCTGTTTTTTTTGATTGTATTCAGGATGAACCCTCAGCAAATGTAAGGATTAAGTATGCTCATGTTACTGGATGGTAAAATCCCATTCTCCTGGTAAATATGTGTTTTGCTTGTAAATACAAGCCTTTCAGCCTCCAACACAATATACTTCTTAGGTAGTAGCATCATTTGTTGGTATTTGTTGGTAAGTGCTGACAGCATGGTTGTTGCTGTACAAAACCTTGACATAAAGGCAGAACTGTGTTGAAGTGTTGTCCACCTCTATTGTGAGTAAATTTCAAGAAAGTTAGCTAGCTTCACAAGTGTCACCATTTTCCTCTAGCCAGACCACCATATGCCTTGCTCCATCTCTGAGTGAATTTCCCCTCTGGCTTGATCACAGCCATTGGGCAATCAGTGGAGCACTGATGCTTTCCCCGCCAAACTGAGCTAATGGGAAGAGTCCATGAGGAACCATACTGACCATTCTGCTAAGGCTCCGGTATCCTCCCCCACTTTTCTCATCACCTACTAATTTTGTTATGCTTTCCCATAAAGAAAACAAAACAAAACAAATAAACAACTCGTCTGGCAAGAATTACTCTTCACCAAGCAATTGTGGTTGACGGTTCAGTTATCCTCTGAGGGGGGAATTTTCAAAAGCATTCAGCAGTGACCTAACCCCAATTCTGTCAAAATCGGTGTTAGTTTTACCATTGGCTTTAATGTTAGCAAAGTTAGGCTAATGTTGGCAGTTTTAGTGCCACCCTAATTCATTCCCGTGTATGTTTTCTTTATTGTTTTTAAGCAATAATTTAAAATTCATGGTACTTCCATTTTCAGTGTTTTTTTTCTTATTAATGTCTGCTGAAGGCAACCGAGTTTCATAGATAACATTAGGAAGATTACCACCAATTCCTATCCTCTGTTCCTTTAGAAAGAACCACTTCCCCTCATATATTTGTAAAAGTTAAGTATTTTCTTCTGAATCCCTCTAGGAAAAAAACCCTGTTTCCCCATCTGTAACTTTTAAATGACCTTCTGTTGGACTGCACTTATTTCTCATTCTCTTTCCCTCTTCTACTTATCACTGTCTATATTCATTCCTATCCAATACTGACCTTAGCTATTTATTATTTTCAAATTTTTCATTTTCATGGAGAGTGTAATTTGTTGCAGCTTACAGTGGCTCAGATCTTATACATACTCTTCAGCTGAGATTTGGTCATATTTGTAACTACCTTGACATTTAAATTGTTTTGGCTTTGGCTGTTGCCATGTAGCTCTGGACACTTTGATACTCTGGTGCAAAAGTAGTATAAAAGAGGTATGCAACGTTTACTGGGGATACACAGAATTTTCAGATGCCTTCAATTTTTACAGCTATTGCTGATTATGTTCAGCTTTACATTCAGTTTTATGTATTATATTCCACTTGTGTTGTCAGATTATAGCTGTGAGCTTGTTTTCAGTTATGACACTAAGGACATCTCATCTTCCTATTGATTTCTTTCTTATAGTTAAACTTAGATTTCACTTCACAATCCACCCGTCAGAATTTCCCTTATGTCTTCAAAACCATAATCATTGTCAGATGCTGTATCATTCCTCTTGATCATTTGACATATTCCTCAAATATATATACAGACATGGAGGTAATTAAACTCATGTATCCTTACTATTCTTCTTCTCTTGTTTCAGAAAACCCTATCTTCCCCTTTACTTTGCAAGTAACAACATCTGAGTTAACAGAACTCTATTCCGCTGCTGCAGTTTGAAGTATATTCAATAACGTCTTCGTGTTTATCAGTGCTCCTCCTACCACAATGAAAATTGTTTCATCTAAACAGACTATCGCCCCATTGAGATATCCTGAAAATCAAAAAATCTGCCTCTTTCTACTACCGTGATGGAAATCACATGATCTGGATGTTTCTTCCATTTAGCCAGGGCTTGTCTCTTTATTCTGAAATTTCCTCCAAACTAGTGCCCAAACCATGTTCTTCCAGAGGCTAAAACTTCGTAGCATCAAATGATTAAACTCGCCCAACTGCAAATGATATTTCTGTGATGAGAGATAATGGATGGCATAGTCTAACAGTTCACTGATGAAAAAGTTGAAGGGAGTAGAATTGCACAATATTTCTGATTATTAAAACAAGGCAGATCAGTGGAGGCTAGTTGAAATTATGTATGATATGTGAAATTATCTGTAGTCTGAAATTACATATAGTAAGCATCTCTAAGTAAAACTATAAAAGATCAGGGAAACATGTTAATTAAGTTGTCTAGGTTGCTGAAAGCCCCATTTATTACCTAAAGGTGAATATAGGAAAAGCCATGTTGTTCAAGAGTGTTTTCTGAACACAAGTCCATCTGGTGATTTGATAAAAGTATTTAGTTTCTCAAGGCAATCTGAGTGTATACTCCCTAGGCGCCACAGTTTATAGTTTAAATATGACTTGCATGTGGATTCAGCATTACAAATAGGAAACAGCAGCCCTTGGACTTGTACTCTAACATAGTCCTTTCATCACCCAGTTACCCTTAAGCATCTCCTTTCCTATTGTAATTTGGGCTAAATGCAAAGCGTTAGTCCTATCAATAAAAACTAATGGTTCTATTTAGAAAAATAGAGGTTTATTTAAAATAAAGGAGATAGATAGCTTGCTTTTCTGTGTATCCAGGAAGTTAACTGGATACTGGCCTGCAGCCATCCGCTTCTGGACATACGACTGTTGAAGCAGCACCATTGTCATGAAGGATCAGCCTACACCTGCATCCTTAAAAGCAGTGTACCAGGGAATGCATCTTACTAACTAGTGTATGCAGCCAAAATCAAGGAATGGCTTTATTTTTCCATTGACAGTTTTACTGAAACAAATATTACAGTCCTAGTGAATATGAGGGAACATAATTGAAGAAATAGGCAGCATAGGTGCAACACCAGGAGTTTTTACAATTTTTTGTCACTGTGAGAAAAATATAACCTTAACTATCTTTCTTGTTTTAGGTTAGCTGATGTGGTAATTGAACTTTATTTTTAGTGCTGATGCTTCAGTTAACGTACTCAAGTCAGAACCAAGAGATCATTATAAAAAACATACATGAAATTATTAAAATGCCATATTGCAGTAAATCAAGGCAAAAGTCACATTTTCAACTGCAGTTAAGCAAGGTAATTACAGTAAAGTTAAGAGAAGTACTTTTAACTTCCACGAGCTGAAGATTTGACACCATCTCTGCTGTTGGTACCAAGAAGTTTGAAATAGCACAGTATTGTGTAAATTCCCCATGTCATCAAAATTGCAATCTGCATAAAAAGAGAATCTGCACTTTAAATATGAGAGAAATATTTGGACAAGCTGCAACTACAAAATTCAAAGTAATTATTTGTTCAGGAAAGCAGCACTGAGTCCTCACATCTTCACTCAGGAGAAAAAGTTTCTTCATGGAACCCATAATGAAGTCAAGCAAAAGGGTAACAAATTCTATGCAACATTTTTAATTGTTATGCGTATTCACTGCAGTGGAGAAATGAGTGAATTGTGGTCTAGATTTTGCCTTGATAGTCCAACAGTTTCTGACACGGGAAGTTATCCTTTTCTTAAGCTTTGGCACAGCTGCAATTTAGCAAAGGTAGCTACAAGAACCATGTTTAATGGATAAAACTAAACCATTAGTCTTTTAGATAGTAAATTCTTTTGTGGCCCTGACAATGTCCTCTGTGTAATGTGCAGCTCCAAGCACAGCAAGGGATGTTAGCAAATAGTTTCTCATCCTCGTTTTCCAGAGAAAGGTTTGCCTCAGCCCCCCTATTGACTTACCCTGTTTTCCCCCAGCAGCCCAACAGATTCTACTTCCGTTAGCCTCTTTGTTTCACAAAGGACACATGCTTTTGTTTGCTTCATGCTTCTTATCCCTGCACAATGATTCTCCTTTTTTCAGATCTCTCTCCAAAGCCCTCAGCTTACAGTTAGGCATCCAGTGCTAAGCACTTCAGTTTTTGTTCCAGTCCTTCCATTTTAGTTTGCTGCAAATGGGCAAATTTCATCTGTAACAGTAAGCATATTTGTGGCCTTTCAATCTTGCAATAATTCTTGTCATCTTGCCCTTTTCCCAAACACTTGCACATTTTTTTAATAGTTACTGTTTTATTTAATTGGGCTATGGCCTTTTTTTAAACTGCCTGTTTTAAACTGCCTCCATAGACACCTGGGGCACTGGATACATAAATAATAATTAGTAAAAAACAATGAGATCGAAGTTCCCATTAAATTGTTTCATGGTAACTTTCACCTAGGGAACTCACATCCGGCAACAGGAAAATCAGGTACCTTGTAAGAAGTATTAAAACAGGTTTTGAGGTAATTGATAAAAGATACACAGTTAAGAAATCTGGAGGACCTGGAAAATACTAGCTAGGGGTCTTTGATTAATGGATATATTTAGGTAATTGAAACTGGGCAAGCATTTGCTAGATTCCAAATAGTTATGGAAAATAAAAGATGGACACTTGCAATTAGTTCCATGTACTAGGTGAGAGGGAAAAGCTATTAGTCCATAAACCCATTTGTAACTCTCACAGCACAAGACACAGTTTTAGCAGCAACATTCCAAGAAGCTCCTAAATGCATATATTCATGATGTTCAGAAAGAAGTTGTTCAGTGATGAATGTCAAGAAGAATATTAACTATTCCAGTCCCTCCATATTCTGTTTTAACTGTTCATGTTTTGGGGAGAATGTTATGTAGTTCTAGATCTCATTTCAACCATTCTGTTACTATTGTGATCTTTAACCTCTAACATCTCTGCGAGGTATAGCACAGTAATCGTCCTAGTTTTAGATGGACTTAGATGATCCCATGTAATGCTGTACCTAACCTTTGCTACCTACTGCAACACATAGACATAAGTGTTTCAATCCTGTTTACATTCCATTGGGATATTTGGGAGACCAAGAACATGGTCTGGTTTGAATATTCATTCAGAGACAGGAAACCTGTGGTGAGTTGCCTGCCATCTAGAAAGAAACTCTATTCTCCCAGTGAATTACCTCATTAGGTGGTTACACAGAGCCTCGAGAAGCGGATGAGAATGCTGTATATGTGTGTCTTCTGTTTGTCTGTCTCTGAGGCTGATATTTTTACTATTTGTTTGGCATAATTAAAATGTCATTGAGGCAGAAAGAGATGAGAAGAAACAGAGAAAGTATATATAAAGAAAAAGACAACATAACCTTGTAGGTGAGAAACATACTGTGATGGAGAAGGTATGCGCCCACATAATCTTACAATTAATTCTGAATCCCCCCAAAAAATCTTCAGTAATCATTCGCAGAACTGAAACTTTGGTTTCTGTCTCCTCAACTGAGTATCCTAACTCAGAAGGTTATTTAATTACACTTTAACTTTCTGCTGCCCGTTATTCATATCAATCAGCAATTTTAAAAGATGCACAGCAGGGCTCCATCTCAGTCTAAAACTTTGCAATTCAAATACTCAGGTAGCAGAAAGCAAAGGCTCAGATTGTTTCTTAACGAAAAGGAAATAAAATTTAACACACCCATGTCACCGCTAACCTTTGAGTTGTGGTTTCTGCTGAGTGCTGTGTGTTTCAGTGATGATATCATTACAAAATTCAGTACAGAATCAAGGAGCTAAGGTTTCCTGAAGCTGTATTGGCTCCATAGAGAGCCTGTTCAGGAAAATATGCATTACTCCTCCAGAAGTGAGAGGTCTGAGGAAGCAACACAGTGCAGTAATATGTTAGTGTCTTTAGAGGACTAGTGGAGTTCAGCCAATATGCTTGGGTTTTGCCAGAGCTCAAAGGGGATGCGGCAATGTGAGGACTTGAGAGACACCAGCAGCCTGGTGCAACAGAAACAAGAGTGAAGAGGCAGTACATAAAGGCCTCATCTGGAGCAGAGGAATATAAAGTCATGAAAGTCTAAGAGAACGGGAGGAGGAAGCCAGGGGCAGGACTACCTAAGTCCGGACACCACCAGTTTTATTAAATGAATATCAACTACCAAAGTGTCAGAAACTGCTGAATTAGATGAAAATGAGAGAAACATACCTTCTCCCACTGTTTGGCTTGTGGATCGAGTCCTGCAAACAGGATGGACAGTCCAGCTAAAGAATTCTACCACACTTGGGTAGTTCTGGGCACTACCAGGAGCATGATGTCTAGTGAGTTTTCAACTTCCCTTTTTTTTTTTTTTCAATTTATCTGGAGTATTTTTAGTTAATTTACATTTGACTAATTTTTGTTGCAACACATAAACCTTCACCAAGACTTGAAAAGCCATCCACAATCAAAAGAGTGCACAATTGCCCTGTGTTCTAGAAAAGCACCTGTAAAAGACTTTCATAGATATCAGTGGCAGTTTTCATGAACCTTTAAAAGTCTAAATTTGCTCCTGGTGTATGCATTTTTCAGAATATGGCTTTGAGACTAAGAAATATGTGTAGCAGTGTATAAGCAGCACGTGTGAGTGTGTCTCTGTGTGTATCTGTGTGCCTGTATAACACACTTGCACTTAGAAGTACAAAGATGTTGCAATGGTTGCATTAAAAAGGCTTTAATTTTACCTATGATACTCCTATGGGGATAAAACTCTGGTCTATAAAGATAACCTGTAAATGTGTTTTTCCTACTTGCTCTTTTTTTGGTTTTGTTTTCTACTTGTTACTGAGAGGAACGGTGAGAAGGGAGGCAATAGACGTCAGTGATCCCATAAAACGTGTTCAATTTATTAATAAGATTTCAGAAAAAGATGAGACCCAGCAGCCTGTAGGCATGAGTAAGTTCTACAACAGTCTGGTTACCAATCATTCTAAGAGCCAGCTAACAGCTGTCTGACCATTGGATATGGCTATTTGCATGGCTAACAATTGGATGTCTATCTACTATGTGAATGGCTTGCAACAAGCTGTTTGTTTGGAGACTATTCATAATGGCACAGTCAAAAGTCTCCTGAAAGGCATACTCGTTTCCATTTCTGTTCTTTACCCTTCTAAAATTGGCAATTTATTACATCAAAAAATAGCAGTCAACCCAGAAAAGGACAAAATTGACACAGTTCCCTTTTGATCTTTTGGGTTTGAATAGGCACCCACCAATGAACTTCCCAATGAATATTCATTGGATGCAAAAGAAGTACCCAGCATTTTTTTTAAGTAGAGAATTTACTCTAAATATTTAATAAAAGGGATAACTGTTGATACTTTATAAAGCATAGATGCATTTTCAATTATCTTTAGGAAAGAGTTAATCTCCTTGCATGCATTTGCTATATTATTCCCTTTCTTTTATATATTCGCTTTTCCTGTATTTCCCTATATTTCTGCCCTTGTGGCAGGTTATTCCGTACCTCTTTTTTGCACAGTTTCTTTTACCTTCCATTAAAGCAACTGATAGTGTTGCCTTTGACATAACCAGTTTACACCATCGGTTTGATCCAATGTGCCAAATGCTGTCTTCCTTTGCAATCTATAGAATGATTTAGGAATTTATAGTACAGAACAGGGAAACTATCTGAAGTTTCCTTTTACTGCAAAAAGGTAATGGGCCAAAAACCACTTTGTATGTGTCAAATTTCATGCATTGAAACTTCTCTGATTTCGAAACACTAATTCCAAGTTTTCACCTGTGTAATCAAGTGTGGAGGCTGGTCCAACATTTTCAGCAGAGATTCTATTAATTTGCTAGAAATTACAACAAAACAAAAATTAATTAATTTTAAGGTATGCAAACTCAGCAGAAAGGCTTTTTTTTACTCTGTGGCAGGATAGATGGATAATACAATTTCTTGTATGAGACATGCATTCCATTTTTGTCAATGTTGTTCTTTCTATTAGACCTAATAAGATAAAAGCTAAATAAGAGCACTTAAAGGCAGAGCCTACTGTCTTTGCACTAGACATTTCATAGCTCCCCCAAACAGAAGATATATTAATTAATATAAATAATATATTAATTTTACATCCGCTGTAATTTCATAACATATTATAGCGTCATAGTCTACATAAAAGTATTTAAATTTTCCCGTATCAAAGCCATTTTAAAGTACTGTTCAACAAAATTGGCATGTTCTGCAATATTTAGTTTCTTCTCCACTGAATAAAAAAACAGTCTTTCCCATGGGATGTTAGCTCGCTACTTCAGACACCTTAAATAGAAACCTGTTATGACTTTGAAAATGTGCAAAATTCTGTCCCAGTGCAGGACTTCAGCAAGAGCCACTTTTAGGACTCTTACCAAAGTAAGGAGTTTGCAGATTGGAGTTAAATGCAAATGGGACCAGATGCTTTTGCACATTTCTTCAACTCCCGTTGAAGCAGCAATTTACAATGCAGCAGTTTACAATTGGTAGGATACAGTATTGCTTAAGATTGCTATTGCTATATTAAAATGTTTGGCAATGAGATTTATAACATAGAAATCAAATTAATTATAACCCCTGGAAGTAGATAAAAAAATGCAGGTTCAGAAATGCTGAGGGAAGTTAATTTTGTTTTCCTTTTTTAACTGGTAAGTTCTTCCCATTCTGCCACATTTTGCCTACAGTCATGCTTTTCCATTCACTGATTAGATTACCATGCTGCTTGCTAAACATATTATGCTCCTGAAAGTCACTCAGAAGCTCCAGCTGGTGCAGATGCAGTGACCCGCTTCTTTAGTCAAACTGGTCAGAAGAATCACACTACACCGTACATTAGTTACTGCTTCCCTTCAGAGTGCAAATTAGCATGCTTTTTTCACTTTGAGAGCCTTACATGATCTGAGACTTAACTACCTGAGATACACTTTCTCTCCTCATGCACTGCTGCAAGTCTCTTGAGAATAGCTGAGACCAAGTGATTTAGTAGCATTTTAGCTGCAGATGAGAACATCAAATTCTCACCAGACTTCTCAACTCTGGAGTTTTCATTCCCATATTCCAAGAGTGGCTGGGGCCGCATCTTTTGCATGCAGAAATTGTACCACTTTGATTAATTAGATCTGCTTACTTCAATCATACTATCATAGTCATGGGTGCGTAGCTATATTGGAATTAAGATCCTACTTTTACCATATTGCTCTTCTGCTC
Organism: Aviceda cuculoides; assembly: GCA_035590195.1. Lineage (NCBI taxonomy): Eukaryota > Metazoa > Chordata > Aves > Accipitriformes > Accipitridae > Aviceda > Aviceda cuculoides. The sequence continues at coordinate 34,002,951 of JAVJGG010000054.1, read as the reverse complement.
AAAACATTAAAAATCAGATTCATGTCAACTAATTTATTTGCAACATGAACTTCTCCAGCTGAACAAATCATCTAGCCTCCCTTTAGAGTCAGTGAGGAGAAACGGAAAGAAAATTATTCCTGTTAGTTTAAGGATCAGATCTACAGGGATCAAACAGTGGGAAGCAGTGATTAAGTCTATAGTGTGTAAGTCAGAACCACATCAGAGACCAACCAATTAATTCTGTGTGCAGCCTTGTCCACAGAGCACAGTGCAGCATTAATTTAAAGCAGACATTAAAGCCCAGGAACAGCAACGCCACATTATCACAATCCTGTGGTTGACTCACTATCTCTCAGAAGGTTCGACGCCATCTTAAAACAGGTACAATTTTTTACTTCTATCAGCTAGAATCAGCTCAGATGTCTCTGCAGCAGGATACAGTGCAGACATGCCCCTTCACATTCATTCATCAGTGAGTTACACTTGCATTGAAATAGCTGTATCAGCTCTACAAAGATCAAGCATCTTCATACTGGTAGAAGTGCATCAATGTCAAGGGTTATGTATGTTTAAAATCAGGCCCCAAACTGACATAGTTATACTAGAAAGCTATATGGGTAGACCAAGTCCTCCTCTATTGACCTTCAGGGCACAGTGCAAAGCCCATCTCTTTATTCAGGCTTGCCTCCAGTGTAAATAGCCTTTTTTTAGCTTTCCTTTTTTTTTTTTTTTTTGATTGCTCAGCTGGAGGGTTAAGGACATTATTCTTGTGTCTTTGTTGTATTATATCATAGGTAATTGAAAACTTAAGTAGTTTAATCTTCAGGCAGGCAACAGTTGGCAACATATCAAATTTTATTGAATGGTTTTAATGTGGGGTGCACTGTGAGGCCAAGGGCAAGGCAGAGAGTTTCATCTTTATTGAATCAAATTTGAAGAGTATGTATTTGGTCTCCACATATACTCTACTCATGTAGAACATCAAAGACTTTTTAACCATCCAAAACTTGGAATTTTATCTTACTGCTCAGGCTGGCTTGTACTGTTTACATGTTCCCTGGTGGATCTAAATTTCCCTAAAGCAAGTATGCATGCCACTGTTATGGCTATAGGACTTACAGATTATGGCTACTAGCAATACTCTCTCTGCTGAAATACTCCACTGAATCCCATTTTGTTTCACTAGCTAAATAAGTCTTACTAAGTCAATGCTTGTGTATATGTAGCCTCAAACCTGCAGTCTATATTCTAGCGATGGTCTTAAAAACAGCAATGGGTGGGTTGATTTTGCCTGAGTTTGTTTTAAGATCAGTGATAGCGTAAATGTAGCTCAGACCACCCCAGTGTGAACTACCCACTGTTATATATCTTAGCTAGAACTTAGAGGAAATGCTTTTAGTAACAGGAATATCATGCATTCTGTGTCCTGAAAAATTGCCTTTCTTATAGCTGTAAGGCTGGCTGAAGGTGAACAGAGGTGATCTCAGTTCAGTTTGTATTGAAAAAAATGGATATGCAGGGACAAGGACTTTTAGTAGGTCATTCAGCAAGAGGGCTTGAAATTCAAGTTGAAAAAAATGCAGAGCTAGAAACAGGAGAGAACAGTGTGTCCAAAGTTGGAAAATGCAGATTTTATGTCCTGGATGTGTTTATGGTTGGTTGGTTGACTAGACTGATTGTCAAACTCTTTTTCTTTAGCCCATCACATGGAAAATAAAATTTTAAAATGGCATTGTATGAAAAATTACATGGAAAAGAAGATTTTCCTTTTTGGATTAAACTATTAAAATTAAAATGGTTTCTTCTGTTGTTAAAAGAAATCTGGTATGTGACTATTCCATTAGCAGGCAAAAGTTTTTGAAATTATGTGTCCAATAAAGTGAGTTAAAATGGATTCTGTACCACAAAATAGTCATCATTCTGTACAGAAATCATCTTGGTTTGCTTACAAATTCAGTAATGCTCCATCTTCCAAATCTGAACCACCTTTCTGATATCTCCTTCTAGTTCTCCAAGATATATTCATGCCTCCAGATCACCTGCAAGCCTAATTTCTATAGGGTTTCTTCACTTCCATAAACTCTTAGATGCAACTATCTATCTATGCTAGTAATTTCTCATCCAAGTTCTTATGTAACATGTGGATTATTTTTACTGTAACAAATACAGTTTTGTTCCATACATGTCAACACAAAAAGTTTCTATTCATCACTTTGACCATGATACATGTCCAATACTATGTCTCAGTTGGTTCCCATTTCTCTAATAGATCCAAGCTAGTTTTCTTATCTCAGTTACAAAGGCTTTCATGACATACTGTATAATTCATGTAATTTCTATGCAGTATCCAGAGGTCACTTACCACCTCTCATCATGTAAGTTGACTTTGCAGATGTCCCAAATAAGCACTTCAGTGCTTTCTCCCTTGCTGGGGAGAAACTTTCTGTAAACATATTCAAAATTTTCTCTATTTTCTTTCAAGCCCGACCTGAAAGTCATCCTGCTAATCTTCCCATCATACCGCAGACCATAGCTTGCCATAGTTAACAGAAAGCAAGATCTAATGTCAAGAGGTTACTCATCTACAGCCTGCAGTGTTTTCCTTTGGGGCACAACTCATTATTTATGACTACCATGCCTGTGCTGAGAGTGCAACAGACAGCAACCAAAAGGATTTTGAAAAAGTGTGTAGCAAATGAATTGATTGCTGTATGATAACTCAAGATACTCAGAAAAATATGAAGTCTTTCCTTCTTGTGGAAGGGGGCACTGTAGCTATGAGAATGCAGACAATTTAGTAAGATTATCCATGGAGAAGTAGTGGGACAATAAGGGTCTAGAGGCAGCATCTCAAGCAATCGTAAATTAAGCACTGTAAGCTTTGTAAGTCAAAAACATATTTAAGCTTCACCCAGAAATTAGTGTTAAGTGTTGCCTTAAATACAGTCTGCTGTAGGGGAAACATTAAGTGACCTGTATTGCTCTTTGAGAAGTCTTGTGCCCACAAAACCTTTGATCTCCAGTAAACAAAACGCAGCATTTTGGAGCACGATGACTGTAAGACTTAACTTCAATAATTACAAAAAGATCTAATGCAAATAGAAACAGACATTTTGGCATATAGACTTGCTTTAGAAATCTGCAGTAAACCTCAGCCTCTTCCCTGCTATTAAAAAGAAAAAGCCTGTGATGGATTTGTCACAGAACTGAAGCATAAAGTAAAGAATTTCTTTGAGAAAATACATTTAAAATACCTGTAATTTACTAGACATAAATAAATAAATAAATAAACTTTTGGTGCAAAACTTGGTAATTCTACCCGGTATTTCCAAATTTCAAAATGCAAGCCATGGCTAGTCTTCCACTTAGATCAAACAAAACAGGCAGGCCCCTTTTTCCTGATGTGGACAACAATTTAGCTACAGTATTAAAAGACTGTGCCCCACGGAGAGTGTAATTTGAGATACTAAGATCACAATAAAACATTATACAACTTGTGTTAAAATGCCTGAAATTACTGAGATAGTTGAGAAGGTAGTTGAGAAACCATTGAAGTCCCAAAAGAATCAAATCCTCCATCTCTTATTTTTTCTAAAAATCAAAATTATACAGAAGTAAAAAAAAAACGAAAACAAAACCAAAACCCTTACAAAACTTCCCAGTGTTGTATGAATGAAAAAAATAGACCAGCCTTGTATGAATGAAATGAAATGTCTTCTCATATCAAAGCTGGTAGATTCACATACCACATATTGATCATCATAGCACTCTGCACCAAATAGAGAATAGTAAAGCTAATCTGAATAGGTTTTCCAATAAGCCTTGAAAATACACTGGTTGAGTCAAGCCCATTCACTTTTATGAGCAGAAGCACCAGCAGAACTGAAAAAATTGCTGTAAGATTTAACTAAAGAAAAAAGGAGTACTTTTACATTCTTCTGGCCAGCCATCCTCCAGGATGTGCTGTAGCTCCCAAGCTCCCACTAGATTCCATGGGAGCACTTTGTACACATCTAGGGGCAGAATATTACGATTAACGGTCATAGACCTCCTCACACCAGCACTGTGCAGATACTGGTGTTATGTAGACATCTTACAACCTACTAACCAGCCTCCGTTAACTTAGTTGGCTGTGTGTTGTCCACTAGTATCTTAGTGAAGATATAAAGTCATTGGCTGTGTATTCACATTTTGGGGGGCAGGACTAAGAACAAAGCTGCTTCAACCTGTAATTTGATAGCAAGAGCATTCTCAGTCTCATGCTGCTACTTAAGACTTATCTGAGGTTTCTGTATTTCCTCCCAACATGTCCCCACACATGAAACTGATGCAGGGACTGTGATACCACCTTTAGCTATCAGAGGATTCTCTACAAACTGAAATTTCCAGCTGGTATGTAATTCAGTGATAGAAATAGTTTGTGTAAACAATATATTATAAAGACATCCTAGCTAAATTCAAGATTGAGCCCTATGAGTTTGGCAGAATTCATGTGCTCTAATAAACTTGACGGTGCCATGTTGCAATTGCCACTGTGTATACACTGGATATAATTCAAAAAATATTGAAACAATGGCAGTTTAGCTGATACATGCCAAAAAGTGTTATAATTACTCTTAAATACACTAATTACACTGTATGGTTATTCTTTTTTATATTTACAATTTAATTACCAATAAGTTCTACGATTAGAATGTTTACTCTGAAATAAATGTTATAATGAATGCAGTCAGATTTAAAAATACGTGTTAAATATGAAAATGAAAGTGTGGTAATGTATTTATATGTTCAGTATATAAATTTGAGAATTAGCAAGAGTTACTCAAAAAACACAGCACAATGTGGTAATATTCTGAATTTAGTGTAACTATAGTGTTGTTTATTATGTATTATAAACAATATTTTCTCATGGTCTGTTCTATGACACAAAAGCTTAAAGTGTATGGCCCACACCCTTTCACTTCTCATTCCTTAATTCTTTTTGTCCAGTTCCTCTTGGAAGCTCTCCAGTATTTAACTATGACAGTGAAAGACAGTGGTGTTATGATATGAAGTTGTCAGAACACAAAACATACCAAACTGAGATAATCTTCATAATCCATGATGCACAATTCGTATCATATAAGTAGACGTTTTACTTGCAATGTTATCAAATGAAACATTTTGTCATTAAGCATTTATTTTGTTATGCACTTGACAGATGACAGTGAAATGAGGTCTTGGTTTTAGACTTGTCCCTACACATGTATAGGCATCCCCTTACTTTAATATCTGAATATTTTAAATCTTTGATTTATTTATCTTTGTTAAAAGTTTCTGTGGTAATGATAAATTGGTTCCCATTCATAGGTGAGAACTGAGACACAAATAGATGAATAATGAAAACATGAGACAAGTCTTATTCTCAACTTCAAACTTAAATTCTACATGTATTAATGGACCTACCATTTTAAAGAAAATTATGCATGACAGGCTTGTTGCCCCATGTGCCAACTGCAGTTCAATGTTTCTGATGAGATGTGGGAAATTATTTCACAACTTATCCATCCTCTTATCTGAATGTTAGCTTAACAGCAATTAACCACAGTACGTATCTGCTTTTCCATTCTTCATTTTGAAAATTGTCTGTTCTAGTTCTCATTTTTTCTCCCCCTTCCCTTTCTCTTTCATGCTGGTTTTCTGGACATGGAAAAATCTGAATAGAAGCCACCTTAATGTCATTCATGAAAGTACAATATTCTGGTATATCTCCAAGAATAATGTCATGGCATCATATTTTGGCAGAATTATGCAAGCAAATACTCTTCAAACTTCTGATTACCAGAAATAGCTGTTACCATTATCTTATAAAATATTCATAAAATATTTCCATGTTTATGCCTCGGTAATTTCTACTTCTCCATGATTGTTTCTTAAGTCCTTTGGTGTGATATCACAAATTCACTATCCATAAAGAGTTAGCTGATCACTGAGTGCCTTACCTCTGATGCCACAGCTGTACCACTTGACACTAAGCTTTACCTAAAGCAGCAGCATAAGGAATCAAGCCAGTAGTGGTGGAGGGGAGGAGGAGAAATCCACTTCAGTGCAAAAGTTCCACCATTCATCAATGCTTCCTAGCCAGTAACTTGTTTAAATTATCACTAGATTGGTTTTGTTTGATTGGAATATTGGAATCTCACATTTTCCAGCATGTCTGAAGGATAAAGCAAGCTGAAACCTTAGATGGGAGATCAGTTTTTCTCACTGTATAAAATAATACTCGCCGTACATTACTAGACTAGACAAGGCTTGGTAATTCATGGCCATCAGATTGATGAGAAGAATTTTATTGAATTACTGAAGCTTCACAGCAATGACAATGAGACCCTGGGAAGCTAGCTGAAGAGAAAACAAGATTACACAAGTCCAACAATTCAGAATGAAATCATCAGTCTAATGAGCCGTGAAGTTATCCACACTATTGTAAAGGAAATTAATTGTGGTTCACAATACTATTCTGTCATAGTTGATAGAACTCAGGATTACATAGATATAGCATGGAGGAGAAAAGTGTCCATCTTCACCATATTGACCCTGGCATGCAAACTAACAAAAACTCAGTTACCATTTCCTAGACACCAAACAATTTCATGGACTTCATTGGAAAAACTGCTTACTGACATTGAGTTATTTGTTGGTAATGCACAATACCCATGAATAAATCAAGAACATTCTTAAGGTAATGTCCTTAAGTGCACATACTTTCAAAGGTATGTACATTTTGAAATGAGATGGCATTCATAGATCAACTAGTCTTCTCCTCCTTTGTAAAAGGACAGTTTCAACAGCATCTAGTATCCAGCCATATGAGATATTCATAGGAAATTAAAACTGGAGGTATAAAAACTAAAGCCAACAATCTCTCAATGGGAGAATGCAACTGTAAATGTGCTTGCTTTAATGTCCCACACTCATAAAACCCCTGATGAGTCTGAAATAAAAGTTTGTAAGAGAGCCAAAGCACAACACTAAGCAGAGTATGTCAAGTAAATTTTGTCAAAGAAAAGTTAATGAGGTAAAGAACTGATTCAAATGTGTCTATTATTAAATAAGCAGAAGAAATTGTCTAAACATTAAACTTAGTTCCAACCACACCTCTGTAGCCCAAAGCTTCCTCTGCTATTGTTCTGTTAGAGGAAACAGCAACTTTACATAACCAAAGGAAAAGAATTTTTCAGACTGCAGTACTTTAAAGAAATTTAAGTGTGTTTTGTCCAGCTGAAGACCTCGTTCCTATAGGCTGATCTGAATTAATATCCACAGTTGGAGGGAATATTTCATGTTGATGTGAATGAGGAATTTTCTGGCTGTGAACCCGAGGAATAAAAAAATCGCAATTAAGAAATATCCCCCACTCAGAATCTGATCATATGACATATAACTAGAGACATTTTGCACACTAGTACAGCTCCTGTTGGGAGCACGCAGTCTGGTAACTGTCTCAGCACAGCTGCAGTCCCTTCAGTGTGACAACTTCACCATCAGCTGCCACAGAGAGGCTGTGACTGCAGAGCTCCACAGTTGAGCCACCTCCAGACTAGTCTGAGGAAATATTAATTTATTTTCCTTTTTTACCAACTTTGCCTGCAGTGTTTGTTATTATTCTTACTAGCCCAAAGATTCACAGCACATGCTGTTTCCCCCAATGTCTGCTTTGTTAGGAACTGTCTAGCTTAGAATGCTCTGCAAGCATCATATCATCATTTCAGGTCGTATCGGGGAAAGCATGCTTTATCAATGCCTGTACCCTCTATACAAAGCTGTTATCCAGAAGAACAACACAGTTTTAGGCAATATGCTTAATATATGCGACTTAGAAAAGGAGCAAAAGGAGGATTTTGGGCGACCTGTGTTGAAATTTCACTGCCGTATTGAAAAGTTTTGTTTGGCTGTTGTAGCTTTTTCCACTCTCACTACCAGTGAATCATCCTTGCCTGATGTGACACTCCTGTAGCTCATAAAAATACACCTAAAGAGAAAATTTGGTGACTTTGGAAAGCTGTTGGACAGCAATCTCGTCATGCCTTTTCACCCAAAAACTGAAAACAGAGGGAGGATGAAGTATTAGCACTATGAGCTACCATAAGATCAGGGGAGTTAATTCGGAGGTAGAAATAGCTATTAAGTACACAGAGAAGTTGCTGTCAAAGTTCAGCAATTTGTTAAGCAGTTCAGCAATTTGTTAAGCAGGTGATGGATTTGATAGACTTTCTAAGTACAACTATCAGTTGAAAATGTGAACTTTCAAGAAAATTGTGCAAATGGTTAAAGTGGCTAGATTAGTGGAAGAGACCATCAGTTTACCTGAAAAATAATGTATTCTGGCCTACTATGGGACCTCAGCTTTCATCTTAGGGAGTCTTTATTTGGGGAGAAAATATTTGAATCTGTGAGAATGTTCCAACCTTCACGTATCAGCCAAATATTGTATTTGATGAGGGGAATAGAAGACAGTTGCTAACTCAAAATACTTCAGACCAAGTCAAAGTATAAAAACATACATGGAAAAATAGAGAAGCATATTCTGGATAATTTGTGTGTTACAATTTCTTTGAGGCTAAGCAGCATTACTTTAAAAACTTATTTTATGCAATGGAGAGATTTTAGCCTGTTGATATCTTAAGTAATGTGTACAGAGACATCCATGCATCTTGCTGCATCACAGTTTACCCATTATGAGAGGAAATAGAACATTTTGGATTTTTTTGATACTTTCAGAAAAACTGATGTTATAGAATAGTAACTGTAGTGAATCAGATCGAGAATCTTGATTCTAACAGCAAAAGATGCTAAATGTTTCAAAGGAAAAGCTATTCTACTTATGATCATATACCACTGTAGGTTTTATAGCAAAAATCTTACATCCTGAGGCTGTTTCCTTTACCTGCTTTTGCTCTAGTGAGGTAGAAGCCTAGTGCATGCATGATTAATTTCCACATTCCATTGCAATAACTTGACTAATTTTGAAGTGAGGTTCCTCAGTGTAGTCTGTTCACCTGTTCATTACTCATCTTCCATTTTCATGCCTGACCAGTTCCTTACAAGCACTCACACTGCCAATTTCACTACTAGCCTCATCTTGCTATCTATTGCTGCTCTTGAACAATCCTGTTCACCCCCACCTGCAACTGAAGGGTATATAAACCTGCAAAAGACAGACACTGCATCATTGCTAAGAGTGACTGTATACTTAACAGCGCTGTGACCAGCCAAGGTTTGCAAGAAACCTGCGCAGAAAGCAAAATCAAATCAGTCAGGAACATTAATTTCTTGCACAACCAGTACATACATATATCCTGCCACATCTATTTCTTCTGATGAGATGTAAGTTGTTTTTACAGGTGTAGTGCTTTCTGCTCCGCAGTAACCAAATAAGTTTGTTAAGTAAGGTCACTTAAAAGTAAGGAGCTCCACGAAATAGTAAACTGCTGAACTGCAGGTCAGTGCGTGATCCTCTCTTCTCCTGTATCTCACAGTAGACCAGATTCATAGTCTGGCTTGTAACATGCAATAGCAGTATCTCATAGTTTGGAAATGCAGACACTCCCTTGTTACGGAGGCACACACAATCAAATCCAACAGGTGTTAAAACTCAGATTTATTCTTCAGTAAATAGTTAGAACTCTGGCAACATTTGTAAACCACAGGTTCAATGGTGTAAGGGGAATTAGTACTGCACAGATTACTTAAGAATTCTCAAGGTTTAGAAATGATGACTCAAAATGCACAAAATGCACATATCACTCACCTGAAAGATGAGGGCTCTCAAGCTCGAGGAGTTACCTAGGGCAGCGTCCCAACCCAAGGAGGAGTCCCTGACTACAGACCTGCTGCTCCGAGGAGGACCAATTCCAAAATGTCCTCCAGAGGGACCCAGTTTATACCCTTGTTGAATCTGATCTGTGGTCATTTTGATCTCTGTTGTCCAAAAAGTCAACCCTTCTGTGTACCTGGTGCATCTTGATTGGTCAGTTCAATTTTCAACCTGCGGCCTCTAGGGTTTGGGGTTCTTTTCCTCTCCTCCCTGCCTGCAGAAATTTTGTTTCCTTTCGGGGGACTATACTGCCACATCCCTACAATTTCAAAATTATAGGCAGGATGGAAGAGAGCAAACCTGGGGCGGGGGGGGATTTTCAAGACTAGCTGGTAATGGAAAGAGAGTACACAAGAGGCGTATGACTTTTGTTGGGGTAGTATAGAGAACAGCTCATCAGTGACAGTAGTTTTGAGGTGAATAGCTGTCAGCAGAGCTGCACCATTTTTAAAACAGGCAAATTGTCCCACACGAGAAAATCCAAGGACAGCAAAACCCCTTAAGTAAAATTCAGCTGCAGTAGCTGGAGTGTGTACCAAGAAGTAGTTCTGTGTCTCTCCACCTATACTGTATGAATTGGACCCTCTTCTTGGTTTCTGTTTCCTCTTCTACAGCCAGAATATCTCCACTCACATCCTGGGCAACCAAACAGCAGCCATAACTCCATCCATAAGTGTAACACAACAAAGCAAACTCTTTGGCAGGTTTCAATCCTGCAATTTCCTCTTAAAAATTAAAACCAAATGTAGAAAAAAATCACTTAAACATAGATCAGCCATTCAGATATTTCCCTGAATATTAGAGAAACACAGCTTACAGCTACCATTTTTCACTGTATCTCACTTTCTCAAACATCCCAACAGAAAACCACATGCAGAATTACTTAAAGTGTAATTCATGAAAGCCACACCAACCCTGGAGTAATCATTGTAACATAGGAACTTATAACCAATAAACATTGTTTAAAGTACAAGGCTGTATGCTGGTGGCTCTGGATTGAGGTGGGAGTATGTGGGTTGTGGGTGATAGAAGGGAAGTAGTTGGGGTTGAGAAGAAAAATTGATCAGTGGACTGTAAATGGGGTGTGGAATGATTTAACTGCTTGTTTGTTTTCATTTGTGGGCAGTGAAATTTAGGAGCCTTGTCTCAAAGTTCATGAAGATCTTGTCCATGAGTATGTGTCTTTAGTGTGTGTGAGTGTAAAGTAAAATTAAATATACATTGCAGTACCTCGAATTTTCTTGGAAAGAAAATAAATTAGAGTCTGGTTCTTGCTCGTGCATAGAAGTAAAAGTGGTGTCATTTAATTGAGAAGTTATGAGATGATACAAGTAGAAAGTGAGTGAGAAAGAATGAGAGTGAAAAGCTATAAATATATTAATCATGCCAGTGTTTTACTGAGAGCTTATAGAGCAGCATTTAAAGAACGGATACAACATCATCTAAACGCCCCCTCTTGTGTTTGTTCTGAAAATGGCAGGTCTGTGCTCAATAGTGGGACAGGAGAAATCTGCTTTTTAGTTGGTAATTCCCTTACAGCAATGCTTAATGACATTTTAAAGACTATACTACATATCCTAACTCTGAATGTAAAGACAGAGTCAAGTACCATGTAAAGATTTTTGTAAAAATGAACTTCAAATGTGCAAAAATATTTTGCCAATATAAAATCACCTCAGTAGAAGGAACCCTGAAGTTCTGACAAAGCTTTTCCTTACAGAGGAATCTCAGCCGTGTTTTGGAGACACAAGATACTTGCATCTTCAAGTGTATTCTATATTTTACAATAAAATTGTTGCAGAAGTGCAAAGTAGACAAATGACAAATGTAAAAAGATATTTGTTGAAAGCTAAGCATAGATTACAAGGCTTTAAGGGTGGTATTCAGAGAAAAGTCAAATGTGTGAGTGAAGTTTCACCAAAGAAAAAGTAGTATATATAACAGGTTCTGTTGCTGTTCAAACCTGAATTCAGAAATTGCACATTAATAAGTGTCAACTTTACATTTTGCCTGGAAATCTGACCACTCAAAGTGCAGTATATTTTGTTACAGGTTTACTGCCTGTGGCTTGAAAGCACTAAGATTAAGTACAAGAATTTTAAACTAAAAATAAGAGCTGCTTTGGTACATGTTTTTATAGCTTGCATATTTGAGGTTTATTTAAAATCTGATCCACAAACTACTCCAATGCAAACTTGCTCATTTAGATTTTGGTGGCATTATTGGTCATGCACTAGTTTCATTTGACAAAATAAGTATGTGCAACCATTTTTGCAGTAAAATATTACTTTTGCAACATTTTCTGTCACAGAAGTTAAAAAATCCTTTACTTCATTGTATAAGCAAATGAGAGGGATAGGAGGTTGGTTGGAATGATTAGGGGACATAAACACATGTTGGGAAACTCATAACTAGATGGACAAATCTAGAGTTAAAACAGAAGAAACTGTTCCATGTTATCAGTTGCAAGATGTTATTTCATTTTTCAATTTCTAACTATTTGAAGAACGTCTGCTTGTGCTGAAATGCTGAAAAAATACATACACAAACAGATACTTTCCAGACAATTCCAGCAGGCCTTGGCAATTTTTTTATTGATCCCCCATTCATTTCAATGGGCATTTTGACTAAGGACAAATAAGAGTTATATTGCAGGCTGTCATCAAGATTCTCATACTGGCCTTAGCTCTTACAAATCCTTATTCATGTGAATTCCTCTGCAAGTGTGGTCTGTCTCACTGTATTAAAAAAAGAAAATAGAAAAATCCTACTCCTACTAGTGGAGTTTTACTGGACTTGGACCTGAATGCCCACAGTTGTGGCATATGGTCACTTCCATTATTCTTCTTATCCAAAAAGTTGGGAACAGTTATAATGCAATTTGAAAGCTTGGCCATCCTTTTGCTATTTTTGCTGGTGTAGATGGTGTAGACAAATGTTTCATTTGTCACAAAACTAGCCCTGTGTGTGTACAAGCAGCTGTAAAGCAATCTCCTTCCTGCTTCATTCGTAACTACTCATGGAAAAGTTAAGCTCCAAATAGACAACTGCTAGCCATTTCATTACTATCTTCCTCAAAATGTTCTTTCAGTAGTTCTAGCAAGAATGAAGGCAATCTTTTCTCTGTGAATTCATTCCAAAACTAAAGATGGGAGAAATCACATGAAATTTCCTAGAATCTGTCTGCTATTATCCCTCAGCTCTGCAGACCCAAAATGTCTTTGGCAGATTTTCTCCTACCTCTTTTAGCCAAATGCATATTTTTCCCTTTGATGGTGATTCATGTTTCGAGCAATTAAGTCTTGCTCAATATTATCTTTCCATGTTCTTCTTCATTGGCCTGAGGATTGAAACCCCTAATGATGGCTGTCCAAAATAAGCCTCGCTGGTCTGTCTTCCATCATCCTAACCACATACACTGCCCACTCAGGTCACTGGGATTTCACTCCATTCACTGCATTTGGCTCTTCATAGACCTCCCACAGTCCCTTGTTCAATAGTTCTCTCCACACATTGCTCTCTCTAACTGGCCCAAACATTTATCACAGGACTTTATTCTCAGAGATCTCTAACTGTCTTTTGTTCTTTTTTAGTAAATTCCCTTGTTTCCCATCCACATAAACCAAAAGATCTCCCAGTGGTTCTATATATTGGCAGCTTGGTCTTGCTCTGCAATTGCCTTGAGCTAAACATTATCTTCAGAGAAAAGCAACAACTGTTCCTCCTCTGTACTAATTGCACATTTTCCACCACCAAAATGTTGCTGAAGATTTCTGGAATTCACAGCTGAAATACATGATTTGGTAATTATCTTTAGAAATTAAGAGTTTAATAGTTTTGATTAAACCGCTATATTTATCAGATTTTAGTAATATTTCATTCATACCTATCATAAAGTTTTTATGACTGTTTTCTTTTACCCTGTCACCTAAATAATGTTTCAAAGCTCGAATGCCACTTCTGACTTTATTCCAAGTTTCTAGTATGAATTATGTATGCATTATCCCACGTACTTATCTTCCCAGAGCTATTGTTATTTTTCCTGTTGCTGACCACCAAGTTACACAATTCCAATATTGCATATTGTGTCCAGATTAACATGGAGGTTTCCCATACAAACAATAGTTTTATTACATTTTACCCATATTTACATTTTTAAAAAATCAAATCCTCTAGTATTTGATTCCATGGCAGAGAGGGAACATAATATGCTATAAAATTAGCCTTAAATCATGTAAATATCCCCTAATTCCTTTAGCTCCAGGCAAAAGATGGTATCTCTGAGAGAAAAGATTTTTAAAGCTTAAGGACTCCCATTTTGCATCCAAGCAGTAAAAGCCACTAAAGTATTGCTGTTACCTTTGTATCACTGTTTGTGAAGAACAAAGGCCTTTTAAAGCAGTGAAAAGCATACTGGTGCAATTAAAGTCTGTTAATAACAACTGAAAGTATTTTCATAAGTCAGTGCAAACGGGGGTTTTAAACTTTAGTGAAAAGATTTAATCAGGAATTTCTAACGCACTGTAATTGCTGTAAAAATTGCCAACCTGATTAGGAGTTAGAAAGATAATTTATCTCTTGTTCATCTGTCTATATTCTTCCCATTTGATATTGCCTTGCAAACTCACTCCTTATCCGTAGCTTTAATTTCACTCTCATACTTCTTTTACTCTTTGGCAGAACTCAGTGTGATCACAACTTCTGTCAAGTCTTAAAATTAGTCAGGCTGTAAGAAATTCCTGTCTGGAAGTGCACTGCATTGTAAATGGAAGTGTAAAAGACAAGCACTAACCAAGAAAGAAACAAAACAAGATTCAGAGTATAATGCAATGAGAGCACAGGGAGGTTGGACATCACTTTAATAGGGTTATGTGGGAGCTGACTGTGAAAGAAGATGTGCTCTCTGCTAAACATTTTACCAATGGAATAAACAATCCCTGGCATGTGGGAAATGGACAGCAGCACACAATAATGCTGACAGACTCACTTCAAATAATTTATAAATGCTAGTATAAAGAAACTGCTTTTGCTTGCAGGTGTTTTATTGGCTGCAAACCTCTCATATTGCAGCTTGCTGGAAAGCTATCAATCAGACTATTTAAGTTTTTTCTTTACCTAGATAAATAGGGGCTTACCATCAGAAAGCTTTTGCCTTGCAGAAGTTGTTTCCTGTGTCATTTTGCCCAAGTTTAATGTTGCTAACCTGCACTTCATGCCAATAAGTGTGTTTGTCTTCATATGGGCCTTCATGCCAATTTAAGCAGGGAGGAGAGGTGACAGAGAAACCCTGGAGGCAGCTTCCCTGTATAAAATGTTGATGGGAATCCTCCCTTTACCCTGCATTTTCTCTGTTCTTCTATGTAGAACGCAAGATGTTTGGACAAATGACTGTGTCTGCTTACAGGCCTAGGCTAGAGTCCCTGAAGTAAACAGAAAGACTTTGATGGTCTTCAATAGCACTTGATTCCTTCTGTGTGTGTGTGTGTGTGTGTGTGTGTGTGTGTGTGTGTGTGCAATAAGCCATCTAGGTAGGTCAGAGAATGTCAATGCTGTTGCAGTTATAGAGAAGTTAGCTGTAACCCCCACAAGGGCTCAGTTACTGTCTACCCAAAGCAGAGAATGTATTATCCAGGCAGCAAATCCACCCCGTATTTACAGCACAATTTTGGAGTGCAGGATGAGTCTTTTTAAGTCTCCAGGTAAATACATTACCTTAATTCAGCCCATAATTTGTTTAAAACTGGATCGGTCCTTCAAGAAATTTAGCATCTGTGTCAGTGTTTTCTTTGAGTCTGGTTACACATAATGGTAACCCAAACACATTAAGATTAGGGTAGTCTGGCACCTAAACAACTTTAACTCTGCCCTTCAGTGATACCACAAGTAGAGAAAACATAGGATTGGGGAATTTCATGTGCTTTTAAAAATTAAATATAATCTAATCCAGGACCACAAATACAAAATGCTTTAATTATAATCATATAATTACCACACAATTAAAGATGTTTCAGAGCCTTAATCTTCATTGATTCCACCTTAATGAGTGGATCTTATTTTAAGTTTAATCACACTTTCCAGCTTTGACTTTGATGTAATTGAAACAAATCCGTACAATATTTTTCCTTGAATTAATTGTTTTCTTGGTTTTAACACTGTCTTAATTCAGTTTTTTTATCAGGGCATACCAAGTAATTGATTTCTAAAATAAGTAGCTATGTTCCCAGATCAATGGAAAAGCTCATTTTGCAAGAGATTTATACTGCATGTTAGAAAATACTTCCCTTCAGTTGAATTAAATACCCTAGCAGTAGGATATACAGGGAAATTACTGAGCTCTGTAGCTCAGTAGGTATATCTTCATGTATAATATGAATATGAATATGAATATCTGCTTTTAAATAGAAATCTTTTAACACAGTTTTTCACATGTTTTCATTTTTTTACAAATCTCCCATTATTACAATGGTATTGGAATTCGATCACACAGTATATTTCATTAAACACAGTTCTGAAACCAGAACACAAAAGGTAAGTGTTCTAGCAGGCAAAATTGCAGTTTATATATGTCTTTTCTTAGAATTACCTTGTCTATACTCTAAAGAGGTTAGTTTTCCATATGTTGCTACAAATTGCTCTGTCAATAAATGCCTTTGATCAAAATCTAGGGAAGAGCACCACACTTTGATTACTATATCTATTTCTTAAAGCCACTCAGTAGTTAAGGTTGATAAGAACAGAGATAAAAGGTTACCAACAGCCTGAGATTTGGAATGTAATTGCAAGCTAAGATACCCACAGATCAGTGGGGTGCTGTTTAAAGTATAAAAAAAATGGGATCATGAACAAGAAACACTAAGAGTGTGTGTTTTGCATGTTATGGTTATGAGGGCTATCCTTGCTTGTTATCAATGTCAAACGACTAATGACCAAGCACTGCATTTTGCAAAGGCGGTAAATTAAAGGTGGAACTTTTAGGACAGGTCATTGAAAGATCTGTATGTCAAACTGTCCTAGAAATACTTTTCTTCTTGTATCAAAACCTGGCAGCCTAGAGCTGGTCTGCAGTAGCAATACCTACATTTGTGGAGGCTCAGTCAACAGAAACTGTAGGAAAACATAAAGCTTAACTCGCACGGTGCTCTGGGGTCCTGCTGCAGTCAAGAGGGGTAGCTTGCACTCATGCAGCCAGACATGCAAGGTGAACAGGGAGGGCGACCACTGCCAAGCCTGTCTGGAGGCTGTGGTAGTAGTTGATAGAACAGTGCCTCCCAGTTCAGAAAATGATGGTGACAATGACAGCCATTAGCAAGAATCTTTTAAAAATAACCCTATGTAGACTTCCTTTTTGCCATGGCCTTTTTCAAAACAATTGCTAATTCAGTATAACCCAGTCTGTGCCACTCCATGACAATAGTACCTTACTCTCATGTCGTCCCATTACTTCAAAAGGGGAAATTCAAACTCAATCCAGTGAAATTTAGATAAATGGTACCTTCTACAAACATGATGTGAAGCTGGTTGTAATGATGGCTTTAATGTTTTGCTGAATCAGGACCAGACCAAAAAAGGAAACAAGATACTTCCAAGTATCTTGTTTTGCTGAATCAGGACCAGACCAAAAAGATACTTCTCAATATTGGGGGGGAATAAGTTGAGCTCTAAATAAAGAAGCACAATTCACTGAACTACATAGAAAGCATCTAATTTTGGCATAAGTTTTTTTCAAGTGATTGGGTAGTAGGAAGAGCAATGACCATGTGAATACAATTTGCTCTGTTCATGCTGCTCATTCTCTGCTCGCTTTAGCACTTTCAGAGTTAACTTAAAAATGTTTGAGGCCCTTCTTTTTTGATTATATAAAAGAAACATAGTATACTTTAAACTGGGATATGACTCTACTCTTAGACTAAAATTTCTGCAAGAGTTTTCCATGATGTGTATATTACTTCCTTTGACTGGACACTAGGAATCCATTTCTGGGACATTTCGTGTTGAATGAGCTGGAAGAGACACGTAGTATCTGAAGGCTGAGCAAGTGATTATACCTAAAACCTGAGCCTATCCAATACCCCATGTTGAGACAAAGCCCTGTCTGAGACCAAGATTGTCCCTGCCTTCAGGCAGTTTCTAGTCCATTCAGGACAATTATTCAGGCATTCATGAAAGAGTATTAAAATTAATACTTTGTTTATAAATACATGTTTACCATGAAGCTCACACAAATTTCTAGTCACTGGTAAAGCTCTCAGGGTGATAGTAAAACATAAAATATATCCCCAGAGTGCAAGAATGTGAAAATAAAAATTAACCTAAGAAGAAGACAGTAATACGATAATTATCCTAAAAAGGTAGCTGAGCTTGTTTTAGTCACTAGCTAAATAGTTATTAGCTATTTTACACATATAACTCTCATGTAGTTACTACGCACTGAAGACTGGAGCAGTCATTGAATAATTGTATTTGTTTTATTTAGTTGAAGCTCATATACTCAGAAGCTTTTCTTGTCACTTCAAAAGGGCTAGGAGTTTACCCCCAGCTTAGCTACCTCACTCAGCTCCCTGGAGAAAGTGAGAGACTGCAGATGGGATTTATCTTACCTAAATATAGCTGCCTAAAGGTTAGGAGTCTAGTCTGCACCACTTACCCAGACTTCCTGTATAGCCAGTGAAAAACTACGGTCGTCTTCTTATGCAATAAATTCTGTCTACCTCAGATGCTTTATTACAGCTACAGCAACATAGCTATGAATCTATAGCTATGCTTTCCTAAAATGTCGTGGAGGATGGACTGTTTCTTCCAAATTCCTCTAAGCCTGCAGAACACTTCACTCCGGGATGCTTCCTGCACTGCTGTGTTTGTGACATTAGTTCTGCATGGCCTTTTCTACCTAGCTTTTATTTTCAACAAATGCTCTGATTTCAAAGAAACCCTGTTGATTTTCTTTGTTACCAGATACAGTCTATGAGATGATTAAGCTAGAGTCAAGCCCAAATTGCTAAGGGGGGCAAGGAGGAGCTGCAGTCAGAAGACTGAGCACATGAGACTGTGGCGAGTGCAACAGCAGTGGAGCAGAGCCATGGTCCAGGCATTTGGGAGCTGCATTTTCTTGTTTGGTTAGAGACCTAAGATCTAACTGCTGAGAGGCCATACACAATAGTTTCCTAATCCATCTCTCTGCTGTAGCTCTGACTGTATGAATAATTATATTCTATTTCAAATAACAGACAAACAGGTAAGTTTAAAGCTTCCTCCTTAGTAGTGATTTCAGCTAGCCTGTTTGTTTGGTTTTGCCTTAAGCAGCCTTGGAGCCATCACAGAGACTGCTAAATATCTCAGCTGAGCAGCTACTATCTGAAAATCAGCATTTTCTCAAACCATTTCTCGTATGAACCTCACATTTTCAAAGCCAAGTCAAGCCTGTAAGCTTGAATTACTTTTAGAATTTAAACCACTATCAGGTTAAGCAAGCAGTTTAAAAAGCTGTTCCTTCCTGCTTTCAGTAGCTAATTACCACTTCTCAGCTCAGACTGGGCATCCAATACATATGTATATGAGGGCTTATTTGGCTAACATCAAATGGGAAAACCAATATGACATGTTAGCGTGATCCACTTCGGGGATTAGAATATAGTTGGGTTTTAATACTAGTTAAAGTTTCCAGTTATTCTCTTGATAAAGACATTCCCCTTAACAGACTGAAGAAGAATTCTTCTACTGAAAACTTTTTTGCCAAATCATGCCATTTTCATCTTCTGTTCCTCGTAGATCAGTAAATGGATTTATAGTCTCTATACCTTCTGTAATGAAGATTCACAGCTTTTGCAAACACTTTTTGAGAAGGAGGGAGTTGAAAGACTGTAGTCTTAAAGGACCATATCATCTGCTATTTTATTCAAGCTTATCTTCATGGTTAACTCCATGGGACAGTAACTGCCTATCCATACACCGTCTAGCCTGTTTCCTTGATTGGAGCTTCTAGTTGCTGCTGTAAAGAAAAAAATTAGAAATTCTCAGTGTTAACAGCTTTCAAAGTTAAGAGTGATCACTGCAATATAAACCTAAGAATGGGTGGTAAAATAGTCAGGGATTTATTTGAATGTGTTCTAGTACTTTGAAATTAACAATAAATAATTTAAGTAAGATGTTTGTCTAACTTGTGAGGAAGTGACTACATAAGGCTGAATTTAAATTATTCACTGCAAGTTGAAAGAGAGTTTGATGACTCTAGTGTACTTTGATGTTACATCTAATCTCATAAAATTGCACTTGTAACCCTCAAATGGGGTTGTCCCGCTCTTGCATTGGTTCTTTCATATGCTCCCTGCCACGTCACTTACCTTGGCACTAACAACTAAGTGACCTAAGGGTGAGTTAGTACAGTTTGCTAGTCCCGTGGAAAACTAATCACCAAAAGAAAAAAAGAAAAAGAATAATTTTCTGTTGCATCGGTTTACTGAACCACCTCATGCTCTGCTAGTGCTGACACAAAGAAGGGAAAAAAAGCAAATGGTCAGAGAAGGGAATGTGTCCAGTCATTCTGGAGGAAGTCTGTAGAACTTTGAGTACAACTAACTTCAGACCCTGGTCTTACAAGTGTTTTAATTTAATCTAAAAACAGACTGCTGCCAAAAAGCTCTATAGCAACCTCCATCCTGCTGGTAATATGTTCTCACATCGTCCCTTATGCTGACATTGCATCTAGTTGTAGCTGGGCCAGGTACCTTAGGTACGACAAAACTGCTTTGCAGTATCGGCAAGTCCAACCACTGAATTTTTTTTAAAAAGCAGCTTTTTCTGACTTCTTTTTGGTAAATTAAAATTCAGGTATGTCAATTCCCTGATCTAGATCATTGGGTAGTTACCTAATTGCTAGAGTTGGCACAGGAAGAAATGTCAAAGTACGGGCAGGGACTAAGAAAGGGTTGGTACAGCCCCTTTAATAGTTTGTTCTTAAATCATCTTAAAGCAAATGCAAGATGCGAGACTACGCTCAGGCTACAGTGGATATCAGGTTTAGATCTAAAACACAGAGAAGAAGGATAAAATACCATCTCTGTTGTAATTTTGTTACATCTTTTTATGCACATTTCCTGTTTTATGCTTTAAAGGTTCACATTCTATGCAGAAAAAACTACAACAGCTATTCTGCTAAGCTCATTTTCAGCAAGTATCTTCTCTTTCTATACTGCTATAGTCATTATTCTGAATATTGATAAATAATACACAGCATTCTGAAGATAATTTCTGGTTTTGATCTGTTGATTCAAATAAAATGTGTCTCTAATTATCTTCTGAAAGGAAGTATTATATGCACTGGGTAAAAAAGTGCCATTTTTTTCAAGCCTAGAGAGATTCTGTTCTGCTAAAAAAAGAGGCTGTGCATAAATCCAGAGTATAACATAAATATCCAGGGGACTCAGCTGTACAAAAAATATGGATTAGAGACTGACAGCTTCATGATATATTTTTGTAAGATGTGTAACCAATTTTTACACCACGTATTTCTTCCTGCTTTCCATTAAACATGAGGCATATGTATGTGATCCCTTTAGTGTAAAAGTTTATTACTCTTACTTCACACATTCTCAGGACCTTCCTCCTAGTCATCTTTGATATTTCTTGCAACTTCAATCTCTTCAGGGTACAGAGAGGCTTCATCTTCCACTCTGCTGCACCATCTTCACTGCTGGTTGTTGCTTGCAGCTATAACAGCTCTTTAATTTTCAGCCAAATGTGTACTTTGCAAAATCTGGAAATTAAGTCCATCTACTGAGTATAATGATCATCCACAGCATTTTAAAGGGTGATAGTTGTGTGTAGTTCTTTTAATATGTCTTTTTTTTTGCTTGCTGTGGCAATATATTGTGGAAAATAAGTATATGCCAGTATTGAAAAAAAAAACCAACCTGCATTTTTAAAAAATATAATTAATGCTTTCAAAGGGTGAAGGCACTAAACACAGTAGTTCTTTCATTATATAATTGTTCAGAAGATAGAGTAGGAAATCTAAGGCATAGAAATGTGTTGGGAATAAAAATGTCTAGGATGAAATCCTGACTCTTTAAGAGTAAATTTCCCATTGATTCCTTCCAGGCCCGGATTTTATCTCTAGCATTTATGCTAATTATGCTTACTGTTAACTTCTTCATTCTCAACATGAGACAGTAAACTTTCATTTTCTCTTTTCCTTCTTAGAGAAATTTGGGGACACACAGCATTCATTCCTATAGATTTCAACAGCCTCCAAGCCAGGGGTCAGCATTTTGTAAGTGATGTCATCACATTTTGAAAAATGCTTGATCACAAGTTTTTCCTTATATTCTCTGTGGCAACTGGAGGGAGGGTTAAAATATGACACACGGAGTTTAGCTGCAGATTCTCTGCTGTACAAGCCCCAGAAAGGTACTTGATGTAATAAGCTACTTTTAGCTCCAAGCATCTGAGCTTCTTCCCATTTTTTACATATGAAACAATAACGTTGTGGGGTCTTTCACCTTTATGAGCTTTCACGGTGTTCATTGTAAAACAGTTCTGGGGAA
Source organism: Aviceda cuculoides (assembly GCA_035590195.1). Lineage (NCBI taxonomy): Eukaryota > Metazoa > Chordata > Aves > Accipitriformes > Accipitridae > Aviceda > Aviceda cuculoides. The sequence continues at coordinate 33,980,574 of JAVJGG010000054.1, read as the reverse complement.
ACCTGGAACTTGAAAGCAGTTAATGAAGCTGCCATGCTGACATCAATTTAATGGAGAAGCATAGAAGATGACTGTCCATAGTAACCACAGAAAGGATGCAAGGCACCACCCAGCCTCTTTCATCTCCTGAGAGCACATCCTAAAATAGCTCTAAAATATGAATAGTGGAGAAAAATCAGGAGCAAGTCAGGTATCCATACCTCTTGATTTGCAGTGCAATGTAACACCCAGAGGCTTAATGTTCTATTTCTTAATTTTTAAATAGTTAAATAAGCTATTGTCAACTGACTCTGCTGAATCCACGGAGCACAGAGATTTGACAAATATGTGAGTATCCATTCTTTTTACAATGAAAACTACAGAACTATGTCTGTGTTTGTGAATCAAACACAAGCCCAGGCTGTAGACATATGGTCAACCACGATGTTAAATTATTACCATAATCCCTGGGACAATTTTGGCTTCTGCCAAAAAAAAACGATCTCCCAGACTGCATCTGGGGCAATGACCATTATCAACAGATAGTTTGGATTTGGCCTCATCATTACAACAGGAGAATTCAACCATAAAGCTGTGTCATACCACTTAACCATGGGGCCAGAAAACAGTTTGTGGCCTGTTTTATTTCCTGGTATATGTATACTCTAAGTGTGTCAAAGAAGAAGACATACATTTTCTGATGCAGCATAAGAAGCTAAAAGGACTGATGCTTTCACATTCTTGAGCATGGCAGCTACAATTACACACACACACAAAATTCCATAAAAATGAAGTTGTATAAAAATACACTTTAATGTATTATAATGTAATGTTTACATTTTGTTTGGATTATTTTCTTTGTTAGAGTCTTACTCAAAATATCATTGGTTTTGGTAAAAACATATTCCAGTAATTTTTTCTGGTTTGAAAGCTAAAAAATGTATCTTCTGATATGCATCATAAATATAATCTTGCCTAGTTTTTTTTCTATTACATTCCTCAAAAATTGAAATGTGGAATTTGTAAAAATGTTTGTGATCAGGAAACCTGGACTTAAAAACAGTTTCTGTATCCATCTCCATGCATTTTTACATGCCTTCAATTCCAGGTAAAAAAACTAGCTGAACTGAGCCAAAGGAAGCAACGTCTTGCTCTTGAGCAATATCAGCTTCCTACCTCAATGGAAAAAAAGAAGTCTCTGTAGACATCCAGAAAGAGAACAAACCAGAGGGTTCTGGCAGTCACATCACTTATCATTGGGTATGGTGCAAAAGTTGCAGATTATTCCATTATCAAAGTGAGGAGAAAAAACCCAAAAGTTATAAATAAGCCAAGATTTAATAGCACTAAAGAGAATTCAAAGCAATTACCAGATAATGTGTGTTTTACATGAATTCAGGCCTGTTAAAACTGATGTAATTTGCTTTTGTAAATAAGGAATAACATCCAAGCATGCATGCTTATCTCTTTCAAAAAGATAAGTGTTCCATCTGCTAGTAGCCTCTGCCTAGAAGGCTGGGTTTTTATCTTACTGTATATTTTCCACATCTAGCAATCAACAGTGATCTTTCCCATGTGGAACTGCTTTGGCATTCTGACTTCATTTTAATCTCATTTTTAGTTAGCTACAATTGCACTTTAACACACAATTCATAAAAAGCAAAATTAGGTTGCCAGTGGCTGGGTCTTAACAATCAGTTTTGTGATGTCTGCTTTCCTGCAATAATGGTTCATATAAATCAGTGGAATTTAATGCCAGTAACCACCTGTACATTTCCCTCTTCTTATCCTTCAGCACTTATGACAGTGAGAATTATTGCTGTCTGCTTCAGTGCAGAACGTGAGAAAAACCTGGCAGCAGGTTTATGTACCTATAATGTTGTTCAAGCTGCAAGCACTGATGTATGATATGCATATGTGATAAAATTTCTGAGAAGAAATATGATCAGACAAATCATTATGCAAGTTGTGGTTTCACTTAACCTTTTTAGTCCATGAACATATTTGATGTTTTCTTACAGCAAATTTAATAAATTCAAACATCCCTAGACTTCCTGGCCACCACTGTCCTTTACTGGTATGTAGATCTTTGGAACTTGAATAGCTTAAGGTAACTTACACAGTCTGTTCATGCTACCTTTGCCACTTACACTGTAATCCAGTATAAAGCAAATAAACTTTCATCTTTTAGGCACTTAAGCTAATTACATTTAGCCAGAATCTCAAGTACTGGAATCAGTTCTACATACAGCCATTACAAAGCCAAACATCATAAAATCCAGATGCAAAAAACACGGCAACTTAGTCTAACAAATTTTCTTTGGCGTGAAACATAAACAAAACTGTATCAACCACCGTAGCACTTCAGATGTCAAACTGTTAATCAGTGTTTTAAAATAAAAACTTATTTTACTATTACGGTTATATACATGTACATTATTATGAAAATGTACTTTGATTCAAATACTAGAAGATGTTAGTCTAACTAGTATGTTGAATCTTTGAAAGTATTTTCCCAAAATAGTAATCATAATTTATAAAGTCAATTTCAGTTTAATTTGATATTGTCTATTATCTTTTCCATTGAAGGAGTTTTCTATATTTTCATTTCCATGCCACAAGTATTGGGGGAATTACTGCTTTTTCAAAAACTGCTAGTAGACATCATAATTATAAAGAGTCTTTTTCTAGTCGGTCCAACTTTTAACACTTGAGTTAAACCTACAAATTTCTTTCCAAGTCATACTAAACAGTTGATAAAATAAAACTAAAAGAAAGAGCTTGTAGAAAAGAGTAGGGGCATAATCTAGCCATCTCATTTTTGGCAAAATAATTCATATATGTGCCAGGTTGTGTGACATATTAGCCTCCTGTCTTACACAGGTGCATTAACACCCTGATTTGGGAGCATATTACTCCATTCTGCACAGTGAAAACTGCTTTTAATATTCCTTTGCTATATGTAGTCCAGTAACAATATAAATTAGTTCAAGGTCCAGAAAAGATCATTTTAGTTTTAGAAAGCTTTGCAGTGCTTGATTCTTCTCTTACATTGCTAGTGTAAAATTGTTCCAACTTCAGCGTTCTGATTCCCAAACTCACTCTCTAGTTCATACTGCTGTTCCTCTTTTTAGATTCATAAGGTTGTTTACATAAAAGTAAGTCCTAATTATTGTATGGATTTTATAGGATCCATAGTGCACCTCAATTTGGCAGTAAAAATTCCATTTAAGATAATTTGGGAGTTTTGTATCTTATTAATTCATTGTAGCTTGTTTACCACTGGGTTCATTTAGTAAAAGGTGCGCTGAAAATGAGTGTGGGGTTCAGTTCCTCTAGTTAGAAAGGTAATTTGAAAAATGATCGCCTGGCAATTCCTGGAGGCAGCCTGTGAGTTTGTCTGCTTTTGAATCACTATGAATCCTCAGTGCCTGTGAAGCAAACATGACACCTAGAGTTCAGCAGGGATTTCCTGTCATGTCATTTTCAATCAATGTCAGTCAAAATCAAAACTTCTCAGTGGGATATTTGCACCAGTTCAAATGAAGGTGCAATTCTTGTCCAAAACAAGAGAAGGAGACTAACCTACATTAGACTAGTCAGTATTGGGATATGAGAGAATAAGGTTCAGGATTTAGATCTAGTAATTTTTTTTTTTTTTTTAATTTAAACAGATTTAAACAGCTCCTATAAAAAGGACTAAGAAGATCCACCTCAAAAGAAGCAGATGGTGGAGTCATTCACAGGGGATTTTGAAGCCTGAGGAAGGGCATGGATATAGTAGGACAAGCTGAAAATGCTAGTACTCCCTTTTGGCTGGAGACTATTGCTCCAAAGCTCTGCTGGAGGAAAGAATCATGTTCATGCTGCCTCAGAAAAAGCCAGTTAGGTTAAATTAAATTGTTAGTGTAGGTGTTTTGATATTGCCTGATACAGGCTAAAGAATGCTTTGTAATTCTTCCTCCACCTTCCCACTGGCAGAGAGAAGGGAGATTGTGCACAGTGGGTGTTGCCGGAGCTGGAGGGCACTGTCTTTGCTGCTTTAGATTCAAGTCCTTTGCATCTCAAGCAGTGCATGACATGGGTTCTCTCCTAACACAGGTTTAGATCTGAACTACTGGTTGTCTCATCTTTTTCTGCTGTGAGATAGGAAAAGTCTTTCCTTATCACTCCTACTGGTAACCATTATGTCACAGAAACTGACACTGAAAGCACTTGAAGAGCCAAAAGGTGAGGTATTCCAGGATTCAACTCTGCTGCTGCCATGCAAAATGCTTGTTAGTCAAAGTTTGGCTAAAAGCTGGCTAAGCAAAACTTGTAAGTGGATTCCATGATTCCAGCATTCAACCACCAAATTAAATGACAAGCCTAACTTGACCAGTTAACACATTTATTTAAGCCTTTAAAAAAAGACTGACTAGGATTTTTTGTTGTTGTTTTTGTTGTTATATTACTGCTGCCATTCTCTGAAACATGATTATTTCAAGGACAAAAACCAAAACAAAACCTAACCCATCAAAAAGAGAGTATTAATACTGGCATTTTGAAAGGAGACAATGTCACACAAGTTACACTCCAACTTCTTCACAAGGGATTGCTAAATCTTTTTAGTACTTAGGGGGATTCTTTCCTTCACCTAAGTAAGCAATAAACCAGCAATACAAAGTTTATAATGCTGTTTTAACAACCTGTGTTATTTGTTTTCCTCCTGGATGCTGCAGGTTGTCAGCTTCCTCACAGCCTTCCTGTGAGATTAAGTTCAGACATTTCGCCTGGAGAAAAGCTAAATATGCTTTATTTACACTCAGTCCTGTTAGCACATCTCACACAGAAGTATACATTGAATCTGAATATTTTAAGTTTTGACTCTCCTTGTGCTCTAATTCATGCTACTGTGCCTCAACAAAAATTATACTTACAGGAAAGGTGCCCATATTATCCACATCAGAGTAAGCATGACTTATAAACGCCTTCAGACATACCACCTATATGTATTTGAGGAAATCTGAACGTAAGGGAATCTGAGTAAGTATAATACCTTACCTACAAAAGAAATCTACTAAATATATTTAAAATATTTACAAATTTATATAGCTGCATTGGTGCAATCCTTTGCTAAAATAAGCTTAGTTTTCATAAATAAGTTAGGAGAGCAGGTCTGACATTTCTCGGGTCAATACAGATTTTTGCACAGTGAGGGTCTGAATTGGCTAAAGTGTGCAGGCCAATCTCAGTGTAAACTTGTAATAACTGATGATACCATAGATTTTGAAATGCATGGGTAGCTCTGGATTACTTAGTTTCCACCAGAAGTCAACAGCAGTTAGATGACTAGTTTCCATGGTGATCCCTTCCTGTGCAATTAATTTTTCGTAGCCATTAGATTTCTAACTTACAGATACATTTTAAAGCAAAATAAAAGTCATTCTTCTTTCACACACTGCTCATAAACCCACAGCTTGGTTTCTTCCATGGAGAAAGGTGGTCTATGGGGAAAGATAGGGCCTGTGACCAGTGTGCCGTCACTGTAGAATTAAGAGTCTGTTTTAATCTAAGTATTTGATCATACCTGAAGTATGATAAGCTATGCAGTGTCCTCTGTATAGCTGCTGGGACAGTATTCATACACCTAGGAAGTCTCTTCTAGCCAAACATTTTGTTTTGGGATCAGTTTGATGTTAGCATACGTGTGCCATAATGCTTCATTAGAGTTAAAATTCAGAGGTCTTACTCTCCTCTGAAGTCAGAGTTCCCTGATGTAGTAAGGTCACATCTGCCTTCTGGTTCACTGGATGAGGTATCATAGGAACTGTCTGACACAGGGCATTCAAGGACAGGACATTTATATTGGAAGTTCAGCCTGTGAAGGAGAATCAGGCTCGAGCCACTCAAGCTACAATTCCCATGAGGCAGCATGGCAGCTGAAAGATACACATGGCTGCAGGCCAAGCCAGGCATTCAGGCACGTATCTGTGAAAATGTCTATGCTTTAATTTTCTTGGCATTAGTGACATTGCATTCCAAAGGAAGGCCTATTTCTTCAGATGTCTGGCCTAATAAATTAGTTACTTGAAAATATAACTCCCAATACAAAGCTAAAAAGGGAAAACCTTAATGTACTATTGAGTCAGCCATGTCCTTTGCTTCTTTAACCAGAATGACAGAAAAAGTATCTGTCAGCATTTTCTTAGACACTTACACATTCAGCTTTTCCAAGTGACATGGATATCTCGTTGCAATATTTGAACTCCATTAAGAACAATAGTTTCTTCTAAGAATGGGGGGGAACTTTCCTAACTGTTTTTCTTTTCTTAGTTTTTGCCCAAAAATGTATAGTTTTAGTGAGGGTCCACTGAGCTGTTAAGGACTGTCTTTATTTTGGCTTTCCTTTTGACTGAGCCCTTTATAAGAGATGATGTGTAGTTTCCCTTTAGAAGGAGAGGAGTTTTGTGAGTAGTTAAGGGCAAAAAATTGAATTTGTTAGTGGTGCATTCCACACTTTTATGACTAAGCCCATAGCACATGTCTATGTAACTGGTACATAACATGATACTAAATCGGCCCGCATAACTAAATTGCAACATACCATTGATTTTAGTCACTAATAAAACACATACATGTGTTTCAAGTGGTTTTAATTATCTGTTTATTATTAAAGCATGTTTTCTCTGCTGTGTTTCTATAAAGTTTTGATGTAAGAAAGAATTTTGCTTCCAAATTTAAGCTTAACTGTATTACTTCGGACATTTTTGGACCAGGCAAACAGAGACAAATGGCTATTTACCAAACAATTGTTCTTTAACTTTGACCTCTTAAAGGTGCTACAGAAATCATGCTTGAGAGCTGGTGTTCAGCAAAAAATAATTAGAGGTCTGACTGATTGCATGATAGGACTATGTGGTTAGCTTCACAGAAACAAACCACGTCTTGAGCTGAGGCCAGAACAATCTGTGAGCCTGACTAGCAAATTCTCAGGAAACCATGTCTCTGCCTCACACTCTGTTCCCTTCTCTCACTGAGCCAATAATTCCTGCCTCTGCGATTCCCTGTCCTCCGCATCTTCATTTTGTTTTTATCCCTTCTCTGACAGCAAACCCCTAACTCACTCCCATTGCTCCTTTCCTCTCTTCCTGACCTTGCACAGCACAGTATGACTTGGTGGCCTAGATGCTTTCCTGCACCATAGATGTGTTTTCTCTGCCAGTTTTGCCATTTCCCTAAGTAACATTCTTCAGAGTAAATCCACTTAATCCCAGTAACTATTTCCACATCTCTGACTCACTCCTTGAGCTTTCCATCCTCCTGTATCCACTTCTCTCTCTCCTCAAATGGCATCTCACTGACTTTTTTGGAGGAAATCAGCAAAGGCTTCTGCTTTGTCTTGCTTTCTCTTCTCCTCCCCAACTTTCTCTCCCTTTCCCTTGAGGCAGAGATGCTATAGTGGGTCTCTTCCTCTGAGTTCTGCTTTCTCCAGCAGTCCCATCCCATCACTTGATCACCCTCTTCCATTTTATCCATTACTCTTCCTACAGCTTTTGTCACTTTCCCCTTTCAGTATAGTCCTGCTTCAGCCTATCCCATAGTCACCTCCCCACCCTTGTCTCTCTAGCAGTTTCCCTATTTACTTTTCACTTTACAAATTCACTGAATGAAAAATTTGAGTTTCTCTCCTCTGGATCCATCAGAGAATATCTTCCAAGCAATACTTTTTGCATTCTACCAAAATGATAATTGCCAAAGTCTTTTCAAACCTTTAGACCACGTATCCTTATCCTGCTTAGTATCTCTCATTCATTTTCAAATATTAGCTCACAGATATTAACAGGAATGTAATGGTATTCTCAGCAGTTTATACTCACATAATAAATTTTAAAACAAGTACCTTCATTCCTTTGCCCGGTTTGTCCATTATGCTTGGGAGGAGCTACCCACAAACGTTGACAGGACACAGCTTCTTCACAGTCTTGTCTTTCCTTGATGTCTGTGGATAATCAGACAATTGCTAGATTACTGGCCTGCAGAGACCTTTACTTATAACTACTTTTACTAAATTAATCCGATATTGCCTAGTTTCCTTGTAGTCATTTGACTCAATCTGTTCCTTTGTCTTATATTTCAATGATATTTGAGGCAAGACTGTGGTTTTTATCCATTCTTCATAGAACTCTTCCCACAGTGGAGTCTCAGTCCATGACTAAGGCACCACTTCATTTCAGTAATAACAGCCATACCTTAAAGGCTTAACTGAATTTCAGCTGTACATAAATGCACATAATTGTTAATAAATCAGACTCTTATTTTGATTGGAACTGTTTAAATTTAAGATCTTTTTCAGTAATTTACTCTTCTTTGTAATTAACAATAGTGAGAAACTTGTGGTTATTCTTTTTGCTCTGAGCAACTACCCATATTTTGAGATCTCATAAGTTATTCCCATTGAATGGAGAAATTGATGGGGTAAATTTTCTTTGATGTTTAGTTCTGTTTATTTCTGAGAAGGTTTATTTCCAAGAAAGAAATTCCTGTTTTCTTGAAACCATCAGGATTCAAGCTACCAGGAATAATACATCCTCCAGTCAGTACCCAACCAATAATACACTCCATAGACTTCTCCTAGGGCATATACTAGCATTGGTTCTTCTTATGTGTTAAATCTATTTCTGAGCTTGGCTCCACTTCTCAATTTAAAGTCTCTTCTACACACACATATATCCATGCATGTGCAAGCTAAGCAAAACTGCTTCACTATTTTTATTTGGATTTGTGTTTTGCATCTGGAGACAGCTGCTCATCTACATGGAGGGGCTGAATGACCTCTTACAACTATTATAAACAAACAGTAAATTCATCCCTGCCCCAGTAATGTATCTATTAAACTGAGGTTTCTTTTAAGAACTGTATGCAGATGCATTTACTATGAATTTTGTGACATGATCTGTAAAATCATAACAGATAATAAAACTACTTTTGTATTTTGGCTTTGTAAACCTCTGGGAAAACTGTTTCACCCAAAACCATAAAGGATTTTTCGTGGATCACTGGAAATGCAACATTTACATTGGGACATTGAGACATCTCAATTTTAAAGCTGTAAGAAAAACTTTTTTTTCATACAGTAAGATAGAGAAATTTTCTAGGAAGTCCTTTACTAACACTCACTGTGCTGTTTCAGAACCTGTCAGAAACCCAGCCAGAACTTTTGCATGTACCTGTAGGCTTTGCTGTTCATGTGCATTTGGAAGATTCATTTGTGGCTATATGGTTACTTCATGTAATTTTGTGGTGAAATGAACAAAAGACTTTATTATAAACTGTAAATAATGTAGTACAGGCCTTGTTAAAGCATATGTAAGAGCCGTGTTAGTTTTACCCGTACATCCCATAGCTAGTGTTTTGCTGTCACTTTTTATTAGCACATAATAACTACCAGCTACCAGCTATTTTATAACTGTAGTATATGATGATACATTAAAGAATGCATAATGTATTTATGTCAGGAAAAATACTTTTCACTTGCCTTATTTTTTTCTTTGCACTTTCAATTCTAGATTTGATTGTATATTCTGCTGTACATACCCTGTACGGAATAACCTGCCTTCCAGCGGCAGTCTTGCTGCTGTGGGGAAAAAAGCTAATTTGGGATTTTATATGAATACTTTGGGCCATTTTCCTTGGATCTTAGTTCACATTGAGATGCCCTTTGCTGCTTTAGTAGTCCTATTGGAACATTACCATTTTGGCTTTTTTATTGCCACATAAGCTTTCCACCTTTGCTAGTTCTGTCAAATTAGAGTCAGTTCTACCAACGCTGAGATTCACTGAGTAAAAGAACATATGAATATGCCTTCGGAGACACAACAGACATGGGCATGCCCTGCTCTGCTTTTGAGATGGCTGCTTACAAGCCTGCTCTAGTCAGAAAGCTGGTCAGCTGTGTAGTGCAACATGATGCCTCAGCTAGTCAAATTTGCTGTGAAGGAGGTATAGTGTTTTGGCAATAGTGCTCCCTAACACAGTTGTATGGCTCCTGGATTGTTCATTACTTGTGCCTACCAAGCTCATGACTGTGTCTATGCCTAATCAAGGTTAACATTTTGTATTTTAAATATTGTGTTCTTCACTTGACAGTGTTCAGATCACTGGTGTGTTCTCTTCATTCAGCCTTAGATCAGGCAGATGATACAGAAAGTCGAGTGGAAGACACCTGCTACAGCTGTATATATGCATCCTCAAATGATACGTGCAAATTTCTGTAGCCCCATGAAAACAAAAGTTCTTTTTCAGTCTCATTTATAGTATAACAAAGTAGTTGTTATAAACTGTAACCTTTCAACACTGATACTGATGAATATGCAACAAAAAGATAAGGGTTTTGAGAAAAGCAATTGCAATGATCTAACTATAATAATACCTAGCTCTTGTACAGTCCTTTTCATCAACTGATCTCAGAGCACTTTAGAAAGGAGATCAGTATCATTACCCCCATTTTACTCATTGGCTTCATTTTCTTACAGTGCATTGTCTTGATTTGCAAAATGTATACAAAACTCTTTATGTTCATCTTTCAGATCTAATGTGAAGTGGGAGTTATACTCACTCTGGCATGAGAGGGTGCTTTTTGCCTTTCACATCCTCCAACCCCTACGCACACAGACCCCTCTATTTTTTCTGACTGAGTGGTTTTGCAGAGCAGAGATCAAAAGGAAATTTATCAGTATCTGTCTCCCTTCAGACCATTGAAGCCAGACTTCTGACAACTGTGTAGCAGCCTTAAAGCTGAAAGAGGCATCAAGAACAGGGAAAGAAAAGAGAGGAAAAGAAAAGTCCCATGGCTACACTGTCATTGTCAGATTATGGAGGAGGAAATCGCAGTGTGAGAGCACCCACAGATGCTTTGAAGGTAGGGTGGCAGGAGCTGGGGACTGTGGCCTCACTTGGTTGTTGGTTTGTCCAACTCAAAAGACTCCAGGGCCCCTAGTCCCTGAAGACCCTTCAGGTCTGAAGTTGAAACAACATCCTCATGTGTTATACAGTTGTGATTAAAGGTCACCTAAAGTGCTTTAAATACATAAAGCTCCTTAAAATGTTGGATCAGTAGCAGAAAATACATGTACAACCAGAAATTACAACTGCTTCACTGAAAATGCAATTTAGGGTGTGTCATTTAAACATAGTCCTTCCTTCATCTAACTACTAAAAATGGGGCAATAAAGTTCAGAATTTCCTCTGTTAGAAAAGCTCTTGTGTATAAATGTTGAAACCTGGAGCAAAAAGCTTAAGAGTTACTGGTCTGAACTTTTCCAGACTCCAAGGGATTCAGGCTAGGGATTGTCTGAAGTCCCTTGCTTAAACACTCAGCCAAGTATGACGAGGTGATATTAGACAGCACAGGCTCTGTTCAGCTAAACCAGAGAAAAAGAGTCAGTGGATCCTTTTATGTCAGATGTGCTCAGTATTCATTCAACAGTGTCCTCTATCTACCATATTGCAAGTGACTTCACTAAAAGCGCTGGGGAGATCTCTGCTTCTGCATTGCTTTAAATAATCATGTTAGTAATGTGATTCGCTGATGAAAGAGGAGCAGATAAATCCCTAAGCTCCGAACTTGCAAAGCATAAAGAAATGATGGATGAACCTTCTGCACTGGCAATTCAATTGGGTTCACATAATGAATCAAATGTTCAGCCGCTTATCTGGACCCTATCCCCCAAAACCCCTCCAAACAGCTATACCTGATACTGGGACTTCATCCAGCTCCCTTTGAAATCAATTAACAGACTCTCACTGACTTCAGCAAGGAGGACATCAGGCCCTAGGGCTCAAACAGGTTTGCTCCCATGTGACTTACTAATTCTTTTGCATTTTGGCTGAGGTGCGGACAAGACTGACACAACACTAGTCTAAAGATAAATCTCCAGTCAGGGAGAAATGGGACAAGTGAAAATGTCAAGGAGTTTTAAAATCCTCTAAGAAAACCTCTGGTGGCAGACCATTATTACGTATTTATTCTCTTAAGAAAATAGTTGATTCAGTTTGGGCTTTGTGGAAAAAAATCAGATTTATTCTTATTTTGACCATTCTGGTTCACCTGCATCAGTAAAATGCATTACATTTCATTGTCAATATGTGATTATTTTGAACTTGATGTCTGAAAGATGCATTTTGTTAATGAGTGGGACCTGAAAGAATCTTTTTGAAAAACATTCAGATTTACCTTTGAGTTAAATAATGGCAGCATACATAGCAAATTCTCCACCCATGGTCAGGGGAGAGTTTAGAGGTTCCATATGGCAACTGGTACCAAAGGAAGCTGGTCAAAGAGGTTAATTAATTGGGACACATCCTCTCAAAGTTTTGCAGTGTCATTATTACCCAGAGATATTCAACAGGATGTGGTTACATTTCGTCTTCTTGGCATTTCAGAAATGTATCTGAGACTGCATTGTTGAGCACTTTTCAGATTTAAGAGCTGTCAGTCCCAATACTTTTGTGTGACAGTGTAAATAAGAAAAGGATACATGTTTATATGGAGGTTGTCAACATAGCATTCATGTATTGGGGCGGGGGGGGATCTCTGCATTTCTAGTAACTAGAAT
>JAVJGG010000054.1:33956991-33967990 GCA_035590195.1 Aviceda cuculoides | reverse complement strand
TTTTCAGGGAACAACATTAGGTTTTAATTTTTTTTCTAACAGAAAATGTAAAACATTTCTAATGGAAATGTAAAAAAAATGGATTATATGTTGGAATTAAATATATTCTCTTCGTATTTTTCTTGTAAAAAACTTTCCATCAACCTTTTTCTCATGAAAAAAAACAGACTCTGATGAACAAAATTACACTTTCTGATAGGAAGAAACTTTGTAGTAAGAAAATGAGCCAGTCCCATTAATAACTCCTTGGATCTTCATAACTACTTGGGAGATATTTCTGGACTCCATGGTTTTCCTTCCAAAATAACCTTGTTAATGTGAAGGGGAGAAAAGAACACAGATGTTTCAGTCTCTGTGAAGGAGTTAGGGTATAGTTGCAGACCCTTTTTATTAATCTCATGGTCCCTAGATGCTGAAAAAAGAGTACAAAAAGCTTTGAGGAAGTGAAGCCACAGTTTTCAGTGTGGTGGTGCCATTTTAGGCCACATCTATCAGAGCACTGAGCTCATCAGGCACAGCTGACAAGAGCTGCTGTAGGAATAACCATCTACCTAGCATGGCCATGCACAGGCTCCTTCTCCAGGAGCACGGCTCACTCTAATATAAAAAGACTACATAGAGCTGTGACAAACAAGACCATACACACCCTCAGGTGCATATTTCTGGCCCCTAGTCTGCAGCATGAAAATTGTTTCATGAGCTTCTGCGGAGTGACTGTGGTCTTTCTGAAGGTTTTAGGGAAGGTACAATTTAGTATATGCCTGTACAAGGGGGCACAAATGCCAGGCAGAATTGGGTCCAAAACATTTTTTAATCCAATTTTCTTATTATTACCTTCCACTTGAGTTAAATGCAAATGGAAAATAGAGTAATCCATGTTACTTGTTTTTATAGCTGTTTTCTGGCTAGGTTCATAGTCTGGTTCTCAGGCACTCCCAGAGTGTTAGCTGGACTCACAACACTGGAAGGGAATGTTCAAATGCAAAACATTTCCCTTTATAATGAGCACAGATCATGACAATATTTCCATTCCTGCTGTCTTTCAAAAACCAACTTTATGAAACCTAATTTGAGGCCCTAAACCACATGGCACAGCCCTTGTGATGGTAAAAAAAACCATCTGAAACAAAATGTTCTTTTACCTACTTAGTTACTATTTCTGAAAGGTGTCACATAGTTTTAACTTCCACTCAGTTGAGGGTGGTTGTGGTGAAAGTCGTTTTCTTGAGGAAAAAGGCAGACCTTATATTGGTTCTGCAAAGAACTAATGCATTAACCTCACTGCATCCAACGCAGACAAAAAATCAGGACAGGACTTGAGGTATGTTTCCTTCTGTGGCTCTCCCTTTGCCTCCTCTGAAAGTAATCTAATATGGGTCTTATCAGTAGCAGGTTACCTCTCATGTCTGGATCTGTTACTTGTGGTACAATGTACGCAGTGCTTGACAAGACAAAGCATGCCTGACATGCCACATCAAAACCACAGGAATATCATAAGGCTTTTTCTTTAGTCTACATTTGTCTGAAGGAATTGGCCATAAATCCCAGTGCCTTGAGCATGCCTATCCAAAAATGATCACTGTGAGGTGCAGTTTGGCAGATACTGCATCACACTGGTGTCCAAAGGCTGTTCTGGAAACATCTCCCAAAAGCGGGCATAAAGATTAGATGGTTTCTTCGGAGAGCTGGACAATGGGGACCTCAGGTAAAGGAATCATAATCCACAGGAATGACTAATGGAGTTGTTTGCACTCCATTACAAGACATTACAACATAAGGCACAGATGATAATCATATTCAGAACAGTTTATTATGAACATCCAAATTCTACAAAAATCACGAAAAAATCCCCATTCCCTAGTGGTGTTTGTCACAACATGATGAAGCTCTCTTTCAGACTGTTTTGGACAACAGGTGCTTGTAGAAAACCACTTCATGTTGTGGGTAACCTCACAGGAGAAAGTATTCTTCCATTTAATTTAGAAAGTATTGGAAAAAGTAGCTTTGGATTCACACCAGCATACTGGAGATCACATATAGTTCATGGGTGGAAAATCTTGCCTGTTTGTGGAGGTTATTCAGGAAGACTGTGCTGACACTGCAGTTTCAAGCCTGGTGTCATCATTCACCAGAGACATCTACTCTTTTTTGTCTAATGTGCATATGAAGCAATGCCGGTGCAATTTTGCTGATGGAAGATACTGATTCTGAACTGCTCACACATATATTTCAGAAGTCAAAATCCAGCACAGAAAATAGATGTTCTTTACTGCAATTAACTAATTTTTTTAAAAAGGTGTTGTTTCTTAAGACTGTAGCTACAACTACTGGGACATTTCTTTGTAATGAAAAGTCTCAGGTGATATAATTATTAATAGTCAGGTCAAACTATACATTTGCAAGTCTAACTGCTCCTGGAAAGGCATCCTAGAACACAACTATGACCGGAGAGCAATTACATTGAAAACTGGAAAAGCAAAACCAGCATAACAGGTAGAAGAATGGCAAAATTATATATTAGGCCCTTCCATTTGCTGTCTTCAGCAGGCCGTATGCTGAAGTCCTTATTCAATTCTCACTATTATTTCTAGGAAAAACATCTTTAAAGTTAAAAAGTAATAATTAAATGGTAAATAAACATAGAGGGCAGATTTGGGGTTGAGGGGAAAACTTGTGCTAAGGTTGAAATTTTCAGTATTTTTTGCATGAGAACAGCCACATTTTGTAAGTACCTAACAAAGCAACCCAGTTTTCAGGAAGTGGAACCTATACAGGGAATGCTCTTTCCTCACTTGGAAAATTCTTTTTTTTTTTCACTTATTCTCTCCAGAACTCCCTCCTCCTTTCTTCTTTTGGCCTTCTTTGCTTATGACTATACCCATCATGATTGTGATGCGTTTGGAGAAAGAGAATGTGTTGATAAACCTCCTTACTTGGTTATGAACCCAAAATACAATTACAGCAATCACATATAATAGTGGCAATACATTTTTAAAAGCCTCCCTGACATATCTATTTTGAAACAATAATGAATATCCATGTTTTAAATCACTTATGACTGAGTTTAGCTCTTTTGCCTTATTTATGTTCCCCTATTTCTGAGAAACACTTCTGGAAAATATTTAAGGCAGAACAGCATAGACTTGCCATTGAAGTTTTGTGGCAAAACACGCAAGGAGTAGACTTAAAAGAGATTACAGTCACCTACTGAATTGCTCTAATTTCTTAAGTACTTATTCCCACATGTAGAATTAAGGTCCTTAGGAAGTGTTTTAGGAAGACATGAACTCTTTTTGTGTCAAAGTAAGTGGTTGATCATCAACACTTCAGCACTGCTTGACAGAAGAAAATCCCTCCCCATAAGCACTGCCCTGGGATCAGCTGTGTGCCAAGCACTTTTGAAATGTAAATTTCACTTACCTGTCCAGGTGGGTGCTGAGCTTTTCTGCAACTCTGGTCCTCTGGTGCTCCAGTGATGAATGATCTAGAAAGAGTTACAAACGTCTGTTTCTTGTGGCTTAGACTACAAAATACTTTCAGGACAAAATCCGGGTGTTTATCCCCTAAAAATACATTTGCCTCTTACTTGAACTAAAGAACTATCTACTGACTCCTTACAAATGTCTATCAATCAAGGCTGTTTTCCTCTTCTTCATTCTATGTCAATTGATGGATACTTTTATCAGATATACTTTTCTGTAGAGAGGGAGCATACTATCAGCATATAGCCACAGAGTCTCTTCTTTTTCTCTGGTCCCATATCACCTGACTCACTATATTTGTAGACATCATCATCTCCTGTTTTTAGACATTTTATAATTAACACTTTACTTTACAGTGACTGGAGACTTCTGGGAAACTTAGATGATACTAAGCTACCACAGTGTCACAAACTTCACACATCCTTCAATCTGCACAACCAGATGTCACTGCAATAGGCATGTGCATTAGATATGTATTTATTTGTGCATGTTACAATGAGTGCAGTATATGCTGATGGCGTTGTTTTTCCATGAATAAGGACTTAGACTCCTAAAGTGGCACTTAGGTAGAATTAGGGACTTCAGTCTCACTCACTCTTAACCTGTAATCACCAGTTAATAAACTGCATCTTTCTTCCCCTGTCATTGCATCTATTCTTTTAGACACCATTCTAAGTAATTTAACTTTTGAATTGCATGGGAATACTTTGCAGTATTAAGTTCTTCAGTTCATTTCAGAGGACAAATGACAAAATATTAGCTATAGCACTATTTAGCATTGAACTACATGTCTTCTGAGATACAGCTCCTAAACTATTGTGGATGAAGCCTTCAGAGGAAGAGCAGGTGAAGAAAGATATAATAAAAAGAACAAAATTGGACAGGAATGTTTAAATAGCAAAATTTTAGTTGTGAAAAATACATTAACATGCAACAAGTGATTTGTATTCCCATGCAACTCAAATGCATTTAGAGATAATGAAGAAAGCATTTGAGATCAGTTGGGAAGCATTAGGTATCTTGCAGGATTAGACCCATATGAGGTTGTCCTTAGAATTACCTTTTTTACTCATCACTAATCACTTCTACCTCCTTTTTTTTCTTAGTCACTTTATTTGTTTCAAGGGGAGTGATAAGGCCCTTAAGGCAGTCCCATAATCATACTAATTAATTAATAATTGGTAGCAATTTGGGTGTGTTGAAGAGCTGACCTTGGATAATTCATGCATTGTGACATGATGTACTTTACAGTGCCAGCAGCAGAAACAGCAGGAGTGCCATCCTCCAGCTGCCAGAACTAATTATAAGCAGTTTGTCTTTTCCCTCAATGGCAGATTCTGTTTGTTTCGGAATAGCCAATTTAAAAGTCACTTTTAATATCGTCATCAACAAAAGAATACCTGGAAAAAATGTGCTCACTTTTGACTGAGAAACTGCAGAATGAGTTGGATTTCCATGGTCACTTTTGTTAATTCAAACAGTGAACTGAAGGCAAAAAGCAGATGGAAAGTCTCTCACAGGAAAACATAAAAACTGTTACTGCTTCTGCACAACTGATGTGGTGCTGATGGATTAGTTAACACAGCAACTTAAAACATGAAGTCCCTTTCTGAGGCTTTTACACTATATGATCAAGCTTCTGACAAAGGACCACAGGCTATATTCTCTATGAAAACTAATTCTGTGTAAATCTTAGTGGGGATAAGGTGCTGAGAAAGTCATGTACTCTTCTAGAACAATCTCAGTGTTTGTTGAAGTAGAAGGTAACTCACTGTTATGAATTCTCATCCTTCCTATTACTCAGTACACTCACACCATTAAAATCCCTTCTTAAAATTTCATCCTGCCTCTATAGTAAGGTGAAAAGGTTAATTCCCAAGGGACTAATCCTGCGAGGTGCTGAGCTCTCTCAGCTCCCACTGACTTCAAAGCTAAATATTTGGTTCACATGAAAGCCTCTTTAATTCCCCATTACTGTAAGGTATACTTGTATACAACAGTGGGAGCAGTTGTCATTATAAATCAGACAGTTTATCAGGGGAGCTATTCTCCAGGGCAGAGCAGATTCTAACACACCACGACATACTTTATTTGTTAGCCTCAATTCCACAGGAATTTTATTCAGGCAGACACCTCAAGGCATGCATCTTTTCAAAGTGTTTAGGCAGGAAGCGAAATTCAAATTAGATACACTTACGATGCAAATGCATTATTATTTAGCTCAAAACGACTGAGGCTCAGGGGTCGTAAATCCTGCCATAAAGAGATCTTTCAATTACCTTCTGTTCAGTGAATCAGAGAAGAGGAACCCTTTCCCTGGCTTTTTCATGCAGAACAAATTTGACTCCCAAACAAATATCAATCACCATAATACTCTATATTTTGGCCTCTATATAGACCTAACTCCAAGCTGTTTTATATGGGGTTTTCTTTTAAGACGGTGTCAAACCAAAACCTTGCATCTTTAGTGTGACTGAAATCTGAACCCAGTCTTGAATGGCTCCTCCCTTTTGTGAGCTGAGCCAAAACTCCAGAGTAGAGGATGTTTGAGACCTGGAGCCAGATCTAGATCTGATTTAAGAATTATTTTCTTTCCTTTGAAATTTCATTTTTTCCTCAGCTCATCCCTGTCCTACATTCCAAACATCCAAACTACAGCTAAAATGTATTACTGCTTTCTTCCTAATGTTTCCACAGCATGACTTTTTCTGGTGGCTCACATTTCCCTTCACCTCCTTGCTTGATGTTTGGCTTTTCTAGCATCCAATTGCTTCTCCTTCTCCTCCTTTCCTGTCCCCAGCTGTGCCAGTCTGTTCTACATACCATCTGTCCGTTCAAAACACTGCTGCTATGGTCGTTATCCACCGTATTGACCATGGTATCCATCACAGGCACCTTGAATCCTTTCATTAGTTACTCTCATTCCACTGCATCAGATTCACACCTTATTCCCCTCAGGATGACTTGAATTTCTCCTTTCCCTTGCTCCTCTGTTTTTCTGTTATATTGATCAGTTACACCGATCTGCTCGCCAGCAGCCAAATTTTACGTTACCATCCTTGAGTTTTATTGCACAAAACATTGGGAAATTTTATGTCTGCTTCTGCTTTGATCTTCTGAACAGGTATAAGAGCAGACAAGCACAGCAACTCTTTTCATAGTTCTTTAAAAAGCATGTGAACACCTGTGTCCATGGACAGTGACTTGACTGGGAGTGTCCCAGTAACTGTGAAGTGTTTGCAGTCAGCATAAGGCTTCAATCAGTACAGTTCTTGGCATGCATATCCACTCTTTAGATTGTCTGTAGGAAAATACAGTTTTCTCATTGTACAGTGATGATTGTATAAGTGGTGGTTTAAAGCTTCTGTATGACACAAACTAAAGGAAAGAAACGTCTCCTCAGATATACACAGCTGTCCTAACAAAAATTCACCAAAAGCCTATTTCTCTGACATGGAGAAGTTGTAGGCTCAAGTTCCAAGTTCCTTATATTTAAAAAATTCTTTAGGTCTATATTTAAATATCATTTGAGGCCACGTGTATAACAATACACATATTCCAGCAACATTTTATGCAAATATATATTGTATATATGTTCAACAGAACAACATTTAAATACATCTTCTCAGCAAAACTTGCTAGTAAAGTTCACGTTCATCAAATTAAATATTCGGTTCATTCATCAAGTTAAATGTTCAGTTGTATTCTAATTGTACACATGTATTTCCTCACAGAATAAATGAATTGCTATAGTTTTCCACGTATTTTAAACGGGAGCATGCTCTTCAAAAATAACGGTGTGGCTGCAGAGCTAGTGAAAGGTGCCAAATAAACACCTTCAGAGACTACAATTTTCTACAGGTTTCATCTAGAGACTATTACTTTACATTGAATGTTACAGAAGAAGTAAGGGTCCTGTGCTTAGGGAATAGAGGTGTGTGTCAAGAGGTCAGGTTCCCCCCCGCACCCCGCTGGACCTGCTGCCCCACCTCAGGCCAGGCACCTGATTGCTTTGTAACCCAGTTTGCCCATCCCTGAGGAGGGCTTAATCTTTCCTGCTACTCTGCAGGGAAGCTGTGAGGCTTATTTTGGTAATGTTCATAAAGTGCTCTGAAATATTTGGCCTGAGAGCAAAGCAGATCTCTTGTGGTGGTGTTTTTATCCATAGAACTGGTACTATATTTATAGCCACGGTACCAGCTCTCCAACACCACTAATAAAACTAAGTCCTCATGAGAAGAGTGGCTCCCACATTGTAACTTCCACAATTTTTCTTTTCTGTTTCCTCTTTTCCTGTCAGTTCAGGTGATTTTTTTTCTTTGCTTTTTCCAGACTAAACCCACAAAGATTCAAAAGCATATAATATAATTTCCAGACTACCTCTCTTATTTTCAACCAAAAGGAGAAAAACAACAACAACAACAACAACAACAAAAACCAACCAGAAAACATTTGGACTATGTACATTTAAAATTATTTGTAAATCAGGCTTTATGAGTATGTATAGCAAATAAATACAATGAAAGCCACCACAGTGCCATGGCTTAAAAGATAGTATCACTGGTTCTTGAGTCTGTGCAGGCCTACTTAGGTCTTTATCTGTTATTCCACTATCTAAACAAAAGCTTATCTTTCTTTGGCTGTCCTTATCTTGTTCGTCAGTTGATTGTTTGCTAAGTATCTCAGTGAACAAGACCTAAATGAAAATGACTGTTCATGTATAATTTGTTTGGATCAGATTAAATTGGAAAGAAGGTAAAAGTGAGAGACAGAGAAAGTAGAATGGACTTTACAAACCAGTAGTGGAGGTCAAAATGAATTAGCAAACATTATGCTGGAGGTTTTCTCTTCCTCTTGTCTGCCTTTTCTGTGTACTTTCTGGAAGAGGGTAGCTATAACAGCATGTCCAAAGGAAATTCTTCAGATCATGTGAATTTGAAATGTCTCTTATTGTTGTAATGTAAGAAAATGTCTTGGGAAGAACAAAAGAATCTAACACAATTAAAGTTAACATAGTTAGCTCCCTTTGTCACACTGTTGCCTGCTGACAATCCTTCCAGTGGCTGCTATTACTTTCTGTTCTACTACACATTTCTCATACTGATTCATTTTAACTGTTTTATCAGTGCAAGTCTTTGATCCTACATTTCTCACAAGAAGACTCAGAAGCCTGTCTGGGATGTGATTTGGAAAGGAGAAACTAACCACATTAAAGTCCTTTGTTGTTGTTCTGGTTTTGTATTGCAATAATACCTGTACCTGAGATTTGGACTCTGCTTTGTTCAGAAGCAGCACTATCTTATGACTTTATTTCAAGTAGACAAGGCAATCAAAGAATGCCTGGGGAATTGAAAACCTTGCAGGACATCATGACTTGCCAAAGTCACAGCAGGCCAACAGCGGCAGAGCCAGGATTCTGGAGATCTGTCGTGCTTCAGCAGCATCTGCAAGCTGCTAGTATATGCATCTTTCCCACTTCTCACCCTCTCCTCAGCTCCTTTTTACTTCAACCTCTCATAGATACAGATCTAGAGGGAAAAATACAGTTACCTAGTCAATGCCCCTTCATTTGACAAGCTGGATAATTTTGTTATGGCGCCCTTCTTCCTTCCTTCTGGCCTATTTTTTAATTAAGACAGACTTGTTGATTTAAAACCAGAAAGCAAGACACAACACCCCTATGTAACTTTGCACCCTTGCGTAACCTCTTCCAATGGTACATTTTCTAAAATGTATGATTTATTTTTATTTTGAATCTGTTAGGCTTCAGTTTCCAGATGTTGATCCTTGTTAAGTATTTGTCTGATAGATTAAAATCTCCCAACTAAATGGATGGTTTTGAATGGTCTTAAGATTCCTTTAGATAAATTAAATAGATTAGGATTTTTAGTCTTTCACATAGATCTTTATAGCTCCTTTCTGTACTTTTTCTACCTTTTCAGTGTTTTCTTTTGGGAGAATGAGTATCCAAACTTGGTACAATATTCTGCTTCTGCAGCAATTTCAGAAAAGACCATGTACAGTTGCAATATTTTCCTTGTATTTGGCTAGTCCTCTGCTGACATATCCAGAGATCTTCCAGCCATACAATAGTCAGTTCACTATTTACCATGATGACTACAAGTATGTAACCTGTACATGCCTCAGACCTCTGTCCACACAGTCTTGCTGGTCTCCCTCTGCCACACGATACAGATATTGCTTGAAGATACACACACACCCCCATTTAACTGAATCCCCTCCCCCATCGAGTTACCTTCCCTCCCATGCCCAACCTCACAGCTCTCCATGTCCTCCTAAGTCTTTCCTTGCTTGGGCCTTCACTGAACCCCACAAACTCCACAGATCATTTTTCATCCTTGTTCTGAGCATGTCCAATGATGTGATGTGATCAGTGCTAGCAGTAGGGAAATTATTTATGTCAGAGACAGCTCAAAATGAAAAGTCCTAGCCATCATTTCTACATGTCCCCAAAGTCCTTCTCTGTTGTACGGAAAAGGTCAATGGGAAGTCAACAGAAGAGAAAAGGAAAACAGATAGCAGTGTTCTTTCAACAAGCTACCTAGTCTACATTTCTATGCTGTATATGCACATACTTTTTTAAAATTTGCAGGGCTGAGGTGCTTTCTTTTCTTTGCCTATCTCATGGAGACATTCTCGGGCTCATTTAGTCTCCCATGTGCTTTGAGATCCTCAATTCACGAAGAAACTTCAAGCATTATTTACTCACTGACAATTTATGCAAAATTTAAAGAGAACCCACCATTCTGCCAGGGTGATGAAATCACAAGTAGTATTAAACAGCCCTCAGTCCACAAAATGCCATCCTAAAGACTCTGAAAGGACCTCCTCTGAAACTGCACGATGGTAGCATGACATTTCCAACAGCACTCCCTAATCTTTTGGACTTCAGTACCTACCAGAAGGCTCATTTCAGCAATAAGACTCCTCCTTCTTTGGGAACTCAAAAAGTCAGTAGCTCTCTCCTTAGCACCTTCCAGGAGAAAGCAACAGAGCATATCCCTTTCCAAAACAGTTTGGTTCACATTCGAACACGAATTTGACTTTTTCTTCCTCGTTTACTGTGACCCTCACGCAAAAGATTTCAAAACGCTGCCAGGCAGGCTATTCCTACAGGGAGGGAACATTGCATCGCGGGAGAGCGCGTACGCGGAGAATAGCTTATTGCGCTGCAGCGGGGGACCAGTGAGCGCGCCTCTGAATCGCCCCGGCGTTGATCGACTCGTTCTGGCAGAAGGCCTGTGTCGCGACATAAAAAGGAATGTCTATAACTGCGCTGGGAAAGCGAGGAGTGAGTTAGGAGGACAACATCACGCGTGAACATCGGCAGGGTGGATCCCGTACATTCCTCCGGGCAGGCCAGGCCGGCACAAAACGGGCCGACGGCCTGGCCTTCCGCCGGGCGGGGGAGTCACTGGGGCGGAGAGGGCAGCGCAGGGCAGCGGAGCGGAGCGGAGCGCAGGGCGGCGCTGGGCCCCGCGGCGGGTTCGGCTCCC
>JAVJGG010000054.1:33941788-33956895 GCA_035590195.1 Aviceda cuculoides | reverse complement strand
CACCCTGCGACCGGGCGTCGTTGGCTTGAAAGCCGGCCTTGCACAAACAAATATTTTGTGGGGCCGTTATGATTATTGTGGGTAACTGTCCCCATTGTTCGGGCGCGGGAATTCCTTTGGTCTCATAAATACTAACCCAAGCCCTCCCCTCCCCCCTTTAACTGTCAGATAATTACACAGTTGGCTTTAGAGTTTAACTTGTCAAAGGAGTTTCATTACTTTGTTCCTTTTGGGCAGCTTCCACTATTGTGCTTTCTGAACACTAAACAGAACCTATATTAACTGTCAGTTAATTACACACCGTTTTTCTTCAGTATTTACCAGTCAAAGGGGCAGGTAGGCTGCAATCCTATCATCTCAATCACTGTCTCTGCTCACAAAAGAATCAATAAAGATGAGTCACTTAGTGTCACCCAGTGTCTGATACTCAAAGCCACCCATTCCTAATTGCCTTTAGAGATGGATGATAATACAAACTTTGAAGTGATAATCAGCCTAATGAGTGGCCTTGCTGAGAGGGTAGATCATGTGTCAGAACAGTTTGCAGATGCTTACAGGCAAACAAAGCCAGCTTTCCTTTTAGACCTGAGAGGACCATGGCGAGTCTGGTACCCAGAGCCCAGCACAATGGCAGAGACTGGAGCACAGCAGGACGCTGCAGCCTGCTGATCACAACTGACTCCATCCATCTTGCTCTTTGCCTTTAATCAGCACAGTCAGAACAAGTCCTCCAGATCTCTGCGTGTTTATGCGGCATGTTTAGGCAATAACTGTGTAAAAGATAAATTCGCTGATTCTGACTCGCTGGATTTAAATCATAGTGATTGGACTTGATAGGTAATGGCCGGGGATCCCGGCTAAAACTACTGAGTAAATGTAATTAAATACAATCGGGTGCAGTCAGCCAGGCAGAGGCAGAGACCATAAAAGGCTCATTCAGACAGCAATGAAAACAAACAACGTCAGCAACAAAAACAAAACCAGTGTTTGGTTTGCTAATAAGAGCATGATCTGAGGCCTGATCTACACTCAGTTTTTGCACCCAACAATCTGACCAAATCAAGAATTTGAAAAAAACAGCAACAAACAAACAAACAAACAGAAAGACAAATTAAAGTGTTATAATCCCTTACTCTGGATGCAGTTGTATTATCATAAAGACATTTTCTTTTCAGAAGAGTTAAGCCGTCATAAATTCAGGCAAGTATGAACAAATAGGCTATGACCATGTTTGTGCTGATACCACTGTTTCAGTATAAAAGGGTTGTTTTGATTTAACAATCCTTTACCACTTTAGCTAAATTTTGGTGAGAGCTGGCTGTGGACATGGCTTCAGCATCATCTCACACAAAGACTGAAAGTCTGTAGGATTACACCAATTCGATTTCAAAGTATAAATGAATTATATGAATGTGTATAAATGGATTGGTTAACATGTTTAGCAATTCGGACATAACAATTTAAAACTATTTTGGGGACAAATGCTAACATCTGTATTCACTTTCTTAGCACTAGTTTTTAGTGATTCACTGTGAGTCAGGGAGAGAAACATGGTGAAAAAGCTGAACAAGTGGGTTCAGGGTTTGACACTGTTTTAATAAGAAGCTGTCAGAGGTTTTAATATTTTGTAGTCAACTATGTTGCTTGTAAAACCTGTCATGCAAATAAGGAATTATTGCAATAAACCAAATGAGAAACAAATTGTCCTAAAAGCAAACTAACCCTTTGAAATGAAAAGCAAGATTATTGCTGCCTTTTAAAAAACTACAGAATGAGGCCTCTTTCAGATAAACCCAATCACATTTACATATTTTTACCGGCTTTATATCTGCCTTGCTTCCTATCTTCAAGTCAGTGAGGAAAGTGCAATCTTTAGGATATGAATGGACAGAAAAGATAGCCTTTTATTTTTTTTTTAGTTCCTGTATGAATATAACAGAAGTGCCTGTGAAAAGGTTTTAGAGCTGTCTGATTGTATTGGAGTTTTCATTCTGAGGCAGCGTTCTCTAAGTGATTGTCTAGTAATGCTGTATGTTCACATGGAAACCTAGAGTCAAGCTCTCTGCTATAATTAATACCAGTAGGTAGCCCAACTTAACGCTATCTGAAACTGAATTCACAAGAAGGAGTTTGTTTAGTTCTTTTGGTAAAGAACATGAGAAAGAAAATACCTTACTAAATTTGTAAGTGGGCTCCAGAGACACGTGTCCACCCGTGGTCATAGGCTGCCGGTGATCACACAGGTTCCTGAACTCAAAAAGCTGAAAACACATATGACTGACTGCCAGCACTGTGCTCTCAGTCTTGTGGTAGCCAAGCTACCTCAGCTCTGCTGAGTTCCCTCAGTGGCATCCGTGAATGACACAAGAGTTTTCCATGCGTTGAGGCTCTGGGCTTCTTCCCTACAGACCGACTGCCCCTTCGTCTCTGCCCACAAAGCACCGCAGAGAACCAGACTTCTCTAACAGTGCTACCACAGAACTTTCGGGAAGCGGTTTCGAGCTGTGGAGGCACTTTCCCTTCCTTCTTACCTGGGAATCAGCTGGGAAAGACCACCCGGTCATGCTAAAGTAACATTCTTCTCCAAGGCAAATTCTAACCCACAGTTATATTTCTCCTACAGATAATATTCCTTTTAAATCCTCTTAACTTACACAATTATAGTTCATATCATTCAAGTTAATTTTTAAGTAACAAAGTTACTAAATATGTTTTTTAAAATTACTGAATAACCCCATATGCATACACTTTGGATTATATGCACACCATAGGTTCATGCTAATTTAGTTAAACACAAATGTATTCACAAGCATGCAAGTCTAAAAATGCCCTTTCAAGCACAAAATATTGCTATCATTACATATCTTATCACTTATAATCACATTCAGAATCTCTACCTGAGCTCTCAAGTGTGTTGGACAAAGGGAAAACTTACCTGTGGTCAGACCTATAGAACTGAAGTCGATAATTTGTGATTAGTTAATGGAAATGTGTTGACATATGAATTACAGTTGCAAGTTTAAGCATGTATGTTTCAGGCAACTATGGGTTGGAAATGAAAGGGGACAATGAATTGCATAAATGGGTTTGGTGATGCATGATAGCTGATATCCACTCAACTAATCTTGATTCAAAATTTGGATCGTAGGTAGAGATGTAAAAATCCACATGACATGAAACACTGCGAGGAATTTACTAACTTTTTTTTAAAACAAAACAAACAGGACTTTTAATGCATCTTTGAAATCTACTCTGTTAATACTAACCTTAGGATATGAGTTTACTATTATCTTGATATCTCCTATTTGTATTATTGCATCTCATATTCATAAAGACAGGTTTTTGGATGCTCAGCTCTGCACAAGTAACAACGAAATAACCCATGTCTGAAAGACTTGCCTAGATATAAAGCCCTAAGAAAGAGAATTATAGCTATGATTTTCAGAAATGATTTAATTTTTTGGATCAGCTCAATTTGAGTGCCTTAAAGGGATCTTGTTATGAAAGGATTTTGAATTTCACACGCTCTAAAAATATCGTAAATTGGATACCCAGAAATAGAGGCAGCCATAATCACTAGTGATCTTTAAAAATCACAGGTGTGGTTTCTCCATCAGCGTATGTCACTCTTACATGGGGTCATTGCTGAAAAACGGAATCTTAACCTCCCAGTTGCTTCTGGTTATGCACTCTCACTGCAATAAACATGCTGGCACTTGTAGTCACGAGCAAGCCAATCTGATGGAAATGTAAGCCTACAGAAAATGCAAGGTGATCTGGTTGACTGGGCAGCCACACAAGTGGTAATGACAGCACATGGGCATAGGCTGCCAGGGCCGGCAACAGGCCGGACAGGTCTTTCAGCACCAGCCTGAACTTACATTACCTTAAGAGACGATGTAACTGCACCCCGAGTCTGCGCGCCTTTGCTTCGTGTACTATGTAAGCAGTCTGCTGGGGCTTTGCCAATAAGCAGACAGAGAAATACAAACAACAAAATAAATAATAACCTTTAATAAAATAAATACTTTAACTTCATGTTAGAGTAAGAGAAGAGCAGAGGAGAAAAAGACTGGAAAGCTTACAAAAGAATGTAAACTAAGCATGCCCTCGCTTTAAGTTTTTGGTTTACAGATTGAGATTTACAGCGATTATGAGTTTAAACCAGCATCTCCAAGCTCTTTTTCAAATTTGTAGCTCTAAGTATTCTACAAATACCTACAAAATTCCATAAATCTTTCCATGAGGCAGCAAAGCATACCAGGAGCTAGTCACCTGCCAGTAGAAGGCAAGTACATCTTGAGGAAAACACAGCAGAATTAGTAAAACCTAGCAACACTGTAAATAATAGAAACCACAGGAAGAAATTAAGGTGGTTAAAAATAGTTACTGGAAATGAAATTTGGCCAAGACACGATGGTGTACAATCCTTTCCCCAATCTCAATTCTATTAAAAAATGCCAAGAAACTGTTAATGACAATCAGGAATGGGAATCTCCATTTGTCCCATCTGAGACGTATCTCCAGGGTAAGAAGCTTGCTTTTAAAAGGATTAGCTCTGTATTTATTCCCTCTGAGCCAGCAAAAGTTTTACCAATTATTTTAATTGGACCAGATCCTGAGTGTGTTTCTGAATAAATTACTAAACCCACCTCCTACTTTTCTTGGAAATGTCTCCATTGCCTTTATTCATCTAGTCCAGCTCTTCCCTGAGCTGCAACTCTGTCAAGTCTCACAAACTACTAGGGCAGGAGAGAACTGTAACTGTGGAACTCTGTTTTTGAACATTAACACATGCCGTATGGTAGTATATTTTTAAGCAGATAAACTATATAGCAAAAGTCACACTCACAAGATCAAATGTGGCTTTTGCAGTTTTTTCTTATTTTTTAAAGAAAACACAGCATATGATCACTGTTACGTTAAAATGCAGCCTGATTCAGCACTGGGCTGTATTGCCCTCCCTCCTATTGACTTCAAAATGAATAAGCTCAGCCCGGGTATTTGAGAATTCATTGCTGCTAAGACATATTCTGGCAGGTCAACACAAGCATTATTCATAGGCCTCAATTCAGTCTGTCATCTGAAATGAAAGGGAGCCTTTCTTTAAAAAGCTAAAATCCATCTTTAATTTGTTATCCTAGTAACTGTATCAAAAACTGTTTTAAAATAAATATTAAAAATGAGAGTGAGCTGAGGAGCAATTGAAACACAGTAAAATAGATCTGGAAGTCGCTGCAGGGCCACCAAGTCCATGCTCCAGCTATTGCAGGCAACCAGCTCATACAATCTTTTTCATAAATATATCAAGCTGTGTCTTAAAAGCAGCTAGTTTTATTTCTTCAGTTACTGCTATTGTACAGTTATTTGTATTTCTTCCAGTTTGAGTTACAAATTCATAGATTATACGCCAGAGGGGACCACTGTGATCAGCAAGGTCGACCTCCTGTATAACATAATCTGTAGGATTGCCCTGAATTCATTTAAGAAGCCAGTGATTTTGCAGCCATGAGGTTATTGGGGAAAGGGCACAAGAGCCATGGTATCAGTGTTAGACTGATGGGATTAATCAGCTCATGTTAACACACTGATTATCATATAGTAAAGGGAAATGTTTCAAAAGAATACTCCAGTCTGAAACATAAAGTGAAATCATTTGGACTTCCAGAGAGGTCATGGTTGAAATATCACAAAACTCTCTTTACTCAAAGCAGATGCTTATTAAGATTAATTTAGTGTGAAAAGTGAACCAGAATGCATATAAAAGACAATGCTTCCTCAATTATGTAATAGGACACCTCCTCATTATATTGTGTTCACTGAAGATGATGGTATTTTCCTAGGGGATGTATAACTACAGTTTGCCAAAGTCCCTCTCCCTCATTTTAGATTAAATATCAGACTGCAGAGCATGAAGCCAAGTGAAGAGAAACAAGAGAACTCAAATAAACATCAATTTAAATGAAAAAGAAAAGGCCTGTTATGTATGTTTTCTGAGTATATGTGTTCAAAATAGAAAGTTACAATGATGCCAGGATACAAAGAAAAATTACCAGCATTTAATATAAACAGAAATACCTCTTTCTCACATCTGTACATGGATTGAAATGAAATACAATATATAGGTGTAAATATTCATGTAACTTTACATAACTGGAACAACTTCTCTTTCTTGCCACCTTTTTTCTTTTTTTTCCTGTCTCTTTCTGTGAGCTCCCTCCAGTGTTCTCAAGGAAGTATTGAATGATTTCATTTTGGTATATTCCATTTTTATCACAGGAAGTACCATGATAAGAAAGATTGCATTCATCTAACTAAAACCACCTGCCTCAAAACTAGATGCCCAGTCTGAGCTGAAAGTCTAGTCTAAACTAGATTGTGAAAATAGACACTGCAAGAAGAAGATGCGTCTCACTCACCACATATGTCCCTTAGAATGAATGGCACACTTTGCCAGAAGGACTACTGGCTGTAGAGGTGGCTAGAGAATGATTTGAGACTGTGCACCAACTTTGAGTTTATTTAGAACTAAGGAGTATCAAGTCTTTCCTTCTTTTCCCCTTAGGGACTAACAAGAAGAATTTCTGCTCTAAACTGGAGGTCCATCAGTTGGAAAAGACAGACGACCAGGAAAGCCCGGGTGCTGACTCAGTCATCAACATGAAAAGAACAAGTTGGCTCTAAGACCCTATCAGGTAAGGTACATTCTGTATAGCCATAATAATGCCTTTGTACAAGTCTAAGCTGAAAGGCTAGGGGATATGATTACACCCTGGCAGAAAGCATTCAGGGCACTGAATCCACAGTAGGCTGTGGACACGCTAGCCTGCTTGGAGCCAGCTCAGGGATCTCTATACAGTGCTGCTATGCAGGCTGTAAACATGTCATAACTGCTCTAACACCTATTTACATCAAGTTTAACTCCTGCTTCTACCCAGATAAGCAAGAATAGAGTCAGACACTGTATTTTCTGTGCCTCTTCCACTGGCTTTGTGGAGTTACTAAATTGAGCTGATACAAATGAGAACAAAATTATTCCCTATAAGGCTAGTCTGCCTGGTTTATTTCTGCTGGCTTGTTTTTTGGGTCTGTTCACTGGCAGAATAAACCAATAGAAGCTGAGGCTGTTGCAATCCCTTTCTACCCTTTCTTCCTCAAGCTGTTTGTTCCCATCCCTTCCCTTGTACCCACACAGTGCTTTGTGCAACTGGGCCATGGAAAAGTTCAGGGAGCTTAGCTGTAATAAAACTAGGCAAATATTGTGAGAACATACATAACCGTAAAGTTATAAGGAACAGAACTAAAGAGAACTTAATTTTGAGTACTGCAATGTTAATTAATTTGGTGTCTTTACTGGTGCTTTATTTATTGTGAAAGCCACCACGACAAGCCACTGTACTGCTAATCTGCATGATATCCAGCAGATAGTGAGACATTGCCTAACCTCAGAAATGTCAGAATGGAGCTATGGAATTACTCCAGTCCTTTGTGGGTTTGGCAAACACTTTGTAGGATCTCTAGTGACATATGCTGGGCCTGATTCAAATCCCAACAACGGAAATGTCTTTGATTTGGCTTATTGTTATTTCTGACCCTATAAATGTGGGGAGCGCTCAGGCATTAAGAAA
The DNA here is from genome assembly GCA_035590195.1 of Aviceda cuculoides. NCBI lineage: Eukaryota > Metazoa > Chordata > Aves > Accipitriformes > Accipitridae > Aviceda > Aviceda cuculoides. The sequence continues at coordinate 33,949,267 of JAVJGG010000054.1, read as the reverse complement.
GATGTTGTTTCTCTGACACATCAGTTGGTCATTGCAGTTAACATCAAATGAAACAGAATGAAAATCCCAGTTTGATTTTTCCTCTTTTACTTTCAAAGCACTCAACATAAATTCAGTGTCCATCCAACCATCATGGTTTGTTATGTACACACTAGGATTTTAATTTCTTATGAGAAAAGTGAACAAAAATGGTCCATATTTCACAATTCCCTTCCTTATACCATTGTCTGTGCATAACTTCAGAGAAGCTTTTTGCTTTTTCTCTCCTCTTCTCTGTTAAAATTATTCTTTAAATAGGCTCTTTTTACATTTTAATTTTTCTACCCTTTTTGCATTTTTGTTCTACCCATCCTCCTGCAAGGGCCACCGCTACCACCACTTCTGCATGTTGTTAACATGGAATCAGTGGAAGATCACATTTCAATACAGTTCCTCTTTAATGCAAGACATTAGTATGCTCTGTACTGTGTTCCATGACTGAAGTTCATCTTAATATTTTGTAAAAGATTTTTTCCTTCTCCATTTTTATTAAGGGGTTGGAATTTTGGAAAGTAGCTAGGTTGGTTTCACTCCTAAACCCATGAGTCTTGAGAAATAAATTGAATCTGGACTATGTTATGGGGAACTGCTGTGTCTGCACTGCTTTTCAGTCTTCACAGTAGGATGGTTCCTGAAAACTGTTTCTTTTCAACCTTTCTCCTACTCTTTTCACAGTGGATATATCAACATTATTTTTCTTGGGGAATTTCTAAAGGATCTCATGCATATATACTTTTAACTCTGTGCGCTGCTAGTAACTCCGAGCCCATGGGACAATGTGAGCATCCCACATATACAATACTTATTGCATATAAATTTTCAAGCCAAGTCCTCTTGCATCCAATATGGTGGGCAGTGGTGTGCAAAATCCAGTCCTGGCTGGTTTGTGCTCATTTTATCCCATTTCTAAGGCCCCATAGGCTGACAGCCACATATGTAGTTGTTAGGGATATTCATGCTCTTCACTATCTGTATTAAATTATACTTGTAAGACCTCTATGTTGAGATTCCTTTGTGTTGGCTGCTGCTCAATTTAGAAGGGTTTGTCTACTCAGGGAAGGTCCTGAGCAGAAAACTAGGTTGTGAAGGTACTAGACACTAAACCAAGCACTACCTAAACCATCTGGACATTCCTGTGCTTAACCAAAGCTGCCTCTTAACATTCATCAGTGCCATTCAGAGAGTGTTCACAGGGCTCACTTTGTCTCAAATGGGTTATTGCCACATCAACATTCAGCTACATGGAGTTGTCTGTGCCCTGCCCCAAGACCTTCTAGTCTCATATTTGTTCTACAAGCTCTTAAATTTTTTTTGCATTACACTTTGTTCCCAGCTTGAATTTATTGTAAGATTTGAATTGGTATAGACCTTATCTGCATCTCTTCTACTTTTCAGCGTTCTTTTAAGCTTATCATACTTCTTTCCTCATTCTTAACTTCCCATTCTTCTAACTGCCATCATTTGCCTAACGAAGAAGCTCTTCGGATAGTAGTATGTTAAACTATAGAATATGCAAGTCTGCAAATGTTGCAGGTCTAGCAGCAGACATGTGGGATTCTTGTATATGCAACATAGAATTGGTCTGAGTATATGTTCAACTATTTTTTCAGGATTTCCAAAATCAGTGGGTTTGGAAAGTCTGAATACATTTTTCATTCATGAAATGTTTTTCTTAAAAATACATGTAATATGCATGCTACCCCTGGAGACCAAAATATAATGTTTTCAAGGCACATGAAAAATAACATCTTGGAGTAGTGACTGCGCAAGCCTTCCTGTATTATCTTGCTAATATGTTAGTGGCTGCTCTCAAAAATGACTTCACTGATGAAAATTAGAAGGTAATCCAGCTGTTTAATCAACTATGTACTAAGATTATCCAAGCATATGGGAAACAATGCCTGTTGTTATTGTGTCTATATTTTTTGTTGTTGAAAAAACCCCTCCATTTTATTGCTCTTTCTTTTTTGCCTGTTAGACAACGCATGGCCTTGTTCATATATGCAGAGGCCAAGCTTCTTTCTCAACTTCTTAGACAAATGTTGACTGATGTTGTTGAAGAACTGAGAAAGGAGAGTTTGACTTTGAGAGTCTCTGCGGTAGCATTGCTGCAGAATTCAGTAGACTGAACTGCTTCGCGTAAGTGCCAGATGTATTCTTTTCCTGCAGAGTTTCATAGAAGAAAACATCCGGTCTGCAAGAGTCTAGGAGGGTATGGGAAGTTCTCAAACCAGAGAGACTTTGAACGAGCTAAAATCTCTTCAGCAAAATTTAAGACAAAGAACACTGTCTCTATTGGCTTTTTCCAGGTGTATATGCTGGTTGTGGGAAATGACTGCCATGGGTATTAATGGCTTTATTTATTCTAATTATGACAGTCATAATGATGACTCACTCATTCAGGTGTTCAATGTCAGGGCAGAGCGAGGACCAGCTGCTCACTCAGGGACAGGGAGCTGGGTGCCACACCACAGCCAGCAAAGCAGACCCTCGCCGGTGGAGCCTCTGCCACTGCCCCAGAGCAGCCAGGGACACCCCCAGCCCAGGGCATCGGGCACCTCCCTGACATCAGCCCACAGGAAGGTCATGAGGGAGGCCCCAGAAGAGGCTGGCCAGGGACAGTCAAGGCTGTTGATGAGCCCTGACACCCAAAACTCACTGAAATCAAGTGATGTACAAACACTTTGAGTGGGATTCAGATCTCCTTAGGAGTTCAGATCCTAACTGCCTTTGGGGAATCTGACCTAAGGCTTTGATTCTAGGCTTTCTCTTAGCTACCATTGTGTTGGATCCACTAGTCAGGTGCTATCCAAGTTAGATGATAATCTGCTTAAAACACTAGCAGCAAACCGAGTTATTAGTTGCACAAATACATCTGCTGTAACTACTGCTGCTGTTGTATCAGTCAAGAAGCAGCCATGATAATAAGGCCAAAAAACCCTAATATACACTGTACTATAAGGTTCAAAGCCTTGTAGGATAAGAACAGATCTGCAGGTTTACAATTTGAGTTGTGAGCCAAGAACTGAAGAATTTACCCTCTGAAGTCTGTTGCTTTGGAAAGTAACATTTACTTTGGTGTATAGGTTAAGTATATAACCCAAAATGTTCTTTTTTATAAAACCTTGCCCTATAAGGTAATGTTTTTCTGATGAAGACCTACGATTTTCTTCCTTACTTGGAATTTCACCTGCTTTTTACATACAATGTCCAAAGGCAGGGACAGTGTTTCCATTTACATGAGGAAGAATCAGCACTCCTGAGGATTATTCTTGCATGGAGTAGCCAGCTCTTCAACATTTCCATAGTTCAAGCTTAATTGCATTGGACACACACACATACACACACATACACTTCTTTGATGATGTAGTTTTGATAGCATATATCATGTTAGGATTTACATTACAACTAAAGAATGGTTTTATACATAACATCTCTAAGAATTAAACATGCTTCTGAACAATCGGAAGATCAAGTTATCTTTTTTTCCCCTGAATTTCTATTGTTAGACATCATATACAGAGGTATATTTTAAGGCAAAAATACATTTTACACAAGGGGCTTTATTTTTTTTAAATTATTTTTGGTGCAAATTTTGGTGTGATGGTCTAGTTTTAAGAGGAATAACAGAACCTTGATGTTACTGCCAATTGAACTGGTTTCTAGCAGTCAGTATTTGTTGACACAGACAATACGAGTTGCTTATTGCTATGCAATTCATACCCATTCTTTTCACAAAACTTTGTTTCATTGTACACAGTGACCATACTTCCTTTGTATAGGTTGTACTGTCTTCCAATCCTACTTTTAAACACCAAAGTTTTCTTTACACATCCACAAAGTTGTTCTATTTACTTTGAGTTTAAGCCAATAAGCATGCATGCTATTGGCTTAAAAGTTTAAAGTCATCAAATACAGCTTCTCCCCTTTTGTTTGTCTTGATTACAAACGTGCACTGTAAGCAAATTGCTTTCCTTTTGATATTTTGTTCAGTTTGCAACACTGCCATCACATAAAGAAAGTAATTTGGTTTATGCCAGAAAAAATATAAAATGTATAAAATGGCCCGCATGCAGTTTTCTATTGTTTGTGCCAAATTAGGACCTTTGTAGCTGGAGTGCATTGGAAGGGAAGACATTCAGAAGACATTCCTTTTTGTCTACCTCTCTCTCACACAAAAGGTAATTACAATTTGAGGAGTTACCTGTCTCTGAGTGGAGATGAACCCCACTGGCCATCTTTAATGGGCACATTGATTGATAACCACAGGGAAACATGGACTCCTTTTCACTGGCAGGTTTGCCCAGGACATTTTACTGGACATGCCTGTTCAGCCGGTACACCAAGACCTGATGATCCACACGTTGTCCTCACACTGTGCACAAAACTGTTGTAAACTTCTAATTCCTCCCTTTCCAGACATGCTCTTGCTGAGGCATGACAGAGTGTGCAGTGCATGTGTTCTTACAGATTTACCTGCATTGCTTCTGGTGGGACTGTAGTCCTTTGTGTTTTGGAATTTTACTCCAACCTTAAAATCTTAAATTTCAAGGTTAGTCTTTTTAGCAATTACAGGAAGCTCCAGCATGTACTATTGAAACCTATCTGCTCCAAAGTAAGCTTTAAACTTTCAAAACAAGGTGGCTGTGGAAGTGCAAATAACTACTGAGTAGATGCAGTTACTGTATACAGGAAGCTAGGATCAAGTTCAAATAAAAGCTCTGGGCACCACTTCTTAGCAACTGATTTTAAAGCAGTTGTAATCTTCAAAGCTATCTATTTATCTCTACAGCAGAGGCCCTGGGTATTATATACCTAATGAGTTAGACCATTTGAGCAACTTTCTTTCACATTAAAAAAGTACTTTAACTTTTTCCTTTGCCAGATTAACTGTTCAGTCCATTTCTGACGGATGAGATCACCTACATGGAATTTTAATACCGTGTTTCTTTTAAAATGTGTCTCTGTTTATTTCCTTGTGCCTGAACGGAAGTTTTAAGACTGTCGAGGTTCAAAATTGGTTGTGTAATATTACTATTACTGCTTTGGGGTGTTTTTCAGTAACTACTGGTCGCATACATAAAGCACAAATAAATAAGCAAAAGTAGAAATAAAGACATGATCTTGTTCCCAAAGAATTCCCAGCTAAGGTCCTGATCCGGTAAAAGGGTTATGTGCTTAACTGTATGTGCCATGTGTGGTTCCACCGACCTCAGTGGGAGTATTCGCAGGATTCACAGTGGTTTAGTATATGTATAAATATTTGCAATGTTAGGAGGAAAACAGTAGTATGTTAAAATTTACTTTGCTTTAATGAGCTGTAGCTTCTTTTTTCATCCAAAAATATACAGAGTATTCCAGTTATTTTAAAGTACCTAAATTTCATTAGAAAATGAGGAAACATCACATAGGCACCAATAAGTTGTTTTTATTAAAAGGAAGGGAAGGTGAAGTTCAAAATTTCAAAATAAATTTCATATTTCTACAGTTTAAATGTAAAAAAGCAGCACTCCAATAGCAAAAATCTATAGATTCTTACCCAATGCCCACTTAAGTGGGAATACTTAAAGGGAGTGTAAATGATACCTTCATTAAATGTTGGAACAGGCTATATAGCTGAATATGCACAAAATCAGAGGTTAATTCTAGCACTTATGTTTTCAGGAGCATAGTACTGTGGGCCACGCTGTGAATTTCTTATTTCTATTGGCAAGAAGTTACCTGTGCAAGTGCCTGTGAAATAGCATGTTTGTGGAGTGAGGCATTAGTTGCTGTAAGGATGGCAGAACCACAGCATATGAAAACCACCCTAACACGTAGCATTGGTGAACATCTCAGAAGTGTCTTCAGGGAGTTTCAGACTGAGGGTGTCAGCGTGATCAAGACATTCCTGCAATTTTATTGTGTGCTTACTTTGGTTTTGGTAATGCAAAGAAAATAAGCAATTTTAGGAAACGTACCTGAAAGTATCTGATTTACTATGTGTAAATGCTACATTGCTTTATTAAATATGTCCTTTGCTGAAGTATCTTTACGCTGAATTTCTTGATCTTGAAAGAGTAAAGGCATTTGGCTCAAGGTTCAACCAAATACTGCTGGCATTTCTGGAATGAATATTTTAATCTCCTTCCTTGTCCACTTTTTTAATACCTTGAATATATTTTCACGGTAAATCCAGCACCGAGGACAGGGACTTAAAACGGCCTATTCCTTTAATTAGAAATACATATCTGTACCACAATAAAAACACAATTTAAAACAGAACAATAATAAGAAAGTATGAATGAATACTAACCACAATGTAACTCTGAGGGAACCACTAACCTATAGCTAAGGCTGAATTGATGAGAATTGAACTGAAAGCGGAGTAGTAATCAACAAGGGAAGAAAGCCTGCTACTCTGGAGCAGATAGGAAAAATAGTTGTGGTTGATTAAGTTCCATTCCTCTGGGGAGAGGCAGGATTTTGAAATTGTGTTCTTTGGAGACCAGCTTGAGGAATGTGCTTCTTGTCAGTGAGAGCACAGTTAAAAACTACATGGTATCTGCTGGATCCCAGAGCATTACACGGCATATATATTTGTGTGTGTGTGTGTGTGTGTGTGTGTGTGTGTGTATATTAAAACCACCATATATATAAAACACCACCAGTGGTTATTTGGTCAAAAGCTTTCCCCTCTGTGCCGCGCAGTTCCGCGTAGCCAGTCTCCTGCACAGAACATGGTAACAAAGCTGCCTCAACAAGGAAGGTTATTCCACAAAACTTTCTTCAGGACGAGGTCACAGACAGCGCCGCGTGGTGCCGGGCTGCCCGGTACATCCGCCAGGTACCGGTCTGCCACTGTCCCGCCGCCGGGGCACCTGGCAGGTCAGCTGCGGACCCGGCAGGTCGGCATCCCGGCTGGGAAAGGTCCCGGCTCCGCGCTCCGGGGGTAACAAGGCTGCTCCACACGTACGGCTCGGGCACACCTAACGGGACACACGCACGCGTGACCGTTTCCTGGGGGAGTCTCACAGCAGCGCCAGCCCCCGCCGCCAGCGCGGATCGGCTCACGCGTGTTAATTAAGCAGCTCCCATGCCCCTGCCCTTCCCCGGCTCAGTTGCCAGGCTAAAACTTGGGAGGCCGCGTGGAACAGCACCACCTGGCGACACCTGCCACGCCGCCGCCACAGACGTCAAACTTTTGCCGGAATGGAACTTCTACTGCGCGAAGTGGCTATGAGATAGGAGGAGGCAGTGGCCAGGCGCAGGGGAGCCGCGTACGGCCCGGCCGCCTCGGCGGGCGGGCGGGCGAGCAGGGAGGCCGGCGCTGGGTTCGGCTGACGAGAGAGGCGCCGCGAAGGCAGCCGGCAAAGGCTTCTCCGCGACTGGAGCACCCGGCTGCCCGCAGCCGCCCGGGCTCGGCCCGTTTGCGCGCCCCGCCGCGGCCCAGGCGGGCTC
>JAVJGG010000054.1:33919214-33940853 GCA_035590195.1 Aviceda cuculoides | reverse complement strand
CTGTACGCTGCCTTTAGGTTTTTTTTTTTTTTTCCTTCTGTCACGCAGTGTGGCTGCGAACTGCCAGATTATACAAACTACATGTGAAAAGGTAATCGGAACGTTTTAAAACTTGAAAAGGGAAGTGCAGAGAAGTTAAGGAATTGCAGAGCTGAAGGCTGACCAGCATTAATAATAGTCCTCAGTCCGCAGTCGTGCTCTAAAAACAAATTCTTTGCAGATTGTTGTCCTCCATACCGAGAAAAAGGCAGGGGAAAAAGTCTGATACCAAGGCAGGGTTTGAATAAGACACGTTTAATAAGGTATTGGACCGTACTTTGAAAACCTAAGAGAAAAAGACTGCTCAGTACACTCTGAGGAGACAGGCTTACAGAACACATATGCAAGTTTAGGACTAAACAAAGAATGCACAAGTAACCTTGTTCTGCTGTTTTCTAACTTTTGAATAATTTGATTTTCAAGCACAGATATTAATGTCATGTTTCTGTGCTCATTGTACTCTTCCCAATTCTGAGAGAGAGTACCTAGAAACTAATGTGTTTTGTAACAATTGATGTTTGATGTTCAGTAGCTCAGTGATTGCTTTGAGGCCTAAGCAGAGGGTGTTGAGTTGGGTACCTGTTAAATGAAAGTATAATTATTAATCATTGCAAAAAGTTGATTTAAGTGACTTGTCAACTGTGTCTTGTATGGTAGGCATCTATCTGCAGTGATCAGACCAGTCCATAAAACTACATTCAAGATCTTTGTCCATGAGATCTGCCTTTCTTCCCCCACTGCATCTTCCAATTATAACTAACGACAATCCACATTCTGCAGTGTTAGAGAGAACAGGTTCCTTAAGTCTTACCCCAGAACAGGGCAGCTTTTTAAATTTTTAACACAATTTGTGTGTGTGTAAATTCCTAGAATTCTGAAAAGGATTGAAATGTTATCACAGTGCATCTTGTTGACGTTTATCTGCATCATCAACACGGCTGCAACTTTTAAATCTGCCATTCAGAACTCCAGCACTTGGCCTGATGCTGAGGGGAGGTTGTTACCCTCTAAGGGTTTAGGACTAGATGGTGTTTGGATGCTTTGCCAAAGTGTTTCACAGTTATTTGTGGTAGCAGAGGAAGCAAGAGGAAGTCCAAGGTTTTTGGGTTCCATTCTAGGTACTCTTATAGCCACAGACTTATGTTCATTCCCTCCAAAGGTTTTTACCTTCTGCCCCATTGCCTCCGGTACTGTCTCTGCACTTCATTTCTTTCTTCTCGGTTTCAGTGTCTGTATTACAAATAATTTATAGCCTCAGACTAGGCTCACACCTGCTTCTTCCTCCCTCCTAGTCTTTTCACTCTTTTCACTTCCTACCACCAATGCTCCCTTGCTTTTGCTTCCTCCCAGTTTTGGTTTTCTTTCTTAAGTTCTGTTCATACACAAGCCTAGCCTCGCCTTCATCATCTTCTCACTGCCCAGCTGTAGTTCTGTGCACTGATGGTGTACTATAGCTACGTCCTTTTCCTTCTGCCTAAGTCCTTTGTTCCCCCCTGTTTACAGCTAGTATTTCCTGTTGGTGCCAACCTTCTCTCTGAGCTCCTTGTCCTTTCTGAGTTTCTTCAGGGCACTGTCCAGGCAACAGAAAGAAGGACAAAGATGTTGATAGAAGTATCTTGTTTAACTGCAAGAGCTTCAAGTGAAATAAACAGCTAATGCCAATGTGGATGAGCTGAACAGTCTGTCTGTGGGGGATGGTGGGTTTTAATTAATGGTACTTGCATAAACAATGACTTTGGAGAAAAAGCCAAGGCTAAAAATGTGTTGCTGAAGCACGTCTGAACATAATTTCTGTCAACATGCTGATCAGTGAGGAGGATGAGATGGATTGGCCTTGCTCTGTTCCTGTAACTTAGTTACATTTGTGACAGTGAGCCAACAACCTGCCAGACCAGAGACCACCATTTTAATGTGTGAATAAAACACTGAAACTGCAGCTAGAAGAATAAGCTTTGTAGTAAAATAAATTGTGATTTTAATTGCTTGTTTCAGCCAAGTACAGTTTGGTTTGATTACGTATGTGTCAAAAGCTCTTTCAAATACTTTGTTGTAGCCTTGCAATTAAAAATTTAGCTGCTTCTACCAAGACTATGCAACTCAGCTTGCAAATGTAATCTTTGATAGATGCATTAATTCTTTAAGATACATCTTTTTTTAAAAGCTCCCCAACAGCTAGTGAATTCTTCCATGTCTGTGTACAGTTGTTTTTTTTTTTTTTTTTTTTATTGTTTAATCTGAGGAACATATCAAATGGTTAATTAGTGTTGTCTTTAAAACTTCTGAAGGATACTGGTCAGAATCCATATAGGGTAACAGTGAAGACCCTGAATAACCTACACCTAGTCACCAGGTTCCTTATGCCTTATTTGGTTGCAGAATAAAATAGTTTCAGTTGGAAGGGACCTACAGTGATCATCTAGTCCAACTGCCTGACCACCTCAGGGCTGACCAAAAGCTAAAGCATGTTATTAAGGGCATCGTCCAAATGTCTCTTAAACACTGACAGGCTTGGGGCATCAACCACCTCTCTAGGAAGCCTGTTCCAATGTTTGACCATCCTCTTGGTAAAGAAATGCTTCATAATGTCCAGTTTAAACCTCCCCTGGCACAGCTTTGAACTGTTCCTATGTGTCCTATCAGTGCGTACCAGGGAGAAGAGCTCAGCACCTCCCTCTCCTCTTCCCCTCCTCAGGAAGCTGTAGAGAGCAATGAGGTCGCCCCTCAGCATCCTTTTCTCCAAACTAGACAAGCACAAAGTCCTTAGTTGAAGATCTCCATTTGGCATGCAGATGTGGAAATATTGAAATACTTGCACAGAGTCTACACACAGACCTACTCCTTTCAATGTTATATTCTGGGTAGGTTTGCCTAGTTTCTTGCAGGTAGAGCTATGCTGATGCTGCTTGCGCTCCAAGCTGTGTGAGGGGCAGCCAGCCCTGGTCCAAACACGCGGCAGCACAGCTGGAGTGCGGGGCTGGGCTGGGAGTTTTGCTGTAGGATCTGAGGACTGTGGAAATGTTTATTTTTTTTTTTTTTGTTTTGGTCATCTTTGTATTGTAGGCAGACTCTAAGTGGTGTTTAAGAAGGAAGACGGAAGGTGCTTAGCATTTGGAGAAGAAGCTGGCAAAGTTGTAATAGTTCCTTATTTTCTGTTGAATTTCATTTTTCTTTCCTAAGAAAGCTCTATGCCTGTACAGTAGGCTTCTCTATTTATGGCAAAGTTTCATTGCACCTGGGAGATAGAGTTATTCTCAAACTTAACATGATTTTTTAGGTGGATTGAAGTAGGCATGGAGAATGTGGAATATAAGAGCTCTGACTTGAATCAATACTGCATGGGGAAACCAGTTTAGAGATGGGGGGGATACGTTTTGTGTGCTCTTGGTATTTTGTGTTAGTCACAAAAAATACTTCAACATTCTGTATTAATTCGTACTTTTTCGAAGCTGACTGTTTTATGCTCAGGTATACTATATTGCTGCAGTCTGTGTGGAGCTGATGAAGGTTTTTATGTTAGAGACTAAGTTGGTGACACAAGGATGTTACGAGGTTATCTAAAACCATTGCAATGTTAGTTGCAGAGACTGCTGTTGCTGGTGATATTGTTAAACTGTGACAAAACTGATCTGTTTGCTTATGGATGCTCTTCTAAATCAAAGAGGAATGTTATGGCCGTGATCTTTTGAAAGGATTTTCTTTGCCCCAGTGTTGACCCATCACTGTTTATTTGGTTTGGGTTTTCTTTGGTCTGTCAGCTGCATTGTACAACCACTGTGGTGTCTGATGTGTAATGAAAGATGACTAATGCTGTATGTATGGTGAATGTTTTTGGCATCTTTCCACCTGTTCACCAGTTACATATTGACTAGGACGAGGTAATAAATGGTTGTTGAGGGATTCCCTACAAGAAAGCTACAATAACGGTGACAGACTTGCCATTGCTTGTAATTTATAAAAGACTGTTAGACTTCATTATGTATGTGTTAGTGGTTTTTGGTCAATTAAAACAAAAGCAATTTTTTTTTTCCTTAGACTTTTACAGTGACATGGCTATTTAAAATGTGGTATACAGGGATATTAAAGTTTGCATTTCATCATACTTTTACAAGCTTACATAGTTGCTGTCAGTTGACCCTGGCTGGATGCCACCTGCCCACCGAAGCTGCTCTATCACTCCTCTCCTCAGTTGGACAGGGGAGAGAAAATGTAAGGAAAGGCGCGTAGGTTGAGATAAGGACACTCGCCAATTACTGTCATGGGCAAAACAGCTCAATTTGGGGAAATTAGTTTAATTTATTACCAATCCAATCAGAGCAGGAAAATGAGAAAATAAAAACTAAATCTCAAAACACCTTCCCTCCACCCCTCCCTTCTTCCTGGGCCCAACTTCATTCCCAAATTCTCTACCTCCTCCCTCCCAGCAGCACAGGGGGACGGGGAATGGGGATTGGGGTCAGTTCATCACACGCTGTCTCTGCCTCTCCTTCCTCCTCAGGGAAAGGACTCCTTACTCTTCCCCTGCTCCAGCGTGGGGTCCCTCCCATGGGAGACAGTCCTCCACGAACTTCTCCAACATGGGTCCTTCCCACGGGCTGCAGTTCTTCATGAACTGCTCCAGTGTGGGTCCCTTCCCTGGACTGCAGTCCTTCAGGCACAGACTGCTCCGGCGTGAGTCCCCCGCGGGGTCACAAGTCCTGCCAGGGAACCTGCTCCAGCCTGGGCTTCCCACAGGGTCACAGCCTCCTTCAGGCATCCCCCTTCTCCGGTGTGGGGTCCTCCCCGGGCTACAGGTGGAGATCTGCTCCCCCGTGGACCTCCCTGGCCTGCAGGGGGACAGCCTGCCTCACCATGGTCTTCTCCACGGGCTGCAGGGGAATCTCTGCTCCGGTGCCTGGAGCATCTCCTCCTCATCCTTCTGCACTGACCTGGGGGTCTGCAGGGCTGGTTCTCATTCTCACTCACTCTGCTGGCTGCTGTTGCGCAACAACTTTTTCCCCTTCTTAAATCTGTTCTCCCAGAAGCACTACCACCATCCCTGATGGGCTCGGCCTTGGCCAGCAGTGGGTCTGTCTTGGAGCCGGCTGGCATTGGCTCTGTTGGATACGGGGGAAGCTTCCAGCAGCTTCTCACTGAAGCCACCTCTGTAGTCCCGCTGCTACCAAAACCTTGCCATGCAAACCCAATACATTGGTTCCTTGGTATGGTATCAGATTTGACATTAAGCTGAGTTAATGTGCTAAGTTATTGAAGAATTTTAAGGATTAGGGCAGAATTATTTAATTAAAAAAATTGGGCTTGAAGTAAGTGCTCAGTGACAAACATAAGCAGTTCAGATATGGCATAGGACCAGTTTGTGTGACACTTGTTCACAGCTTTACCATGGTCTTAAACCTGCAGTTTTGGTTATTTTAAGATTGTCGGTTTTGGAAAGTGTTTGGCACTTGAACTTCTGTCTTAGGACAATCTTAGGAAATCTGACTATTTAAGCCTTTCCTGTTACTTTTTTATGGCAGGTGTGAGCTACTGGGACTATAACTTGTCAAATATGCTTGCTTCTTAGTTATTTGAAAATATTGAAGGAATGAGAACTTTTTTATCACTGCTGACTGTTGAATGTGTGTTGGAGAAATGGAATCAGGGCTGATACAGCCTATTGACAGAAATAAAGATAAATTAATGGTCAAGCAGAATTTCATGGTGTGCTTGATTGCAGGCATGAATGAAATTTTGTGTTTTGCAAGGGAGATTTTCTTCTTTAAGGTTTTGTGAAAAGCTGAAAAACAAAGTGTTGGAGCATGAATTCTTCAAAAGCAATACCAGACATATCTGAAAACATATCCTTGAGAATGGAAAATTTGAAAGGTTAAATGTTTCTAAGTCTTTAAATGCAAAATTTCAGAATGATCAAATGTCTGTGTTTGAAGCTGTTGAATGCATAAGGATGCCAGATTCATAAGGCTACAACATCTGTTACTCATATAACTTTTGTGTATGGATTCTGTAGGATGATTAACCGATTCTTCAAAAAAATCAGTATGATAGGCCAATATTCACATCAAAAATATGCTTGGCTGCTCTGAACAAATATGTAATGAGGAGGAAAAATCCCCACATAAAACTTGTCTCCAAAACTAGTTCTTGTGAAAGCCAGAACAAATGACATTGTGTATAAATTTTGAGCAAACCTTTTAATTACAAGGCCACCTGACTTTTGTAGAATACTGCTCTGGATACACAGAGGTTAGCGGTGGCTTTTTTGTGTGGTGTTTTTTGTTTTGTTTTGTTTTTTCTTTTTTTTAATTTTACATACTCTGAGTAAAACAGCTTTTCATGTATGCCTGTGCAAGGCCAACATACCTTGTTTGGATGCAGCCCATGGGATAATTGAAAATAGCATCGCTATTAGAAGAGGTGGAGAGCTGATGTTTTGTCCTTGGTCCCAAACATGGGATCCTCCTGCACATCTTTGCACAGTTTGGTATTTAGAGCATTCTTGTAGGAGAAAAAAGGGGTAGAGGTGTTTGTATATGGTGTTTACAATGGCTTAATCTTTGCCCCTGTCACTGCATTAATAAAGCCTAAAAAAGCATGGGGAATGCCCAAACGAGTAGCTGGTCCCCCAAATTGACCACGTAGGACCACCTTGAATAGCATGACATAATTACTGACATAGCACAACTAAAAGTGAGTGTTTTTAAACATACATACTTTCTGATCCCTTTCAGGCTATTCAGGATCGTTTGAAGAGGTACCAAGAATAAAATTCAGCCATCAAAATTGTGTAATGGGTCTGGTTACAGTATATGATCAGTAGTCAGTACACAGCGCTAATAGAGAAAGACAAGTCTGCACCCTCACTGGAAAATTTCTAGGGGTTTACAAATCAAAAAAGGTTTGAAAAACATTACTAGGTGATTAGATCTAGACCTCAAACAAAGGATTCCTTGTGCTTAATACCATTTTAGTATCATAAGAAAAAAGAGTTGGCTTGCAGATTGGGACATACACAGGCTTTTCCACTGCCTACTTTTGGGTATATTGTAGCTTTGGTAGTAGGCAGGTACCAATCTGCTGATGCAGGGAGCAACACCATCCCTGTTATAAAAAGTAAAAGTTATATGAAATAAAACTGCCAAGTATTAAATGTTTTATTGGAATATGATGATAACTACTATGCTGCTGCTTCCGAGTCAAGTTCAGCTTGGTGTCTCCAGAATGTATCAAATTATATCTAAGCTTTTTAAGAGTGAGAAATATCCAAAATCATGAAATAGCCAGCTTGCTATATTAACTTTTTATAGGATGGGATGTGTATTTGCCAGGTCTAGAATAGACCTGAATGGGGCTTAATTCTAAAAATTTGCATATCCAAGAGTGGTAGCATTAAAGTCCATGGCAGAACACAGGCAGTGCATTGAAGACTGCATGGTCATGTGGTGATCTACTTCTCTAGTACTTGAAGAGCTGATACTAACCAGTGCTGTGAGGGAAATGGCCAAAAATGGTTAAAATGGTGTGCTTTAATGTTTTTGGCTTTGTACTCAAACTAAAAAATTCTAACCTGATTTACTAAGGTTAGTTTATATGACCGTTTTGACTCTAATGATTACATAAGAATAACTCCCATGAGAGAATATTTGGATGCAAGGGAAATATATAGTGCTTACGGTAGAGCCAATTATAGCCTTTATTAGAAATTAATGACTGTGCCAAATTTTGGACAGCAAGTGATATTTCAGTTCACTTCTTAAGTTTTAATGAGAGGTAAGTTCTAATAAATTGGGCCCATAGCTAAGGTAATTAGAATTAATTCTGACTTCTCCCATGTACAGTTATTAACAGTCACTTTTTTCCTCAAAGTTCACGGATAGTGCCTCATTTTGTACTTGTTTACATGCACATGGGTTTCCCTCCTCCATTTTCTAGGCAGAAAATATGATTCTAAATTATACTTTTTCAAATGGGGACTTACAGTGTACTGCTTTCTAATATTTCAGATTTATCTCTTCCCCTCTGCAATTGATGGTTAATGTTACTTTTTTATTATGAGCATTTATGGTTTTTACTTCTCACTTCCTTCATCCTTGTTAGAGAAGAAATTTAGCCCAAGAGGTGGAAGGGAAAGAAGTTGATAATTTTAATTAGTAGAGGAGAAACACTTAAAAAGCCGGTTAAGGAAATAGCAGAGGAAAGTTGGTTGGTTTTGGTTGGTTTTGGTTTTTTTTTTTTAAAGATTAATAGAGAGGAATGAAATGCTGACCTTGTTTAATGCAAAAGGATTAAATGCTAAATCACTAATGTTCCCCATGTGATGCCTCTGATTTTAGCAAAACTCAGACCAGTAATGGTGGTGAGGGTATAGGTTGGCCTTGGGGGAACTTGGGGGAAAGAGTTTTGAACTCTTTTGAATTCATTGCAGGAAGTGTCCGTGCAAATGTCTGTTGTTGTGTGGTGGTGTGTCCTGCCCCCCCCCCCATTTGTTTGTTTGTTTTTAAGTACATTCTTAACTCCATGGGAATTATTTTCTATCACTGAACAGCAGGATTGAAAGTGGGTTTGGGAGACAGCTTTCCTTAGTCGCATGTTGGTTTTGTTTTGACTAACTGGACCTCATGTGGTGCTGAGGAGTCCAAAAGTATCCAAGGCTGCAGTTCCTATTTTGAGGATGCTGTCCTCACCCTCACCTGCTTCCAGGTTGGTCGTGGGAAGTTCTTTCCTGACTTACAGTTGTTGGAGGAATTGTTATATCGTGTAGCTGGTCACCACAAACTCTTTCCTGACTGTGGTTGTCCATTAAACTGACACCTCCTATGAGTTCTTGATTTGTCATCTTGCCACAAATAAGGATAAAATTTACGGAAGTTTTTAGTGCATATGGAAGCAGAAGAAAGCTGGGGTGTTTATCTTGTGTAGCCTCCTTCTTTTCTTAAACATCGGTCACATTAGCATGACATCTGAAGAAGGACAAAGGCAGGCTGGGGCAGGCTGGTGGGTCCTGTGGTGTCTGAAAAGCTGGAGAGATACAATGGAAAAGAAAGACAACAGAAAGTGAGCAGGCTTAGCTGGAAGAAAATAAAATGACGTAGGCTGGAGAAGAGATGGTCTAACATGAGAGGTAGATATATAGGTTAAAAAAAAAAAAAAATACCAGGAAATGATACAGAGGTTATAATAGAATACATCTAAACAGAAAAGAAAGTAAGAGAAATGGAAGAAGGAAGAGTGAGAATGAAACTTAATATTTACAGGTCAGTGAATTTAATTGATGCGTTTATGCTTTTTACTGTTTCTCTGAGTTCTTTATCAAGGATTTTGGAGCAAGAACAGCTCATTATTTTGAGTACTTTGACACACTGTCATTACGAGAAGCTTTGGGCTCTATATTTATATTTTTTTAAAATACAATCTCTTGTTTGGGACAGAAATTAGCTTAAAAATAAGCAGATTCAAAAGAATACCAGTGTGATTTGTTAGAGATTTAACTGCTGGGATTTATTTTTCCAGGTATTAGCAGTGAGGCCAAAATAAAGCTAATCTCTCTGGAAGTTAGTAACTTTAAGGTTCTGATTCTCCTCCTCCTCCTCTTTTTTGAGAATAGCACAAGTTTGGTGGATAGTAGCCCAGAGAACTTGCCTGTGACTCTTCCCAGCATCCCGCAGTTGTCATTTTCTATGTGCATGGCTTGTTAAGTTAGGTGGAGAGGGGTGTTCTTGGACATTCGGAAAGTACTACTTTTGTTAGCTTCTGCTAAATCTAGACTTGGACTAAGGAGTTTTCTTCTCTTGTGACAATTAGCGAACAGAATTTCCAAGTCGTCACACATTCATTGCTTTGAACTCTGAAGTCTATTGAAATATTAATAAAACAGGGAGATATTGTAACTTAGAATGCTAGCTATGCTTCACATGTGTGATCAGCAAAAAAAGTTTAAACTGTTTTAATCTCGGGGAACAGCGATTTCAAAGCATAAAGGTTTTGCAACTTCTCACAAAAATCGGTTACAAATCATTGCTTTCAACAGGTAGTACTGACACTTGTGTTTCTGCTAATCAGGGCTGGCTTTGGTCATCAGGATTAGTTATTGCTGTAATGCTGAGCTGATTCCTTGTGATTTTTGGTAATAAGTGGATTAAGTTTTTTCGTGTTTCACCATAGACAAAAGGATATAAATTTTCAGTGAAAGATTATGTAATTACATGCTCTGTCTTTGAAACTTCAGACCACTATGCTTGAAAATATTTTTCAGGCTGGCAAATACTAAAACTTGGTATGATGGCTTCAGCAGTGAAAGCAATTAAAGGGTAAAAAGTGGAGGTATGAATCGTTTTCAGCAATTTTGGGAAAATGTTCTTTAATGTTGAAAATGTTACAATGTGATATGATAGCACAGAATTTTAAATTGTAGATACTTTCTTGAAAATGCAAGTTTTCTGACTTTAGGTGAAAGCTTTCTGTCTACCAAAAAATGACATTTTATAGTGATCTGGTACCAGCCTTGAGGTGTGCGTTGTCCTTTTTTACCCTTTCATTCTGACTCTGCCTTCCCTTTTGATGGAGGATGGTGAGAGCAAGAGAAAAGCGGATGTACTGCATCTGCTCATATTTAAATTTATTCCATTTCCTTAGGTATTGTCCAGCATTTGAAAAACAAGCAAACAAAACAAAAACCAGATACAGTTAAATGTGATCCAGCTTCCTTTCAATCTTTTGCTTTTCCACTATTAATAGATTGCTTGGCCTTTTCCACTGAATATTTCCTTTTTTGGTTGAATTTTAAACAGTTTTGAATGTGGATGTAATCTCACTGATTCTAAATTGGATATTTCATTTCTGTAGTACCAGATGCAACTGACTGGTGTTTCCCGTCTCTCCACATCTCAGTTGGGTAGCAAGTGTGAAATGGGTTTCAAATGAATGTTGGTGCCAGTTCTGTGAAGTTATCCAGAAGCTCTTAAATGTTATGTTGGTCTATGGTTGAAAAAAAGAGGAGTCTTGGTTTGACTCCTAAGTTTATTAGAGCTCTAATATGGAGTAATATTCTAATTAGAATTCTAATATGGTCATTCAATGATTTTTTTTTTTTTTAATGGAAAAAAAAAGTCTTCCAATGTTTAGTACAGGTGAAAGTAAAACATCACTACATTTAGAAGACCTGAAATAATCTTGCTGCAGGTTTTGTGGGGGCTTCTGGTATGAAATACACACCTGAGGCCTGACAGGTAAGAGAGGAGCTGAGAACGGAGCACCAGCTTGTACAGCAGCCCCCCATGAGTGCGGTGGGGACCCCCCCCCCATGGTGGCAGCGTGCCCGGGAGTGCAAAGTAGCCAGAGTCCTCAAACAGTCTCCAGGGAAGGGGAAAGTTGATTGAAGGGGCAGGAAGACAGGGGAGTTTGTCAGGAATGTGTTGAAACCAAGGTGTTCTACAGAGTATTGGTATTTTGGGGAGAAAAACACACTTTCGGAGTTCTGAGTTGTTCTAGAAGTGCATCATCTGCTGGTTTTCAGATTGACGTGTAAAATATAGATGTAATTGCATCGTGGATTTTTTTTCTTGCCTATTTTCAGGTGGTTTGGATGTTCTTACGAAGTAGAAACAACTTTAAATTCCCAGGCTTTTTGTGCTTTCTCATTCTTAAAGAAATTCCAGCTTTCCTCTGAGAGTTTTTGGCTGAACTAATGGTCTCATTCCCCCCCCCAGCCCTTATCTCCAGTTTAACAAGTTTTTTCTTCTTGCTTTTACTCTTGCTCTTTCCTGGAAAAGAAGTAAAACATTGTGTGAGCTGCAGAGGAACATACTGCTTACTCTTATGACACTTCTATGTAACATAAACATGTTATAAATTATATCTGTCTTTTTTATAACTAGTTCACTTATATTAAAAATAAATGGTGATAGCAAACTGACATGTGAAAGACAAATGTAATGGTGATGACAACCATTTAATGATTAGTAGGGAAACAAATATTTATTGAAAATAAAAACCGTGTCTAAAGGCTCTAATGCTGACTTTTGGAAACACTACCATGTTGTGGTATTTGCAATACCATATGTCCTGTACAGTAGATATTGTTTAAAATTGCTTGGGAACTGGAGCTTGCAATTGTGAGTCTGGAATGTCCTGCAGATAATTAAGTTGTGGTCAGGCTTTAGAAAAATAAAAAGTTCTCGAACTATGATTTTATAAACATGCTACAATAACATTTCTTTATATTTAACAGTTTCTTATAGAAAGCTGATACTCTCACGAGGCACTGACTAAAGGTAAAACATCAAGACAGAAAAAATATTAAATTAAAACTTCACTTGGGATGTTGACAGTTGGCTTGTAATATTAAACAGATGTGCGTGTTCTTGGGATATTCTTCTTTCAGAACCTTGTTGCATACCCGTTTTCAAGTGACAGCTACAAATTTTTGATTAATTTAAAATTCTCCCTTCTTCAGTTGTCTTTGCTATGTATTATCTTCTTCGGGTCAGTTCAGCTGGACATTGTGATGCATACTGTAGTTTCTGCTGTGATATTCAAGGGAAAGCGTTCCTTTATGTACGCTTAAATTGAGGCACAGCTCATTCAACTATATCGAAAAATTATTACATATATGCAGAGAGATTCTTGGGCGTGGTATTACCTTTGCATGCATTAATTAGGGCATTTACTGATTCTGGTTGTGGATATGGTAGGGCGTAGTTTCACCTCTTTGGCTCCTTGTAAATACTGCACATAGGAGTCAATACCAAAATAAAGAAACTTAAGTTTTTAAAAGATGCAAGTTTAATGAAACATGGAGGTAATTATTAAGTAAAGGAAAAGCGTATAGCATTACTAAAATGATAAAAATAGTGTCCAGTTCGGATGTCAGCCTTTTTCAGAAATATGGTGGTAGTGGTGGGAGGTTGTTTTGGTTTGTTGTTTTGGTTTAGTTTGGTTTTTTGGTTGGTTGGTTTTTTTTGTTTGTTTGTTTGTTTTTTATAGAAAAGGGCTACAGAAATGGTCTAAGGTCTGACATATCTACTTTGTGGTGAGAAATTTTTTCATCCTACTTTGTTAGGGGACATGATCACAAGAAAAAAGTCTCTGGTTCATGAGTCTTATGAAAAAGCAAAAATAAGGTACAGTGCTGAAAAAAGTACACATTATTTATGGTATGATTCCGCTGATCCTTGATTTGGTAGACTCTGCATCACTTGAAAACTGAGTCAAGTGCATATATTCCAAAATACATACGGTACTCAACAAGTAATTCAGGAGTTAATACAGAGGGATGGCTCAGGAATTCCTTTTTACATATGGGACACTGCTTCATACCAAAGCAAAGAATTGGATACTGGTTTTCCAAATCCCAGACTACTGCTCCAGTGACCTATGACTCTGATCAGTCTGACCTTAGACTGTGTGAGTGTATGAATGTTCTGTCGTCATTTTTAATAATAAATGAACTTACAGGAAACAATGTGTTAAAGTATTTCTAAAATAAAATAGGTGTATTAGACTTAGCAGCATGCTTAATCTAATTATCTACCACAGAAGTTACTTACTGTGAAGTAAGGGACCACTTTTTAATGTTGGGGTTTTTTTTTTCTGGTGTCTTCCTTGCAAAATTCAGAGGATGAATGGATGTACAAAGCCAGCTAAGTGATTTTTTTTTTTTTTTTTTTTTTTTTTATGACTGCAGGAGTCATTAACCAATGTGAGGTATTCATTGATTAAATAATACTACATTCCTGTAGTCGGCATACTGACTCAGTTTCGTGTATGTGAATTGGATATCTCCTTTCTTTGTTTCTTAAGAATTGTGTAAAGACATGATGATATGCCATAATGTGAGTGAGACTAGCTCATTGTGAGAATACACTTAATTTCTCTTAATGATGTTGTTTACAATTCCTAAGATGTGGAACCCATTAAAATGTAGATGGGAAATACTTATGAGAGCTCAGATACTGTTTCTTGTGATTTTGAATATGATATAAAGGAGCGTACAGCAAATACAGGAAAATGCTTCTTAGAGATACTTAAAATGTGAAGGAGAAGAAAAAAGGAAAAAAATATCAAAGAATTAATTAGTTGGTCTAAAATATGATCTAGTATAACTTTATATCATATTTCTTTTCTTCTGTGTAACAGCATACAGAATGCATGGTGCTGTGGTCTGGCTATTACTTTACCATTTCTTCACAATTTATTATCTGAAAAATTACAGTAGTTTCAGGAGTGGTTTGTGGGTTCACACAATACACTTGAAATACTATAATTTTATTTTGTAGGGAGGATAAGGCATGTACATTTTTTGAAGGAAATTTTTTTTACTTACAGTGAATGAAAAGAAGCCTTTTCTATATAGCTCTTAGATAAAGACTGATTCTTATTTTATCAAATTAAGCATATGCACCCTATGTACATTCTAATCTGAATATTATTCCAGTTTTGAAGAAATACATTTAAAAGCATTCTTTAGAGATATGGGAAGGAAGATAATGCAGATATTAAATGGATTTTATCTTTTGAGTAAATCTGGATTTTGTTTTTGACACTAATAATCAGAAGTTTACTTCAAAGACCATTTTTAAAAATTTACTTTTATGTGTTTGTTACTGATGCTTTTACATTTAAAACAGAGCTACTATTAAAAAAACCCGTTGTTTGTTTACAGGCATTTTATGGGTTGATCTGTTTTGAACAAACTGGTTTCTATCAGTCAATTCTTTAAAATATCGTGGAAGAAGTTTCTTCCTTCAGTGAGACTTCTAAGTTGTAGTGGGAATTCTGCACAGCCTGATGATGACAGACACGGTGTTCTGTCAGAGCAGACATACGAGTGACGCTGTTATTATCGTGCATCTTTCTGCTGATTGGTTTTAACTTCAGGTTTTGTCCCTTACATGGAGGACTTTGAAATAATGTGAATAAAATGTTAACATGGAAATTACATGAGATAACTTGCTATGCTCTTAAACCTCTTCAATTAAGCACGCTTGGAGGCAGAGGAAGATTATATTAACATATTTCCTATTATCCTTATTACAGGTGCTTAAGTACTAAATCTCTGGCAGAACAACTCTATAGGTGTCTGATCCTACAAAGATAACTGTTTGACTGAGGCTGTTGCCAGTGAGATATTGTTGTTGATTAAACACAAATGTATGTTGTAACAAAAAATACTTTCTTATTGGAATTTTTTTAAGGAAGAAGATTGCAAATAAACTGAAACTCTTGAATAGTAAGTTGTTTGGAATTAAGTTTGCTACCTCTTTTAGGACTATGAACTAAACTATTATATTGCCTTCTGATTGCATGGTGTGTTTTCTGCTTTAAATTGCTATTGTGGTAGCTCTGAGAGTCCCTAACTGAGAGCAGAGCTAGATATCCTTTGTGGAGCATTTGAACTTTTAACTAAGCAAGACATTTAAGGACGCAAGATGAAATCCTGCTTGTACTGAAACAGGCTGCAGAGTTATGGTTGATTTAATTGAAGAAACGATTTTGCAAAAAATTCTTAGCAGAGTGGAAGTTTAACGTTCTTTGTTCTACATTTTATCTTGTGAGTGAGAGTGAGGATGAATGCTCAAGTAAGAGAGTAATAAAAGAGAAGTATTCAAGTGCTTTTTAGGATTTTTTTATTAAGCTATATTCCTAATTTTATTGGTTTGTAAGAAGTGAACTGAATTCACTGGGACTATTCATACCATGTTGAACTGGGTCCTAAGAGAGCATTCTCAGAAACTTCTGACAAATGGGAAAGAATTATGAGTAAGAACATTTCTAATTTGTGTTATTTTCGTATATATATTTGTATTTCCAAAGATACTCTGTACCCTAAATCAAAATAATTCTACAAATATTTATGCATAACAGTTGTTGGGTAAAACTTGCAATTTTTAAAAAAAGTGTAGTTTTGAAAATATGTACGAGTTGTAGCAATTAACCTACATGCACATTTATAATTCTAGAAAATGGACAGCATATTACATTCAAAGACTGGATCTGATAGACCCAAATTGCTTAAAACATCAGTTATTGAAGATGTCCCCCTGGGACTTTGAGTAACCGTTTAACAGATGAAAGTACATTTTGAAAAGTTTGACCTTACAGGCAATCATAAAATGAATCAAAACAGTTCTTTCCTCCCCTGAAATGTACAGAGCCCATCTGTATCTAATCCAGTAATTATAGACTGAGTTCAATTACCTTTTCAAACTTGGAGCAGACTGGAGACTAGGCAGTGAACAAACGTAGGGTTTTGTCTAGACCTCAATTGACCACAGTCTAAAACTTGAATTTATATCTAATTTTATTTTTAGCTTCATTTGTTAGTTTTTAAAGCTTTTATTTTGCTACCTAGTTGCTAGATCATGAAAGTTTTTACTTTTTGATCTAGTGTTTATGGCTACATTTTTATCGCAGTGAAGTTAATAAAATTTCACCAAGTCCTAAGAGTTTACTGGATAAATCATTTTAAATGTAACAAAAGTGGGTTAACCAGCTCCTTTGAGTCTTTAATATTGCAACAATGAAACTATAAAATAATACAAACAAAATTGTATAATTTATTCTCTGTGCTCATATCTGTATATTTAATGTTCAGATTAAAAAAAAAAACAAACAACTTTGGTTTTTGCTCCTTTAGAAGAATGAACCCCAAACCTACCTGACTGCAGTGTTGCCAGTAGTTGACACAGATTAGAAACTATGCTGAAAATAGATTTTTCAACTATTTTAGTTTATTTCAGTTAGAGCAAACAGACTATCCATTCAGCCATACAGTGTTAAAGAATACATACACAGCTACAAGTTGTAGCAGCTAGCATAGGTTCTCCCTTTGACCACCAAGTTGAAGCCCAGACGTCTTTTGATATTATCCCACAACCGAAACAAACCACATAACGTACATCTTGCTGAGAAGTTTCTTGTGCTGCATTCACTGTCTGACATTAAGAACATTGCCAACATGATGTTCTTATTCCTTATATAATGGGTTTATGTGCAACCTTCACCTGAGAAGCGTTCTTTGCAATAAAGATGTGTGTAGTTTGCAGAAACCAACCGCGGTGTGCAAGACACTTGTTGTTGCTATAGTACATTTGGTAGCACTGTACTATGGTACATTGGGTAGCAGTGGAGGAGCAATGGTTAAGGACAAAATAAACACTATATTTTAAAGTTTTAATTGTGCTGTGTGCTTTTGATGGGATGGTGTCTCTTGGCAAATGAAGGCTATGATAATTGGTGCTTTTACTTTAACTTACTGTTTCTTAATAGTAATCAGTATTTTGTAGCAGTTGCTGTAATTATTTAAGAATGTGGTTCATGATGACTTCCAAGTCAACACGTATTTAGTGAATAACGCACACTGTTCCACAATGAGTAGTAAATTTGATGTGACAAGCAGGAATCTTTTGATGTTTAATTGGTTTTCCTTGTAACACTTGAAAAAACCAATCTAATGAAATGGTGCGTAACTGTAAAGCTGAGAGGCCTAAGAGATTGCACTGATTATTCTGAATCCATTTTTGTCTCTATATTTTATAAGCATGGGAAAAGTTCTTCAATATTTATCTTCTGGGGTTTTTTTGTAGTGTGTAGTAGTTTTCTGGATGAATGATAGTGTTCTGAAAAGGTAATATGGAAATATATCAAATTCTTTTCATACTCATAATTTTAAAGCAAAATTTGTAATAGTATATGATGAGGGAATGTGGTAGTTTTTTGTATATAATGTCTTTTTTTTTTTCTTTCAAAAAAGAAGCACTGTCATATACTCAGAGGTCAGGAAATCCAGTTTTCAATTTTAATCCTTCATCAAAATCCTATTTACAAAAGCACTAACTTCTTGTTTCCTCCTTGCCTTTACTCCACATCAGGAGCTAAGAAGACCTTTCAGCTGTTGCTAATGGCAAATGTCATAATCTGTGGTACAATCATATTTGTATTAGTAGATTTATCATAGAGCGTAAGACCATACGGTGTCTAAAAACATTGAGCGCTTCCAATAGGACCCCTAGCACTTTTTTTCCTCCTCTTTACCATAATGGCCGTGAGAAATAAACAAGTCACCTGGAAATTCTGGTAAAGCTTATACTGCCATTCACCATACCACCAGGCTTTTGTAATTGAAAGGGTGGTTGATATAAATTTCTGAATTTTTAATTCATGTAATAAAATTGTGTTATAGCTTCATAGGAAAAGGCTACTACATCCAGGATGCTGCATCTGTTACCTGTGCTCCATTTCATTTTAGAGGGCTTCAGTGTTGCACAGAACTTCAGAAAAAGCATTTTAGACCAACAGCTAAAATGAGTATGTTCCGAGAGTAAAGTAAGGCAATGCCTTTAGTCTGTAGATTACCTGAAATGAGGAGTCTAGATTTTTGCACTGTGTTTAGTCCATTCTAGATAATTGTAATTCTAAGGTGTAGTGACACTTTTCCTCTCACCCCAAATTCTAAGGCTACTAACAGTGATTGTTAAAAGACTAATGCCTGCTACGATAGACAAAAATTGTGTTATGGGAAAAATGACTGTTTCATCGTATATCTCGAGATTTTTCATGACCTTATCAACTCTCTTTCCTCAGTGAGGGTTTGTTGGTACAGTTCCACCTCTTTGCTCATTAGCAAAAGGATTTTGTTTTGTGACTGTTGCAAGAAACTGCTGAATTTTAGTTAGGAAGTTGCATTCAACTAATACTGGCTAATAGTTTTTCTGCCATGTGCGTTGCGTACGCTTTATATTTTTAATGTAAGAGAAAAACAGTCAGTACTATTATTTTTTTAAAAAACAACTGTTTTTTCAGTTTAATGGAAAGGGAAATTTTAAATGTGAAAGTATTTGTCCTTCGTGCTTCAGTGAATATTTTTGTGTTGATTGTTTCCAAACCAGATTACTTAAGATGGCTCTTACAATTTTATGTATGTCATCAGCCTCGGAGCACACACTCCGAACCAGGTGGAGAGCATGTATCTTTTAGCTGCCTCTGTTCAAGTAAATGCATTTAATTTTCCTTGTAGGATAATTTTTAAATCTAAAGGGAATATTAACTTTATTATAATCCCTGGACTTGACTTTGGCAAAAAATAGTGGCTCTTCAGGAGTTACCCCATTTTCCTCTGTTTCACTCATTTTAAAAGGAGTAGCTTTCTTTCGCCTTCATTTGTTACTTCCAACTCTTACTTTTTTTGACAATATGTGCTTTTATTTCTGGCTCTGTGTTGTATTTCATCATAGCTCTCTGTTGAAATCTCTTTCACAGTTTTTGTGTCACTGATTTCTTATTGTTGGCATTTTCTTCTTCGTTTACGCTCCATTTGATTCCTTTGTTACTGTATTTGTTTCCTGATTTTTCTACCAGCACTTATCACAGAATTAATAGTTGCTCGTTTATTTAAATGGTAAGAAAACTTTAACTGCAGGAAGGATAAATTGGTTGCCTACAAATATCTAGTGAGTTTTTTTACTTTCTTTCTGCAGCAGAAGGCAAGCTTATTCTTTTTGTTGCTGCATAATTTGTCTTATACGACAAAGAAATGAAAAGGAAAAGGGCAGTCCATGTGAAGCTCTAATCTATATAATTAATTTTTCCTTTGTCTTTTTTCCCCCTCTCTTGCTGAGCTCTTGCTTTTTGGACTTTCTCCTTTTTTGACTCCATATCATTAATTAGTATTAATAATGGCCTCTAATTAAGCAATAAAAAGATGCATGCAGTCATTAAAGCTATTCTTTTTTATTTTCTAAAGTGCTAATTCCTCAAATCAGCTTAAATTAAAAAAAAACAGCTTGTGTTGGCTGAACTGCGTCTTTTTGTGAAGTTTAAGTAATTTGATACAGTGCAACTAAATAACTAGTTATATTAGTAAAACTTTCTATTTAGACAATGATTTTTATTTTCCTGCTCTGTTTTTCTATCATCAGTCATTTTTGTCTGTCTCTTCCATGCTTATTGATGCTGTAGCCATGTCAGACAGACACTTGAATTGCTTATTGCAGAAACGATGTTTGAATCACTATGAAGGGGACTGAAGGAAAAAAAAAACCATCAAACTGATTTAGATATTATGTCTTTCAGTATCTGCACTGCTGCTATGCAGTATTACAGCTACGCAGGGTGGTCAACAATGTGCTTTTCCATTGGTATAATATTAGAGCTGCAGGCATTTGAAGTTGTTGTGTGTTTCTGTTGGGAAAAATTATAATTTGGGGATGCTCTGGTTCTAATGTTGATGTGCCAAGGAGTAAAACATGGTATTAAAAACGTGTTAACCCTCTTTTTGTTAACATATATATAGCATACAGAGTTTTGTTTAGGCTATTTTGAACACTTTCAGGGAGAATATTTTGCATCTTAATAATTTAATTATTGGTTGGAGGGGGGGTTGTTTCTTCCCCCCATTAAGTGTTTTTTGTTTTATTATCCTAAATAAGGGTTCCATTCTTCCAAGTGCATGCTACTTCTTGTGTCTGTCATATGTGTCTCACTTTTACACTGAAAATACAATTATTGCTTTAGCAAGGATTTATCTATGATGTTTTGGGTTGTTTGTTTTGTTTTTGTTCTTTACTGCAGACCATGCCATTCTGCTGCTGTTTTTATTCTCTCTTCTATCTTCAATTCTTCCCTTCCTTCACTTTTCAGCTTTGCTCTTATTTTTTAACCTGTATGCGACAGTAAGCTTTCCCAACTCCTGTTCCATCTACTCTTACAGTCAGCTATCTGCTTGACATTTAGCATGTAGTCTTGACCAGTCTCTTTGTGGTAAATTCTCTTCCCAATATTAAGCTTTCATGTTTTAGTTCTGATTCATAGCCTTAAAATTTTCATCTTAAAGTTGCTAGTGAGATAGCTCCCCAGTGGGGAGGTACCTCATGTTTACGTTGCTCTCTTCCATCATGCCAGTGCATGGGCAGAATACTGAAATACTGATGAAATACATTTCAGTAATACTGACTTATTTGTAATGCAGACCAAAACTGTGGAGCAGTGGTATGACATCTGTAAATCAAGTGTTTGTAACCCCAGTAAAACCAGGAAAATTGGTATACTACACTAGGACACTACCAGAGGTAGTATCACCTCTGTCCTTGACATGGGAGACTGTTCACAGAATTTAAGTAAGAGCTCTGAAACATTGGTTTGGCAAATTGCAGTAGCATTTAACTCTAACCTTGAGTGAAAATTGCACACAAACCAATATCCATCTTACAAGAGATACTCCTATTTCTACCTATGCATATCTGCTAAAACACAAGTGTTTTCTATCCAGTTGTTTTGTTATTTCCCCCTCCAACGCAGCAGCATTCAGCTACTGCAGCCCAACCTGGGCAATCTAGTTTTATGGCAAAAGACAGAGGGAACATTCACTTCTTCCCTGTGTACAGGTTGGCGAGACACAATGAAACTGCTTGATGGACACTGAATCTTAATGCAGAGCTTCTTGGTAACTCTTAATGGCTTAATCTATAAACGTGTAGACAGTTTGTACCTGTTTACTTGTTGACATGGTGGTGTTTTGGTTATTTGATGGCTCCTTCCTGCCCTACGTGATACAGCAATGCCCGTATGTAGATTAGCAGAAAAATTGTGGAAAGTAAAGCCTCTATGAAAACT
>JAVJGG010000054.1:33906640-33919204 GCA_035590195.1 Aviceda cuculoides | reverse complement strand
TCACGTGCCACAAGCTGTTGAAAAACTGATGTCGCCAGTAAAATCTATCTTAAAAAATCGGAGGGGGCAGGGAAGCAGTCCCTGTTTTATTCTTTCTAGCAGATTGTTTCAAGTAAAATCAGAACTCAAATTAATTTTGCAAAATGGTATTTTAATAGATTTTATCTTATGAAGCTCTTCTGATTCATCAGTTTACAGAATAAGCACAATCTCTTTCCTCCCACTGGTAGTTAACATGATCCTACCTGAGCGTACTGAGGTGCTGGATAACTGAAGTGTGCTCTCACTGCAAAGTGCTTGTAAACATAGATTTGTCAATAAATACAAGATGTGTCAGTGTGTGTTTCACCATCTTGTTTCTTAAGATTGTCTTACAGCTGGTTGGGTGCACAGTTGTATTTATAGTCAGTATTTTCAGAATGGAGACTCTGTTGCTTTGCTGAGCAGCCGTGAAGGTAACTACAGCCTTTCTTCTGGAAGGCTCTTTGGAGTTGACTGCTGGCTGAAACCTCAGGCTTGATGCAGCAGTGTATGGTGGTGGTATGTCTCAGTGCAGATGCTGTTTCCTTTTATTTCAGACAACCCTTTTGTTTCCTCTCCTTGTGTATCTGTACTAAGTTTTTGCCTTAGTTTTTGGGGGTTGTTTCTGTGTTCTCTCCCTATTTGCACACTGTGTATTTTCTTTTCTGTGGATGCATACCATCAAAAATGTACCCACTACATTAAGTCGTGGGCTCCTATGAATTTGAGGCTTTGTAGAGATAGACATAATGCTTTCAGAATTAAGTAATACATTGCAGGGAGAGATAGCCTGTTACAGTAAACATGTGAGTTAGCTAGGAGGCAGGAATGGACTGTTTTATTTTAAGGTGTCTTGTATGGCCTTGCAAAGCTCACCTCACTGAGTCTCTTCTTTCCCATTTGTATTATAAGCCAAGCTTTCTTATGTTTGTGTGAGCATTGAATTTGGCCAAGTCTCCTAGATAATTCTCCTTTATGGACTGGGGTAAGAGGAGGAGACCAGAAGCTTATATCTCCCATGTTAGCATTGGTTAGGATGATGTGTATTTGTGTATCTTTTTATGCAGTTGCTTAGCTCTCCCCAGTCACATCCAAGTTTCTTTTCTGCTGACTAACAGTGATGTTGCAAGAGCAATCATCAATTTGGGCCAGTACACTCCGGGCCCTAAATGTGTGCTATTGTGGCATATTTTTGCCATTGCTGCTAAGGAGCATTGCTAGATACAGCGGTTTTCATAAATCTGTCTTTGAGGTGCTGATAAGAGGAACATGTAGTACCTTCAGTGCCATTGGACTTTGGATGCAGCTGGAAGAAATAGAAATTTTTTCTGGGAGGGTGCATGTGTTTGAAGGAGGGAGCGGGGGGAGGATGATGAAGGTACACAATTTACCTTTTTGGCAAGACAGGAGAAGGTTACTTTGCCAGGAAAAGCTGCCTACATTCCCTGTTTGAGAGAAATTACTTTTGAGAGAGCTTATGTTAAAATGTTGTCAGTGTGCCATTGTGTTACCTTTGTTTTCTTGATAGTAAAAGTTAAAGCTGTTATAAGTAACAGTTCAGTTTCTGACTGTGAACGAAGAGCCAGGTTCAGGTTTTGCTCAAATGAGGTTTTACAGGGGGATCTATGGACAAAAGTAGTTGGAGTAAACCAGTAACACTGCAAATTGTAGTCTGGTTGGATTGATAGAGGCATCCTAGAACTGTTCATACATTGCAGTAGAGAATGTTGTTATTTTATGTATTGACGACAAAAACCTACTCTTTGAAATCAGTGCTCTTGCAACAGTTGCCCTTTTACATTCAGCTGTTCATTTCCTTCTAAAGAAGACCCTCAGTCAAGGAGGTAAGGACATTGCCATACTGGGAACTCATCTCTATCACAGGCAGTGAGAAAAAAATTAAAGTTGGAATAAAGTTTTAAATGATGGGAAACACTATGTTTTTCAAGTATCGTGGCAGCTTGCTGGTTTTCCGATCGCGAAGCTAGACAGTGAGTCACCCCATGTAGAGGGGCTTCCTGAGGACTCCAGAGTTGGCACTCTGGCTTATGAACAGCTACTGTCTTTTTAGAAAATTCTGGCTTTTAAGCAGCTTAATTTTATTTCTTTCTCTTCTTCAGTTGTATATCTGTCATTGTATAATAGATAGAATAATTGAGTTTAGAGTTCAGAGTTTTGCTTTCTAGTTGTTAATAAGATTTTTTTTTTCTTTTTTTTTTTTTTTTCTGATATGGTCTGAAAATTTGCTATTGATATGATTGAGGGAAGCTTAGAAGGCCTTATATACAGGTAATGTAACAGCTAGAAGTGCCACATAATAGTTTATCGTAATACACATGAGAATTAGAGAAGTGATGTGTTAGGTTGTATTTCTTTTGATAAAGATTCCTTCTACCGTATACTTGTATATTTTTCACAATTTCTGTTAAATTTATGTGGCTGTTACGAGTGTTCCCACAGAAAACTATTTCAATCTAATGTGATGTCAAAAATTTTCTAGGTTTTGGGCTATGATTTCTTGTTTTGATGTTATATTGTAAAGCATATCAGTGTTTCCTCATGTGAACTTCAAGTTCTCTTCCTTGCTCTTTTAAAATACAGCAAATGCAGATGCTGTTTTAGCTCTTCCCTAACTGAGCTATAAATATTTAATTATTTTAACCTTGAAGTTCTTTATGCATTATCATTGGTTTTGGCAGTCTGCATGCTGGAATGTTTCATGCAACTTTGTAAATACTCTTAGTCTATAGGAAACATTGTGTTTTTTCTGAACAGAATGTAATTTTTTTTTTAGCTCTGCTGACATATAAAAATTGTTCTCATTTTTTGCTTTTCTTCTTCTCTGTTATTCCCAAACTTTTACATGAAAAACTCATAAAAATTTTTGTGCTGTCTTCTTGTTGGCCTCACAGTGTCATAGCAGTTTCTCATGATTGCTCTTATCATTAAAAATCTTTATGTTTAATTTCAGCTTCTTTAATGTGAAAAGTCTTTAACTTTTTTTCTTACTGAATTGGCATCTATCTTGAGTAAAATTAAAATACTCAGAAATCTGAATGCTTTGATCAAATTAGTTAAGCAAGTATGATTAAGTTGTAAAAAGTAGACCATCAAGTAAAATCTTACGACTGCATACGAAGCTGTCTGTTGAATTAAAAAAACCAGAAACCTGACTTTCATTTGCAATAGCAGTGTTCTGATTTTCATTAAATAAATTATGTTTTACTCTATTTTTTTTTTTCTAAACTCAAGATTAATTTCTATGGTTTCAGCGGATATAAATCTCTAGATTGCTTTAAAAGGGATTGTTTATTCAGAACAGGGTTGACAGTCTCTCCTTAAGAGAAGCTATTACTTAATTTTATTTTCTGAGTTTAAATGCTTAAAAAATATTTGTAATGATACCCCAAAGGCATCATAAAAATATAAAAATAATTATACTCTAAAATTACCAAAATTACAGGAAATGGACATTTAAAAAAATCTTACTGAGATTCATGGCTGAGAAAAAGTGAGAAACGAAAAGTGCCTGACTTCACAACTTAAATTCTTGTCAGGAGTTTCTGCTTTTCAGTGATTAAAAATATACTTTTGAATTGTCAGCATTACTCAGATGCAAAAGACTAGCATTGATTTCCCTTTTAATTACAGCTAGATTTTACTGTTCCCAGATTCTGCAAGCACTTTCTTGGGAGAAATTTCTACATGACTATCTAGTGGAATTTTTTCAAGTAGAAATTATTCTCCCCCGTGGTTGGGGAGGACCATTTTTTTCATAGGCCAAACCATTGGCAGATCAAAACCAACATGAATAGCATTTTGTGTTGAACAAATGTAGGGGTCGAGAGACCACATCATGCTCGTGCCACATCATGTTATCTTGGGAAGCTAATGGTTATTTGGTAGTTAACTTAATAGAAATATGACAGAGCAATGTCCTCTGAAGGAAGGGATTTTTCTCAGACATTATGGCTGGACTGTGGTCATGTTGGAAGACTCTTGAGTGGGGACAAAGTGAGGTGCCTTCGTTCTCAGTGGTGCTTTTAGGCCAGCTTGTGCTCTGATAAGCTTCAAGCCCTTGCTGTAGAGTTGAGAACCTGTCGTGGTTTGCTTTAGTTACCATTTTATAAGACAATTCTGTTTTTTAGAAAGGGGCAGGATGGAGGGAGTGGGGTAATATTAGGAGACTGGATTTCAGACTGAGTGTTAGTATGCCTGTCTGGTCCAAGAGTTATTAAAAGGATGATGCTTTTTTTTGCTACTGTTTTCCTCACCTCAGTTTAGCCAAAAACTTTCCCTGTTAAAAGGACTAGTGGAGAAGAGTTTTATATTTCCAAGGGATTTATTTGTTTGGTTCTACTTCCTAGGCGCTGTAACAGGGGAGTAGTAGCTTGCTCAGAAAATGCAGCAGAGCAGTCCACGTGAAGTGAGGCAGCACGGAAGAGATCTGTGTGCCTGACTGAGAAACTTGGTCTAGAGTTACTGAAGATGTGAATAACCTCTATCAGTGCGTCACTCCGCATCAGCTGCATAAGGACTTACAGTGACCAGGGCCCGCTAAGTTCCTAAGATTTAGGGCAGATGATCCAGGTCTTGGGGTTTTCTGTTACACTGGGGGGCGGGGGACGGATGGACGACGGGCCCTTTGTCTTAATTTTTCTGCTGATACCATAAAGCACTTGGATGAAAATCTTAATGCGTACAGAATTAGCTTCTTTCCAGTATATTTATTTATTTGCTTTTGTGCCTGATCTATATGTGTTCTTTAGGTAAGGAATCATAAACTTCTCATTTCCAACTGGGTGTTTTCTTGGTCCAGCCCAGCGTTTTAATGGGGGAGCATAAATGCTAGAGCAGCCGGTAAAGTAACCTTTCATCTGTGTAATACAAATGAAGGTGTTGAAACATAATGAAAGGATTTTTGCACTAAGAACATTATTGTACCGATGATGAAAGTCCAGAAAAATATTTGGACACCAAAACAGAATGGTGCTTGTCCCCTTGAACTGTATTTGACGAAGCGGTAGGATTTTGAGACAGAGTAAGTGCAGTGTCGGTTCATGCTGCATCAGCGTATAGGTGTGTTAGTGTAAATACACCAAAAATGTAAGAGACTCAATGAAAAAGGGCCTGGCAGGGGAGCGTGGGACTGCAGCGTGTGCGAGGGAGGCTCAGGTCCGGCTGCGGCTGCGGCAGAGAGCCGGTCGGCACAGCCGATGCCACGGGCTGAGCTGCTCTGGTGCCCTGGGATGGCTTCTGCTGAGGCAGATTCAGTTTAGGCCCAAAGTGAAGCACACGCACGTGTAACTCTCTCTGAATTGAGAAATAGCAGAAAACTGCAGAAACTTGGATTTTGAATTTCGTAATGGTGGTCAGCCAGAGTAACCTTTTATTACTGTCTGTCTGTTAAATGAGACTGGAAATCTCTTTACATCGTAAAACATCTTTGAGTCAGGAAAACATAGTGCTAAATGGGTTCAGACTGTGAGAACAAGGGACAAGAAAAACATCTCTTACAGAAAGACACAAGCAAATTCGAATGCAGTTACTGAAAGGTTGTAAATGGAGCGTTTTGAACAGCAATGGTAAAGGCCAATTATTGCAAATATGTATTTTGACCAATTTACTTTTATCTCCCAACCAAAACATTCCCCACAATTGTTGTGGGGTTTATATTTTAGTCAATGAGGTTTTGGATGATTATGTAAAAGTATAAATGTTAAAGAAAGTTATGATTAGAGTTGGACAATAAACAAGAAAAAGGGAAATAGTAAGTTTTATTAAAATCAGATGTTGCTTTTTTTTTTTTTTTTTTTTTTTTTTTTAATTTAAATTATTTTTTGCCACATAGAAAAAATGAAGACTGGTTACTAAAAACATTTAGCATGATGTTACATTGTAGAAAACCTACTGTTAATTTTTTCTGGAGGTCACCTCATGTTCCTGTTGACTCCCTACAGACTTTTTTCAGAATATTTAGATGTGCTTCTGTACATGCAGGTATCAAACCAGCGTGTTCCCGCAAGACCTAAGAAAACAGTGACAAAATTAACAGAGACCTCTATCTTAAATTCTATATGTATTGCAGTTTTCGGGTTCAGAATTCAAATTCAGTGTTTATAAGTAATTATCCTGTAACAAAACACTTTTTTTTTCTTCTGTATTTATAAATGCCTGAAATACAAAGCATTAAAATGCTTTTAAGAATATACAAGATACTTCAGGATAATTTCAATCTTAAAATTCAATGGCTTCAAAATAAGTTTTCTATACAATTGGAGTTTTCTGTAGGTACCACGCACGTTTTTAAAACATATAGCAACCCCAGCCCCAAATAATACTCCAGTAAAACCTTCATCCAGTGATAATACTGGGTACTTTCAGTCTTTACTGTGGTCAGTGGGGAACTGGAGCTTTCGAGCTCTTATGTATTAATTTTGCTTTACTCTTCTAATAAGAGTCTTGAATGAAAAATGTTTTGCAATTGTGTCATGAAATTCCAAACATAATCTCGTCATCACGCACTTGACCAAATTTTATAGCAACTCTGGATTATTTTTAAGGAAAGCATGGTAAGATGAAATGTGAGGCTTTTAGGCTGATAGTGAGTTATTTACTACCAAATTTTCCACTTTGTGTAATAAACAGTGAGTAAAAAATCAAAATAACCAAGTGCACTTTAGAGGCTAAGTATTTAAAATGTGAACTGACAGTAGCAAAAATCAATGAAAGACACTTTTTGAACCATAGCAGTATTTATAAATACATGCTAAGTAAAGCAGGAATTAAAAACAGAAAAATATTTCCTTTAAAAGCAAACTTTTTTTTTTTTTTTTTACTGCACAAGGCAGTGCTTTTTTACTTTTTCCTTTTTGCCAGTTTGATACTAAGCAAAAGGAAGCATTTTGTGCTCCAGACCAGCGGTTAGGAAAGTGGCTTTGCTTCTTACTGCAGTTTAGAGGTTTCTTAATTGGTTCATTAATGATCACCAAATACTGCCTGTTGTATTCTGCGAACAGGTTTTATCTTCCAATATCCCACAATGGCTAATGCAGGGTGTTTTGCAGTTATTCCTTAAAATTTTACTTTGGTTTTACAAAAAGATACTGTGTTATTTTAAATTAGAAATATTACACATTTTATTTTCAAAATATTTTTATAGTTTTGTACCATCTTTACCTTGAAGAGTCAAAATGCCTCAGTCTTAATTTTCATGGCCTTCAATTCAGTTAATTCAATTTTGAATGTTCTTATCCCATGTACCACACATTTTATCAATACAACACCCCTATTCTTGGTGATGCTAATTCCTTTGCTCTGAAAGCAAGACTACTAATAAAATGCAATTATGTTTCCCGGCCCGTTGCTGCTGCTGTAACATATATGCTGATGTAAAGCAGAAACTGAACAAAGTCACAATTTTCCTGAGATGAGAGGTAGCCAGGCTGGCTGTCTCCTCGCCTCCTGCTACCCGCTTCCAGCGCCGGGCCACCCCCACGCCACAGTTTAGATATTATTTGCTCTTTTGGGTTTCAGATTACGAGAGCAATTGATCTGCGTGACCTGTTTTAGAAACTTTCACGTTTGCTGGGGAAACCTAAACCAAATGTATCCCCTCAAGAGACAAATCAGCTGAAAACTGGCCAGTTGACATTTGGAAGCAGCCAGTGCTCCTCTGCAATCAATTCTGGTAGGACAGCACCACCTCATGGCCTACTAGTAAGTCACCATCCAAACCCTTGGAAGTAACAGTTTTCACACTATTAAATTCAGAGCTGAAGCTTCCCAAAGGTTTAATTTAATTGGCTAAATATTTGTTGCATGTCACCGTATCGGGGAATTGTATCATTTCATCTTGTGAAGGTTCCAGTTTCTGAAATGTAGAATCCAATAGTATTTTAAAAACAAAAGCTTGTCTGTTCTTGGGCAACATTCTGCAGGAGCCTCTGTGAATTCAATGGGCTGACAGTGCTTAAAATATAACCTACAAGGAAGCTGTGTGAGACCTGGGCTTTCATATGTTTGTATTTTTAAAAAGTTCACAACTCTGTTAATCAATGGTAGTTTGTAGCGGAAAACTTCCTCATAGGAGTAATTTCTGCTTCAAAGGTTTTCTAACTAGTCTTTCCCAACTGTAATAGTTTAGGTAAGAGCTCAAGCTCTTAATTTTAAAATTTATTTATTATAAATTTGGTTTGTGTTTATAGTATCTATTCTGTTTGGGTTTTATTCCATATTTTTAAAAACACTTGCCTTCATTACATGCACTAAACATGGAAAATCCCCCCCCCCACCCCGTTTAGACATTGGAAACAGTTTTGTTGTGTGTTTTGTTTTTTTTTTTTTTTTTAATAAAAACTAGCTTATGTTCTTACAGCAGTTGCTGTATCTCCTCTTAGTACTGAGACTGTACTTTTTTTGGTTGGAAACACGCAGTCCCTGTACATCACGTAATGTCTTATTGAAATTCTTAATTTCTTCTGAAATAGGCAGTAGGTATGTTTGGGTTGACTGTATGTTTGGAATTGAAAACATCATGGTTGTCTAGATTTTATAACAATCTTAATTTTTCAGCTCTTTGCAGAGGGGATTGTAGAATGTAGTCACCTTTTCGTGAATCTGTAGATGGAATCTATTTAGGTAAGACAGTTGAAGATCAAGCTTTTTGGACATACTGAAAAATTAAATGTAAAACTTTCTTCATTTATTTTTTTTTTTAAATTTATTTTTGTGGTTAATCAGACACTTCCGTCAGCAGTGCTTGTCAATGCTGCTGACTCAACAGTAAATGCTGTGTCTCTTATGACTTTTGCAAGAGCCTTTCTATTATGTTTTGGTTTTAAGTATTTTTAAAGTTTTCTTTAACAAAGTACATCTTTTAAAAATTCGGAGTGGCAATGTAGTGTGAAGTGTAACAGTCAATTTTATATGGTAATAGAGTAGTTGCTTATTGTTCTGATGGAGGAGTAAACTTGATAAAACGCTATGTTTGTTCAGTGAAAATGACTATTCAGCACTGTCGAATTCTCTCTACAATATGTCACGGGAACCTACTCCAATCATTTTAATCGTAAACAATGCTGCTGCTTCTTGCAGTGGGTTAAACGTATGCAAATTGGAACCTACTGTTTCATGAGTGATCAATTCTTTGTTGGGAGTGGAAAGAAATGTTGTATGTATTGCTAAGATACTGAAGGAAGCATAGTCAGCGTCTCCATTCCAAAGTATATGCATCTTTTGAAGATGCTGCTTTGCAGAGAATGCTTGCCTGTTTCTCTTCTTATTTAAAATATAGCATGCTCTAAAATAGTAAGGAAAATTTCTAAATAGAGGAACATCTACCACTTCTAGTGAAGGCCCCAAGTATAAATAGAGCTGTGCGTGCCACCTGTGGTAGCAGATGGCAGCCATTCACAGCTTCCTTTTGTGCTGGAGCTGCATTATATGCAATATTTGCTTTTATGTTTTAATAAGAGTTGTTTAGAAAATCTACAGTGGCAACAAAATATAGGCATTAAAGAGGTAGTTTACAATGAAAATAAACTTTTTTAAAGTACAAACTGGAACCTAAAGTAACTTAAAAATGTTACATTACAGGCTGCAATGTGAATTTATAGAGTGTTTTTTTACTTGTGTGATGCTGATGCTTTTGTTGCCACCCTGTGGAAAACTGCTTCTGCTTCACTGTAGAAAATCAATTGGTTTTTCATGATCAGAACTACACTTGGGAGTTTTTAAGTAACACCTGGAGTCTCCAGCTTTGATACTTGAGCTTAGGAGGTTATCATGTTAAGTTTCTTAAGTTGTAACTAAATATACCTCCTTTCATGGCAGATGGGTCTTTTAGCAAGTTCCCCTACTGGTGCTATCCAGCTTCTGCCCTCCCTTTTGCCGATACAGGTATTTGTGGAGTTGAAATGAAAGAAACAGATTCTTTATATTTGGTCTTAAGCGTTATTAACCCCTGTTTCCAGAAGAGTAATTTAAAAAAAGTAATTTCGGTGTTCTGGTGTGTGGTATTCACCCTTAAGGGGGGAGAGAGTGGGAATGGGAAGAGAAGAGGGAGAGCCTGGAGTTTTTGTAAGCGGTCTTCGTTGTCGGGAAGAACGTAAGCCTCTGTATTCTGGTAGTGAACAGAAGCTCGAGGACATGCTGTTAGTGTAATGGTATAACTGATGATGGCAATATTGGGAGGAAACATTCTTTTTTCCCATGATTCTCATAAAAATGTCAGTTATCTGTAAATTCAGTAGTGTTCTTCCCCATAAGAGAAGTTTAGTCTTAATGTAGTGCAAGAGTGCTGCAACTATGAAGGGCATTTCTCTAAGCCCTCCTATCCTTTCAGGGAGAGAAGGAAATAATTTTATTATTTCAAGGTTGAAGGAGAGGTTTATTTTTCTGCTCCAACCTTTCAGAGAAGAAGAAAGCTAATTTCCAGAGGCAAAGAATGGGAACTATGGCGAGAGGCCAATGTTCAGGTGTGTTTGTGCTTTGTCTTCAAATTGCTTTCCTCTATCCTTTTGACAGCTCTGTCAACTGGTGGTATAATTGTTTTGAAAACAAGCATATACAGCAAATAGGAAGTTGCAGTTATGGATGGGTAAATGAAGTGGAAAAAAATGGATATGCTGAAATGCAAGTGGGATTTAAAATTGTTCTAGGCCTACTTGAAAGATTAATTAGAGAAGATACAAAAAAATTAGCCCAGAGGCAGTAAAAAGCAGGGGAGGGAGAGAGGCACTGACTGGCCAAGAAAACTTGCGGAAGGGAAGGCTTTGTAGAGATAAAGTCAGGTTTGGCAAAATTCACATAGTTAACTTAACTATTTAAGTTAACTTTAAATCCCCTAAAGTTAAAATACTCTTTAGCTGTGTAAATAAAAAGAGAATTAGCAAAAAAGTGGATTAGTCATGTAGCTGGAGGATAGATTATGGATAGTTTAAGCATGGTCTCCAGACTAAATTAATAAGGAAAAAGCCATGGACCAGCAGGGTAAAGGCAAGATATGTACTGGGAACCAGAGCATGGAATTAGAAATCTGTACAAAATCTCAGAACTTTAATGCAGTCAAATTGTGGTTATCAGATAATCTCTGCATTGAGTTCAGACACAGGGGATTTGAGAAACCCCAGCTTCTGAAGGCAGCTATTTTTAATGAAAATACATTGAATTGAAGATGGTACCATTTGATCGGAGTGAAGCAAATTTAATGCCTCTAAGTCAGCAGAGGGAAACTGATAATGGTATCAGCAGGGCCTGATCCAGAAGTGGTCCAGAATTCAAAAAAGATTTTGAGGGGAAAAAGATAAATAGAAAGCAAGATACAATACAGTGTAACTTGCTATCTTACTAAAATAGGGTGTGCCCAACCAACTTGATTCTTTAAGAAAATCTGCTTTTCCTTTGTTAAGATGACCTGGTGTCTGATGGTAAAGTGTCTGATGAAGTGCTAATAGGAAGTCTGGAGGAGATTAGCAGGGAAAATATTAACTGAATAAGATGAATAATCAGAAGCAATTCTTCTGTGTTGAAAGAAGGGTTGGGCTGAAGATGGGTTAATAGCAGAATTACTTTTTGTATTCCCCAAAATAAGAACAGTACTAAAGAAGATGAGTTTTTAAATCAATCCCAGAGTAAGATGGATCGGTAAAATTTACTGATGAGGGAATGCTGAGAGGCAGGCGAGGGAGGAGCATGGTATGTTACAGCAAGTGCTGAATGACTCTGGGGTCTGGAGAAGAAAGAAATTCAGCAGTAGAATGTGTATTTAGAGACTGAAACAAAGAATAAGCTTGAAACTAATCAATGAAAACGGTGGAAGAAAAGGTACTTCCAGCTGAGTTGCAAAGTAACCGACACCAGTGACTGCCCTTCTAGTCATCTGCATTGGAAAAGGAGGGGTGCAAACTGGAGCAAATGTAAAGGGAAGTTATGGGTTAGGCAACTTCATAACTACGTTGTGAGAAGCTTGGGATCATTTGTCTGGGGCTACAGAAGTTAGAGGGAGTTAGGATTATTGACAGTAAACTCGAACAGTCATGCAGGGAAGCAGAGCTTTTCAGGGAAAGGACTGTTTTGAAGCAAGAACAGATGGATAGAAGTTGGTAATCAGTAAACCTGGAAATTTGTCAGTTCTTATTCGTAATGAGAGCAGTAGGATTCTAATGAAGCCATTCAGTGGGAATAGGCAGATGCTTTATTACCTTTAGGTTGGAGCTTGATAACTTTGTTGTAAAGAGTGTATAGCGTGCCTCTGATAACCCCAGAATAACTGCAGGTTGATGACCCTGGAGATATCTTCAAGATTTATATTTGTATAATCAGGGATATTTTCTGTCTGCAGAAGATTAAGCTTAAGATTCTTTTTTTTTTTTTTTTTTTCTTCATAAAATTCACATTCCCTTTAATGCTAATGAGACCTTTTTTGTAAAAATTGTTTGATTTTGTTGATATGGTAATGACAAATTGAATTCAAAACTATATCAGTAGTACACGGTAAGAAAAAG
Organism: Aviceda cuculoides; assembly: GCA_035590195.1. NCBI lineage: Eukaryota > Metazoa > Chordata > Aves > Accipitriformes > Accipitridae > Aviceda > Aviceda cuculoides. Next base: position 33,906,677 of record JAVJGG010000054.1, on the reverse strand, counting down.
CAAAAGAGAAACAGCAGCAGCGCAGGATCGCAGAAGA
>JAVJGG010000054.1:33846735-33896711 GCA_035590195.1 Aviceda cuculoides | reverse complement strand
TGATACAGTTTTAATTTGCTTAGCTTTATGTCTCTGCAAATTTAATAAGTGTATACTCCATCCTACTCTCTGTGTTGTTAGTGAAAGTATTAAATAGCATCAGATTCAGGACAAACCCCTGTGGAACACAACTCGGTGTGTCCTCCTCCTTTGGTATATAACTACTCCATGTTCAGCTTTTCAAACAGTTTCACATCCATATGGTGCTTGTTTCTTCTAACTCATTTATTCACTGGTAGCTTATGAGAATGTCATGTGAGATGGTAACAAAAGCCACACTAAAGAGAAGATATATAGCCATGATTGTTTTTCATTCATCCATAACACCTGGTACTGCATCCCAGGTGTAAATTACACTGTGTATGACTTACTCTAGATTCATCTTGGCTACTGGTTATCTTTTTATTCTTTCCTAAGTGCTTAAAAATTGTTTGATTATTCCTGTATTTTCCTAGGCTGAGTCCTCTGCTTTTTTTTTTTTTCCCCCCTTAACCCTATTTTTTTAAAGATAGTTGCTACACTTCATATTTTCATCAACTTAGCACTTGCTTATTCCCCTAGTTCTTGGCAGTGAGGATACATCCTGTCATTTGATGCATTTCCTATTTTTTTTCCAGGGCCTGGTCTCCTGTTTCTGAATGCTATATGGATGTGCGTACACCCTGGGCTTTTCTGGAAGTCAGTTAGTTCCCTTCAAGAGTACACCTTTGGCATACAGATAGGAAGGCTATATACTTCATCAAGTTTACCTTCAGCGTTTTCCCAGGAGGCACTGCACCTTCAGGTACATTCGTGCCATGACCTGGTTTGCATAGCACTCTTTCTCATACAGTCATTCACTTAACATCCTGTTATTAAAATATTGTCTGACACTTGTTATTACTGATGAAAAAGCAACAAATAATTATGGCTTCTTTTTTTTTTTTTTTTTTTTAAATAATGGAGGTACTAAATTGGGCCCAGATGATTTAGAAGCAGTAAGCTAAAAGGAATAGTAACTGCAGCTAACAAATGACCTTAGTGATGAAAGTTAATGCAAAAAAAAGCAAGAAACATATAGAATTTATTCATACTCTGCATATAATTTTATTTCTCCACTGAGTAACAAGCTAACACCATATTCTTAGGTGTTTCTCTTAGTAATGTTTGCAGAGCAATCTCTTGTCACTGGCATCCATTGCCATTTGTGTCTCATCCTGCGCTTGACCCTTTTCTGATTGTGTCCCTACGTGCTGTGTTCCTTTAGACTTGTCAGTAGCAATCAGACCTAATTTGCACTTTCTGTATTCTTCTTTTTGTGTTTTGTGAGCTAAATGGAGAGCTCATGAAGTAGCGAAGTTGATATCTTACTGCATGCCTATTCTTCCAGTTCATCAAGGGCAGAATTTCAAATTATCGTAATGTAATTTCTAAATGAAAACTACTAGTTCACCTGAATTATTTTCCTTTTTAGGTTTCCCTTTTCTATGCAGTTTAACCTAATTTTTCTAGACTGTTGAAGTCTGCCTAATTGATGGTCACTGTCTTTATCTTAGTCTTCACGCATCTTCTTAAAAATCACAAATAACCCAAGTTGCCTTCCAGCCCAAGTTTCTCATGAAGGTTTCTCCTATTGATTAGGATAAAAATCTATAAGAATTTCTTTTCTCCCTTTCTCCCTTCTTTATCTGCATGCATTAGCCAGTGCATGTCTTGGCTAATTCTTCTGATTGCTTCTGAAAAAATGGTTTGACCTTTCTTGATTTAGTGATGTATCAGTCCATTGGTAAGATACTGCCACAGCACTTCTGAGCAAGTATTTGTATCTCTGACATACAGGACACAGCTGGATTTTTTTGTTGTTCAGGTTTTTTGGGGGGGGCGGGGTTGTGGTTTTGTTTTTCCTTGGCCTGTTCTTTTTGAATGAATGATTCTTTTTACAGTAAGACTAGAGGATGGTGATTAGATGGATTTTCAGTATAATCTCCGTGTGCAAATTTACTGGGGAGTGCAATGGGGACTTCAGTGCCCTGTTAGTACTAATGGATGCCATATGTGTTTTGACATAATGGGATGTGATTGTATGACTCCATTCTTGCCTTCCCAAGGAGGTTGGTTTTCGGGTATCCTTGCCTCCAAGTGGCTTGACCAGCTCTTGTTCAAAAGCGCAGGTACTAGACACTATGCAAGCTGTTGGCAGTTATAAAAGGAAAAGTAATCTATTTCTTGTTTACTGGATTTAGCTGCATTTGCTACCTTCGAAGGTGTCAAACCCTGTTTAAGAATTCGATCTACCATATTTTTGTATTAGCAACTATGAAAAGTAATGGAACAACTTGTTTCCCAATGTTAAAGCTGTTGCAATTATCCCCATTGTATCGCTATATTACTACTAGTTACACCATTAGTAAAAAATAAAGCATGCCTGAGGCAGTTTTTTTCAGCTGTGTTTCTAAGTCTGATTTAAAAGAGAATTCTGGTTCACATTTTGTAATCTTTATTTTACCCTACAATGTTTAAAAAGTGCATGGAAAGCATAGAATTCTGCAAATACCACAAAGCTGGGCAGGGTATAAGAACTTAGATGTATGAAGGCAAGAACTTTATACCCTGTTCAGTAGTAGACCAGCCAGAATGTACTATTGTAATTTGAAATAGAAGGGTGGCGGGTTTTTTTGCTTCATCAGGGCGCTATCATGAAGCTGTTACTCCATCCTCATTTTCCATCTGAATCTGTGTGCCTTAACATGCTCAAGTAACTCTCTAGGCAAGGGTTGCTGAACAAAGTTATGCATTATCCCATACCAGATGATCATAACGGTCCCCTTCTGTCTGGGCCTGTGCAGAGATCGATGTTGAAATGCATTTTCTGGCTTTACGTATGCTGAGAACTTGGTTATGCCACAGACTAGTAATAAAAAGCCCCATCTATATAAGCTGTGCAAAGGGAGTGGGGGAGAGGTCTGTCCTAATATGTTTAACAATATGAGTTATCTTGCATTGCATGTGTAACTATCAATATGTCATCTTAACCAGGCTGTAGAAAGCTTCTCCATCAGATGTCTCTAAAATCAGACAATTTCAAATCTTTCATCATTCAGAAGCTGCTTTCTCAGAGAGTGCAAATTAGATTTACAGCTTAGAAGACCACTGATTACAGCTGTGATAGGGATTTTGCCACAAATTTATGAAACCTGTCTTTCCTGACCAATGGAGGGCAGTTCAGCTAGTAAAATATAAATGAAAACACTATATATGGCTGCTTTTCTGTAAGTTTTCTATAAGTTATAAAAATAATTTTAAAACATCTAGAATAGTTTTAACCAGAGGGGGGAAAAAAGCCCTGATATTTAGATGTCAAATACACAGCAGTGTTGGAAACAAGTAAAATATAGAATATTACTTCTAGTTAGTTTGCCTTACTGTTCACTGGATAATCCGTGCTTGTGTACTACCTGGCCAGTAAGCAGAAACTGACTTTCAAGCCAGATGAAACATGTGCTGCTTTTTTCATGTGTGACCAGTCACATGGGATGGGGAAGAATAGATTTTGGTGTAATGCTCAGGGATCTTAGAGTAGGCTTAAAACTTTGTGGAGGAGATCTGGGAGACCTGTGCTGATTGTACGCTGAAGATGCAGGAAAAAACTGATGGGTTTGTATGTGTTGAGAGATGATGAGATGGGATGATGTGAATTGGTTGTAGGCATTCCTGTGGCAGGGATTACAGCAGACACAGGGAATATTTGGTGTTATTGCAGTGACATGTGTGAGATCTCTCTAAGGGTATCAGGCTGGCTTTGGAAATTGAAGATCCCTTCTTTTTCCTTGTATTACTTGCGTTACATAGTTGCATTATACATACCTTGAACAAGTGGGGAAATCTTCAAATATATTAAAATCTAAATTAAAATGACGTTATGAGTTGGGTTTTCTTTCCCTTTTTTAAAAGCAAACATGATAGGCTGTAATGACTATCATCAGGAAACCCAGGATGAACATAGGATAAGCTGCTGTAGCAAAGTTTTATTATCCTGTCATCTACAGCTGTGGAAACACTGTTAAATACCTTTATACAGTATGCTTTTCTGGCGGTTATCTACAGTATGTTAATATTTTACTGCCAGGCCTCCATTTTTAATAATTTAGTAACAAAAAGATATTTTAATCCTATTAGAAAATATTAAATACATAATGTATCATCTAAAATAGAAATAAACAATGAGATCAGGTTTTAATAAATCTTATAATTGACTTGATATTAAAAACGTGCATTATTTTCCAATATTATTATTTAGTATGGTTTGAATTCACAGATTTCATAGTTACAGCTACTTTAAAAATGAAGCTCAGTATTTAGGATAATGAAAACATACATTTAAGTAAAATAAGTTCCAATTTTTTGTACTTTAAAGATTTGAGCTATTCCTTTATCTCACTTGTTCTCGTGTTTTTTAGAATTGAAATATGCTTCAATGGAGTAAGTACTGAGGCTAATGATATATTTTTCTAGTTGCTTTTTCTCCTTATCTGCTCAGTATTTCATTTATGTACGAGATGATAGGCTATATTGCTTTTTCTACATCTTTTACTAGTCAAAAAATGTTTTAAAAAACCTCTCAACTTTATAGAAGTGGCATTTTTATCAGCGATAGTTATTGTACTTTTTCCATGAAAATCAGTGTTGCAGAAAAGCTTCTGTGGAGATGGTGCATGGGAAGAAGGTCTAAGATGTGTACTTGTAGATTTTATGTTGGGGATTTCTTAAGTGACAGTTTGTCTTGTTTCTCAGCCATATTATGTCTGAGTACGTGAGGATGACAGATACAGAGCGTGATCAGATAGATCAAGATGCTCAGATATTTATGAGGACGTGTGCCGATGCCATTCATCAGCTGAGAACAGAAGGTAAACTGAGCAACTCTTAAATGTTTCTTCTTAGTTATTGATAAAGGTTACTATAATGCTGAGTATTGGATAGTGAATCCGAAATGCTTTTGGAAAGAGATTTGGTGAAGTCTCATTGCCTTTCTGTTTGCATATGTGTAATCCTATTGACTAATTAGTACTGTACTTAATTTTCTTTAACGTTAGTGGAAGGAGAACCCAGAGCATAGAATTTTATTTATTTGTTCAAATACACTAATTAGCAAGTGTAAAAACAATAGTCTTAAATATTTACTACTTGAATAGTAATTTAGCGCTGTGGCACAGAGGCCTGAACCATAACTCACTAAATTCAATGGTTGTATCTGTCTTGCTTGTCCATCTGTAAGGTATTACAGATACAATCTTTCCAACTTTGAGATAATTAAATAACTTTAGCAGAGTCCTGGTAATGTAAGAGTGTTTTTGACAACTTGAGTAGGGGATCATACCTTTATAACACTATCTTATGAAAGTTCTAGAGAAAACTTCTGTTTTGCCATTTTCAAGTTGACTTTCTGTATGTGTGTGTTTTATCAATATACCAAAGATTTTCATGAGCTTTGAAATGCCATCTAAACATAGTTGTAGCATTATTCAGAATCATTGAAAGTCAGTCATGCATGGGCACTACTTAGTATCAAAATAAGAAATATTAATATATGTGAATTAAAAGTATGCTTGACATAATAAATCCCAAAGATTTCCACATAGTCTGTACACTGGAGAATTTAAAATGTTAAGAAATTCAATATTTTAAGGAAGCTAAATCTCTAGATGTTTTGCTATGCTTAGCATGGTGACATCTATTCTTGTTTAGAAATTTAATTGACATAATATGACTCAGTGGCAAATATAACAAATCAATAACATAAATATTGTAAGACACTAGCTGTTTTCAGCTTTTGCTTTGTTGTAATTATTTGCTGTTTTACAGAACCTGTATTTAAATATAGCTGTGTTTAAAATAAATACTAATATATAACATATATAAAATCTTAATAGGCTCTTGAATATAACTTGCATATCAACTGAAAAAGCAAACTTTTGTGCAATTCAATAAAAATTTAAAAGATTATGTTATATCTTTCTCTTGTATTTCAGCACACAAGGGTGTCCAGTCTGCTCAGGTAAAAGAGCACAGAACAGCTGTCTTGGACTTCATTGAAGATTACTTAAAAAGTACTTAGTATTTATTGAATGGTTAAAAATGAATGATTGTATTTTCTAAGAGAGAAATAATGCTCTTCTAACCTGAAATTTTGTTTACTGCTATCTTGAACAGGAGTGTGTAAGCTGTACTCTGAACAAAGAGCCATCCGAGTTAAGCGAGTGATAGATAAGAAGAGACTGTGAGTAGTGTCAAAATATAGTTTAACTGTGTCTTTCATTTGTAGGACATTCAACAAAGCTATTATTCATGCTTAGATTCTAAGGAGATTGTTTTAATGGAAATCTGTAGTTGGATGAGCAACTTTTGCTGTCAACAGGTACATTCTAGGGCTCTTTTACACTTCTGGCGTGTGAAGTTAAATCTGTAAATAGCAGAGTGCCAATATAATGTTGTACTTCTCACTTATGTAAATGATTAAAGCACCAAATCAGTAAAATGTGGGTTAATAAACCTGTTTGACTTCTACAAATGCAACAAAATATCTTTGTGTGTCCCATTAAGTAATATTCTGCATAAAATAATTTAAAATTAAAACTTTTTTTTTTTTTTTTTTTTTTTTAAGCCACTATCTTTCTGCTGAAGCAAGTGATTATGTTCTGAATAAATGGTACTTGAGATGGCAGGGTCTTCGTGGCAAGTAGAAACATGATTAAAATAAAAATCTTGAATGTAACTTCTTAACTGAAACAAAAGAGTTTCTGCTTCCTGTCATGGCATACATTCAGGCTGTTAATGTAGAGGTGAAAACGCCTAGAAGTTAAAGATCATGTGCTTGCTGGCTTTTTGGTCTGTTGTGATTTCCCGCACACACACACACCCCCACCCCCCCTTCAGTCAAGTATCAAAACTCATACTTTTTTCAGGTTTTTTTCTGCACACTCCCTGGTATAAGAATGACAGGGAGAATGAACAGGTTTGCAATTTACTTAATACCTGAAAGGCTTTCCATGTCTTCTCAGTCTGCCTTATTTGAATTCTAACCTTAAGTTCCATTATGTACATTTTAATTTAAAAATAACAAATTCTAGAACATACACATCAATAAATAAATTCTTGAGTGTTTTTCCAAGACTGGATGCTGCTTTATCAGTTTGGTGTTTGACTTGATTAGCTATTTATATTGAAACTAGAGAGGTGTTTTCAGAAGTCCGTAAGTACGTTTTATTCAGAGTGATTCAGCATGATTAAGCACAATTAGATTCACTCAGATATATCCTCCTAAGACATAAGTAGTAGTACAAGCCAAAACCAAGTAAACAAAATACCCAAAACCAGTTGTGAAATTTGGTAAGAAGTAATGAGAGAAAAGTAAGGCATAGGTATTTTTGTAACTCCCGTAACTGTTCAGAAAAAACATACAGAAATAAACTGTGTGATATTTTTTGTGTGTAAAAAATACATAACCTTATCAGTATTCTTCACACTAAAGAACTTCAAAGAAAGATAGCATGGTTCCTGCAGTTACAGAATTGGCTAACAAATACCAGCTCTTAAATTATTGTTTCCATGTGAAATCCCAGGTTCAAGGTTTCTCGGATGACTACACAGAGAAAACAACTCAATTTGATGTATGCTAAACATGGAGCAATGAAAGAGCTATTTCAGAAGTTAAAAGTACAAATAAAGAGCAATAAGGCATTAAAAAATGATCGGGAAGATGCAGTCCTTTTATGTAATATTGGAGGATACCTCTTTGCCTCTTTTTATGGATGTAAGAACTAGAAAACAGATGTTGCCCAGGTGGCGTCTATGCATTGCAGATGTGATGTAATGGCTAAATTGTCATTTAAATTAAAATTGAATTTAAATAAATCACAGGGCATAAATCAATCTTTATGATGACTTGAAGAAAAATTCTCTCTTTTCATATGCCTTCAACTAGTCGATTTGTAATTTCCCCAAGGATTTCAGCAGGCGCTTTATGTAATAATAAGAACATGTTTCATCACTTAAAAGAACTAGGCGTTCTTTAAATAGTGAATCCCAGGCATTTTGTTCATTTTTAAGTGAAAACTTCCTACATTAGCATACTCTTCAAAGTAAGGACAACAAACCATAAAGGAATAAATTTCTTTAAAAGTAAATTAATCCTAGTGCAGATCTTCTTTCCTGCAATTTAGTCAACTTAAAACAGGAGCGTATCACACAATAGTGAAAGGTTTGCAGTAAAAATATACTTCTTTTATATTGATAAGCTTCCTAAGGTCTTCAATAAATTGCTTCAGTGTTATAATTTTCTTGCCTTTATGTATTAACTTATATTATTTGATTAAAAATTTCTGCCGATTACATAGGACTAATTCCCCAGAATGAAAAGCTGAGAAACAGAAACACAAGCAGCTTTTTCTGTAAACGTACTTGGTTGTGATTTTCAGTTTTTATGTTTATTGGTATTCAAAATTATATTTCATTTCAATTTTAAACTTCTTTTTCCATTAGAATATCTTGTGAATTATGTATGCAATTATTCAAATTAAGCTGATATTTTTATTATCTGGGGAACTGGTGTTTTATTAGTATCAGACCTAGTTATCTGAACTGCAAGGACATACCGATAAGTCTTTTCTTCCTCATTATTAGGCAAGTCTGGTGAGAGGGAGGAGATGAGAGAAGAAGAGTTCTTTTCTGCAAAATTACCAAAAGCCCCGTACTTGCAGGGGTTTTGGAACTACGAAAAGTTCCCTGTTACTGTTTTTTCCTGTTTAAATAACATAGTCACTCAGTGATGACTAATGCATTATGTTCTGTTTTTCTCAGAATTTTCTAATTATGGGTTAGAATTTAGACACAATACAAAGAAGGAAAGGAACACAAAATACAACACCTTCTGTTAAGCAACAGGAGAAGATTGCAGATCATAATGAGATTAACTGTTGATTATATTTGAGAGGGGAGGAAGTGATGAAGGTGGCATAGGAGGTGATTCAGCCCATTGCTTTTTGGTTTTTTGTTCTTTAGCTTCTCTAACAGCATAATTGCTAAGCATTTAACTGTCTAGTATGTAGCAGTTACAGAATTCATTGTAGACAACAACAAAAAACCACAGAAGTTTACTGGAAAAAATATGTTGCCACCACTTTTAAACTTTTTTTGGTGCCACAGCGAAACATGCTTGACAAGTACTTAATATATAATCAATGAACATGCTTCTCATTTGTTGCATTGCCTTTGTATTAAAATTACATAGCAGGGACTTAGATGTAGTATGTATCTGTCCACCGCATACATTTTTTCTTTTCCTTCTAAATGGTCTATTATGTCTTTTGGTAGACAGAGTAAGAATCACACTCATTATCATTAAACTATTCCTTAAAGCTAGTTAAATAAAAATACTTGTTTTAGGAAAAACTAATTCTGTTGTATTTTCTTACTTTTCATTTATGGTAATTGACAATATAATGTAAAATTGTAATTATTACTTGAAAAAAAAAATTAAGTAGTGGTTGGTGTTGGCTATTGCTACTAAAAAGAATTTTCAGTATGACTAAAATGTTGTTTGTTTGCTTTTTTAAAAATACATGTATTTTAATACACTGTATTTTTGAAAGGAAGTTTAATAAAATGTCTTGTATTTCTATGCTATAGCCTTCAAAATTCTCCTCAACTCTGAGCATGTAATGTGTTATGTTCAGGAATACTGTTCGTGCTTTCTTTGCTTTTGTAACAATATTACAGTGAAAGTTGCTAACTACGTTTTGTATCTTGACTGGGAAATCTTTAATATGAAGCTTGCAAGAGTTTAAGTGTCGAATTTAATAATCTGTGGTTGTTCTCATTTTAGAGAAATTCAGCTGTGTAATATCACTTAAATTATAGGCTCTTGTGCTTCTAGGTCCAGACTTGAGCCTGAGCAGAGCAATGTGTCCGAATCGCCTCTTTCCCCTGAAAAATCTTCACAGAATCCTTTAGATGATTCTGAAGAAAAACTTTCTGCTGAGGAAAGCAAAGGTAAGAATAAAACATAGTTACATTTCACTTTTTGTGGCAAGGCCTGTCTGTTCAATAGTACTTTCTTCACATTACAAGGGTCTGTTCCTGTGACTTGCACCTTTTCTCTATTTTCGTCTTCCCTGAGTTGATAAGGCTTTTGTGAAGCACATTGTGAGACTGAGGAAGCAAAATCTTAAACTTTTTGACAGGCTTTTTCCAACCAGCTAAAAAAGTCTTATACCTTGCTGGATTCCTCATCCTCTCAATAAACTCTGGGTGAACTCTTTCCTTTTTACTTATTTTTATCGATATCCAGCTACTTATTTTGAGATTTGCCTGATTTTTCCACATTCCTTTCACTGATGGCAAGGAATTGGAAAGTAGCTCAACGACCTTCTGGGAACATTTTCTAGTTTTTTAAGCACAGAGACCTTGAGTTGGATACTCCTACAGTAGGAAGTCGAAGGTAGAACATGCTTATAGAGGGGAGATTACTGGCTGGCCAGATCCAGTAGTTTTGGGGATGTTCTCCACAGCATTGAGTTTACCTGCTAGAAGGCTTACATCTTATCTTTCGGTGGGCAGGAGATAGCCAGAAGTCCGAAGCAGTATTTCTGACCCCAGGGTCATTTCAGCTGGTGCTGTTCTTGACAGGACTGGTGAACATTGCTTCTGATTCCTTGGTGGCCTGCTTTTGCGGACGGGGGATGTAAGTCCCTTCTCTTAGTTGTTTCGGTCTGTCCTGGGATGTGTACGTTGGCAGAACTTTGTTGCAGACTGCCTTTCAGAGTACCACCACTATGCAGATAATTTCAGGTTTCACACCTAAAGAGAAGTCTCATTTCTGTGGTTCTGGAGTTGTTTTCCCTGGCTTGAATTCTCCTGCTTGTGCTGTCTACAGGAGTCCAAGGCACCCTGTGAGTTACAACGTGAACTTTTTTTTTTTTTTCTTTTTGAGAGAAAGAGAAACTGTATGAATGATGACATTACATTAGGATAATACTTCATCAAGATAGATGAAATGCACTGGATGGCCATATTATTCAGTTATTCTTTCTTTGGTGGTTATTAAAAGAGTAAAATTCCTCTGGTTGGTGACTTTAGGGCCATACAAAGGGTGGATTCATGTGAAGTGGGTACTCCATTTCTGGATGAAGACTCTAATACTCAATTACCTCACAGTGTGCAAACAGTTTCATTTTCTGATATGGCACTGCTTATCTTCCTAACCAGTTTGTACTTCTGCAGGCTCCATCAGCATGCTTCCCCCTGCCCCCAACACTGAATTTATTGTAAGAAGTAAAGGCTTTGATTATGTGTCGTTTCTAGTGCTTACTACATTTTTATAGTACGTCTTAAGTGATGCAGCACATAGGCACGTAGATGAGCTTCACCTTAACACGTTATCAGTGTTTTGCAGCTGTGAGCTAGTGCCAGCAGAGAAGCGGCAGCATAGTAGCATCTTCATTGCCCTGTGCTCTTTCCTTGTTACTGAACGTCTCCGCAATCTCTGAAAGTGTGCACTCCCACCACATAGTGTCATTACAATTTTTAGCTTCAAAAATCTGTGCTACACTGTGGAAAACGTTCTTCTTTGCCTTGGACACAGCAAACCAGTGCAATAAACAGAAATGAAGCTTTGTTTATTGCACATTAATTTTTATTACTCCAGTTTTCACTTTTATTAGTTTATGCTTTAATTTTTTTCAAGAAAGTGGAGTCCTGTCACGTAAGTGACGGTGATGCCATACTTACAAGGGATTGCTGACTAGTCTTTGAGAAAACTATGAAACTTGTGTATCAAAATAAATCTGTCTGAAGCAGTTTGTAAATGCACACAGCCTGTGATTCCTCACATAAGGGTAAGTGTTGGTTGCTGCTGCTTATAGAAGTCAGCCTTGTGACTTTGGTGGTAGGTGGTTGTCAAAGCATGGAAATAGCATGAACAAGATGACTAGGAAACAAGAAGCTCAGTTTAAATTTCATAGCCTTTGGGGGTTTTGTTGGTTTGGGTTTTTTTTTTTTTTTCAAATAACTTTTCAGATTTTTAAGAAACTGGAGAGAATTAACCGCATTTAGAAAGAAACTATTTCATCCTCAGGATGCTAGTGGTTTAGAGAATGGTGATCATTCATATTTATGAATTGGCCATCATCAGCATGCCTGGGTCCCTTGCATTAAATATCTCAGCTGTAAAGATAGGTCTTCCAAGAGCAGCTTGTGGTCCAGTCCTAAAATTGAACATTATGATGAACAGCTGAATGTCCTGCCTGGTGTGCTGAAGCACAACTTGGGTTTTGTCTTTTTTTTCTGGCAGAAACCAAAGCAAAATGTGATTACATTTGTTTTGAGGCAAAGCACCTGTTTACATTAGAATTATACTGGACATGCCTCATGGTAGGAAAATAGTCTCTCTGGAGACTGCTTTTATATGCTGACAGTATTTATTTGCATATTACAAATTGGCATTTAGTTTATGGAAATAAATGTAAATAATGAGTAGCTTTTGAACTGGTCCCCAAGCCTAGCAGCTGTCTCCTTTCAGCATGGAAAAGGGTTCAGAGGATTTGATCATTACTTTGTATCTCCATCATGCGTTAACTACTTCTCTTTCTGCAAAAGAAGCGTAGTTTGGCTTTTGCTGGGTGAGTTGTAGAAAAGCATTAATGTCAGCTCCATGAAAGCTGCAGAACAACTTTCCCAGTAGCCAGAAACGTACCGCAGTGACAGGAGGAACCCTGGGGAGATACGTGTTTCTCACTTACCTCTTACCGTAAGTGTATTTGCTTGTTAGCAATCACATTGGATACAGGTGCTGTTTTTTTAACAGTGCTGACAGTGCCTGAAAGTAATTGGTTCCTCTGGGATAAAATAGGAATATTTTTTTTTTCTTTTCTTGGCTCCATAAACTAATTATCTTCTTTTCTTTGAATCCAGTAAATAATTCATTATAATTTTGATATGATGTAAATACATTGACTACCTAAACAAGTAAGTTTTGTGTTTCTGTGAAATAGACTTGAAATACTGAAGATAACCCATGGAAAACAGAGATGAATCCTTTCTAAACAATTTTAAAAGATATTCTTGTTTTTATTTGTTATTACTTGTAAGAAAACAGATCTATTTTTGATTGTGGTTTGGTTTTTGTGTTTGGTTGTTTTTTGTTTTGTTTTGTTTTTTAATTTACTATATTCCTTATCCGCATCCCTCATTTATAACATTGTCATTGTTTTTACATCCTGGTTTAGTTGTTGAGAGGCAAAATAACATTTATAAAGGAGACATACACAACAGTGCTCTTTTATAATACTTATTTTTCAATAGTTTTCACAAATATTATAGTGAAGGATAAAAGTGAAAATTTCTCCTTATAATCCTTTTCATATATTTGTTTATAAATAGGACTATTCCTTTCAGAGGCTTCCCAATTCAGTCTCTGAATAACGATGCATCAGTGGTGCTTATGCAATTGAAAAAAATTAGGTTTAGAAGTTTATAACAAAACAAATGAAAATACTTATAAAGGCCTTTTAAAAATTGACTGGGTTAAATAGGAGGTCTGAAATCTATGAAAAAGTAAAAACTTTCTGTCTTTTAATTTGCAGCCTGCATCTGGTACGTGAAAGCAGGTTCAGCTTTGATCCGTTTTGGAGTGGCGCAAATCTCTCTTTTGGGTTTTGTAAAAATGCCACAGCCAGTAGGGAAAAGAGAGGCCCTCTCAAGAGTGCAGTCTTATCATTGGGATTTTAAACACTGATGCTAGAACAGCTTCAGAAACAGTAGGTTCCTGTTTCTTTTCTTTCCCATGCTAACTTCTTCGTCTATAATCAGAAGTATATAATTAAGCCTAAAAATAAATCTTCCAGAAGGAAATATCCCAGAAATAGCCATTCAAGATCTTTTATGCCCAACTCCTGCTAAGATTTATGCAGATTAGCTTTAATCAAAGGGGAAGTGTTATTGAAATCAATGAAGCAGCCATGATGTGTAAGGGTTAGTTTGTGGGATCAGATCTGATTCCTGTTGTATGCAGGAAGACCCCTTGCACAGTGTGCTGTAGGATTTGCGCCGTAATATGCAGTTTGAACAACAGCGTGAGGAAATTGAGCTCATCCTGTGAACTTGGCTCAAAATGTCTTTGAGACTCTGTTTTTACTCTTTGGAATGAGGAGCTGGTAGTTCTGTCAAGTCTCACTGGAAAATAATAGCTTTGCATATAGACTGTTATTTTGAAAACTCTCTGCTATCTTCTGTTAAAAGACAAATGCTATAGTATTTTGTGCCCTAACAAGTCTTAGTGCATTGTGAGTTGTTATACATCCTTCACTGTCAATATATTAGTGCAGCTCCTCGTAGTTCACAAAATTAAACTCATGCATAGACTTTTGTTCCAGTTTAGAAGTTAGATGTTATTGGTGTAATTTTGTGCTGTAAATATAGGGTGAATCTCAGTTAAGGATAAATGAGATATAACAATTTCATCAGCATTCTGAAATAGATGAAGAATGATTTTCACTCTACTATTCAATGTCCTGCATTGTCTCAAGCGTTTGGTGGTTCTTTTACAGACAGGAATCTGCCTGATGCCCAAAGTAACCTTGGATTGTGGGGGGACAGCAAAGGTGAAGATGAGCTGTCACCTGAAGAAATACAGATGGTAAGTATATATTGTGTCTTATTCTCCATTTTATTATATTTTCTGCTGTATTCTTATGTGTTAACGTACAGATTCACCCAAACTAATTTTCAACTTTCATTCTATGCAGAATAATGCCATAACAAGATACACCTTTTGCACATGGCTTACTGGTTCTTCTGGTAGCAGCTAATATTTAAAATTGCTACAAAATGCTTACATGGAGCCATGAAATTAGTAACAACTATTTTTCAACAATTGAAATAAGAATTGTTTTTAAAATTACAATTATGAATTTCTTTTTTGGTCAAGAAACAATAGAAGTCAAGTCAACATCAGAAAAAGCATTATGAAACTTCTAAAAGAATAAAGTGTTGGCCATTTTTTACTTGGACTATTTCTAGAACACACCTTAAATAGTTACACTATTTAAGTATAATTATGAAGTTACACTTCACTTTATTCCTTTTTATTTTTTTGGATTATCAAAATCAGACTGGTTTACTAGAAGAAATAGCTACAAGCTTGTTGTTGCAACAGAATTTCATTAATTTCACCTTTTGTTCATTTCCCCATTATCAGCACATTTATGTATTGTTTGATCCAATTCTGCTTACAGTTGAACTGATACACTACAAAATTTCTGACATAGGCGTGATTGCTGACAAACCTATACGTTAGACTTTTTGCTATTCCTAAAATTTATTGTTTTGAACATGGCTCAAAAGTCTTAGAAAAGGCAATGGGTGCTAATGTAGAGAGGTTATTTTATGTAAAGAAGGAAAAACTGATTTATAACTAGCCAGTAGATGTGCAGTTTTCAAAATGATGAACTTTACTGAGGCAAAGGGCTGCTGCAGTATGAATATGTGAAGCTTCCTTGGCAGTGATTAGAGATCTTCCCAAACACAATATGCATCACTCTTCCCGTCAGAGATGAGTAAGTTGCACATAATTATGGTATGGTTTGTCAAAGAGAAAAGGTTCTTCAGAGGCTGCTCTTGATGCTCTCATGTTGTCCTTGAGTGCCAGTTTGAAATCTAAAGGCTTACTCCTGCTTTCTTTTTCATTTTAAAGATAATTCTTTACATATTTTCATTCTTCTGTGTTTAGGCACAATATTATTAGCCCCCTTGCTGTAAGCTTCCAGAGAATCAGGGGGGAACAAGCATCAGAGGTGATGGCTCTGAGAGGGTTTACTAATAACTGACTACTAAATGTTGGATTGCTTTTCATAGGCCTTGCACTGTAATTAAGTTTTACACGTTGCATCCCTTGCCAAGGTACTTCGGGAATAAATACATTTCTTTCTCATGAATTCCTTTTATACTTTTTAGAGTAAGGCCCCAGATGCCTCATGACTTAGATGAGTTGCTGAAGTCTGAGAGTTTTGCTCTTTTTCTGTTATTGAGAAGGAAGAAAGGTAAACATCTTAAAATGCTGATTTTTGCCCACCAAGAATTTGAATTTGTCCCTGGAATAAGTTCTCTTTATTGACTTGTGAGGGGGAGCGAGTCCAGGCTTAAGTAAGAGAAAAGTTATGTTCATAGTTCAATGCTTTGAAGGATTTCTATACTCCTAAATCTCCAATCCTAAACCGCTTCTTATTAGGCATTCAGACAGCTCTTCCTAGGGTAGAACCAACAGACATTTTTAAAAAAATCCATTATTAATTTTTACTCATCCAGAGCTCTCCTGTGCTATGCTTTTTTTATTATTATATATTTTTAAAACTTTTACTGGTTGTTTTGCACTGATTTACTTCTGTTGTGCTTTCAGGAGTTGCACTTCCTGTGAAAAAGGGTATAAAAATAACACTGATGTTCCAAACTAAATTAACTTTTAGCTCAGACAGACTATAATATGTCCTTATTCTTAGCTTACACAGGTTCTGCCTATAGTTTGCAAGAAAATTTACAGTATGTAACAGTGCCTTGATGTCAGTGCCATGATTAAGCCTAGAAAAATTACTTCTGCTGGAAACTTTAGATGTCAGCTTTATCAGTCTGCTCCGTGGGAAGAGAGACACAAATTTACTAGTCTGTTTAGAGAAGCAGAAGATCAAAATGCTACCAAAATAAAAATAACATGTAGTCCTACATACATTAATCCACTGAAATATTATTACTGCTCTTGTGCCATAGTTTGTTCTTAAATTTCCATGTGTGAATTCACATTTAAAATTTATTTTTATGTGCTCTCAGTACTTGTGTTTTAGTACTGACACTAGGAAACCAGAGTTGAAAAAAAGCATACAAAGGGAAATTACCACTCGAATAGCCTCCTCTCTGCTTATAATTTATTCTGAGTCTTGCAGAAATCTGGTTCTAAGGTGAGTGCCTGAATCTCCTGTTGAATGTTGCTGCGGCTCGGATCCGACCCAGAGCTGTTCTCTCCTCTTGGAGCTCACTGCAGGCTGACAGTATGACCGCCCGCAGTCAGGGCTGTCTGTATCTCACACTGTCAGTCTGCGCTTCTGGCACTGTTGTGAAGAAATGCAGGCTTACTTTCTACCTCTCCTAAAAATGAACAAGCATCAGTTACTTCCACATTATGCCGTGGAAGGAGTCTACATTTACTATGATTTAAAAGAAAAGTGAGTCAGCATTCATGGCAGTGTTAATACAGACATTTTCGTCTTTCTCCGCCAAGTTGTCAAGTAGAAAGCGAGCTGATTGTTTCTAGTTATAGTTAATGCCCTCCAATGAGGGTCATTTCTTGTCAGGTAATTTTTTTACTATTGGATTGGACTGCATATTACTGGAGTCGTCAAACTGGAAACAGAGTTGTATATTGGTGTAATACATATATGTGCACAGTAGAGTTTCAGATGTAAGTGTTGCCACTAACATGCTGATGCTCAGAGCTGAGGAAGCCATCGGTCTGTTCTGTGGACCTAGCATGATTTTTTTTTTTTTTTTATTTTTTTTCCTTTTTCTAGGGTTTCGGGGTTTTTTTTGTTTTGTGGTGTGTGGGGTTTTTTGTGAACAGTATAATTAAATAATTTACAAAGGCTAGGGATGTATGTGGTGACTATTCCACAACAAAACTGCTCTTTCAGTGTGTTTTTGAAGCAATTTATAGCTAAGAGTTGACCTTTATTAGTAAAAGTTGGATATTATATAATTGTACTCTTAATGGACTTTAAAGTCACTGGATCCATTATTCTAATCTTTAGATAAATTTGGGCTCAAGGTGCAAATATAGGTGTAACTAGCAAATAATTTGAGTATTTGAATGTGCATTCCTTTTTTTCATTGCTTGCATAAATCCTTCATACTAACTTAGCAATATTTAATGACTTCATTGTGCTTTTAATGCAGGAATCAAAGGATCTTCACAAACATGTAACAAACCCTCACCTTTTAGTTAATTTATTCACTCAAAGGACAGTTAATTATTTCTCCTCTGCATTGTTTGCTGTTACAGATAAGTTAATTTCTACTATTTTAACATTTGCTTTGTGAAGAGTGGACCAACTGCATTTAAGTTACTCAGAAAATCCAGCAGCTCTCAGAAGAGGGTAGGTTACAGTGTAGAAACTGCTGTGTTGGGTTTAAATTGGAATGTGTTGTGTCAAATCATACTTAACAATTCTCAATCATGGTCCCATGATCCTTACTGGGGGTAAAATAATGAATTAGAGCCCTATCATATTACTATAGCAGCAATTTCTATCAGTATTTTACCCACAAGAGAGAGCTTTACATTGTTCAAAATGGTTGCAGGCTATTGTATGATTTGCACAATATATTTCAGTTTACAACCCTGAGTACAGGTACATTAATGGGTTTTATAGTTGTGAGCAGATGTCTTGTGGTTGCATTGAGTGGGAAAAAATCGGGCTCTGCTGTTTGAGTTGTGAAAATACCTAATTTTCCTTGACTGTATTTTTTTTTTGGTTGGTTGGTTTTGTCTTAAATTCAGGTACAGTACATATAATGACTTATCTCATGGGATAACAAAAAAGAACTGATCACTTCTTATGCATTAGATCTTTAGACATACCTTAAGGAGTTTGTCACTTTATCCCATACTTTGGTAACAGAATATTTCACTGTCATAAAAGGCTACTTTAATAAGCCATAAATCATTGAGCTATGCTGATAGCTAGCATTTGGTTTATGTTCCCCTCGTGTAAATCCCTTTGTGACACACTGGCATATGATGTGTTCTGCGCTCTAACCTTTTGTTCAATTGACTGTTTTAGCATATCTCAACTGCTGTCTTTGCCAAGCGGTCCATCAGCCATTTCAAATTGCAAAAATAATTTAGCAGTTTAAAAGGCAATCTGTGCCAGTGAAGGGTTTTAAATATCAAAGGGACTTTTTAAAGAATACTTTCTCAAGTGGATTTGTGCTATTTGTAAGGGATTAAAATCATTCACTGTTTCTTTATTGAAAATTTGCCTTCTAAATTAGTTATCATCTCAGTTTTACTAAGGCAGCAAAATAGGGAATTTTCGATGTTGAATATTTATGCAGAAATACTTATCCTTACAGAAGTCAGAAAAACAATTACAGTTTGCTGGCCCCATTTAGTCACTTAAAAACCAACCAGTCAACTTGGTGCTAGATCTCATGGCTCTATTTCATTGCTCTGTTCCTTGGCCTTGTTCTGAGGTGACTCTACTAAAACCAGGCATACAGTGGTGTGAACGCACAAGTGCAGTGATGAAACACCTTTAACAATCTGTCGCTGTAAAGTAAATGTAACTGTATTAGTCAATTATATTTTAACAAAAGCTCTGCTCTGTAGAAGGAGACACTACAGACAGTGGTGACAATGACACTTGAATGTATTGCAACACCGATACTTTTTTATTAACAAAACCGTTGGATCTTTAGGGTGGAAATCAATGGGACTTCAGGGAGCTGTGCAGTATGTTCCTCTCTGTTTCCCCTGGACCCATGGGGCTGGGCTCCTTTCCCAAGGCCTTCACCCCACAGTGAAGGTGACAATGCCTGACAGCCCTCCTCCTCCTCCTCATCTGTGATCTTGGACCCTCTGGAGTCCTTTAACCAAGGAGAGAAAGTTGTTCTTGCCAATCAGGCAGACAGTGAACCTCTAATACAGAAAGAAATTTGTATTTTAAAAGAAATAAATAATTTTTCATTATTTTTCATGACATAAATTGCCTATGTCAGAAGACTAAACCTTTTTCTATGAGATTCGCTGTTACCCTTCTTTAAACACACCTGTCACTTCACACTCACTTCTGCAAAATTAAATGTACTGCATTAAAAATCAGAAATGTGTAACCTTTCTCCCTAAGTCATGCAGGTTGAGATTTAATTTGCTGTTGGCAGAAAGTCAGGTCCTGTTTTTCCGGTGTCCTGATGGGCCTGAAGCAGGATGAAAAATGTTACAGCACAAAGTGTGGGGGACAGTGGCGATGGTGTGGGGTGTGAGAAGGAGGGAATGAAGGTGAAGGGTATGAAAGGAAGCTTGCCTCTTCTTATTTTCTTGCTTTCCTGTTGGGTCTGTGGCAGTGCAGAAGTCTTGCTCAGCTCCTGCTACCCACGCTCCCTTAAGCCAGCCCTATCATCTGGTCCTCTGGTAGGATTCAGTTTACTAATCTACCAGAAAAGGCCCAAGGAAAAAATGGTTAGTGAGCTAAAATGTCATACTGTGAAACCAGACGAGCAGCAAGCAGTGCTTGCTTGACTGCGTATGCGGGGAGAGAGAGAGAGAAGCAGGACAAATTCCTCAGTGGCTGCACTAGATCTTTTTCACTTCACCCTGAGTAGTCCACACACTTCATTTCTTCTCTGTGTTAGTATTATCAAAGTACTTGATAGGGCAGAAGTTTCAGCTTGAACATTGTGTATCATTTCAAGGGATGCATACATTGGCATCCAAAGCAATGCGCGCGAGGAGTTGCACAAGCTGTATAAAGAAGATCTTAGGGATAGAGATGCTGGTGGCACGACTGGGGCAGGGTGGGGGTCACAGTGGTGAGCCAAAGATGGTCACCAAAGAGAGCAGTATAATAATGTTAAATTATTACAGACTGGCTCTGTGAAAGAAGCTATGTGTCAGATGAACTGTATGTCATATTATAGCCACTTATAGTTTTCATGTTGCATTTTAATGATGAACTGCATTGTTGTTTAAACTACTTCAAAATACTAAGTAAGTGCTTCATTTTCAGCTATTTCAGTAGCACTGCTCTGAAAGCAAAATGCCCATTTGCCTTTCACTGATGTAACATGACCTTCGCTGTCACAGGAATTCCCTGTGATTCAGTCTTTTTTTCCCCCCCTCCTTCCTTTTGCTTTTTGCACAAGATGATAGTTGTTTTCAAATACTATCTTCTCTGAGCAACACCTCCTTTTCTTGCAAGCTTAAGCTTTGGGCATATGCTCAGATGGTACCATAGGAACTGCTCGCTGACTGAAAACCAAGTCTGACCTGTGAGCACTGCTGCTCTGTTGGCATTTTCATCTTTAACACACTGCTCTGTCTTAAAAAGGATAACGAGACCTTGCAAGGTGGTTGAGGGGACTGCTGTGCTTTTACTGCTGATGAAATTGTAACATGATTTAATTATGCCAAAATCCCAGTGCGTTACGAAGGCTCGTTCAAAATAAGGAGATTAACTGAACTAGAACAGGCCTTGCTGTCTTGCACAGCTCCTGTGTCAAATTCTTTGCATTCTGAATCCTTGTTTCTGGTACTTGCACTGCTGCATGTATCACTCGGGTTCGTCAGAGGTGTGCAGCAGGTACTGTTTTCAGTAGAAATGAATTTCTGTACAACTGCATAGACCAGGTCTTTTCCAGCTTTGTGAGAAAAGTGCAAAGATCTAGTCAGTCAGCTGTGTCCATACCACAAGGTCCAGCTGTTACCAAGGGAACTAACTGGCAGAATAACCTGAATAGGCTTCCCCCCCTTCCGCCAGAGCGGGACTTGTGACCCTTCCGATACAGGGTGCTCTGCTGTCCCTGATGGCAGGAGCCTTTCGGCTGGGGCAGGCCACGCAGCTCCCCGAGAGCGTGAGCGCAGCTCCCCGAGAGCGTGAGCATACTGCCCGGAGCCCAGTGGCTGTGGGCCGGAGAGCTGCAGGCCCCCCTCGGGCTTTTAACCAGCTGTAGCTGGCTGCCAGACTGCAGGATCAAACTCGTATTCAGGCACCTTGAAAATCCCAGCTCAGCGCGTCCTAAGGGGTTCTTTCTAAAACACAGCCCTTAATGATGCTGTTTCTGACCAGTTCCACTACGACATGGGATACCTTTCTCAGCTGTGTTTTGGCTGTGCAGTTTTTGTCAGCAAATCGTGTCATCGTACTTGCTGCATGATCACTTGTCCTGTAATGAATCCCAAATGATCTGACAGTCAAGTACATCTGAAAAGTCAAAGCTTGTTTTCCTGTATGATGTCTTCTATATATGCTTGTATTTGAAAAATGTAGTGCTGAAAGTATATGTAAACGTTTCATTGATTACTGATGAGTTTTAAATAGAAGAGGTCTGCTGGAGTAACTAAAGCCAATGCATTTGTAAAGCATGAAGTGCTAGATGTCAAAATATTTCCCACTGTAGCAAAATCTAAAAGCTCTTAACTTCGTCATGGGCAGTACATGAATAATGTGAAGGACATTGCAAAGATGTCGTGTCATTTCACAAACATGAAAGCCTTCCCCACTCAAATTTCTAAAATAATAAAAAAGGACAGATTTAATCCACTATATTTTTCCTTACTGCAAAGTAACTTGAGCAAAATCTTCAAGTTATTTTGGGGCTTGTTTCATTAATGGGAAGAGAATGACAAGTGTTACAATGACTGGTTACAAATAAGCAGATTCATATTGTTCATTTAGGCCAGTATTGGTAATTCTTGGAAGATCTTTTTAGTTGAGACATACTGTAAATAGATTGCAAGGAAGGGTGGAAGTTGGTTGATCAGGGGTGGGGCTTGAAGAAAGTTCTCCGAATCCAAGCATGTGAACTCATGTGTGTGATTTCCTTCTTCCCTCCTTCCAGTTTGAACAGGAGAACCAGAGACTTGTAGGTGAAATGAATAACCTCTTCGATGAAGTCAGGTACAGTTTTCTGTTACTTGACCGATTCCTGAGCACGCCAGTCCCAGAACCCTGACAACACCCCCACACAGTACATTTGCTGCAGGACACCTGGCTGCCTCAATTGTAGTGGTGTGGTAGAAGGAGGGATGAAATAGGAGCACCCAGGAAACAAACTGTATGAGTTTACACATTGTGCTGTCCCACAGTGTAAAGAATGGTTCTGAGTGATACACAGACTATCCAAAATAGTATTGGTTAAATTTGGAAGGGTTATGTTCTCTCTCACTTATCTAAGTTTTAGAAGATTAGTTTTCCATTCCTATTATGTCTGCTGTGTATACAGACAGCAGTAGGGGAGGTGCAATCACTGACCCCCGTGCAGAGACCGCTCTTCACGGCAGAGTGGTGGTGCCGCTTGCTCTCTGCTCGCTGCGCAGAAAACCTGAACAGCTAACTCGCTCAAGAGAGAGCTTTACTTCTGGATTATTGGTACTAGGCAAGGTGAATTCCGCACTTCATATAGCATAGCAAAAAAGGATATGCTAAGATGAACTACTTAGGGTCCACCATGGATTTTGTTACACTAGGTGTAAGAAGGAAGATAGCTGAAACCCTTGGTATCTGCAGATTTCCGGGTGGTGCCTTTCCCAGAGCTTCACTGTGGGCCGGTTGTCTTCCAACCATGAACTGTCAGAGCACTGATCACAGGCTATTGCTGCCTAATAAAACAGGGGTGCTTTTTGAATAGCCCGCTTGCTGGGTTGGAGAATCTGAATCTGCAGGAGCAAGAAATGTTTGCACTAGTTTCTAATGGAGTATTTCTTTCTTTGCCAAGACAAATTGAAGGAAAAGTGGTGGAAATCTCCAGATTACAAGAGATATTCACTGAAAAAGTCTTGCAACAGGTTAGTATAATTTAATACTAGAGCAGCAAATACAGTTGGAAGATTTTCTTGGGGGTATTTTGGTCTTGGTTGCATGCAAGATGTAAACATAAGATTAATGAATCTTTGAGGCAAATGTGAAGGAAAATATTTTTGTTTTCCAGATGTGAAATCAAGATATTTACTGTTGTTACTTAACAGTATGTACTGGGAATGGAAAATGCAACATGTGTGTTAGAATGATCCCTCTGCCTCAGAATTAGTGTCCTGTTAAATGTGTTATTTAATGGTGGCACCTCTTCCAAAAGAGCTGGCAAAAATTGGACAGGTTAGATATGATTCTAGGTAAGTGGGAGACTCCCTATTGATCTTGGTGGTCTCCATTCAGGCTCAAAAAATCACAGATAAATTACAACTTAATTGCCTCTGTACCTTTGCATCATTGAAACTAAGATGTTAGTAATACCAGATTTTATTCCTGCGTACAGCTTGTTCCCCAAGTCCTTGGAAGTGTTTTTTTCCTAACATACATCACTGTTTCTCAATTTTATTTTTTTTTAACAGGAAACCGATATTGACAATATCCATCAACTAGTTGTGGGTGCAACAGAGAATATCAAAGAAGGCAACGAAGACATACGAGAGGTAACGTTTCTAAGTGGTGTTTTAAACTCACTTGTTTCTCTTAACTTTCAGTTTTGCCCAAGTGTCACTTTAAGCAGCACATACAAGCTCACCCAGAGTACAGGTGCAGTGTGTGCTGGGGTGTCAGGACATGATTTTGGAAAAATTGTACAAGTTAGTGGAGGTTCTTAATAGTTCGTGTTGCGGGTCTCACTAACCATGATTTGAATAGCTATACAGGTCTGCAGAAATCTACTTGGCCTCACCTGTGTTTTTAAACATGAAGGTCACCTGGCATGCACTTAAGCACCTGTGAAGTTTGTTTAAAAAAAAAAATGAAGAGGGGGAGAAATTGCAGACTAAGAAAGAAAGACAGTGCTGAAATTGTTGGAACTGGAGTTAAATGCTGAGTGTTAGCAGAAGAGTCTCTTTACCATGCTGAACGCATCTTGCATGCTCCTAGTAAACAAATCTATCCCATTTTCTTACTAGTTAGAATGAAATTATGTTTTCTTTCAGGACCTGAGATTTCAATATAAACAGAGTTCCTAAATTAGGCTACTGAGTAAATGGTTCAGTATTGGGTTTGGTTTTTTTAATCTCCCTCCTGAAAGCACACAGAGCATGTAGCTCACCTGAGTTACCTTCTGCTCAGCTCTTCTGAAAAGTGCATCAAACATGCATGAACTGAAGTTATTTTTGCCTCAATTTTCACATCTGTAGGTAAAACTAAGTTTCCTAAACCATGCTGAGAAACAGTAGAGAAAGGTAACAAATACAAAACTTTGTCACTCATGTTAACGTTCGTATTGCATTAAAAAAATCTATTCCATGTGTAAATCTGAAAAATGAGAGAGAAAAACAGGTCCCTGCTATATGCCAGTCTCAGTTTTGGGAAGGAGAATCCAAGAAAAATACTTCCTATTCTTGTTCCTTGCTCTACTTGCTCTGAGACTGAAATAAGTGAAAGACAGTGCTAAATCAACTTCCAAAACTAGTTGTCAGGGTTTTTTTGGTTGTTTTGTTTGTTTGTAGTCAGAAGATGTTTATTAGAATGATGAAGGCCTGATTATTTCTAATCACAGAATTTCAGTTTTGGAACTTAAAACTAACCTTTATGCAAGTACATTTTGATGTAGTTCTTCATGTTTTAAGTGTATTTATTTCCATTGTGTGGGATCTTGGGATTTTTTTGTTGTGTGTGTTGTTTTGGGGTTTTTTTAATGACCAATTTTAAGATTTTGAGAGAGACTGAAGTGTGATAAATCTAAAGAGGTGTAGCCAACCTTACTTTTATTCACTTGAAATTAATGGCAAGTTTTGTTCTCTCTTGTGGGAGGGAAGAGTGAAGCCACTGACAATCCTGGGTTGTGACTGTTGAAATTCTACTGTATGTTTACTGGTGATGGTAATGGCAATAACCTTTTCCTCACAGGCCATCAAAAACAATGCTGGATTTAGAGTATGGATCCTGTTCTTCCTTGTGATGTGTTCATTTTCCTTGCTTTTCCTGGACTGGTATGATAATTAAAAATATAATATTGTCTACATGCTTTGTTTGTAAAACTTTTTGACTTTTTTTTTCAATGGCGCAGGGTAGATATGTCATACCTGTGCTTTTATGCATTTTTTTCATACTGCTATGATGGAAATGTTTTCCAGTAAATAAGCATGTGTATGTATCCATTAGTGCAGAAGGAGCAGACAGCATTCATTTTAAATCCCTTTATCGAACATAAACCCACACTTAATCCTGCAAATAACATAGAAACCTTTGAAAGAGCTGCTAAGAAAGCTACAAGCTGGAGCAGAGCTAACAGAAGAAAAAAAACGATAATGATTTTATCATAGCAGCCCACACATCTGTCATGTTTAAAGTCCAGCTCCCAGGGTGCAGACCAGATCAAGAGAAAACTGTTCCTGTGCAAAAGCATCTACACTCTCTCAGGCTTTTATTTAATCATACCACTTCAGTACATAGTGATCACTTTGCACATGTATGACCTCTACTTCTAATCCTTGGAACTACCTGAGTCAGAGATCAGGTTGATTTAATAGTAATAATAATAGTAAGTCAGCTAGAGAGCTTTACTTTTAGGTGAAAAGAGAGAATACAACACAAACAGATTTTGCAGTGAAACATGTTCTGGGATGTTGGAACAAAGCCAAAGGATAGACAATATTTAAGCTTAACTCTTCAAAGTACTAAAATTGGGAGCAATTTGTTAACTAAAAAAAAAAGGTCTCAAAACCAACTGTAGATAAGCACCAATAAACTCCCTCCTGTTAAATTGGAGGAAAAAATGGTTCTGACTTCAAGAAGCATAAGCAATCTGTTTCTCCTAGATCATAAAGCTTAGTATTTTTTAATGTTTATTGTTATGAGAGATAGAGAAATAAGTTTTCTCATCAGTATTTACTTGTGCATTAAAGTTTTTATTGTCCTAAATTTAAGGGGAGGAGATGTATCATGAATCACTTCTATGTGGGACAGTCTTGGGGAACAGATCTTTCCATCTTGTAAAATCTGAATGTCCTCTGTAAATATGTTGATATGAAATGTGTGTTTTGCTATCTCTCTTCTGAAATGTACATTTCTATACATCATATGCAACAAGCAGCAGCATCCTCATTCTTTACTTTGCAGAGAGTGAAAATGTCAAAAGTTACATGTGAATTAATTACACTCAATGAAGCATATGCCTATTAGAAAATGCAAACATGGTATGCTTTGAGTATCTTAAAAATTTTAAGCTTAAATGCAAAGAAAAATTTGGCACATAATTTATTGCTTTTTATGCATTCCACATACCATAATGACTTAATAAAAAGCCTTTTACAGATACACTGTGTAATGCACATTTCATATCAAACCTAGAGAATTAAATAATAATGGTTATTTTTACTGTATTGGTAAAAAAGGTTGTTGATAAAGCAGTTCTACTGGAGAAAAATAAAAGTAGAGCTGAACTTGTTTGTTCTACTACTGATCTTCAGAAACAGCCCCTACCAATGTTTGCCCTTCATTTTTGTATAGTCTCTACCAAAAAAAAAAAAAAAGGAACTTTTGACATGTCCACTACACCTTGTCCCATTCAAGTTACATGAACAAAAAGGTGACTTGCTTGCCCAGATGTTTCACACACTTACTTTGTCTGTTAAATTAATGTCTTTTTTTGTAATGTATATTTAAGATTTATAATAAAAATGAAAACATGGTTTCACACAAAGAATAGATAAGTTTGTAATTACAATGGAACTTTAACGTGCATCCACAATACTATATTCTCCTACGTGTTTTCCCCTCCCAAGCCATACATAAACAGTTCTACTCTTCACTCTGGTTCACATGTAACTTTAAAACAGCCAGCTGTGTTATCTAATATGCTCCTGTTTCACTTGTGATGGTCTGTGTTGTAAAAAGTATCAAACCATACATAAACTGAAAGCTCTTTCTAATTAATAAAAAAGGAAAATGTTAATGTAATAAAAGAGAAAATTTAGACATATTACTCCCTCAGTTGTATCCATCAGATTACATAATGGACTACATCTACTATGAATAGGCTTTCTGCCTCAAGTATGATCAAAAGATGTCATTTCTCGTTAGAACATCCTGAACTGTATTTTTTACACTTTCCTCGACATCAATCACTAAAACTGTCTGTGTTTTTCCATAATGTCTACCTAGTTTGTGTTTCAGTGCACATCCTTACCAAGATGCTAAAGCCACAGTGGAAATGCAGTTAAATCCTGTTGACAGCAATAATAAAACATTGAGCATGCCTTGTTGCAGAGAACTTCATTATCACTTACAAATAAACAACAGTAAAGAAAATGTAAGAAAAATGCTACCTGACAGTTTCCTTCTCCATACAAGTCATTACATTATGCCCTTCACATCAGTGCTGACTATCATTCCTGCTTGAGCCAAAACTAAACATTTAATATAGCTCTCAGCTAAACAAGAGATCACTCTAGTTATGGCTAGGGTGTTTCAGTTTGCAAAATGACAAAGAATTAAAAAATTAATAAATAAAGTATCAGTTCAGACAACAGAACACATGATTTATCTAAGGTCCAAGCCCCAAAAATCCAGTGAAGAAATCTGTCAGCATCCAATAAACTGCAAGAACATATCTAACATTGGAAATTTTTTTTAACATTGAAAATGGTGTCAAAGCTCTAAAGCAATGCTGATATGCACCTTGTTTTATGCCCATGAATGTTCTGCAGCAAGTTTTTTTGGTTTTTTTTTTTGCAAAGCAGTATCAGCAAACAGAAGCAATTGCACCATAAACATGAGTAACCTCTAAATTATCCATAATTATATTTAATGAAAAGTTCCTTAAAGTCCCTTAGTTACCTTCAAATGACATAGTGTTAATAATTTGCTTATCATACTAAGCTGATTTCTCAGCGGCTTCAGTCTCCTGTTCAGATAGTTTCTCTTCTGACAGTACTGTCATCCATGGGGACACTGAGCGCGTGATGGTTTGTTTCGCCAGATTGTAGTGGTTTATGACTGTGTAAAATTTCCCTCGAGCACTGGAGTCTTGCTCAGAGTAGTAGTTTTCCAACCCAGCTGGAATGCATTGATTATTCTGAAAAGAAAATCCATCACTTAGATTACAGATACAGCCCCATACACACCAAAAGTAGGTTAGGGGTTTTTTTTTTCTTTTCCTTTTAGTCTAAGCCAACATTCAAGTCCTGTGAGTCAAGATGCAACATACAGCAATTAACTACAGTGTTGTCCTACTGTGTTCAAAATGTTCTTCCCTGCAATCCTTAAACTACTCCTGTATTTGCCAGGAAGCCCAATCTGGGTTTATATCCCAGAGTAATTAACATACAGAAACATGCTTGCCTGACATTATTTTTAAAAGGATCTATCTCTAGTTCCAGCCATCTTTTGCTGGTTTTGCCTCCCCACCTAGTTCCAGCTGTTTGGTCTACAATTACAGATGCCTGCATCCCACTGTTAGATTAGCTTCAGGCACTTTAATATGGTGTTTTCAGTCTGAGGGACAGAAATTAATACAGATATATTGGTGCCAAGGTATGAACAGTTTTATAGCCCAGTAAACAAGTCATACAGGGAACACATTGTGGGTGGCCAAGCTTATGTGCAAGTGTGTACACACACAGGAAATACTTCACTCTCGGTTGTCAGAAAGATGTAGCCAACAGCAGGCTTTTAAAAAGCTATCTTTAGCTGCAGGACTACATTATTTAATCTCCTGGAAGTGTAAGAGCACAACATAGAAACTGCTAGATGCTCAGAGCTTTTGAAAGTGAAATACCTGATTTAGCAAGTTAAACACTAAGGAGGATCCAAACTTTGCTGTCATCTTAAAAAACCAAAGTGAATGTGCACGTGCAGTGCATTAGTCAGCAGTTATCCTCTAGCAACCATTCCAGTGATGATGCAGTAAAAGCCAACAAAGCAGCTTGCTGCACTGAAGGAAAAAACTGACTTAGACATATCCTGTGACACACACCCCCCCCGCCCCAGGTTTTGCTCTAGAAGGTCATGGGTCTCTCCACAGGTCCTCTGCCATCTCTGCCAGTCCAGACAGTCTTGCCTGATACCTCAGACTGCTGGGGTAGTCATCTGGGCAACTAAACTGACCCTGTAAAGTACAAGCTATGAGTATCTGCAGCTTGAGGAAAAATAATCATTTCTACTCTAACTATTTTAAAAAGAAATAGGCTGTTTGGTCTTCCAGCACCACAAGACCAACATTTATAATACTACAGCACAGCAACTTTGAACTGCTACTGTTCTCATAGAACTTGGCAAATGAAACTTAATATTGGAAATTTCTGAGCATAAACACACATGCAAAAATGTCATGGTTTTTAAGACCAGATGCCATCTCTCTCTAAATGTGTCCACATTTACTTTTGGGTTGACTTTGTCTGACCTTATCAGACTGAAAAAAAAAAAAAACAAAAAAAAAAACCCCCAAAAGTGGCATAAATAAGCACCAGTAACAACAGTTTCAAATGGTTTAAATCATAAAGCTCAAAATGACTAGGGGTAAGATCCAGCAGACAGTCTTACCTGAATAAATTTTGCATCCTAAAAATGTTAAGACTGAAAAAAAAGCATCAAAAGGTACGAAAGAAAAAAGCAAGACTTACCAAAACAACAGGCCTACAGGTAGTCTTATGAACCTGCCTGCCCCCAGAGAATACAATCCTGTGGCAGATTTGACTGTTGAAAGAACAGTCGCTGTCACAAGACCAACAGTCCTCCCACGGAGCTAACACCTCATCGGCTCTAACCTGCTTGTGTGACAGAAGCCTCGATGTGTGTCAGACTTGCAATAGTGCTCAAAGTTACCACATCCACCCAGGTTCAGTTTATTTGTTACCTTTTGTTAATGTAGCAACCAGGGCAAATCTTCCCTCACAGTTTTGTTTGAAGTAGCACTAGAAATCAGACGGGATTTAACCCCAGCTAAAAAGACACTTGTGCCTATTCAGCACTGTTTAAATCATCGGAGGTTTCCCCATGGTCATAATCATTGTATATGCCAGCTGCAAGACTAGGACATAGATTTTAAAAAAAAAAAAAACAAACAACAACAGTCCAGGAATCTGGAATACAGCTATTTGATATGCATGTTCACCTACAACAGCCATGCCATCTTCTAGAAATATCATCCATGCTTTATCTGGGATAACTGACACTACTTCTGATGGGATAAAATGACTAAGTACATAGACACAGACATCTTTCTAGTGATTATTTCACCTAGTCATGGGATGTAGTCACAATTCTAAATATTTAAAATGGGGGAAGGAACACAATCCATTGATCTAATGAAATCTGCCAAGGAAATTGAAGCAAATATAATTATTAGCACTGAAGACAAGCCAAGATTACTGCCAGTCTAAAAAAAGGCCACAGAATCTTGTGTTGCTTTTAGAAACAATTTGCTTTGTAACAGGCAAAATGACTCAGTAATGTTATTTTTTGTAGTCACAAACACACACAACATCTGACGAGAGCCTAAAGAAACACACAGCAGAGTTTCCATCTTGACTGCATTTTTGCTCCCGGGATTTCATGCTTCTAGAAAACACAGGAAAAACCTCCCCTTTTACTCATTGTTCCTTGGGTACTGCCCAAGGACAGACCCCTTTCCTTAGCTTTTAATCGAGGCAAGCCATGCAGCACTCAGGAGTGACTGAGTGATGGGAACTGGTGCCAATTCTCATCCTGCCACTTGCCTGAGACCTTCAGCTTACGCAGAACATTCCTCTCCGTCCTTTTTATTTGTTTCCATGGTTCCCAGGTGAGAGAAGTAATAAGGAAGGCCATGAGGAGACACTGGGATGCTCCAGAGTGAGTTGCCAGTCTCTTGTTTCTTTCACAACCCTTTTATTTCGGAAGTTGATTATGGATTAAGGCCTTTGATGCCAGAGAAAATCCTGGTTGCCAGTCTGTATCTGGCTCTATTAAGATGACTCCTTTGTTCCTTTGACATAAAGACCTCAGTTGTATTCACTTAGAAATAGTATCTTCTGTCACATTAACTTTGCTGGGTCAGTAATTCCAAACTCAATAGATGATGGTGTTGTCTTTAATGCATTGAAATTACTTTGTTGACCTGTCCATGAGTCTAACAGAATGCAGGTGCCTTGGCAACAAAAGCTAAAGGGTAACAGATGCAGTATGGAGCATACTGAAGCCCTGGAGAAACTCCTCCAGGATCCAAGTGCACTCAGGTCTTTTGAGAAACACTCTGGTGAGTCTCACCAATACCCAGTAAAGAGTGCTTCAGAGGAGTGATCTACACAACAGCAGTATTAGGGCTGTGTCAGGAAGCTTGAGCAAGCACAAAGTTGAGGCTCGAGCAGTTTAAGATTGCTATACAAAAGGAAAATAAGCACCTTTTTAAGCACACCTTCAAGCCCTGGATGTGTAGGACAGCAGAAAGGCTGAAAACACTGAAACCTTTGGAACTGCTCCATGTATGAGAGCATCAAAGCAGAGAAGAGTGAGTCTGACTCACAGCTGTGGTAGCTCAGCCTTTATGCACAGATTCCCATGGTACCAGGCTTCCTGAGGCAGGGGACACCTTTGCCCTTAACCAGAAAAATCACATCAGCATCCAAAGCCAGGGGACATCCAGGCCAGAGAATGTTGTTGAGTTCACCTGAAGCACAAAGCCAGTTCACAGAGACATTGGTCTCAAGGTGACAGACTACTTCATCTCTCTTAGGACATCTGTGCCAAGTTATGCCATTATGTATTATGAACTCTCCCCCCAAAAAATGCAAAGGCAACAAATACAAATTCACGTCAACACTGCTAGTTTCAGGCCTTGTGTCATTTGCCAACATGTTTATCCTGTAAAACTCTCAAGAGTTACGTGACCGAAGATGCTATGTCTCCTGGCATTATGCCATCAAGCAGCTGGGAAACAGCTTCCACAAAACCCAACACTGTGAGACAGTAATAGTAGCACAGCCCTGTGTATGTGCTGCACCTTAAAAATAATGCATGAGCTATGGGACGTTCTGTGTGACTTCTGTTTCAAACACAGGGCCCTAAGGAGAGAAACCCAAGCAGATTCTGTTCACAGTGTAACTGAAATATAGCTAAGAAACTGTTCTCCCCTTCAATGTTTGTGACACTAGGAAGAAAGAACAAAAGAAGCCAGAAGCTCAAAGCAGGGGACAACATGGTATGAAAGGAAGCAGAAGCAGCAGACTGTTAATAGACTTACGACAGGAGCACGTTAACTGGCCATTCCTGTCAAGTCAGGATCACATCAAGACAGGCTCGGTAGGAACATACAGTCCATATCCCAAATTGCTCAAAGCCAAGCAAAAGCTTAGAGAAAAAAAAAAAAGGCTAACGTCCCATGAGACATGAGCACAGCGGGATTTCAGTGCTTGTCTGAGACAACACAAAAAAACAACAGCAGAGCCAAAAGCTGGATCTCCTAACTTACATCTGAATATTCTAACTACAGGATCTTTTGCCCTTGAACCAAGGGAAAGCAGTAACCTAAAAGTGAATGCTTGAAGCTAAGTTAATCCAGTAGGGCATCACTGATTATAACATTGGACTAGATTCTTGTAAGATATTTACGCACCTGAAATGACAGAATCAAAAGTCCTGAACAGGATTGTCAAGGAGTGCTAAAGCAGCCAATTCCTTCTTTAATCCTTTTGAAGATCATACTAGGTACCCATTTGATTCATTACATAACTAAATATTCTTAAAAAATTAGAGGGAAGAATGCCATCATCACTGTTACTTTTGTTATCTAATTACAGCCAAATTCAACCCTGCTAAATTTACAACTGAGAAATCAATGTTACCTTTATGACTTTCAGCCCAAGTCATAGCTGAGGAGCCAGCACTACCATCTCACACAAATGAAGTGAGCCCCAGACACCCTTTCAGTTAGTACCAGGACTTTTTCCAGTAAATGTGTTTTCCCTTTTTTGGCATCACTTTTGGCCTGTGGCAGTAGGGCTCAGAGGTCACCGTTCTAGAACAAGAAGTTCTTTCTACAAAAATAACCCTAAGGTAACTGTGCTACTCTTAATGAGAACATCATTCTACTGTTTCTTTGACACATATTCCAGAGTAATTTTTTTTTCCTCCAGGTTTTATCATTCTCTTCTTTCTTAAGACACATGAACTTGGAGGAACATGCAACACTAAACCATACGTTCCAATAAATGAGGGCTTTGTCCAGACAACTGCAGATAAAGTAGGTTTGAAGGATGCTGGTGTTGGGTCTTTTGCTATATTTTCAGTGTTTAAAGCATTAACAAAATAACATGGAAACTGTGCAATAGTACAACCTCAATTATAAATTAAGCAGAAAGAAACACAGCAGGAAGCACACTAACGTATGAAAACAAACTTCTATGCAATACAGCATGACTTAACCAAGGTTATGCAGAAAATACCACAGAGGATATTACATACTCTCCCATTTTTCTAGAATATGTACACAATTTACCTTGAAAACAAATCCTTCTGGACAGGTATGATCATACTTGTAAACCTTGTAGACTACCAGAAATACAACACACGTTAAGAATGCAAGGGCAAAAAGGACCAGCACGGTTACCTGTGAAGAAAAACAAAACATGCTTATGTTAGTAATGCACTGCTTATTATATTGCTGTTTGTTACTGTAGGCAGCAGAAGCCAGCTATCAATGCACTTAACAGTAAAATCAAGCAAAGGATAAAAACAGCTTCTTAATTATTGAAGGAGAACAGGGAAGCAGCACATTAAGTGCTTCTACCTCCCCCTTCTCAAAGAAGAAAGTTGGTATCTGGTCAGTGGCCCATTACCTCTGTACTGCAAGGCTTTTTTGGTTGCGCTTCTGTTCAGTGCATGCATGAGGCCAGAAAGACGCATTGAGGTAGTGTGGGTCTGCTGCTTTTTCAGTATTTGGATGATGTAAGTGTAAGTCTAGTTTATGTCAGCTGGTAAGCATGTTTGTTTTCCCCGTGCCTGTCCAGGAATGGAGTCAGGTGACAGTAAGTTAGCACAAGTGTCATCCAGATAATACAAAGGTGACTAGCAGGGCAAGGAGAAAGTGATGTCTGCCCTCTCTTGTTAGGGTGAGAGTTTGTTACACCTGCTATGCATGTATGGATAGTTTCACCAGTAGTCTGCATGCTTGGTTGCTCAGCGCTCCTTAATTTACGGGTTGAAACAGTACTTCTTCATCACACAGAGACTGTACAGAAGTAGTTCACTGCCAGAGACGTAAGGGAATACACCATGTTCAACATAGGGCTAGCCTCGAGAAGTTCTGTTGCAACTCCTTCCACAGTGCTCACACGGAAGCCTTTACAGACCGCATTACATGGCACTGACTTTTTACCTCCCCGGTCCTGAATTTAGGCTGGAGGAAAATCCAAAACACGCCTTAAGTTGAATCTGCAATCAGTGTTAGTATCAAGCTAACCTTTCCCAGGAAAAAGTTCTGAGCAGCTGGAGACTGGCAGCCTTTTAGGTGAGATGAGAGACAGAACTGCCTCTAGAATTACCTCACCCATTGACAAGAGAAAGCACAGATTTTGGCTTTGCAGTTACTCTCCCTAATTCAGACCTGTTTTTGTGGCAGGTGTGAGCAAATAGTATTTGTTACATGGGATAGTGTCCCTGATGTGTGTTTTTATTATTCTAAAGCTTCTACTGATAGACAAATGAGTAGCTCAAGGAGATTACAGAGTAAGAGTGGTTGAGCTTTTTTTTTTTTTTTTTTGTCAAGTTAGAAAGAAGCCAGCATGTGCTACGGCATAAGAAACAGTAATAAACAGAAACAAACGAGATTATGTGATTAATTAAAGTATAATATGATCTAAATTTTAAAGGAAAATGAGTAAGCCAGCTATACACCTCCTAAAAAGAGAATTTTGGCACATCAGGGTCAATTATGCAAACAAGAATAATCTGGTATTTGAGAAAGCAATAAAAAAAATTGTAGCTTTGCCTCTTGGTAAAAAAAACCACCACACACTCCCTTTATGATAAACCCCAAAACTAATAGGATTTGCAACACTGCAAACTGCGTGTGGCAGTGGGACTAGCATATTGAAGGACTGAGACGAACTTTTGGGGACTTCTCCTGCTGGGGAAGCGAACTTCACCATGGGCAGACAATGGTGAGTGCTAATTTCCTGGCTGAAACAAGGCTGGGGAGTATCACGTGCTGCTGAAGCCAAGGATTTTATCAGGATTTTTGTTAAGACAGAAAGTAAGGAAAAAAAAAAAAAAGGAGGGCTGGAGGAGAGGCAGGGAGAACTGCAGATTAGAAAGTAATTTAGCAGAAGAAATACAGATATTAATGTAACAATGCCAATCAAAATAAGACAGGGAGCAAAGGACCTTCCTGGTTGATAGCAACATCTTCAGTTTCTCAGAACAGTCACTGTATTACAAGGAAAAAAAAAAAAAAAAAATCATATTCTTAATCCCCCTCAGAAAACCTCACATTGACATAAATTTTAAATCCAGCTAGTCTTCCCCCAAGTTTATTACTCATTTGCATACACAAAGGTTAAAATGAATAGATCACTCCGTCTTGCCAACCTCATGTTTTCTCCTCACATGTCCCATGTCTCAGTATGTCCTGCACGAATCCAAGAGATAAAGTGCATTTTCCTTTCTGATCATCCTCTGTGGCCCAGTTTAATAACGAACAACATAACCCCCGCTCCCCCCATTCCTGGCCAAGCTATGCCCTACCTCAACCCTTCTCAGACATTTTTAATCGAGCCTCTCCCTTTTTTCTTCTGTGGTTGGTTGGGGCTCCTTCCTGAGTTTCCTCAGCTCTCTCACCCACACACATGTACAAGGCCCTTCACACTCCGGCTTGGCCCAAACCCTGCATCCCATCTTCCAGTGTTTTCCCCTCCCCAAAACTGTAACAAGCCTTATTCTCTGTTCTCCCCCCCAAATTCTCCTTGCACTCCAGGTTCTAGAAAAACTGGCCTTTCTCCCCTAGCTTGCAGTTCCCACTTGGGGCTCCTTGTCCCACCTCTGTAACGCCTTGCTGGTATCTCCAAGTCCCACACACTGCCTGTGTCACGCTGCACCTGAATGCAGATGCCCAGGGTACACCTGCCCCACCAGCCCAAGGCGCCCTAACCATGCTGGGGCCCAGCACAAGTCCGCAGCCCTGTCTGCCTGTGGGGCCATGGGGCCAAGGCCGCCTTCCCCCACCGAGCTCCAGCTGCTGCTGGGCAGCATAGGAAGATGAGGAGCCAGAAAGGAGGAAGCACTCCTCATCCAGCCCAGCAGCTCTACAGCATACACGTGGCCTGGCCCAAGTTGCAGGTTTTGGGTCATTCACTTCCCACTGACTCAAAGTGTATGTTACACTGTTCCTTTTGCTCTGACAGTCACTGCTCTTTCCCTTAGAGCAGAAAGGCAAAAGAGGGACTAGAAAGAGAGGACAGAAAAGATAAAATCCAGATGGGATTATTGCTGAGGCTGCCCATGCCCTACAAGATATATTCCACACAGCCTTCCACAAAGGCTGCTCTCTCTAGGAGCACAGCCCTGTGACATGGGACACGGACACCAAGCAGACAATTGCTATGGTACCTATCAATTCAGCTCACATTTGTCTCCTCCACAGATAGGACTAAACAGTTTAAAATGCTTTTAAAAATACTCTCAAATCTCAAAGCATTTTAACCGTATTCCCTGGCCATCCTACTATCAGGGAATAGTAGAATTGTAACATTATTTCCCAGTCATAACCATCTTGACATACAGATTAGGCCTCAGGAACATACTGTAAAGCTAACAAGCTATTTTAGTTCAGACCAAATATTAGACAATAGAAAAAGATCTGTATTTCCACAGTCACTGCAGGATCACTCCCCAAGGCTCTGAAACTGTTTTGGAAAGTAATTATGTTTTTTGAAAGAGGTCAAAAGCCCAGTGTTGCGTGGATTGCTGGAGCCTGGCAAGTTGCAGAGCCACAATCTCAGGGCTGATTTGCTGAGACATGGAGCATTTACCCGTTTCAGTGACCTACATGGAGCTGTGGGTTCTCACTGCTTGTACAAGTCACATCCAGCATGGTTCTTCCATTGCCACACAGCAAGCCCCTGGTAAGAGCTCTCAGGGCTCCTGGTTAATGATTCTCACTGAATCTTTTCTCCCTCACTGTATTTCCTAATGTTATTAATTTTGGTATTAACATGTAAATTCTTACTCTCATTATTTCCAATAGTTCGCAATCACACTCCATTTGCAAATCCCTAATCAAGTATGCTCTCGTCTCCTTCCTATTAGAAGAGAAGCTCCCTTCTCTTACCATCCTTCAGGATACGAGTAACTCCTATTTAAGTAAAGGATGGTCACACATGCAGATGACACAGATGGAAAGAAACCCATCACTGGATTCCAAGGTGATAGCGATCACCTGTTAATCCAGTCCACTTCTCCCTTATAAGCTGAAAATCATTCTCTTCCTTCTAATAGCCATTTTCCTTCACTCTCAAAATAACCCACCACTGATGGTCCACAATTCTCAGATCCCCAGGTTCACTTCTGAACCTGAGGCAGTCAGCTTCTCTCCCCCATGAGTAACACTGTGCAACCCTACCTCTCTGCCTCACCTTCTGAGCCCTCTCCTCCCAGATACCTTTCAGAAATAACAACATGGAAAGAGGGAAGACGACAAGCTGCCCTTTAGAACACAAGCGCTACCAAAGCTGTCATTTTATTGCTTCCTCCCACAGCAACTTTGCACACTCACTATAAACTAAAGGAAAGTTATTCTATTCTTCCTACCAAGGCACTAGCAGCAATTTTCCCTCTTCCTCTGTTCAAGGTACGGGAGGATGCAATGCATGTGCACGCACGACTCCCTCTCTTCTGAAAGGAAATCTTGAATCTCTTCTCTTTGCGGTAGCCAGCTGGCTGAGTGCAGGACCCCACACAGTGGGAGCAAAAGTCTTTTGAATTACTATGATCATTCACTTCCATGTACATCCTGCAGAACTCCAAAGTGACTGTCACACCACACGAGTGATGGGCTTTTAAAATAGTTTTTATGAAATAACTACAAGATGGCACAACCAACCGTTTCTTTTAACTAGGAACTCAAAGTGTGGTTTTGTTTTCATCTTGAGAGCGTCCTTTAAAGTTGGTTTTAAGGGGAGCTGGCAGCAAAACTAAGTGAACAGAAAAGATGACAAGATACTATGTATGTGGCAGATTTTTTAATAGATTGTAAATGAAGAGCAGAAGAAGGACAATGTCTAGCCAAAAGCCATTACAGTAATCGAAATGAGAGATGACTAATGAATGAACTAAGTGTACCCACAGCAAAAAAAACCCCTCTTCAGACTCTGTAAGCATTTAGATGAACGAATGAAACTCACTAGATCTGACAACTACAGTAACATGTAAACCGCTTGTGATAAGGCCTTACCATCAAGATCTGCTAGATCTTCCCAATCAGTCCATGCTACAGGTGCAAAAAACTGCAAGCTGTATTTTCTCTGCCTGGCTACTGCAGTCTCCTCCTTCCTCACTTTGCTAACATTTATTGTGCTCCCTTTTTAATCAAGCCCAAATATTACAGTAAAATTCCTCAACTGCACCAACTGTGCCTGCTTCTCTTCACACCCCTTCCTGACTCCTGTCCCTTTCTGAACAAATTATAAGCCATGTTTCAAGGCATGCACAAGTCTGCCCCCTTTGCTCCTCTTACCTCTATCTCCTTCCATTTTGCCTGTATCCCACTGTCCCACTAAAGCCTGGATGCCATCTGATTTTCCTCTGCCTTCACCTCAACCTTCCCTGTCATGCCTCCTCCTCTTGCCTGAAATTCTTTCATTAACCCACTCTTATTGTGCTGCTTTGCACTGCCTTCCTTCACGCTTTTCCCTCCATCGTGCACCTTTCGGCACACAAACCGACCTAGGAGCATTCCTGTTATTACAAGAAGTGGAACTAAAGTGGAACTAACAAGACATGCAGTAATTTTCACTGCTCAATCACTGCCACTCAGTCACATCTCATCTCTGCTCTACATCTATGCATTATCTGTTTCAATTGCAGCCTCTTGGGAACACAACTTTAATTTCTGATTCATCTGTAAAGTGCTACGCACAGACTTGGTGCTAGCACCAAACAAAAAGAGCGAAGACATACATTTATAGAGCACCTTTCATATGAAGTGATTTACAACCAATTTATGCTTTGCTCACCAGTGAAATGCAAAGCCCTCTGGGATGAAATACAGCAACTCTGTACAACATTTAGGACAGGAAATTAAGATTATTGCTATCCAATTTAAACTACAAGAGAATTTTAGGCAGGCAGACTGTAATTACAATAGATTGCGTCTGGCTACATCCTACAGACTAAAATTCATAAAACATCACACTGACTTCCCTGCAAATGGCAGTGACCTCCATTTCACCTCTCTCCACTAAAATCCTGCATCTCCAGCTGCACAATGCCCTCTACCAGCACGTTAGAGAACACTGAAATCAGCCCTCTGCTTCCCCTAACATTCCTGCTTTTCCAAAATTATATTCTTATTTGCTATTACCTGGGCCTGTCCCAGTTTACATGAACTAAATGAAAGTTTACTTAAAAAAATGCATCTGAAATGCACTTGAAGATTAAGAAACATTCAGTTTGAAGTAAATGCCAACATGAAAAGAAAAAAAG
This sequence comes from Aviceda cuculoides, assembly GCA_035590195.1. NCBI lineage: Eukaryota > Metazoa > Chordata > Aves > Accipitriformes > Accipitridae > Aviceda > Aviceda cuculoides. Next base: position 33,856,329 of record JAVJGG010000054.1, on the reverse strand, counting down.
GAACATTCAAATCTATACATGCAACATTTGACTCATATTCATTTATGGAGTAATCCAAATTTACAGAACAATTTGGTACAATTTCCCATACTTGCTGTGGGAATATACGTACATATACAAGATGACGGGTGACTCAAAACACAACCAGGTGCCCCATTTTAGAAGAGTATTTCTAACATCACGTGTCACATTTAGCTATATGACTGGTATCTATCTATTAAACTCAACTTCTTCACCAGAACATTCCCATCAAAGCTTTGTGCTCAAAGAGGATGATAGTTTTGGGGTAAACTGTACAGAAAAAGCAAAAGAAATCAAAAGACTGTCCTTCTCAAACAGAGATGACAAAGAGGAAGAGAGAACTGGCTCGGATGCTTACCTGGAGATGACTAGGAGTAGCAGCAAGAAAGGCAGATAAGGTTCATGAAGGAGAGTAATTGAAAACAAGCTACAGACCCAGTGCTTATTAACAGCAACAGTGCAGGACAACAGAACCAGCCTGCAAAGAAGTTCATTAATGAAACCTGAGGGAGATACTGTTAGACAAAAACAGGTTAACGAGGCAGTAGCCTTGAGAGTCTAGCACCATGGCTTAACACAGCTGCTCCAAGACAGTATTTCCATCATCCTCCATCACGTGGTACCATGTATCAGTGTCTTAACTACAGAAACCTGAGGACGCAGTTCAAGAAACCCTGTGGCCCTGAGATAAGAACCTTTTTACCTTCCCATACAAACCCAAAAGATACTACTGAGGCCAGGAGAAAGGCTGGAAAAGGTTACTACAGAAGAGGAAAGGCTCTTTGATTGTTACATCTGGAGAGACCCAAAATATCTTCTGTGTCACCAGCATCACTGGTTCTGCTCCAAGAAAAGGATTTCTAATGGATACAATGGCAGAGGACACCTGACTTAGAGCAGGGGAGCTGCTGCTAGGCATACACTTTACTTAAATCTTCCAGCTCTGGCTGTAAAAAAACTCCTTTTAGCCAAAAATTTAGCAGGAGGATTGTCAATGTCATATCAGAGAATTATCAAACATTTTAAAAAAAAGGAAAAATAACAGTTGCCATGCAGTTACTTACATCAATTGTTTTAAAACAGCAGTTACATTGAAAGAAGAATCTCCTTTATTTTTCTTGCTTGAATAACAGAAAAATTCAAAGCCTGATGAATGCTTATACTTGTGAACAACTTTAATCCTGTGAGTAGTTCTACTGAAGAAAATGAAACTACTCGTGGCAGTAAGTACCTGTAACTCTTCCAGCACTAAGTGACAGTCACAGAATATCCTTAAGGAAGTGATACCCTGTATGTACAGGAACCAGCTGACATCTCATGCACCTAGCAGACTTTTTAAGTGGGAGCAGAGAGCTACACAACACGCAGATAAATCACACAGAAACAAAGAGAGAAGTATTTTCCTTGTCTCTGATTATTTTTTGCAGCAATAATAATCATTGATATTACTAAGAACAGGTAAAAAAGCCTTGAGGCAGAAATATGTTATAAAGGATGCCCCTTTAAGACAGACCAAAAGTGGAATATTTAAATATGTTGCATATATTCTTTCAGTCTTAAAATAACCAGGTAAAAACTGCAAGAACTGATTTTGAAAGGGAAGTCTCGATTCCTCTTCTGTAACCTCATGCACACATTTCAACAACTCCTTGCTACTTGATAGTACATGGCTTGCACCATATGGTCTTACCACAGAAATAAGCTTGAGGCTTTAGCTCTGCAGTTAGATGTATGTGGAGATGTCAAGGATAAAGGCTGAAGAACTGAACTGCCTTTGAACAGAACCAAATGGTTGAAGGCATACCACAGCTTGGGTTTATTTAAGGGCTTGAGTTTTATTGGGAAACGTGTTTGCTTTCAAAATACTTCTGAATGTTCTTTATTCAGGTTTCCCCAAAGACAGAAAAAAATCTCATGCTTTGATACAACAGACATTTTTTGAAATTTGTGTGTTTGTGCACAACTGTAAATTGTAGCCCAATTCAATGGGCTCCAGAACAAACATCCCACAACAAAATCCAACTAGAGTTTGTAAAAATGCTGCTCTGTCAATGGGGGAGGCAAAGGTTTGGCCTTGGGTAACTGATACCATCAGTTTTCTCCTGCAATAGCTTCCTCCTATGTCCCGATTGATAAGACTCCTTTGAAATGACATTTCCAGGTTTGTTCTGTTACTCTACACAGCGTTCAATTTACAGAAGAAAAATCTGCCACATTCAAAGTTGCTTTCCAGAAGGACCAACTCCCCACATTAGTCTATGCTGTTCAAAGAACAAAACCAAGACTTTTATTTCTCAATGAAAAATAATCTTCAGTGAAAAATCACATCTCCCTTGGTGTGGTTAGTGCCATAGAACTAAATTAAGACAACAGGGTTCTCGGAATCAGTAAGTCTTCGCATTCTTCTGACAGTTTCTGATTTGAATTCAGAATGTGGCTTCATACAGGAAAATTATACTTGCAGTTTTCTTTGTAAACATTCTCAGTTCTGTTGTAATAACTGTGGTAATGTGGATTGAATACAGAAATACATTTTATAATTTCTTATTCACCCAGCTGCTAAACCACCAAATGATCTACATGACATATGCACATGCTGTAGTTGCTTCATTTGTTATAATGTATAATTTCTCAAGAAGAACAGCTTTAGATGATCTGCACTGCTGAATCCCAAAAATGCAATCTGCTTTGTCCTTATTTAGGGAGTACATCTTAGAATACACATGTGAATTATTTGTAAATATGACTGACTTTTTTTTTTTTTTAGCACAACATTTGGGCTGTGTCTTGTGGCAAGCTTATGCATCGGTGGTGTACAATATTAAAGTCATTAAAATGGCATCTGAAGCTTTTTTCATGAACACAAGCCAAAGTCAATATCCCACCAGTTAAATAATGCATTTCATAATTATAGCAAATATTTAATTTTCAAACAAATATCCTTTTGCTCTCTCAGAATCAACAGCAGCAGTTAACATGATGGTTCACAATTAATAAGGACCCAGGAGAAAACCTCACACAATCAGTACTTTTCATCTACATATTTATGAAATTTCATCAATTATTCATGTAATATTTACTACTGGGAGTGGTGAATATGACAATCATCCCTGCTGGAGAACCAGTCAGTTCTCTTTAAAATGTTGCAAGCAGCATAATTCAATTCCAGAACTGTTATATAGAGATTAAGGGACATTTTTAGGACCTGAATGTTCTGCATGAAACTATTGTTTTCAATTAACTGAACCACAATTTTGCTAACTGATCAACCCCCACACTCTTCTTTAGAAGCCTAGACTTACAGCCAGTGTGAATCACCCTGCAATTCCCAAGAGATACCAAATCATACCGAAACCTCTCTCTGATGCAGCAGTTACCTAGCAGCAAAACCTAGCAACCCTGTGGTATAAGATTAATCCCAGAGTGATCATCATGAAGTAGTATCTAAAAGATATTTTATTTAAGTATGCCATCCAAAGGTTTATAAAAACACAATGCAAAAATGCTCAGGTTTCTAAGTGTTCAGCTATACAAATTAGAAAAGACTACCCAACAGCACAAGCAGCTATTTATTTGTTGTTCAGTGAGGTCTCATTTGCTCAGCTCTCCCAACAAAGGCAGAAAGAAACCAGATCTACAAAGGGATGCGCAAACATTTAGATGTGACTAAGATATTCAAAACCCTTCCTTACCTAACATTTAATGTTTGAGCGATAAAATACCCTAGACCCTACAGCTAGTGGGTATGTGCAAAATTCGTCAGGTATAGGTTCTGCTCAGTTGCTTGGAACCAAAGTCCTAGCAGGGTACTGAGACTAAACACTTTCTGCCCTTTCTCTTCTACAATGTAGTAAGCATTTGCAGATCACCTTAGTGTGTGACCAGGACACGCACAAAAGACAGCCGGACATGTTCCGAGCTGTCCATCTGTGTCTTACCCAACAATATATAGTGCACAACCCTCACCTGAGAGGAAGGGGATTACTCTCAAGGACTAGTACTTTAGTGCCAGGAAGAGAAAGAATGTTAGTCAGAATGTAGCATTTTACCTGAGAGATGGGATGTCCTTGCTCCAAATCAGGGAATACAAAAACTGCAACTAGGTTTCTCACCTCCTTAGTAAATCCCTGCCACACCCCATAACATCTCTTATTAGCTATCTGGGGTGGTTCCTCACACAGTTTACTGGGAACCTACATGCTTCACTGCATGGCTGAAGTCTCCACCAGGTGACCTGCACTTAAAACATTTGTCCTGGCAAGAATCTGCACAGTTCCTTTGCAAATGTAGTCTAAAGTCTCTAATGCCTCCTTGAGCCTTCCCTTTGTTTAGCATGCTCCAATTCCACAGAGTGCTGTACATACAATTCTGAAAGTAGGCTTGGGCCTGGGCAGCTTTTAGAGGCACTCGGTCAGGCACAACAGAAATATAATCTTTGAGTGTGCCCTAAAACTCCTATCATACAAAGAGAGGTTAGAAGTATGCAGTATAAAGAGAATCCACATCTTTACTGAAACTCTGTATTTTTCCCTCCTACCAAACGTTAGGCTTTCCAAATGCATTTGTACTTGCACCCTGAACAGTATGGTTGCCTACTGTTTAAAAATGCTTTGGCATCCTTGGGCAACATGCCAAATTAACAGCAGTGAAAAGCTGTAGTCTACCTTTGTTAAGAGAATAGCTAGGAAAGCATGAGCTGAAGTGCCAACTTTCCTGTTTTGCTTTACTTACACAGAGCAAGAAAACCTATCCTACAGTGAGAAGGGGGAAAGGTAATTCAGTCCTTGCACCAGTTAAGCTCTCAGCTTTCCTCTGGGACTACTGAAGGGAGCAATAGGGGTGTGGACACTAAAGAGTAAACCTGAGTCAGATTCTTGCTGAACTGCCATCTGCCACTAACAGTCATCACCAAGCTGTAAGATACAACTGGACCAGGAAAATGGATAGCAAAGAGCTCTGGTATATATCCCTGAGCTGCCAAGTCATACATTTTAACTATAAAAAAATACATAATGGGCTATGACAGTGTTTTCAAGAGAATGGTCTGGCCACAGTGAAAAATAAGCAGCCAAAAAGAAAACAAATACTCTTGTGGTTCTTGTCCTTCGACACTAACAGGAGCTTTATCCATGTCATGAGAGCTACCTGTGTGCAGCCCACATACATGCTGGACAGTTGCGTTCCGAAACCCACATGGCGACAGAAGTGCCGTCTGAATTCATCTGCCAGCGAGGGATTACAAGCAATAATTCTGCAAGATTTGCTTTTGCTTCTAATTGCTAAATACTGAACCATTATAACATTGAATTTATTTTTCTCGTACCCAGCCATACGCACAACAGCCACTCAGTTATAGCTAGTTCTAACTACGTTCAGCAATTGACTTTAGGGACACAACTGAGTCATGAACATCTTCAGATAGTATTGCTTACCTTAAATCTTTCTGAAACCCCTTCAGTGATGCTGATTGTGAATTCAGCTATTTTAGGAGTACGGAACTTTCCCTTCTTGCGATCAGGTTCATATTCTGTTTTTGTTTTGACCACAACCTTTTAAAAAAAAAAAAAAAAAAAAAAAGCTGTCAGCTGAAGCCAGCCACAAGAATCTTAATTGTTCATTAACTCTTCTTTTCCCTGCTTACAAGCATGTCTAGCACAGTTTTTTTTTTTTTTCCCCTACTTTGTGTAACTCTTCTTTGGAAGCTGTAAGTTATTTTTCCTGTCATAGCAATCATCAATAAAATTATCTCTCAAAGTGGTTTTGATAGACCTACAGGAAGACTTGTAGCAAGCAGCAATTATCACAGTTTCTGCATATGACAGATATGCAGCAGTTTCACAAACATTCAATTTTTTCAGCTGTGGCGGTACTGTGCTGCTATACTAAGCAAGCATCTACTTAGTTCAAATCCAAATCATGAAACTTCCTGCTTTGTACAGTTTGAAAATAGCCACCTCCATTTGCTTCAGGAGATCCTATTAATGGGATTTCAAACTGGTGACTGATGAGACGGCGACTGAAGAGCGTCCATAGAAATTTAGCAGATGATGATGCCACCAGTAGCCATGTTCTTTGGTGGCAGGATTTTGAGTTTAAAAGAAGTGAAATGACCCATCTAGTTGCTATTCACTACGTGCTAGACTATAGCTCTTGGCACTCCTATTTTTAACATCTAACTTTTAAATTATCAGCTGCAAGCAGCAAGATGCACACAAACCCTTGTGTTAATGAGATTTCTTGAAATACCTAGGGCTCTAACTTCAGTTTATTCCTTGCTATGAGCTACTGCCCCAAGCTACACAATTTAGCACCTTACCTGTATTCCTAAAATATTCATTATGTCAGTCATATCTCTAGCGCTCTCCTAGGCATTCTAATTGTACAAAATTTTCACATACCTAACCCATTTGCCTCATTTTTGTCTTCTGCAATATTTCAGGATCTTTTTCAAAGTATCACTCTTAAGACAGGGTGCAGTTTATCGTGTTGACAGTGCTAGACTCTTTTAGATTTTTAGAACCAGATTCTATCTTTAGCACAGCCCATGGTATCAATAGCAACTACATTATTCTGAAATTAAGATTGTGACACTTACAGGTAGCCAGACGCTGGAATTAAAGCTTTGGGTTTCCCCTCTCCTCATTTCCCTGAAATGGTATCTAGAATGTGTAACTGTACCTAGACTCAGTACCACAAAGCTTATTAGACACTTTTACAGCATTACACATATACATGCAGCACATAGGTTTAGAAACTACTATACCTATTTTCAGCTATAATTAATAAGATAATAATTATTAACTATTTAAGTTTACAAGTGCCCAACGGCATCATGGAAGTAAACTGCTTGAAGATTCCTGGAATGCTTTTTAACATTTTACTTCCCTTCCTCCCCCCTTTATGTTGCATAATTTCAGGCAACTCAAATCACATTCAGCTGACACTGAACGTACAGTTCTATCTGCTTGGTTATGTAATGTCTTCTTTTGTTTAACATACCTAAATATGAATTTAAATCAGTTCACTCCTTTAATTTAGAACCTGTCAAAATCCTCAAATTCTTAGCACTGTAGTCACTACTGTTCAAGAAGTTATGCTTCACTGCCATACTTGAGCCTTGTGAGTAAAAAGCATAGATACATGAAGTATGTACTCCTATTCATTATACATGAGTGTCTTCGTACTTCAGAATTTGATCCGTGTGTCAATCTTAATATTGTTTCTTTTCTTCACATCAGTTGCTCTACTCCCTTTGTGTCTGTAGCAACCAGTAAAGACACATTGACATGACTAACCAGATAGTTACAAAAGGAAGCCAGTAGGACCAATAAATATGTTTTTAATTTTTCCCCCTCTATGTTTACAAAAGGAAAAGAAAGCTAATGTACAAATAGACAGTGGAAACAGTAGAAAAGCCAATCAAATGTTCCTTTATTTAAGCTTCTAGCCTAGCTGAGCATTTGCTTTCGTTCAAGGCAAATGCCATGAAGGTGGGAGGAGTTCCACCCCATTCTAGTAGGAGCAATGAGGCTGGCACAGAACCTCCTGGGTTCATTACAGAGGCTCCATTCAGGTTAAACCTATTACCATACAGGTCCCTAGTTCAGACTTCTGCTTAGCGGTGCAGTAACATAACAAATTCCTTTGGACGTTGGTCCTTGATAATCAGTTATATCCAGTCACCAGTTGGCAAGGCTATCAGACACAGTAAGACTTAACTTGTTTTAAAGCCTTAGGGTGCAATTTTGTCCTCGGTTACAAGATTTACACCCACGTAACTGAGGGCAGAAAATGGACCCTCAGGCTCTCCAACAGCTGTTATGGCTTATTGCATTTATGTCTGCCAACTGGTCACCACACACAACACAGAATGATGTTGACAGCAATTAAAATGGAGGTCACAAATTTATTTGTATTGCCTACAAGCAACACTCTACCGAGGCAAATATCACAAGCTAAAATTCTTTATCCCAAGATAAGATTATGTGACTTTTTTTTGACGTATAAGGAATGTACATCTACCAGTTTATCTAGAAGTAGAATTGAGCTTGTGCAAGACACAATGCCAAAAATAAAAATCAACATGAAGATATTACTGACCATTTTCCAGGTAATTTTTTTTTCCAAAGACTGCAAAGCTTTTTTGCCAGATGCCTCTGTGAGAAATGTGCAAGTAAGTATCCTACTAAAATAGGGTACTGAAAAAAAGAATATTGAAATATCTGAAAAAGTATCCTACTACTGTATGCCTTACCTGTAGTAACATTTAGTTAACTGAATTCTTTATTGTGAGGAGAATAAAAATATTTACAGGCTATCACATCACCTTCCTAAGTCCTTAAAATTAAATCCTTAGTAATCAAGCCATGTAATGAGGAATCCAGGATGTACATTTCCCTTCCAACCTGTGAGCAGCACCTTCAACCGCTCCCTTCCAGCTACAGAGTATCCGAATCACCTATTTGGAGGGTTTTGAACCCTTTAAGTTGCCTAGCAGAAAACTCAAGTCACCTGTTCTTATCTCGTTATTTCAGCTTGTCTGGGGCTAGCATTAATTTCCTACTGAAGCACAGAAGGTACATGGAAGTTCTTTCTCTCTGTAGCCAGTCTGCCCATGCACATCTTGCAGTGAAATAAAGCAGTGCTTTATCCCCCCATTAGGGGGGCTTTTTCTGGGTGGAGAAAATTCACATCCTTCAGAGAGAATACACAGTGCCTTCCAGATAAAAAAAAGAAAGATAAAGAATAGGAAGGGCTATGACATTACAGCATAGAGAAGCTTACATGCTTATGTATTTCATACAGCAGCACTGAAATCTGTATATGCTTCTTGCTAACATTTCCCGCTGCTTTTTAATGCAAATCACTACTACTGGATTTTCATGAGCTTAGCTGTTAATTTTTTTCCCCAGAGGGAACCAACATGCGTTAAAACACCCCGTATTTCTTGAGATTTCCAAGCCACTCGTTACATGTAACCCATTCTTTTGTTGTTTGCCTGAGATTTGGGTGTGATTCTCCAGGGTGGAAACTAAAGCCTACTGTACCTTATCAGGAGGTGGGAACTGGAGCTGATTGACATCCAGGGGTGTGATCAGGGGGATGGTGTCAAATCCATCCTCCAAAAGGGGCTGCTTTGTGCTCTTCTCGCTGAAATTATTCCCCAGTTTCACCATTCTTCCAGGATAGAGGGATTTTCTGCTGGCACATACACACACAGGCACAGAAATGCAAAATGTCAGAAACTCGGGATGCACCAGACCTTTCCCCGCTCCCCGGGGGAAATAATCTTACGGCAAAAAAACCCAGCAAAAACAACAACAACAAAAAAACGCGTTGGTCGCTGTGACTCGCTTACATTTTGGCGTTTCGGGAGGTAAGAAGGATGGCCAGCGCTTTCATTGTCAAAGTTAAAAAAAAAAACAAACACAGAACGCCAGCAAAACCCCAAAGCGCCCCAAATTCCCCGACACGTTAGCCTGCTCCGAGCGAGGACTTCCCGCGCGGCCCCGCTGCGGCATCGCCCCTCAGCCCGCGGGGTCGGGCGGGCTCCGCTGACTGGCCGCCCCCCCG
>JAVJGG010000054.1:33835653-33846277 GCA_035590195.1 Aviceda cuculoides | reverse complement strand
GCACCCGCCGCCTGGCTGAGGGCAGCTCTGGAGCAGCAGCAGCACAAAGGGGCCCCGCGGGGATGAGGCGGGCGGCTCCCCCCAGCCGGCGACTGGCGCAGCGGCAGCAGGTGGAGGAGGAGGAGACGGGGGGACGGGACGCGCCGCCCTCCGCGCCCCTCCCCTGCCGGAGCCGCACGGTACCGTACGGGGGGAGCCGGCTGCCCGTGCCCTGCGCTAACGGCCCCTGGGGCTGGCGGGAGCCAGGGCGGCGGCCGCTCTGCCCCTCACGGCAGTCCCTTGTCCCTGAGGTGGGGGCCTCCCGGCCGGGCTGCCCCCGCCCCAGGGGAGCCCCGGCGGGGACAGCCTCGGTACCTCGGGCGGGGAAACTGTGCTAAGTAAGGCGGCGGCGGCGGCGAGGGGGGCCCCGGTCTCGGCTTCCCCGGGGCTGGGCGCCGGCTGCGTGAGGTGGGGAGAGCCGGGATGGGGGTTTTATCACCGGTGGGCTGGCTTCGACCTTAGCGCCTCTGCTTTTTTCCCCTCCAGTCGTTCCTGCAGGGGAAGGACGAGCGTGCTTGTCAGGACGGGGAGACCGGGTTTCCTCTCTGCAAAGGGGGGGGACGCGAGTGTTGGAACCGGCGCTCGCGTCACTTCGAGGTAAAATGCGTATTGCAGGGCTGTGCGGCCCGAGTGAGAGAGGACATCTTACGATCTCGCCTGTCTTTAAAAGAAAAAAAGTGATTCATATTCAGCGTGCGGTCTCCTATAACCCAAGGCAACCAGCATGCTCGTTTTGTAGTCTTGCAGGTGCATTGTTTCCAGCGTGCGGAGGGAAAACCACTGTAGGCGATGCAACAAGTGACTTGGATGGTAGGCAGCTCTCGGGAGAGAGGAGAGGCAGACGGCGGCTCAGCCTGGAGCCCGTTTTATGCTTCAGAACCAACCAACCTCACAGATGATAGCATGAGCAGCCCTTCTTTTCCCTTCCGTGCTTTGAGCTAGAACAGATTACAGGCAAAATATTGTAAAGTATTAAAAATCGGATTGTAGAACTTGCAAGTGACTGCAATTCTTATTTCAAATTTTCTTGCTGTCAGAGCATTACTGCGTTAGTTTATTCTACCATTCGGACAAGATTTGTCTTGGTACTGTGAGGGGCAGGGACTAAAGGTTTGCTTGTGCTTGGGATTCAGCTGTCAATCCACAGAAATTTTTAACAGTGCCGATGCAAATGTGAACGGCAGATAACAGTCAAACAGTGCTGATCACAGCTTCTTTTATCCTAGGAACTGATGTTACAGACATGGCTTTCCTGCTTTGCATTTAACAGCACCAGATGCTGGTCATTGGTGGCTGAATTTGAGCTAATTCTAAAATGGGCAAGGTCGTAATGTGTGTAGATTGAGAATACCAGAGATATTTCAACAGTGAGCCCTTCCACAAACACGTCAGAATTTCATGTCTTTAATGAGAATTTAGGCTTTTCTATGCAGACCATATGCAAAACTAAGGGTTGGTTTGATTGTTTTTTTTTTAAATCTCAAACCCATATTTTTGTGAGCATTGTTTTTAAGAATTTTATTTTGTCTGCAAATCATGTTAGCCATCTACGTCCTTTTTTGGCTCTCAGGCAAGCTCTTAAGTGAGTGTTAAGAGTGCAAATGAAACCAGAGTTCAGTTACAGTCACTGGAGAAAGTCCTGTTGACTTCATTGGAGTCACTGTTTCACTCACTTCACATGGGAGAATCTCAGTGAATCTGGTGCGGAGTTAATGACAAAAATGTACCATTTAACATCCTGTTGCTATAAAAATAAATGTCAATCTCACAGTTAAAAATTATAATAAGATTTATTTTTTGTTGGTCTCCTACTAAAGAAAGAGGCTCTGGTTCTTATCATCTCTTTTCCTTTTTTCTCTTTGGCAAATAATTGTTTTTTTTTTTTCTCCTCCTTTCTTTCTCGCAGGGCACAGAACAATGGATTTTCCTTCATTGGCTTTGGTTTTTTGTCATAAACATCATTGACAATGCTAGTGTCGTCAGCACAGTTCTGGGAAGTACAGCTTAATTAGTTAAACTGCTGGCTGGGTAACTACCTTTGCAGCAGCCAAGTAAACATACTGGAAGATGAGAATGATCAGTGGGCTGATACTTATTTTTAAAACATTCTCAATTGAATAATTTACTTCAGATGTAGAATAGAATACTCCTAAACCAACACAAAACATTTTCAAGGTAGAAATTGATTGTTGTGCCTCTGAATTACTGAGCAAGCAATTCTGATTTTGTTGTTCTTGAAGACTATACCAAATAGATAAGAGGAGGACTCTGGAGTAGTGAATTTACCTCTGAGCATTATAAGGGCAGCAGCATTTATACACCTCTTGATGCCTTATTTTTGCAGCCTTACATGTTCAGAACATCTAGATGCATGTGTCTGGCAGATATGGCTGGCATTCAGTCATTGGCTCTCAATACATACTGATTTCTTACATGGTTTGTTCCAGTTGTCCAATCCAAAATGTATTCCATCTCTCTTTTTCCAAGGTCAATGGTCTGTAATGCTGGAGGCCCAGATTCCCTTCCTGGCTGTGGCATAAAGCAAGTCATGTCTCTGACTATGGATCATCTTGTCTATCTCATTTATTTCTCCTATCAATGTTCTGTTCTGAGTAAATAAAGTGTAAAATAAGTTTGTCTTACTTGAGTAACATTTCATAAATCATACTTGGATGTGTTAAGTAGAAAAAAAAGTTATTCATTTTACATAGAAAATTGCACCCGTAAGTGGAAATGAAGGGGTTTCTCAGGAAACAAGAAGCACTTTAATTATTTAATTTTGGCAATACCCGTGTGTTACAAGCAAGTGTTATTGAACAGAACAGATGAATAACCCATGGTTGGATGAGTGTAACCCATTCATTTGTATGTGAAACCAAAGTCATTCAGAATCTAAATGACATCAAAAGTCCAAGTGATGTTCAGAAGTATTTTTGACAGTATACTATAGGGAGCCAAAATAACACAGCAAATGGTTTAACAAATTGACTGACTAGGTCCTTTCATCTCCAGCTTCTGTGATTTTATGTTTGAGCCCTTCTGTTGGCTGAAGATGGTCAAAAGCAATGGGCAATTGTGTATTAAGTGTGTGCCTGAGGAAGTATCAGTATCAGATTAAGATGAATGGATGTAAATTCCCCAGTTGACTCATGAAGCCTTTTTTCAGTTATTTGAGCATATTCTCGGGGTACTCTGTTTTAGTGTCTTTTGTAGAGAAAAAGAGAATTTTGGATAGCCTATCTACAGTGTAAGTTATTCTTCTCTTTGGCACTGTGCATTTCTTTAGTGCTAATCTGCTTTTTATGAACTTACTAGGCATGGTTTTATCCAGTTCTCTAGTTTTACAGAAAAATCCTTACCTGGCATTTTTGTTAAGCAACTAGATACTGCACTGTTGCCACTTGATACAACTACAAATACTTGGCTTACCGTTTTTCATTTTAAGTGCATTTCACCCGTATACTATGATGTAACAGAAAAAAGATATGTGTTTGTGCATGTGTATGCATATACGTACAAACACACACAAAAATATCTGTGACTAATAAGTGTCTTTATTGGCCAGGTATGCGAAATGAGCAGCTAAGAGGGTTTCATTTCTGATATCAAATGACCAACTATAGTTCGCTACTGATGGTTTTAGAAGAAAGAATGAGGTAACTTGTTAAGAAAACTGGCATGCTTCCTAGTCAGAAGTTGCTGCCTTAAGGATGCAAAAAGGTATATATTAATGTAAATGATATTTGAAAAGAAATGTGTCTTCAGAACTAGCACACCTCTTTCCTCCAGGGCTTCTGCTGTAGGTCATTTTGCTATGGTTATTCAGGTGGTTGTAAATTTTGGGAAAGGGCTGTCGTCTGTACCTTCTACAGAGTAACTCAAGTTCCAGGTGCTTAACAAAAAACACACATCCTTGCTGAGGCACTTAAGTGTCATGGCCAGCAATCTTTATCTAATGTTAGTGATCTCTGAGGAAACAAGATAGCTCCTTGTGGGTTTTAACTGGTACGTAAGCAACAGAAAAAGCAGCCAATGCACAGAATTGATGACCTAGCGGCTAGTCTCATTAAGTCAGATTGTACCCTGATTTACTTACTCTGAAACCTTAATGGTCTCAGTGAGGTTAGAATTCACTGTGTGTACCATCAGCCTAACTATGAAAGCAGAAAATCCGCACTACTGTCAAGCAGATGTAGTTCTTCCTAATGAACTAACTAATGGAGGATAAAAATAGGAAGTAATGCTAAGCTTGTGTCTGCTGGCACTTGCTCCAGGAAATGATACAGAAGTCTTCCTTAAATAACAATAGGCCTATGTCTCACAAAAGCTGGAGAAAGACCAATTGCATGGGACAGCCTGCGTTTTGACCTAAACCAAGAGTACATGCCAAATCCTCATTTTGTAGAAGAAGTATGAAGACTGAAGTTACACACTCCCTACAAACGGAAATGAAGGAAATATACTGTAAACCAGTAAGGGCTGGACTGAATCATCACAGGCAAAAGCTCTAGAAATTACAGGGTTTTTTCCTGCAAAAACTTTTTCTGAAAATGGGGACAAAAATTGTGACCATTAACCTATTATTTGTGATTTGATGATGCTTTATTCAGATTGGCCACATGTCTTTTTCTTTGTGGGTTGTAGTTTATTGACACAATCAACTGAAATGGCTCTTCTGGAGCCATTACAATTTGTTGTGTTAGTGCAGCTGAAAACACTTCACCATACCATGTGTCATGCTTTGTCAAGTTAACAGTTGATGTTTCCAAATCAGGATTAGGAACAGTGCTGATGCAGTGCAATGCAGCAATTGCTTGTGCAACATAAGCATGCATGAAAAGTAGCAAACTCTGCTGAAGTGAAGCAGCACTACCTACTGCTATTTGTCAGGTGTCCCAGCAGCTTATTTACCCGAAAGCATCAAGTGGTCCATCCCTTCGGTATCCGAGGTTACTTAAAAATACCAAAGGAAGATGAGCATTCTCATGGGATCATCACTGGGACAGCAGTGAAGCTAAAACTGAAGTTCCTCTTTAGGATTTTATTCTCTGATTTGGATATGTGATAGGCTTATGTGTGAACTGTTCTAGAATTGTTACATTGATGCTGAAATGGGTAAATAGATAGTGAACGGGTGCATGAACAAAAGTGATACCTTCTTGATGACAGAAAATAGCAATATGAAAAAATTGTGATTTTCAGTTACTGCCAGTTACTGTCAGATCTGTAGAACTACTGAATGGAAATAAAGGTATTGCTATTGAAGAATGCGTTTCTGTTATTTCCAAAATCACTGAAAAGGAGGAGATTGAATTCTTCTTTGATGGGGGAAAATGGAGAAATGGTCACTGGAAAGCTGTGAAATTCTTTAAAACATCAAACAGTTCTTCAAGCCCGGCTTCCTGATGTTAATCATCCTGTATTCATATGCAGAGATCTAAATAAGATTTTTTCAGAAGGAAAATAGTCCCGCACATTGGCATAACACTGAGACAGAGGAAGTTCTAAGCACTCCGGTTCTCAAGAGCGGCATTTCTCAAACGTTGAAGCAAGCATCAGTGATATACCCACATAAAATACAGGGCAGTAAAAGCCAGAAGGATTGCTCTGAGAGTCAGTACTCTGAGCTTGCAGATGCAGCAGGAGGGAGAAATTGCGCTGCAGGGCAGATGATGTACCGTACCTCCTCACACCGTCTGTAGACCTGCAGCTTCGTCTCTTAGCGAAGAGACGGTGCCAAAATACAGGAGGGGAGAGGAGCGCTCTGGGTCTGGGGCAGAAAGGACGGCAGTGCTGGCAGTCGAGGCCTCTTCCCAGTCCCAGCTGGCAGAGCCAGTGCTTTGCTAGGCTGGGGCAGAGCGGTGGCGGTCCTGGAGAGGAGGAGGCAGAGCTCTGGCAGAGGGATTTGGGGAGAGGGCAGGGATAGGAAATACTTAAAGGCGAGGAAGCACTGCTTTAGGGGTAAAGTGAGGTTGATCTTTCACTGATGTCTTCCCAGGTTAATCCTGCTTATGATTTAAACAGTCATTTAAATGGCTAAAGTGATCTGATTTAGGAAAGCATAGTAATGTTTTGGCTGTTATACAAATGGATTTTAAACAGCATCTAAGTAACAAAAGGTCATGCAGATACCCAAATGATCCTCTATTAATTTAGAATATTACATGAATTTAAGGGATAAGATCAATTTCAACAGAAGATTGACTTAACCACTGAACCATTTATTTAAAACAAAAAGTACATAAACAAACCTTTCACCAGGAATGCTAGGATGCGATCCTAGACTTCTCTTTGGCCTTGAACCACTTCAGATTAATTGGTTTGGAGCCAAAGGAGGTGCATAATATAACATCACAATTTATATTTAGGAAAACTCATTAGAAATGAAGAAGTTATGTAACTCCTCAGAGAAAGCAAAAGAAATGTAGGACAAATTATACTCAAACACTGCAGTTAAATTATTTTAACAGCAGGGTTGCTTTAAAAAAACTGTTAGGACAAAATCCTACATAGCACGGGGGAAAAAAGCTTTTACATCTTACTGTAATTAGAAACTCATCAGGTTAATGGGGCAATTTTTCAAAAGCTGCCGTTTAAGTTTTTGCACATGGCATTCATCTTGCTGTATTTCAGTTTGCAAATAGAACTTGTCCAGGGGAAGAAAAAAAAATGCAATCGGGCATTGTCTAATGTACATGTAAATTCAAACCTCTGTATCTTTGCATCTATGCTTTCTCATTCAATTTGTACTTGTGACAGAATTCTAAGAAGATTTCACTTTCATGTCAGTATCCAGTGATTGAAATTGCCAAAAGCAGCAAGTGATTTGAGGGTATCTCACTCAGTCTTTAGCAGGGAAACTGAAAGACTTCAAGAAAGCAAAGGGAAGGGAGCCAGCTAGTCAAGCTCCACTCTTAATTTGAGCACTTAGAATCTGAGGCATGGGAAATTAATGATCACTTTTGATAATTCAGGTCAGCACTTTTTAAAGTTGATCAATATTTAAATATAAGATGAGAAGAAATGGTGAAATGAATGGAAAGGGGTGCAGCATAATGGAAAAAGTTTTCTGAAACAGCCAAATGAGAGAGGAGCCTAAACCTGTTGGCATTTCGTTTATTGACTATGGCAGTTTTCATAGGTCTTCTTTTGTGGCTCCTAAATATGCTTCCTATTTACAAAGATATCTAAATGTCTGAAGACAAAGATGGGGGATGTACAAAACGTTAGTAATCTGAAGTGAGTAGACAAGTGAAATTATGAAGAAAAATAAGAGGGAGCCTGCAAAGGAAGTCATGAATGAGCCAGCTACCTTTACTGAAAGGATGAATTTTTCCTTTAGAATTAATGAATTTTTAGAATTAAGTGCCTAGACTACAGCAGCTCTTCACTGTAAGTAAGCTTTTTTTTTTAATAAAGTTTTAAATACAGTACAGTGAAAGACAGAGAACTGCAAACAGACATGTTACTAAACAGCAAGGTACTGTGCTTAGTATTGTATTCATATTTTTCAGGGTGGGTGGAGCAAGGGAATGAAGTAAATAGTAATTCAATGAATGAAGTAAAACTGTAACTAATTAACTAGTATCAGAAGGGGACTCGACTTAAAAATGTATTGCTATTAACATATAATATTACTAGTTTTATATCCTGAATGGAAAGGGTTTTACAGGCGCAAGTCTTGCCTGTTATTAAGAACCGTAAAAGTAAAACCTCATTCACAGCTTATGTGCACTGCATATCACACTCATTTGTAAGATCAGAGCTTTACCATGGGTTTGAAACAGCAGCGTTTTCCCTATCCTGGTAACCCATTTTGCATTCCTTTAAACTGACAATCCATGCAAGAGAAGATACTTTGAAAAACGATGACAAAAAGATGTAGCAAGCAGTATAGTAACTTCAAAGAAATATCATTAACCCTGCAGGATCTGGTTGTACAGGAATAATTCTTTCTCTGCTAGCTGAAAAAATGAAAACCAAGACCAGCTACATCCAGACAGCACAGATGTTGACTAGCACAGGATTATTGGTACTTCACAGCAAGAGATCGAAGAACTTAAAAAAACCTATTTGTATTCTGTAAAATATGCAGCGTTGTCACCACTATATTTGAATGACTTGCGTTACTTTAGGAAATTGCAACTGAGAGCATTAAGCACCTTGGATGCTAAGAAATCTAAACCCAGTACTTAGGAATTTTAAATCAATCAAATCTCTAAACGTTGTGCACATTTGAAAAAGAATTAGTCAAAATGAAAACACAGTGAAAAATAGAAAGTAAAAATGCCAAGCAAGGAACAATTCCAGAAAGATAGGGTTCCCACTGAGTGTTAAAGTACAGCAGTTGAGGAAATCTGCCAAACACATTCAGGACTCTCCATAAATGGGGTTCTTGAATCAGTGTCTCAATCGCAACTGGCAGTAAAGACATCCAGTTGCCTTGTGGGAACAGAATGGGAGCAAGAGCTCCTCGAATGCTCGGCTAAGGGCAGGCTGTGGAGAGAAAATATTAGATTGCTTTGCCTGAGGAGAATATAAGGAACCGTACCAAGCAGCTTCCAAAAATACTTCATGTCTTCAAAGCACCGGACAAAGATGAACTAACAATTCCCTCCTCCATTTCCCATTATAGACAAAGCTGAATTCCAAAAGAAAAGCAAATCAGGCCTGAGGCTTGACAGACAGAAAAGGACAATTTTTCAAGAGTGTTGGGATGGCCAAGCTAATTCACAGTAGTAGTTTAGTGACAATCTCCAGGTTATAACCCCTACGGACAAGTCCAAAGTGGTATATTTCAATACCTTCCCAACTGCCTAACTGCATTTTCCTCAGCTGAACTTGATCCAACTGGCTCTTAACAAAAAAAACAATTTGGAGATAGTCATAAGATCATAAAGCAACAGCTCACTGGACATGGAGAGGAGCAGGTGGATATTTTTGTTGTTTTCCCGTAGTCTGTTCTTGATTTCATCTGTATCCAATTATCATACATAGATGTCAACTACTAGAAAGTCAAAAAGGAGTGCTGCGTAAGGAAATATTCAGCAAAGACAAGGAAATATCTGTCACTTCTACTGAAGGAGGACATCAGCCATTCAAGAGCTTTCCTATCTGTTCTGCTGATCTAGTCCTACTGTGCCGCTATGGATATTATCAAACATTCTAGAAGCAGCAGCACCAGGGACTGGTTGCCTTCTCCTCACTTCAGGGGAATAACTTTTAATCCATACAGACATTTTTTCTTAAACTACATCATATTGAGCTTCAGTAAGTCTAAGTCTCTAATATTTGCTTTTGGGGAAAAGTTGTGATCTTAATTCACAGAGGCTTTTAATTACTTTTTTACTCAAGACATTTTTCTATAGGATCAGTTTATTAACTCATGGAATTTCAGAGAAAGTTTAAGCCTGTTCAAAGGATGGTTTTTGCTCAGGCTACAACTATGTCAGTTTGGAACGTGATTTTTTTTAAAAAACAATTATCATCATGCCCACAGAACACCATAGTGCAACAGCAGTTCCAGTTGTATAAAGTCATCTCATCCTGATCAAGCTTATTCTTTCCCTCCTTTGGAAAAAATTACACACATGTCAAGCATAAATAATGATATTGACTACAAATGGATAGCAAATATGGTTCATGTGTTCCTTCAGTAGTCCAACCAACCCAACATACATTGTATACACAAACTCTAAAGAACACCAATGTCCAGCCTTGCTGGAAACTGAAGGCCAAGTCTGAAGACATTTTTACATACGTCTATGGGGACCTGTATATAGGTAGGTACAGGAGGGTGTCTTTTTGAGACACCTGAGTGCTTTTACAAGTCTAACAAAGAGCCTGAATATCTTTAGCATCCTTGTCCAATGTACATAACTCATATAGATTCCTTAAAGAAAAACCAGTTACCAAGACACGACTAGTACCAAAATATCAAAAATATTTGAAAAGTAATTGTTTTCTACAAAATAATTGTTGTAAAATAATAGTTGTTTTAGAATGTTTTTGCGGAACAGTATTTTAATGGATCTCTGTTACAAATTGATGGATATCTATTACAATATTACAATTTACTAATTGCCTATTAGTAAAGCAATTGACAGTTCTGGTAGAGTTGGGTACTTAAAATACTTATGATAAACAAGCATAGTACTTGTGGTTATCAGCTGCTGTGGACTCAAGAAACGCAGAAAGCAATACGCTTTCAAAGAGTAACTAACATGTAAATAAACACATTTACATTTAGTTAAGATTCACTTGAAAAAGCACTACTGAACAGAGTTGAAAATGCTATAGCAGTAAAATCCCTGTTGAAGCAAGAGTGAGGTGTGCATCCTGTTCCAGTTTAGGCAATTGTGCTGATTTTGGCTGGGGTATAGTTAATTTTCTTCGCGGTGGCTTGCATGGGGCTATGTTTTGGATTTGTGCTGGAATGTTTTCATTATTGCTGAGCAGTGCTCACACAGAGCCAAGGCCTTTTCTGCTTCTCACACCTCCCCGCTATGGAGCAGGCTGGGGGAGCACAAGGAGTTGGGAGGGGACACAGCTGGGACAGCTGACCCCAACTGACCAAAGGGATATT
>JAVJGG010000054.1:33807406-33826759 GCA_035590195.1 Aviceda cuculoides | reverse complement strand
CCCCCCCCCCCCCCCGGGACAGGGGGGAGCACTTTAAAAATATGAAAAAGTACTGTATTTTCCAGGCTCTGAACTTCCACAGAATGCAAGAAGTGGACCATAGTCACCCGTGGTCTACATTGCTGTTCTAGCAAAACTAATTCTGGTTCTACCAAGAACCAGACAATCTTCATAGATCTGAATCTCTGTGCTTTAGTATGATACAATGTTATTTTCTGATACCAGGAAAATGTGACATTACATATTAATTACTAGACAGTTCCAGCTATTAGTATTATACTAACATGACTTTTGCAGCAGAGTAACTGCAGTGTTACTACAATAGCAGTGATACCAGATCTTGTTAGCTGTTGCAAAACACTGAAATCTACTTCCCAGCCTACAAACATTTAGACTCCTTATAGGAAATAAGAAGCATGTATGTCAAACAGACTTTCCAGCCTGTGAATGAACTTCAGAAAAAAGGTTAGTACAAGGATATTTTCATTTCAGAAGTTACAGTATCTGAAGAATGTTTTAGCATAAGGCTTGACAACACACTGCTACAATTTTTTGACGGGTTGGAAAAAGTTAGGCCAGTAAAACTCATGTGACTGTACCAAGCAGTTTGAAATGCAGCAACAGATCTATACTGAAAATTAATGCAACCATTCAAAGCACCAAAGCAGAAAAAGGCCTCTAAGCAAAGTTTCTATCCTGTAACAGTCTATCCATTCCATTAATTAGCCAATGTTTTACACTAATTCACTGAAATGCAAAACAATCTGCTGGTGTATCGATTGCACTTATTTCATAGTGCAGCTCTTCATGCGCTGGTATCCCCATCAGCATTGTAAAGATGCCTGGAATAGATGGAATTATATTACTGAAAATCTTTCATAAAAAGATGAAACACATTGAGCAATTAAAATGCAATGTAAAACAACTTTCCTTTATTCGCATTTCCTGATCTTGGTCTTCATTGTACAAATAACCTGCTGTGCAAAATAGTTTATAAAATACTAAAAAAAGCTTTTATTGTAAAAAAATAAAGTTTCTAGATATACAGTTACTTTGCACTATCACAAATATTGTCCAGTATTTAACATTTAAATTTAATATCACAATACTCAAGTCATGTAAACCAATGATCCTACTGGTAAGAAAGCCACTACTGAAACTCAGGTTCACTAGGGATTTGTTAAGTATTTTCCTCTTCTCCTATGCACACCCTTACAAAACTCTGATGACCCATACTTGGAATTTCACCCATATCATGAAATTAGACATTGGGCCATCCGCTTCTCCATCATCAGGTAAAAAATACCAAGTTAAATGGTAAATTTAGCAAACGGCAAATTTTAGTAAATCCTGGCAACACATGAGCTACACAGTGCAGTCACAGAACAACAAAGGTCCCCGAAACTAGATTTTAACTTTGCTGAGAAGCAGCGTAAAGGCAGCCTACACTGGATTCTGGGCATGCGTATCTTGATTTCTACCAGTATCCAAGCTAGTTGGCTTAAAAACTAGCTCTAAGCTCTCTATGCTGCATTGCAATCGCAATCACTTTAGCATGAAATGGCTCTAAGAAGTTTTGATACAGTCACCTGAGCCCTCATTGTTCCAATTCGCTTTCATTCTGCAAGGTCTTCATCGCTAAACCCCAGAGGGTCATGCTGGAGAAGAACGGTCCGTCGTTATTCTTGTATGCAGCAGATGTTCGACTGCTGAGTGGATCATTGCAATGACTGTCCAAGCTAACCATAGAAGGACGAATCATGGGAATATTATCAGACTGTAAGGGTTCTTCTGCAGAAGATACATCTACATCTCCATAAGCATATGGTGGTGGTGGAGGAGTTTGCTGTGTCTGAGCTTTTGGGAGTTTAGCAGAATCCACATTCAATTTCTGTTGGTTTGCTGAGTCATGGTGTTGAATCATTGATTGCAACTTACAGTAAGAATCCGCAGAACTATCAAATTCAGTTGAATTTGCAGTTGGACGCATGGGAAATTTAACAGACACTGGTAACAATGTAACAGATATTTCTTGGCCAAAAGAGTCAGAACTCTGAGATTTGTCAAGGTCAGAAGTTTCAATCCCTTGAGTAAATTCATCTAGTGCGTTTGGACTTTCATCAGTGGCTTTACAATGCATTTTCTTGTGCCGCCGTAGAACAGCAGAGCGAGTGAAGCATTTGTTACAAGTTTCACAGGTATAGGGTTTTTCTCCTGTATGAGTCCTCACATGTCTACGCAGGTCACCAGAGCCTGCAAAACATTTTCCTACAAGACAGAAGTGACAGATTAAGATTTTGTTCTTAACACAAGTGCATAAACATCTTTTAATTAGAGAAAATATCAAGTGATAAGGTATGGCATGTCCCAATCGTGGTACTTTGTTTATCTAGAACAGGTTCAAACAGGGTCCATCTATTTTTACAATTCAATGACTTATTTCTCCTTGATCTGAGTTTCTAATTTGTGTTTCCCAGTGCTTTAGTTTTTGTCTCCAGAGACGGGAATGTCCATTAGTATTTGAAAGCTGTGAGTGCTCTCAGTTTGTATCAATCTTCAAGGAGGAAAAAAATTTTTACAATAATCAATTTAATTCATCTGTCTGGAAAAATATATTCTTCCAGTGAGAACTGCATCATAGAAAGTAATGGTTTGTTCATTACCGAGGAACTATTCTTAAATTGCTGACAAAGTTAGCTTTTTTGCTAACTTTGAGCAGCCAATTTTTTATATTCCAGCCAGAGAATGTGTCAAATCTGTAATTTTTTTATCACTGTAAATATAATAATAGAATAAAATATTCAACTGTTTGCCTATTTTCAGAACCACAGGCTCAAGTAAACTCAATTACCATACTGCAAAGAAAAAAGTGTCTGAGGCTGAACCAAGGCAAAGTATAGAAGAACAAGTAGAACAAGAAAGCATTAATTTCCAGAATCGCTACATGATTCAGACCCCTCACACTCTTTAGGATGATAGAAATAAGCTGGTACCTATTTGTGATTTTATCTCATTTTACCTAGGCTAAAGTTTATTTTATTTTGTGTGGACAGATATCAACTAAAATGACCTGTATTATCTGAAAAACCCAGTAAAACTGCAGTCACAATTTTTGGCACCATACTTTTTATTCTACTACCCAGATTTCTCTTCAGAAAAGCCATTAAACAGTAACAGTAAGATTACAAATTACTGGGATAAAACCTGTGGATTTTTTGCGGAATGTGAATGATTTCTTAATGCTTGATCAGATCCTCTTTGCACAATTTTTGCATTCTTAGTGCAAGATGACCTGGCTAAAATGAAAAATAATCAAAAGACCACTACAAGACAAGATGAAAATATGCCTATTTTAATGACAGCAACACAACTGTTTGTTTATCCTTTCATATCCTGCATGTCTATATTTCTTCCTTCTGATGCAAGACCTCCTGATAATATTAGCTTTTCTTGTGCCTCAAGATATTACAAATAAAACATACTGCAGTTGGACATTATCATATGGAGCTACCCGCCTCCAAGGCTAATTCCTCAGAACACGAATGAAATTATACCAAAATAGCACTTAAGGGCAGAAAAGTAAGTAGCATGCAGGATGGTAAGTAATATATGAGATAAGGACAGACAATGCAATTTCTGAGAACTATGTTACAAAAGGATGAATCATTGATCAAACAGCCATTTTCAGACCACCTGGAAGTATGACCTATCTAGCAGATTTTGAAAATGAGTGTTCTCTGGTATGAAGCATTGATCAAGTCTTGATTTTATTCCAGAGGTTGAAGCAAAGTAGCAAAAGGTTGCTATTCTCAAACTCTGTGGTTGAATGCAGTTAAATCTGAACAGTATTCAACTGGGGGAAAAAAAAAAAAAAAGAAGAAAAAAAGACTCCATCAATAGCCAAGTGATGCCAAACACAGCTTTCCATCAGAAAGGACTACACTGAAAAGAAACCAATTTTTGAAGCAGGTAGTATCAGTATTTCTCCAGCAAACATGTACGCATACAATGTTGATTCCTCTTATTTCCTTTCTCTATTCTTCAACTGAAATTCATTTTTGAACTTATTTACAACAGCTAAGGCCTTTAACACACCAAATGAAAGACTATGAAGTATGCAAGACAGAAGATTTTGTGAAAAAACTTTCACAACATGGTATTTCAATTTAAATTAATTTTGGTTAATTGTTATTCTGCTGACATAGGAACTTTTACTTGTCATTTAAGAAGCAAAGACACAACCAATCTATGCACAATAAATCTTACCACATGCTGAACAGCTGTATGGTCTCTCTCCAGTATGCCTAATTCTGTGCTTTACTAATTTTCGCTGCATGTTGAATGACTTCCCACATTCATCACAGGTAAATACTTTATCTGCTGTGTGGGTCTTTTTGTGCTCCTTTAAATTACTGAAGTTACTGAATCCTAGAAAAATATGACAGACACTGAGATTAAAATGACTCCTCACATTTCAATCAAAAAAACCTCAGAGGCAGAAGCTTTGGTTCTTACATACCTCTGCCACAGATATCACACAGATGAGGCTTTTCTCCAGAATGAATAATAATATGACGCTGAACATCACCAGACGCAGCAAATCTGTAACAGAATATAGAAACCCAATTACTGTCTTTGTAAGACCCTTATTATCCTAAACTGAGTATCATGTGGAAATCAACTATAATGAATGCCTGATGTTCTGAACAAAGATTAAAATCTATAACACAGATAAATGGATGCATTTAAGAAAAACATTTTGAACCTGGCAATGTCCAAGTAAATTTATGCTAGAACCCCTTCCCAAACCCCTCTTCACCATTGATGTTACTAATTTATTCTGCATTTAACTTAGTTTAAGTATGAATGCTACTCCTAAATTAGCGTATTTTCTGTCACCTGTTAGCAGAAGGCAGAAATATTTAATGCTTTGCTTAAATTAGTCAAGTTTCCCATACTTCATAATTTCCCTAAAATGTAACAAAAATTGTATGACCAAATAATGAAAAACAATGCGAGGAAAAGGTAAAAACCTGCATGATTTCTTGTGATTCACACTGTTCAAAATACACACAACAGTATATCCTTAACTAAAAATACCAATATACAAAAAATTAAGTAAGACCACAGACTATGTATGTGGTGACATGTTTAACTTATTATTGAGACTTGCAACAAGACACTTGCAGACATTTATGTATTTTAATCGCATCAGTACACATTTAAACCCAATGTCTTTTAAACAAAATTGAGCAGCATGCTACCTTAGATCTTGGCCCTTAGTTTATCAAGAAGATTAAAGAAAACATGAACAAGTTTTATCATGTTAACTTTACTAAGATGAACAATTCTACTCACCTTTTCCCACAGATTTCACAAATGTATGGCTTTTCACCAGAATGTCGACGTAAATGTGTCTGGAGATTACCTGCCTGAAGAGACAGTAATTTAAACATTTAAATTCAGCTAGCCTCTTGTTGTACACAGATAAGACGACAATGATGGGAACTATGAGACTGGCTTTTTATTCCTAATTCTAAGGCAGTGGAGACTACAAAGCATGTATGAACTCAAGCATTCTTATCCAGTAAAGACAGACTACCATGCACTTCAAGATCAAATTGCTTATGTATGCAATTATAAATTGCCAAGAACACGAGGGGGGGGAAGCACCCTGGAATCAAACGCTATGGAAAAAGAAAGACCTATAGTTGAAAACAGATCCAGTTATAAATGCAAATTACACTATCTAGATTGCAGTGAAGAAGAAAACTTACTAGTAATATGGTTCATGTTAGCCTCATTTTCCCTGTCCTACAAATAAAATATTGTTACATCAGGATGTCTGAATTCACCTACCAGGAAGTTAAAAAGTAAAGAATAAACATTTTTCAATCCATAAAATACTCAGAGCCAAGTGCTCCAAACCTATAAATATTTACTAATATCAAAAGAAAACAGAACAGGAAGTACAGAAATTAACAAATGGTATTACTGGTAACTAATTTTTATTATGTATCTTTCCTATTCCAATCCTGTAAAAATTATGATAGTCTAGCAGGCAAACCAGATAATGACTAGACAAAGCCATCTTACTCATTCCAACTTTTTTGTTTGTTTTTAAAGCCACTGGTGCTTCTGAATGGCTAATCCCTTGAGAGTTCAGTTCTCAAAGCACAAGACACAGCTAGTCTGGATAGAAGAGTTGCAGATGTTCTGTAAATTGTGTATACTTCCACAGTCAGTTTTTAACCCTTCCATTCTCTCTGATGGATAACTGCCTGGTTTTATCCAAGTACGCTAAAGGATGATTAAGTCCTTTCAATCAGGAAAGAAAATTGGGGATGCAACGATTATCATGTCCTCCTTAGTCACAGTAAGACAACACAGATAAGACCTGTCAGTAATTTCTTCAGACTCCTTTACAATAAATTACCTGTGACAATCAATCACTGTAATCAGAGTTTATAATATACCAGAACTAAAGTATTGCAGACACACACAAACAGACACAGAAGACAATATTAAATGGATCACCATTTGAACCCTGAGAAAGCTTTCTTTAACCCCTGTGAAGTTTTTCAGACAAGACGGTGACTCAACCACTGTTCTCTCAGGCCAAACTTCACAATAATGAAATGCATTCAAAGAGAGGCATTAGGCACCTATTTCTGAGGAAGGAGAAGACTAAATTGACTTCTCCATGGGACAATTTGTGCTTTGCAAAGACAAGGGATTTTATGCAGAGGTGCATTTGAGAGAAACATACGGAAGACAGAACCCTTCCCTCTATCCACATCACAAATCAAACCATATCATAGGCATTTGAAAGTTATTCTGGATAAAGACAAGAGGGTGAATTTGAAATGCAACAATTATTCTCAAATAGTTCCCATACAAGCATTTTTAACCAGAATAAAAACATTTTCCAGAGAATAGCAAGTAGATCCATTTCTTTATTACAAGCCTTTATCACTTCCTCCTAATGAGGGCAAAAGCTTATTAACTGTGCTGAGATAAAAAAAGGTAAAAACATCAGTAACTTTTGTTCTTCCTAAGCTTTTGAGGTGGTACACAACCTTGGCTAAAGCATAATATGCCATCCCAATGAAAAAGCATAAGAGGGCTTTTGCTAGCATTTCAGTGAAAGAAAAAATAATGCTCAGAAGAATCCCCTTACTGATACTGGTTGCATACCACTCCTCACAAATTTGGAGACTAGAG
Organism: Aviceda cuculoides; assembly: GCA_035590195.1. NCBI lineage: Eukaryota > Metazoa > Chordata > Aves > Accipitriformes > Accipitridae > Aviceda > Aviceda cuculoides. The sequence continues at coordinate 33,819,535 of JAVJGG010000054.1, read as the reverse complement.
AGATATGCTAGACTTAGTCCATTTGCAACTCGCATGCTTTTAAAGTGAAGGAACTAATGCATATGGTCCCCCAAAAGAAGCTCTGGAGAAGGCGGCAGTCAGGAGGTAAAAGATGATATCCTGGATCACCAGCCAGAGAAGGACCACATACCAACGGGTTGTGTACTAGCAGTAAGGGAAGATGAAGGCTTGGAAGTACAAAATGAACCTTTTTCTCCAAAAATCAAAGACATTTATGGTTATTTGTTCCAGACTATGAGTTCCTGTATGTCAATTTTGCCTGCTTTCGTCATTTTCTGTTCCACATTCCAATACGTGGAACATGAGCTACATTCAGCAGGAGCAGACATATTACCATGCACAACTGCACTGCCTCAAAAGCACAGAAGATGAAGGCTTAAGTAAGAAAAGTGTTACTATTTATGTGCCTGCAGACTGAAAAGATCAAGAACAAGACCAGAGATGGTCTTTTAAGCAAAAAGTAGATAGTAATTATCCTTGCGTCTTACTTCCTGGTAGGTGGAATCTTGCTTACTTGCACAATTCAAAAGCAAGTACCTCAGAAGTATGCAAGTTCCCTTTCATGACCACCGAAAGAACTGTAGCACACAAGCTGAATGCTATGGCTCATATTCTGGACATGTAGGTGTTGTCCATCAATATGTATCTACCTATACCTTCAGGCAAGTAAGGTAACAGGGAGGAGAGGAGAGGGAAGCTGTTTAAGACTGTTTAATTAAAAGGCAGAAATTTCCAGTTTTGCTTGTTTGCTTTTAGTTAAAGAGAAGCAATGCATGTTGCATGAAGAGTCTGTCATGCCTGTCATACACTCTTGAGTGTGTGAAGCTTTTTTGTTCCCTCTTGCCCACAGTAATGGTACAGAATACTGCTCCGTTTGCCAAAAATACTTTTAATGGAATTTGGAAATATCCACTTTCTTCTTTTAATAACTAGAAGTTCAGCCAGCAAAATGAATGAAAATGCACTTTCTTTGCCTAGTAAGCAGACCCAGTTTTGCTCAAAATGGCTTGATAAGCATGATGAAATAGTATTGTTCACTGGATGCAGTGTTATATTCATATTTAGTAACAGAGTGGAAGATGCAACTGCACCAGATTCGTGGGCCAAAGTAGTCCTACTGATGGACTATGAAACTGCAGCAAGAGAAGTACAAGCACTGGTGGGTGGGTAGACAAAGACCACGTAATTTTAATCCTTAAACCAAGACCCATAAGAAAGACCAAAGTTATTCAATTATAATTATTATTTAATCTTAGTATAAAAATATGCACCTGTCTATTGTCTCCTGTACTCAGGTGCACATATTCCAATCAAGAAAATAGAAAAGAAATAGACATTTTGGAAATGTGAGACAACTAGGTACCAAATTTGTAGAAATACAAATTAATTGTTGTACCCAGAACACGAAGCAAGCATTGGAGAGCAAATTAAGACAGCTAAAGCTTAGGCCCTGTATGTAAGTAGGGAATTTCACAAGAGTTTTTTTTTAAATCATAGCTCAGTTTTGTCACTTCAGACAGACTGTGCTGCTGTTCTTCACATAAGGAAACTGAGCCCGATTATATGGATATAAATTTTTTTATCTGACTCAAAGAAAATCTGCTTAACAACTTATGCCATTTAGGAAGATGAAACTGTATTGTGAATACATTATATAAAATTGTAACCTGTATTTTTTTCAGACACTGTAAAAATGTTATTCACAACATAACCCTAAGCATAAGGCAAAAGAACAGTTTGAGGATGAATGTTCTCTGTATTTCAAATATAGTTGTGGCTCTGTATGGTTAAACATTCATTTGAAGGTAAAATACATAACACATCTACTGAGAGTGGACAGAATCAAAGGTAAAAAATGTATCAAAGAAATCTGTAACATTTAATGTGTTATTTTCAAATAAGACATTTTAATATTTTATCTCTAAAGTGAAGTCTGTCTTTGAACAAAAAATATCTAATCTATGGACTTAAAACCAAGCTTTTTAGAATCAACACACAGATGCATTTCAAGCGTTAAGTACCATAATATAAAATATTCCCACCTGTGAGAAGTGTTTCCCACAAATGTTACATTCAAAAGGTTTCTCACCTAAAAGGAGAAGAAACAGAACAGAGAACTTCTAATAGTTGCAATAGAATACAAATGTTTTAAACTGGTACGCTTCCTTTTAAAACATGTAATGTAAGAGTAAAAATATCCCCAAAACGACACTTACCCATATATTTAAGGGGAAATTCAAGAGGGAAGTACAGCATTTACCATTAAGCTTGTAAGGCAGACTTGCTCAGAAACACAATTTAGCTTTCAAAACAAGTAGGTGGAAGAGTTTTGATATGAATGGGAGTGTTTCGTAATTATTTTTTTTTAATACTTTTTTTTTTCCAAATGGAAGGGGTACCATACCTCCAGGAAGAACAGAATAGATGACAAGGTCCAACAACAACAACAGCAGCTATGGGAAGAGCACCAGTTTTTCCACTTGTACACATAAAGGCCCACTCTTAAAAAGAATAAGGAATGCAGAGAAGCTAAATTGGAAGGATTCTGTTTTCTCTGTTCGATGTGTACCATACATCTCTGATAAGCACATAGCCATTCACTTCCAGTAAATACATATTTGACTTCAAAATCTTGTCTTATGTAAGAGTAGCTGATAATTAACCCAAGGATATTGCTTCAAAATTCTGAGTTTATACATCTAAAACTGGTATTCTTGAATCTCCAAAAACATATGATCGCCTTTAGTAAAAAAAACTAGCACAGCCCACTTTAGCTTTACAAAATAACTTGACTCTCAATCTAGAATGTGACAGCACTTTAATTCTCTAGCTGTCAATTTGAGACAAATATCTTTCTCATCATTTTCTCCTAAACAGTATTTCATAAGGGGCATTTTTTCCCCCTCCTTAGTTCTTGGTTTCCTAGTTTTTACACTGTTGATAAAAATCTTTGTGCATCTTCTAGAATTTTTAAAACAATAATAACACTCAAATACCACTGAATTCAGTGACAGTCAGACTTCTCATGATATTTTCATGAGTCTAACTGTACATTAAAAGGACATATATAATCTGTCCCACAGGTACAGGGAAGCAAAGTTAATGTAAATCCTTGTGATTTTGAATGCTGATATTTCCAGAAGGAAAAAAGAGATCTTGCAGCGTTTCATCTTGGTGCTGATTCAAAATCTGTCTAAAGCTTTTTATTTACTTTTTAAATTATAATTTCTCTGATTTTACAGAACACCTCTTGCCTATTTGTACCCTTCTCTTCCAGCAAGTACTCTCTACATCAGTATTCTTCCTCCATCCTTGGAACTGTTACAAGCAACATCTACAATATCCAGGTGTTGAGGTTGCATTTTCCTTCCCTGCTGCCAAATACAGGTGATGTTCTTTCAACGTATTTCAGGACCAAGGACTAAATGCAATCCTCTTAGATTTTAAAGCACAAAGTAAACATACAGAGTTATGTGGCTTCACAAGATAGCAATCCTGCAGTTAGTATGACAACTTGAGGCTATATCTACTTTCTCTACTTAATGAAGAATTAAAATCTTACAGCAGTTACAAGAAAGCTTTTATTCAATTAAAGATAAAAATTAAGAAAGCAATAGCTCAACTATGAAGAGCACTGAAGCTTGATTTCATTATGGCTCTGCATTTGCAAAACACTAAAAATCTGGTACTGATAACAATGTAACCAACAGGGAGCCAGATCTGTGGCAACTGGGAAGGCTTCTGACAACCGTAAAAGCATCAAGGTAATTTGAAATGGAGGATAAAAAACACTTGTAGCAATTTTTTCAGAAATTACCCACACCAAAAAAAAGTTACTGTTGACACAAAGACAATTATCTGAACAGAAATCCACCCTGAAATAACTAGAGGAGGAGGGAGGGAATTGGAGGCTCAAATTTCTCAAAACTATTGTTGCAGGCTGCATGCAGCCTCATTATGTACTGATGTACAAATAGTTGGAGCTTTTTTCCCCATGATGAAGATAAACCAAAAAAGTTTTGTTTGAAAAGAAACATCAAATTGGTTTTTGGAGAACAATTCTGCACCTGCATAAAACTCCAAACCACCAGGCATATCAACTACCCTATTCCAAGAAGGAATTCTAGCAGAAATACTACATTACTTGTAGTGTTTAGTATCCCTCAGGTAAAGTGAAGCTAATTGCTTCCTAGGGCGTATTAGTAAGAGTGTAGCTAGTAAGCTGAAGATGATTCTTCTCTACCTATCACTGGTGAGACCATATCTGGAGCCTTAAGAAGAGAAGGCAAACAGGAAATCTTATTGCTGTCTACATGCAATGGGAAGACAGATGCAACCAGGTTGTTCTCGAAGGTATACAGTGATAGGACAAGAGGTGACAGAGCTAATTGAGATCATGAGAAATTCCGATCAGATATAGGAAAAGAATCTTTTACCCCATGAGGGTAGTCAAACACTGGAACTGGTTGTCTGGAGCTTGTGGAATCTCTGTCCTTGGAGATAGCCAAAATTTGACTACACAAGGTCATGAGCAAAACAACCCAATCTAATTTGACCTGCCTTGAGCAGAGGATTGGACTAGATGACCTCCAGAGGTCCATTCTAATCTAAATTATTCTATGGTTCTATGACCGTCATTAAATTCCAAACTAAAAACCTTACCCGAGAACACTAATCTTCTCAAAGACCATGTCTGGATCAACAGCAATAGAGAAAATTTGGGGAAAAGCAGTAACTGAACTACAATTAAGACAATGCTTAAACAAACATCCGGGGGACTTTACTTTTGAACCCCTGGACTGCCATGTGTTTTCTATCTTCTGTTGCATCCTTCTTGTTCAACACTCTGCAAGAAGAGATGAAGATAAAAGTACACAGTAGTGGGATCAAAGCAGTGGTGTGTCAGCTCCAGAGGAAAAAGGCACAAAGGCAGAAGTGGTGTTCCTGAAGAGATCACAAAGGTGAGGAGCAAGACCTGCTAAGGCATGGAAAGCAGGCAACTTGCTCAAGCAAAGCTCAGAATGAAAACGTTGAGGATCAACAGTGCATTACATGACACTGTAACTCTGCTCCTGTTGTATTCCACCCTGCCAAGAGTTCTTTCCACAGGGTTGTTTTTTTGTTTGGGGTTTTTTTGAGATGTTTCCTGAAAATATTTAAAAAAAAAACCCAAAACAATGGATGTTCCTGGACAGGTAAGGATTGTATAAGGGAGACACACTTGCTTCCTTTTTTTCAGACAGGTCAATCTAACAAAAAACAAATTGTAACATTCAGTCAAGGCAAAATGTAATAAGCTATGTTTAGAGATTCCTTTAAATATCCACTAGCAATACAATTAAAACAGCTAGACAACCCAATACAATGACTTGTGTTGAACACAGTATACCTGTCCATCACATAGAAAACTCACCAATGCAACCATGCTAACCTGTAAATTCTTTAGCAGGTCTTAGCATTCAGGGACAGAGAATTTCACATGTGCTTATTCTTGACAAGCAGGCCACCACAGCACTTGTGTTGAAAGAGTTGTCATTTGTGGGTTAAAAAACTGGCTTGCCAGGGTGAAAGGTCCGTTTTAGTAACTTGCTTCCTCCATCTCTTCATCAAAGCCAGATTTGGAAGACTTTCAGTAAGCACTGTAATACTTAAATGCTTGCTAACCCTTTTGCTTAGTTCTAGAAATTTTTTTTTTTATGTTTTGAAATAAAATTGATTAGCTAGCACTTTGCTATGTTTTCTGAAGTGGTAGATGAATGCAAATGGCTTTTAACATACACTTTTATTACTCAACTACCAGTATACCTTATATTAATGATGCAGATGTGCCCTGACCTTCAGCTACAGATCCTTCCTATATTAACAACCTACTCACTATCCACTGCAATTTTCCAAATACTCTTTTTGCACTAGTTGGATATTTAAAAACAAATTAACATGACCCAAAAATAACAGGCAAACAGACCTAGTCATATTCTTGCCTCCATTTTTCCATCCTTCTTTGATGTGCTTGTTATGTGTTAAGCTTATGCTCTTAAACTTTGTCAGTTTAGCACATCTATAGGAGAATGTTAATGCCACATTAAGTAGCATTCAAGTCTGGAATTTTTTGAAAACTATTGGAAGAATACAGTGTATGAAAAGCAGCATGGAATTCCTGAAACCACTGTATACTCAGACTAGTAAAGAAGGACAGCAACAACAAAAAAAACAAGTCTAGGATCACTTTTGCTACACAATGTATAAAGCTAGCTCATATCAGGCAGTGTTGTGGAATGTGAAACAACATCTACTAGAGCTTAAGTGGAGTGGAAGCATGTGTAAATACACAGACCTCAAATAAGAACGAAGAAATTAATTGCAACACACAAATATCCCTGCAAAGCTACTGCAACCCTTTTCCTCTTTTTCCATTTCCTACACTTGTAAGCATTTGCTGGCCATGCTGCATCCAAAGAAAAAAAATATTTGTAAAACACTTGTATCGGGGGCTATAGTCTCTTTCTTCTACAAAGCTTAGTACCCAGTCCACTCCCCTGACCTTTAAGTTACAATACATTAGAAGAGGTAAACTAAACTTTGCACTTCATGTTTTAAGTGGTTTAAGCAGACTCAGAAACATACAATAATTAAGTCTATCACTCAGGCAACTCACTCTTAAAAAAACAAGTTGTTTGATGGGCACCAAAACTCACAAAATCCAGATTTCTTCCACTTACTGAGATGTCTAAGGAAGGGCAAATTCTAACAGGTTTCTCATAGTTGGGGCCTCTCTTTCACATAGATTCTCAGCACAAACCCACATGTTACTGACTTCAGAGTCTCTCCCTCAGCTGGGACTTCTCTGATCACCTATTTTCCTGAAATTTCTAAGATATTAAAATATACCTGATGATGTCAGTTCAAATCGGATCATAGATTCAAAAAAATACAAGGCAAAGAGAGGATCTAGCTAAGAGACGTATGCAACTCTTTCAGAGGAGACCAAATTAAAAAAATAAATAGTAATGTGAACATACAGAGGCAAAGATACCAAGCGAAGACTTCAGGAAGCTAATGCAAAATGTTTGTATTTTCAGTTTTTATAAGGTTTTTCTACTAATAACATGGAAAAATAAGTTCTTAATACTAAGGATCAATTAACAGAAGAAATCAATGTCTGCTAAGAGGGATTCATATTTACTGTCAAAGTACCAATACAGGTGTGCTCATTTGCCAAGTGATGTTTATTTGACAACTCAGCAAGATGCATTTGTATATTTAATACAGGGAAAAAGAAAGGCAAAAAATACTCAACAGCTTCATCAGGAATAATGACATCTCAAGGACTTGGAATCAATGATGTTACTTGACTAGCTAAGGTAATTCTTAAAAACCCTGTTAAAAAAACATATCTAAAGTTGTAGAAATATAATAGAACATGATGGTTAAATTGAACAGACAAATTTGTTACTTCAAAGTTAGACTAGGTCTTGTTTTTCACTATAGTAAAAAGATACTTAGAAATAAACCTATGCTAGGTTTAAAAATAATATTACCTGTGAGTTTCGAAAACAGTGAATTCATTCACAACTCCCATTCACTCTGCAGCCTACTTGTCTGCAAGAGCATTACTCTCTAGGTAAATGCAATGAAAGTTGTTCACGCTAGGAAAAAGGTATAAACTAACTATAGAGCATATTTCTACAGGTTAAAAAGAAATGACCACAAAGCCCTAATCACTTGTATCTTACAATGAAAATATATTATCAGTGAGAACTGAGGTCATCTACAACACTTGTAGTATCATTTTCTATCAATTTACACATTTCATTGTTATCCGACTCGGACTTCCAGGCCATCTGACAAACTGGCTAGAAATGTCTCTTCTAAATGCAAGACAAAAATAAAATTTTCATTGAAATATCACACAACGTTCTTTGAAAAAGAACCCTAAAACACAAGTATGAAGGAGAAATCTTTACTACAACTCTCAGCCGAATTCATTATTACAGTCTTTATTCCTGTATGATTACTCATTTTTAAAAAAAACCAGACCCACAACCTTTTGAAAGTAGATGCTTAACCAGCATCTCTGAAGCAAGCGATACTGCAAGACATCCTCTTTAATTGAAATATTTGGTCTGCAGACGAAGTTATGGAGAACTGTACCTGTATGAGACCTTTTATGGAGCTCCAAATTGCTTGGATGTTTGAAAGCTTTCCCACATAATTCACAAGTATATTGCCTCTGCGACTGAAGAGTCTGTGATTGCCCTTCTTGTTCTGAAGGACCTTGAGATCTTTCAATTTCAACAGTTTGTTCAAAATTCTCAGAATTCTCTAAATCTTCAGCTTCTTTTTCATCAGTAACTCTAACATTTGTCACGTCCACGGTACTTTCATTTACAGATTCAGTTACTGCTGTTATTCTACTGTCATCTCTTTTAGGCTCAGGCGGCTGCTCTGCAGACTTCTGAGATCTTAGAAAATTTAACTTTTTGAGGTGTATTGCCTTTTTCAGCCGCATCTGTTTGGTGGGCTGCATAAGCATGCTTTCTGCATCTTGGTCTGGAGCAGCTTCATTCACAGACTGAACCAGAAAGTTTGATGGTAAATGATCAGAGGTTTCCAGAATACACTCAGAGTGATTGACAGTACAAGAACTATTCTCTACTGTGTTTATTTCTGTAGACGTGTTGTAAGAAAAGGATTGTTCTGCTCCTCTCTCATGATTAGAGCAAGCATTTTGCTTATAGAACTGTTTACTGTAAAAGTTACGTAGTTTATAATAGTAATTTGGTTGTTTAAATGGAAGCTCTGTGCAGTTGCCATCTAAGGAGTCTGGTGGTTGCTTCTGTACATCACTTGAGGGTGCATGAAGACTAACAGACTGTGATGCATGAGAATGGTGGTCAGCCAAGACTTTATTAGCTTGTGTGTCAGATGAGCATTCATGCAATAGGTTTGCTCCATAACTGTCATTGGCACAGCCAGTATCTGCAGTCAAAGTATTCTGCAGCGAAAATACGCTATTACAAGGCATGCTGGCTGTTTGCTCTACAGCTGTAGAAGATTTTAAAAAGGTGTGGCAAATGTTCAGCACATTTTGCACTTGGAGACACTGTGCAATATCCAACATAGCTTGTACATTGTCCTGGCTAAGATCCAGGTGAGAGGTGTACATGAAGTCCAAGATCTGGCCTATGCCACCTACATTTTTAATGTCCAAGTGAAAGACATCATTCTTCTGGCCTGAAGAATTCTGGAAAAGGGTCCTGATAAAATAAGGCAAATATTCAAATACAAACACAAATAATTCACAAACACTTTTATAAAAAAACACACATAAACCTCAGACAGACTGCCTGGTATGAAACAACTATTTGTACTATATGGTCTTATCCAGTTTGCTGTGTTTTTGCAGATGAACATCTCAAAACTGCTCAATTACTTGTCTTACACATCGGTCCCACACTAATACACTTAAAATATAAATCAAAGCAAATTAACCTTTATATAACTTTAATTTTCTATTTTTTAATGTTTGAAATCACATCCTATACTTGTGGTTTCCTATCCAATGTTCTTTACATATTAGGTGCAGTGGTGTATTTATGGACTATTTGCAGAAGTTGGTTGACTCAGAATGGTGTTTCTCCTTCCATCATGGCAAATAAAATAGGACATGAGAAATTTTCTAGTAAAAAGGAAAAGACAGACCTCAAAGTCAGCTAAACTATTCTCTTCTGGCAACGGAGCTTGTCCCTCAAATTTTATCAGTAAACCTTATTAAAGTTCTTATTATTAGTTCCTTCTCCACAAGTAGATGAGAGGATGGTAATAGTAAACAAGAGGATGGCATTATCTTCAATCTGTTCTCTCATATCTAAAAAAGTACTTTTTCTACTGGTACTGGATGACAACCAAGTAAAAGAATAATGAGGAGTACAGGTACATAAGCCTAAACCAGCAGTCCAACCAATACCCACTGAATTGTCATTGAATCCTTAAAGTGTCTGAATTCACAACACTTCTTACTATTTGATGTAAAGTATTAGCATCAGAGCTGTAGTTCTTCACATGTATAACCAGTCCTAGATTAAGTGGGTTCGTACTCTGCCTCAGTCAGGAACTTCACACCCTTCCGTTAAAACCCCCAGTCTCTAACCTGATAATCTCACAGTAATGACCTATATACGCAAATTTTATTTGAGCCCTTATCTAGCTCTGTTTGTGTACTCTACTACGCTCCTTGTCTTTTTATAGTGAAATACTGAATGCAGGTTCATGCCAGAATCCATTATATAAGGCACCGTGAGCAAGTAAGGATCAAGAAAATGCCAAACTCAAACAGTGTAGTAGTTAACTATGTGTATCTAGAAAATAAATTAGGATGGCCACAGTTTTTAATGGGATTAAATACTTGATACATATCTATCTCTGGACAAACAATTTAACTTTTCCCCTTACACTCCAACAGTTACTTAGTCTGCAACTACCAGAAAAAAAATACCTTTCTCAGAAAAAACCTCAATCAACAGCATTTAGTTCACTTTTTAAAATGAAGAATTTTCTATCACATACCTGAAATATTGACTGAAAGCTGCTAATACATTTTTGTGTGCTTTGAAGCAGACACCTTTTACCACCAGCATGCAGTCACAGAGAAGACCCTGAATGCGCTGTTCATGTAGCTGCTGGAGAAGATGACAACTATGGCTAGCAACAGTGTCCATGCTAGAAAATCACTTAAATTACCTACAATGAAATAAAATGCTAAGATGAATTTTAAGTATTAAATCGCAAAATTAATTTAGAATATGAAGAACATTTTTACAATTTGTTTTATCTCCCAAAGGAAACAGACTTCAGTTTACACCTGCAATGTGAGCTCTAATGACATTTTTCCAATTAAAGATGAGTCACAGTATTGTTCACCAGTAGATATACAGTAATATACGTAGGAAATACTGGTTCTAACAAAGTTTTGCTTACAAAAAAGAACTTCCTGAAAAATGTGCTAATGGCGCTGCCAATAAACTGAACTCCATAACCACAAAAACCCCCAATTTAGACAACTTCAACAAGAATTAGATTCTAAGGCAAAAACATATCACACTTACAAAATCAATAGCATTTGTAGAGGAAAACCTCAGTTTCTTCACCCTCTAAACCGAAAAGGGAGAACACTGTAGTAGCATTATTTATACCGTACTTGTTGCCGTTATAGCTAAGCGCATTTCCCATGTGGATCTGGTTCATTACACAAGTTAGTATGGTATTTTTTTTTTTTTTTAGTTTAATGCAATGTAAAGTGTCTTTTACAAATCACTTCTTTGAACAGGTTGAAGGGAAGACAAGTAACATTCCCACACAACACATTTACATTCAACTGTATATTTTTTCTTTAAGAAAGCTGAAACTCCTCCCCTGTGCACTTGTAAACATAGAAGGAAAATTCCAACTATTAGGACAATCAGAAATACTAGTCTTCTAACTAATGAAGCAGAAAGCCCACCTTGTGTTAAACATGACAAGAAAGTGGTTGCCGCCATTCTCAACTCTCATGAGCAGTTAAGACTCCACATTCTAATTTATTGTTACTCTGTGGTTCACTGTCTCCTGTTGTATTAAGGTGGGCTATTATATTGTACTTTTTTCCTACTTATTCTTATCGCGTCTTTTACCAGGCTTTAAGATAAAGAAGCCACATCTCTTTGCCAGATAATTCCTTTCCTTGCGTGCATCTCCCACCACAGCATCTAACAACCTGTGAACTCAGACTCTCTCAGACACCTGGGGCTTGTCTCCCGAAGGAAAAGGCAGGCACGCTGAGCTGCTCCCGAGCAAGAGGAATCCCGGCAACACAGCGGCTCTTTATGCTTAAACTGCCCTTTCGAGTTCCCCTCAGCCTTGCCGGGCTCGAGGCGTACCACGGGGGGGGGGGAGGGCAGAGGAAAGGTTTGCCCCACAAGACAAGACCGGCTCTGCCCCGAGAGCAGGCGGCAAGGCGGCACCGCGGGAAGGCGCCGAGAGGCCGCAGGCGGAGCAAGGCGGGCGCGGGGCCGGTCGTGGGGTCCGAGCAGCCGCTGCCGCAGGGCGAGGGGGGACGGGGCTAAGGACGGG
>JAVJGG010000054.1:33774563-33800481 GCA_035590195.1 Aviceda cuculoides | reverse complement strand
TGTAATACATAACTTGAAGCGTATGTACTCAAAAGAAGTTCTTAAGCGGAATTCGAATTGAACTGAAATTACTCTTTACAAAAACATGTTGGTATTAAGTTCCTTCTATAAACATGTATTCTCTTTCTGCATAGCCACATTAACATTTCAGTAATTGTATTTCAGTTGTAATTAATAAAATTAAAGTTTAATTTATATATAAAAATTTTTATTAATATATTAATTTTTCTACAAGAAATTTATTACAAGCCCAGGAACATTAAAAGAAACCCAAGTATGTTAAGATGAGAAAAGTACAATTAAAACAACCAGCAGCGCGTTTGTTGACATCATGCAATAATAGTTTGTTGTCCCAGACATATCCCAAGACAGGGAACTGGATGGCAAAGCTAAGATCATTATTCAAGGTCCATATATTTGGGAATAGGTTCTGTATCTTGCTATAATATGCTGTATTTTTGTCTGCATAAATCAAAGAGTTGTCTCTCCCTTAATTACATTTAGCAAATATGTTAAAAAAATACAGACAATTATTTCAAATAGAAATTATATATGTTGTAAGATAACATTTATTCTGTGATGTTAAAGTAATTAGCATTTAGGCTGTTAAGTTAAAAGAAGAATCAGCTGCTATTTAGCGCTATGTCTCAGGTAACTGGTGTCACCACTTGGAAGCAATTTTCTTGAATTCAGGATATTAGTGTTCTTAATGAACGATGTAGCAGAGAAAAGTTGCAATGTCAGAAAAGGTATGTAAAAATTGTAATAATCTGTCTTTCAACAAAAGATTTCAAGTGAAAAAGAACAAGACAAACCACAACAGAAGAAAGAGGGGCAGTCTGCAGAAGCTGGGGAAAAAACAATGGCAGAAGAAAATGGAATTACAGATGATAAAATTGAGAGGAAAAAGAATAAGAGAGAACGAAAAGAAGAGAGACAAAAGAACAAAAAGAAGGAGAAAAAAGACTTGAAATTAGAAAGCCAGTCAGAAGTAAAAAAGAGTAAAAAGTCCAAAAAAGGAAAGGAGAGCTTGGAGAATGAATTTGAAATAAATGGAAATGGCCATCAGGGTGAAACAGAAGAGGAAACAAATGTAAAGAAACGCAAACATAAACATGGAGAAGGTATCCATCCTACACCTTTCTTGTTTGTTTTCAAGATGCTTTTCTTTCAATGCCTTAAAGCTCAATAATCTACCTAAGTAGAATTTTTTAAGGAGTAAGTTACATTTAAAATTAGATTATTTTTTAACACTGTGGTTGCACACTCCTTTTATAAAATCCGAACCTCTTAGCAAATATAAACTCATGCTACAAGAACAAAAACTTTAAGTCACATCAGAACTTTTCTTCTAGTTTTATAATTTTTGGTGTATGTTTATCCAATTCCACCTCTAGAGGAACCTCATATCACAACAAAGAGAATGAAAACTGAAAATGTTTCAGAAGACATGGAAACAGAAAACACCAATGGCAATGAAGAAAGTGTGGGAACAGATAAAGGTATTCTTAAAGGAGAAGTTTAGATAGTTACAAAACTATTCTGCAAAAGACCTAGTGCAGAATATAAGTACGGTGCTTTTGCAGCAAGCCATGAAATAAATTGCGCCTCAGTATACATATACGTATATGTAAATTCAGTATGTATATTTGTTCCAGAGTAAGTTACCTGTGCTACACTTAACACCTGATGCTGAATTACTTCTCTCATTTGTTGCTTCTGCTGAGCTGGCAGCCTTTGGCTGCACTTGCCTTCACTGGGCGGTGAGAAATATGACATGTTTGTTTCACCACAGCAGTTCTCTTCCCCGCTGCCATGCACATTAGCCAAAATAGAGAAAAAAAGGGTAACAGCTCTTCTATCTGTTTATATCTCTTGTATCCCCGTTTTTGCTCAGTGAATCGTAAATTGGACTTCAGCTGTGTTGGACCTTCATTTATGCTTAAACCTGTTTATGCCTATCATCCAACACACTATTACTGTTAGGGAATGTCTGTACCCGAACATACAGATTGTTTATTTGGAAACTACCAAGTAATGACCTCTGCAGTGGGTACTGTGTGAAATTGCCTACCTGTGCTCTAAAGGTTAGGAGGCAGGATCTTCCCAACTATTCCTGTATTATGTAAGAGTTGCTGCTTAATAGCTGAAGCACACAAGTTAAGTAAAAGCAATCCTGACCCTAGTATTATCAAGTATTACCTAGTATTGGTTCTTCATGTCTATCCTATTATGATCTTCAGAAACAGCCTACCTGACTTTATGCTTAAGACACCCTGCTGTTGTAGGGTCAGTAAGATAACAACCGTTGTGGTAGCTGAACTGGTTCCAAAATTAGGAGATTGAAGGCTGGTTCCTAATAAAGAAGGAAACCTGGAAATACCTAATTTTACTAATGATGTTGTACACCTAATTATTTTCTAGGTAAATTCAACTGGAAAGGAACCATCAAAGCTGTTCTGAAACAGGCTCCAGACAATGAAATTTCAATTAAAAAACTGAGAAAAAAGGTACTGTACAACATCATCTTTCTTAATCTCCTTTGATCTTATGAATTGCTTCCTGTAATGCTTAAGCTCATAAAATCCTGGCCCACATAAGCAAAAAGTTTGACATTATTTAACAGAATATCAATTAACAGAATGTCAACTGAAGGACATGTTCTTTATTGCTTACTGGACTACAGAAGAAATTCAGTGCTAATTCTGCAAAGAAATAATAACATAATAGATTCCATGCTGCTTTTAATGCAGTAACATGAATGTATTATTGCTTAAAGTGGAATCATCTTTACTAACTCAAAACCGTTCCTCTGTCTTTGTGCAGGTTATTGCTCAGTATTACTCAATAGCTGGTGAACATCACAAATCAGAAGAGGATATTCTAGTTATATTTAATAAGAAAGTGAATAACAATCCCAAGTTTAAAGTTTTAAAGGACAAAGTTAAACTCCTGAAATAAGAGTTTGCATACTTTTGATAACTTTTGCATTTTAATCTTGCAGACTGAGTCAAATTCTTCTGTCAGTTGATAGAAATGTCATGCATTGGTCTCAATTTAAATTATGTATGTAAGAGCAGAATTTAACTTTTAAGACTGAATTCCTCCTCTTTTTCTAGATTTATCACAGAACACTTTCAGATATTTTATTTTTTTGATTTTATGGAAAATGTATATTTTTTGGTACAAGTTTTAAGAGGCATTGAAAATAATTGCTGCCTACTGTATTAAAATTGTTCTAGTAATGGATATAATTTATAGGCATGAATGTTTATCAGGACTTGGGTTGTGTGGCTTTTTGCAGAAACTGTTTTAAGAGCAAATAGGATTTTCATGTTCAAAAACCCACCATGGCATAAATGTTTTGTTATGCTGAAATTCAAAATGGTATCCCCTTTACACACTGTAGCTAGTATATGCAGGCTTTAATAACCTGTTAATTTTGTGTTGTAAAATGCATAATTAAAGTGTCTGTCAAGTTTGTGTATGTAATATTGCACATCAGCAAAGATCTGGAGACTGAGTTACCTGTATATGCATAGCTACTGAATGTTTTCATTAGTAATGCAACTGACTTCAGTATAAGTGGTCACATGGACTAAAAATTGCCTGATGAAATAAATTATTTTAAAACACCACTGTAAATATAATAAATCTTGCCACTTTGTGATTGTATAGCAAATCCACAAATTATACAAAATTTGAAGAGGCTGTTGTATTGCAGCCAAAGAAACTGTAGGCAGGCTAGAAATCTTACACATATGTAAGAGAGTTACCTGGGGAAAGTTTCGTGGAAGTTTATAGGGTTTTAATCAGATGCAATATAATTCCAGATAGGGAGTTTCCTACCATGAAGTAATTGTTAAAAATAGTGGTAGAAAGCCAGTGAAAATTTCTTGCAGGAGGTGGTTTGGTGTTTTTGAAAATTGCATAGTGATTTCAAGCAGATACACTTTTATAAAACTCCATAATGAAAATACCTGAATTTATAGAAATACTGAATATATTAAAAGTAAAAATATGAAAAAATTAACTGATACACTGGGTCCAGTTTTTCTGAGTACATATTTGTCTTGTTTATTACAAAAGTTGCAATAAAAATACCTAATAAATTTAAGATCTCTTCAATAAGTGTTTGTTGTTAATTCATGAAAATGGCTTTGGAGATAAATAGAATAAAATTTATTTACAGACATGGAGAAACTTTGAGAAATTGTTTGAACACATTTCAAAAACTTAGATTCCTTTTTTTGTTGTTTTTAATTTAGGAAAGGGCATATAAAAGAATAAGTCCTTGTCAGTGAGATTGAAATTAAGACAGTGCTGCTAATCTTTTCACTCACTGTATTTATTTTACAACAAATATTGTTACATTAAGATCCTAAATAGTTTTATTACAGTAATTGTTGGGGGGGGGGTGTGTTTGTTTGTTTAGAATTCTGAATTATGCCATTCTCTTACACTTTTCATCTTGCATTGTTGTTGACCACAGCACATGTTTCACACATGTATAAAAAAATTTGCTGAAATTTTGCTGATGACCTCCTAAGTTCTTGTGATGACAGCAGCAGTTACGGGTGCAGTCAGCAGCTGCTACAGTTGTGGCAGCTAATTCTGTGCCATGCCTCCGTCCTCCTTTCCCTGTCCTCAAACTAGGACCTAGCCTTTCTCTCTATCCTACGCTTCAAAACGCCAGTCCCGTGCCCACAAGCCAGGATGGTCTCCCTGCTGTCTGCCTCCAGCCTCATCAGCCACCTGGTCCCAGCTGCCTTGCTGTGGGAGCCTATCGCACAGCTCAGGTCAGTTTCTAAACAGGGCAGCAGAAGGTTGCTCTGCCCACCGAGTTGTGGAGTAGCAATACTGGCCATACCACTGTTGGCAACCTGCATTACACACACTTTTTTTTCATAAAGGCCTACTATTTTCTTGACAGGCTCATCAGCTGCATGATTTTTCCGTTTTCAAACTGGTAAGGGCAGTTTCGATTGTTTCTGGTATGCATTTAAAAGTAAATTTTCACAGCGAGTTCTTACTTTGGAGTGTTGCAAGTTATCTTTTACAGCTTGGGGGAACGATAGTTTCTGCTCACGAAAAGCATAAGCATTTTCTAATCTACAGACAAAGAAGCTGATCTATATCAGATGGCAACAAGAGTCTAAAAGAACCTCTGAAGTTGTGCAACAGTTCTTCTTATTCAGTCTAACATAACCAGATACTTACTTGCGTCCTGTCATTGCAGAGTTCTGGTGTCTGATGCTGAGGGTTTACCTCAGTGATCACTGAACAAAGCAAAGCAGCAGACTAAATGTTCAGAAACATGAAGCATCAGTTTATAGCTGAAAATACAGAATAATACTGCAGCAAATCAACAGTATGCAGATGAGCTATCTGAGTAAGATTTGACCTTGGCATTTTTTCCTGCAGTAACTTGTGATTTTTAATGGTTCAAATGCCTGACTTCCCCTGTGCATTGCCACGGTTGTGCTAGTAGTGCCTACGTGGGGTAGTAAACGTGATTTTTGCATCTTATTCTTCCCCTCTCTGTGTAAAGGGCAAAGCAGCATCAGCTGCCATTCAGGTTTTTCCTAATGATTTGTCAGATGTGGATCAGATTAATGCCTCTTTATTGATGGTCACTAGTGGGAGTCTACTGTGAGTAAGTCCTGTTACAATTACAGTAGTATTACCTCATTATACATCATTATAGTAGTATTACCTTTTCCTAGTCTGTTGGCAGAAAGAAGGGTTGGGGGGAGCAATATGCTTTGTAGGTATATTTTTCTTTCTGAAGTTCCTGGAAGTACTGTAGTATGGTAGATGAGTCTATGCCTCTAATTACTGATGACTTCAAGTGCTACTGAAGTCCATGTATAGTTGCATTATTGACATGCAGCTCCAGTAAAAAAACGAAGATGGCCTCTGTGTTTTTTTCATTAGATGATTAATAGATTCCTCAAAGGACTGAAATTGGCTTTTCCACTTGCAACAGATTTCAGCTTTAATTTACTCCTTGCAGCTAATGACGTCTCGATCAGATTGAAGTTACCCTGTTCTTTAAAACTACCAATTTAGTGGTAATTGTTTCAGAGGAAGCCATAATCCCTTGCAGACCAGAATATTTCATAAAGGCAGAAAAACAGTAAGACCTATCTAATTTCTATTTGGTGATTAATCAGCATATTTACCGGTATTTTTTTTTAAATCCTGTGGATCTGTTGCAATGAAGTTACGTACCTTGGATGCTCTTTTGTTTTTAAGTTAGGGGGAGGGTGTACAACTTTAAGATTTACCAAATGCAAGCAGGCAACAGTATCAATTTACCTGATTGCATTCAGAGAGTGTGTTTTATTTAAAAATTATTATTCCAGATGGTATAAGAGAACAGCAAGGCACAACTCACAGTGGTAATGTGGAAACTTGCTGAGCACCTGCTTGCAGTTTAATTAATATGTTCATTAAGCATTATTATCTGATCCCAGCTTCTAGGTCAGGTGAGTAATCTGATTGAACAGCTCTTAAGTCCTTAACTGAGTGACTTTGGGGTCTCTCACTTTCAAAAACAAATGACAACAGGACTGACATCCATCTGTGCATGCATGTATTTGAAGAAGGAAGATCTAGCTCACAGTAATCGCAGTGGTTTTGGGTGTTGTGCATATGCTGATTGCATGACCATCATCCCCTCCTTTGATCTATCTTTGATCATCAAAATCGACTACTGCAAGCAGTTGCCCTTGATTACGAGTTTGATACCCATGGAAATTTAGCTGACATGATCCACAACTGACGTTTTAAATACATTTGACAGCAGCCACATAATGAACCAGAAAGTTCGTCAACTTTGATCTAGGTTCTCAGCAGCAAAATCAATCAATCAGGGTTACGCATGGACAGGAAAGTTGTGGGTGCCTTCATCAAGCACACTATATATATATATAGAACAGAATATTTAAAAGAATGTCATGACTACCATGTAGCCCTTTATGTCATCCTTTTATCTGACTGAACAGCTATGTTATTGGAGTTTCTTTTAATAGCATGCCAGTGTACTGGGTTTGTGTTGCTATAGAGGACTTTATCTACTGAACCACTGAGTTCACTTCTTGTACCATTTGGTCATGAAGCCATCAAAAACACATCTGAGTAATGAGTTCAGTTGTGTACATGGGAAAATCTGGCAAAATTTAGCACATATCGCAGTCATATCATTAAACTAAAACCAAACCCAACAGCAAACCTGAGATCACTGATCTGTTGCAGACCCTCAAAATCAAAATGACTGGCTTACATTTCCATTTTTTACTCTGATATCTTTCTGATTCTAACAGTTCTTATCTTTTGGTATATGAATTGCTGTGCAGTTCAGATAACATCAGTATTATGCAGGCCATTAAAATAAGACTTAAGTGTTTGCACATTAAACAAAAAACCTGATGACCTGCAGCATCTCAAGTTCTTTAGACCAGGTATTTTTAAAGCATCATCACCTTTCCCACTTTCTTTTTTCTGTGCTTTCAGGACAAAGGGGCATTGCTTAATGTTGATTCTGCAGTGTGGCAGAAGCATGCGGCTGATGGACACGTGCTTTTCTTGTGTTTTTCTCACTTGCAATCAACCAACAGTAATATTCAGAAAGGGACTTCATTACCTTGCTTGCAGCTGCCATGCTAGATTCTGAGGAGAGAGGGAGTCCTTCCAGACTTCTGCAGAAGCAGAAAGGCTACTGTAAAACATGCAACTTAAAAAAAGAGATAACGTAGCACAAGTGTGAATTCTATTTTGTGCATTTCCTAGTTTAATTGCATTACTTTACACCATTAAAGCTAGTATTTTAATATAGTTTGTACAGATAGATCTCAATAAATGAGAATGTAAATAGAGTTCTGATTTTACTAGCAAGAGCTGGGTACTTAAGTGTTACTGTGTGAAAAAAGTCATAATATTAAGTATTTACTTTGCAACTACGTTTTTTACACTTGTTCTGTTTCAAATTGAGATGTGAAAACAGATAATGTTAACAATTTACAGTTTTCCAGTATTCATTCACTACTGTAACCACAGGAAATTTTTTTGTTGTAACATAGGTCAGGATACCGAAAAATTAGTGCAAGAGAATGCTTGTATAAAGTTTCACTTAGCATTTAACACAAATGGACAAAATCATGCAGAATTTTTTTTCCACAAATTTTATGTTTAGCAGTCATTTTTAATGTCAACAGTCACAATAAATTTATGAGAAACCATCAGATAATAGTAACATAGCATTACAAAATGTTCTAGAATCTTTGTTTTATTGACTTTCTGAACAGCAGAAAGTATCTCCATAATAAAATATGCCTTATTGTTAAAATTTTCTGTTCTAAAATAGTGTCTTAGAAATTGAATGTCTTGGTGGCAGGGTGGGGAAGGAAGAAGTGTTGTAAATTAGAAAATTGTTTAAAGCTAGTGGCTTTCTTTAGGAGTATAGCATAAGCATTTAAGCAGGGAGTTTAATCACTGAAACAAAAAAGCTTCAAAGGACGGCTACTTATTTGTTGTGCTCAGCCCTCCACTGTACTGGTGCATTAGAGTAGTTCATTCTTCTTTCTCCCAGTGAAAACCAATCCTCCCACCTGGTGCTATAATCCGATTGCATCAGTACAATGTAGTCAGATCCCGACATGAGTAGTGGCTTATAGCTGATGACCACAGGAAACAGAGACCCAATACATGATTTCATTCGGAAACTTTTAAAGCTGTAACACTCACCCTTATTAAGGAAAGAAGAGAGCAAATATTAAACTTTTTGTGCGAGATAAGCAAAAAAAGGCATATTGTTCTAGCCATTGCGCTGTATTCACAGGTTACAAGATATCTCAGTTAATATATTCAACATTTATCCCTTTCTTCTCCTGATTTAGCCTTTAAGAAAACACAAGAATAAGTCCTCTAACTTTCTTTTCTGCTCTGTCAGCCAAGAAAAGCAGCATATCATGTTTCCCATTAATACTTTTACAGGAAGTGTTATTTTATATTGAATTCTAAATTTCACTTGGACTACAGGAAGTTTTAGTAGTAACTTTTCTTTGCACTTGTTAAGATACAATTCCTTTCGCACCTGTAACCTACTTCTTTTCTTTGCACTTGAGATAAAATTCCTTTTACACCTGTATCCTCATGCTTTTACACTCTCTCAGGGTAAGGGCTGAAAAACCTTCAAAATTTTGCTTAGATTGGACTTTTTTTCTGCAAGACTGCAGATCACAGAGTTTAGTCCTTTCTCAAATACATCTTCACTTATTTTTTATTTAGCCTTCCCTTTTAAATTTATTCTAGAAGACTTAGAATTGTCCAGTCTTCAAACAGAGACTGTTTTGCCTTTCTCATTAGATCTTTTGCATAGAAACTGCCCTTGCTACTCAAATCTGTGTCTGAGTTACAGCAGAAGTAAAATAACTGACTGCCTATGTAAGTAGTTTTGTAGTTCCTGAAATGACTTGAAAATAAAGAAAAACAGAAATTATGTCTCTGTATGCCTACCCATTAAACTATTATTCTCAAACTTTTAGTTGGAATGCATTACTACTAAATTAGTATCAAAATCCTAATTGAGGCCTAATTACAGAGTCAAGTTCAACCCTCACATGTATTTGTTTTATTAGAAAAAAGGTGTTTTTAAACATACTGCGATCTTCCACTCAGGCAGCATGAAATCCATCTGAAAGTATTCAAGTCACTACATCTCATTTAAGTGACGAACTGAATGAAAAATAACACCAGAATTTCACCTGCATTGCAGATGGCTCAAAACTTGTGATTTTCACTCCTTCGTTCTGTTCTTCGCAGTAGCCATGTAATGAACTCTCGCAATCCAGCCTTTAATATATAAATACAAAACATGAAGTGCATTTTTATACATTTGGTTTTCTGAAATCAAGACATTTCAAGGCCATCTTTTTTTCAGATGGCCTTTGATTCTTGATGATGAGAAGGAATTCAAGGAGGAATACACAGCAATTGACCCTGTATAGTATCCATGCATGACAAAAGCTAATGTTTTTCATGGATGATACAGGACCAGAATCTTCTCCTAGACTTTTGTTTCTTACCATCAAAGCAAGTGCTTCACTTACTGAAGCCAGTACTTCGTGCCTGCATTTCTGCCTTGCACTTCTAAATCAATTGCCAGTATAAAAGCTTTTACTGAATTGTACAGACATCTCTTAGGCTTAGAGCGCTTTATTGATTTTTCTTTTCCCCCATCTATCCATTCTGTAATTTACAGACGTTTTATGGACTGTTTGTTCCTACAGTTTCCTTGTTTTACACCATGAAATATGTTTCCTCTTCCCTTCTTGCTGCTACAATTCTGTCTCACCTATCTTTGAAAGTTCAGCTTTTTGGGTGAACTTTAAGAATTTAAGTGGTTTCAGAGGTTAGCACTGGATAAGTTTTCTATAAGAAGAAAAAATATTAACACAGTCTATGTTCTTAAAGACCTGTTCATGTTAAGCAGATTTAGCCAAAACAGTAACAAGAATTGTACAACCATCCTCCAGCTAAAATTTCAAATCGAGGTATTGCTGAATTTAGTTTTCATACCAGCAAACATCTTTCTCTCTTCCTTTCTCTCTCTGACAGTATAGCACTCTGTCAGAGCTCCCTCTAACTCTGTCATCCAATTACAATACCAGATCAAAATATACGAAAAATTGATCCTACAGGATACATAAGCGGTAATGGACTGTCAAGGACGATGGTAAAGAAAACCTCCTTTATAAACCTGAACAAAGTATGTTAAGACCTTTGTTTCATGTTTATTTTTTTCAGGACTCCATAGAAGAATTATCCAGACAAACAGCATGAGCTGAATTCCACACTACATACATCAGTGAGATGCTCCTATGCTTAACACATTATGAAAATTATCTGTAATTTCTAATCTTGTAACAGTGAGGTCCACGTGCCCAAGCAGCTTTTTGCCCCTGCTTCATTACAGCAGTCAAATCACAGGCAGTGGGGACATGACCATTTCCAAAACAATAGTTAATATGCTACCATAGCCTAAAAAAATGCTAACCTCTATCAATACAGAAATAAAGCGTCATGCCTAAAGACAGCAATACTCCTGTAGAGCAAATGTTCAATGAATAATAAACTTGAATGCTCATTCCCACAATTGATAGTCTTCCCTGTGTGAATCAGATTTGTGATCTTCATTATTCCAAACCCCCCCCCCAAACTTTAGGATGTTCCTAAATGCCCTAAGTATGAAATTCTTGTCATATTGTTACAGATGCATGGTTGCACAGAGTTTTTCCTCAGTGAGGAAATCTTTCAGTAATTCCCAAGTGTTCCCTTTCCCACCCTCCCACATCTGGCCATTTGGTTTTGCCTTTCCACCACCCCCTGCATTTTTTTCAGGCTTTTAGAACCAGATCAAATCCTCAAACTGAGTGGTATTATATACCACTACTAGGGACTCAGTAGTCAAGAACAATTATAGCTGGAGTATTGCTGCCAAGTGCTTTGTATCATTAAACTGTAGTCTTAGGAAAACATTTCGAGAGCTATTGTACTCCCTAAGAAAGTACACATAGTTACGTGAAACTAAACTCAAGAAATTATTTAGGAGAGAGAGTAGGAAGATTTGCTTAGCAGCTTCTAGGAGAATGGTTTATCCAGATTTATTTCATGGGGTTTGTTTACACATTTGAAGATCCAAGCTGTAATGAACAGTCTTCTCATTTTATATTCTTAATGCCTATTATAACAAAAGGCAAGAGTCAAACATTGATGCTACCTAACATTTTTAATCAGCACAATTGAGGGTGTTGAAATGGTCTCCCATCAAATAGATACTTCAGATTAAAGTAATGTTCTGGACCAGCTACTTTTTTGTAATTTGCAGGCAACCTTCAAGGTGAAGAATAACATACCTTGATAAGTCTGATGACATGTGATGCGCTCTTTTTCTGTTCTCTTAGATGCCCTCTTCACCTTTTTAACTGCCTTTATATTTTCTGCTTTCTTTTCCTTCATGAAGTTCAAATGCTTGCATGCTTATATATAGTGCATTCTTGGTATCAAACACACTATTATATGTACTGTTTCCTTCCTAAAGGGTCAATTCAGGGCTGCACTGTAATTTAAAACTCACATGAGAATTCAACTTGAGTTCAATAGTTTGTATATGTACCACATTCAGAGTCGATTGAGTTTTAACCTTCAGTTGTTTTTCAGATCTGCATTAAGTTATTCATACCAAGCGCTTTTAAGTCCTTTGGTGATTTTTTCCATTGTAGTGAATTTAAAATAATTAAAGGAATGCTAGATGAAAGCAAGAGAACTGTAGTACTATTTGAAGGCTTTTTTCTTACCTGGATGACTGAGACAATGCATTTACTTTTTCACTCAGTGTAAGAGAGGATATGCAATGCTTTACTCCAAGAACAACATTTGGAAAGGACTGACAACCTCGACCCATCCCTTTTTACTCCTGATAGGGATTCTTAAACTTTTACTTGCAAGAATTAATTACCCATAGCAGGCCCGTTGTTTAGATCCTTTAATTATGTTGTTCATTTTGTAACAGTCTCAGTTCAGCTCCTGATCACTATCTACTCTTTAATAGATTAATAATTTCTGAATCAGAGAAGCTCTGTGAAAAGATCACAGAAAACATCTCAGCTCTGCAAACACTGAACATGGCCTAGGTTAAGGTCAATAGTGAGTCAGGGAAGGAAAGCTCTTATTTCAGCTCTTTGCACAATACCTACTCTGTAGGTAAACAGGAGTCTTCAGTTTAGTAACACTAACAGATCTTAACCTTTTCAAGCATACGTATTTATTTAATTGCTGTGTTTAAATCAAAGACATTTCCTATGAATAGCTTCTGCAAAGAAAGTACAAGAAGATTTCCTTTGTTTCTTATTTGAATCACTAGCATAAAAGTGAAGGCTGAGGTAATCATTTCACTCAAAGGATCTAAAACAAAGAAACCTCTATTTCATTGCTAAGAAAGCAGAGCTCAGAGGCTCCCACGAGCTGTTAACTTCAAAATACTCAACCGAACTAAATAAAAAATAATCACCGTAGTAACTAAGGGCTATGATGTGGTTGGCCCTTATGCAAGACTTGTTCTAAGGCTGGGAAAACAATTTCCACTCACTACTACATGGCTCACATGAAATTTAGATTTAAATGAAGGCCCGGCTTTCTGCAGAGAAAAAAAAATATTAAAAATTTGTTCCATTCTTGTATCCTTTAGGCTGAATTTACTCAAAACTCAATGCATAGTAATAAAGAATAACCAGAACCCTTGCTTCCCTTGTCCCCAGAACCTCACTCATCTATAAAACAGAGGATAGGCTATTTAGGAAAATATAGTCATATTTTTCCTGATAAATTATTGTTAGCAGCCCCTTTGTGAAAAGATAACATCTCCAGGTAGATTATACAACACAGTGTATCTACATATCAGGTTACATGACAAATAAAGAGCCAGTGCTATTTTTCTTCTAACTGTAGAATGCACAGATTAAGTAAAAGTCTCCATTACTTCAGCACCTACAACTGAAACCAAACATAAGAAAAAGTGGTGATAATTAAATACATTGAAAAAATGTAGTCTTATGTACTTTTAGGGTTCATCATTACACTAGTTAAACTGATGTATGTCTACTGAATTAAACCTGCTATAACACTGTATGAATTAGACTATATATGCAGAAGATCTATTATTTTATTAAGACTTACCCCAGTTTTTTTCCACCCATTTCAAAAGGCATTAGTTACTCAACAGGTTTAGAACTGCTTAAAAACAGTGCAGTTCAGATTAAGTCTAGCTTGTACCCTGATCAGCTTCTACCAATTAGTTTCTACCCTTAGGATGGCCTGACATATTTTAAGGTTTACTGATAAAATACATAATTATTTATCCGCAGCCTACATTCCATTCTTTTTGCTTTTCCTGTTTTCTCAACATGAAACTACAGAGGAAGTATCTGCAAAGCTTTTATGTTGGTAAATGCCACACGATATGCAAAGAATACACATGGTAAGTGAAAATTCGACATATTTCTCATACTCACTGTTTTCATGCAAAATACTCAGATTGCCTTCTAAAAGGAAAAGTATAATCAGGTTATTAAATGTTTGGGTTTTGAACTTTATATACAACTAGGAGGACCATAAATTTTATTTTGGTGAGTAAAGCCCACATACTGAAACTAATTTTTTTCTTCAATCTACCGTATAATAATCTGAGCTTTTATTGAATATTTCTACATTTAATTACACCATAAAGAAAAGCAGGTGCCATATGGGACAGGTACTTCCATTCTGTAGTCAGTGGGATTTCTGCCTTGGTAGGAACATTATGCCACACATGATTTTGTCCAAGAAACTACAGGATTTGTAAGTACTACACATATCATCTAATTAGCCTAATAAATCATTACTATTAGAAACAAATTTCAATTTTAAAAGCCATGTTACTTATTCAATGAGCACACCCCAAAAGATACAGTATATATATTCACAGCATTCTGACAACGACCAGATCTAAGATGAATCTGTCAATATAATTTAGTTCTGAGTTTGTCCACGTGAATAAACAAGAAAGCAATACTAATCTAGCAAGTTTCAAGGTTTTGTTTGCAGAAACGTGCTGATGTGACTTTTTATCTAGTTACGCAGAACTCAGCTACAGAGCTGAAACAATCTTTTATCATTTTATTGATTTAACTTTTTATCTAGTTTGTCTTGTAAATATGGTTATTCTCTTCAATTAAGAGTTGCAGTATCCAGTATTGCAGGATTCCTCTGGATCTCGAAACCTGTCGAGAACTTTGTATTTAACTCCTGCTCCATCTAAACCACTGCTCTGTGTCATGAAAGGCGAGATTTTCCTAACATCTGTCCTCAAGAGCATCTGGGTTGCAAAACGTGATGGGAAAGCATTTGTATGCACCGTTTCCCCCTATTTTTCTTAACTATTTTGACAAAAAAATCCTCACTCCGGCACTCGGATTTACATCGCACTGTTCACTGCTTCCAACGGGGATTAGTGCGATTTACGGTACTGTTGATTTATAATATATTACTGGGCCATTACCCAGGCGATCCTTTGCGGCAGCCGTGCTCCAGCAGCGCCCAGCGCTCTGTCCCTCCGCTCCCGCCCGGCACCCGGGCACCGCCGCGGGGACCAGCTGGTCAGACTCGCTTTCCGACCGGCCACGGGCTTGGCAAGGCTACGACCAACAACAGCCGAACTCCCAAGGAGGCCCTGCCGCCCGCCACCTCCCTCCGGCCCCACACAGGGGGTCGCCGCCCCTCACGCCAACGGCCGGAACGGCCGCCGCGCTTCCCGCCCCCGCCCTGGCGTCACTGCCGGAGCGGCCCAAGATGGAGACCGGCGGCGGCGGCGACGACCGGCTCCCGAGGCTGAGGCGTCTTTTGCGGCGAGGGGCAGAGCCCCGCGACCCGCTGCCGTCGCAGCCGCCTTTCGGGGGCGGCGGGACGGCCGGTGGGTGGCGCCGGGGACGCGGGCCTGGGGTGCGGAAACCCCGCCGGGAGGGGAGCCGAGCCGAGCCGAGCTCTGCTAGGCGGGCAGTGTGACAGGAATGCCCGGGCGGGGAGCGGTGACGAGCGGCGTCTGCCGCAGCGCTGCCCCCGCGCTGCCCCCGCGGCGGGAGCGGGTGAAGGGGACGGACCCTGCTCGCGGCTGGAGTGAGGGGGCTTCTCGGTGGGATACCGCCTGCATGCAGCCAGCTCCTCGTCCCTCGGGTCTGTGCTCCTAACAGCGAGTTGGATGTGAAAAGGGAGACGTGAGTCGCGTAAAAGACTTGCAGCAGCGGGTTCCTTGGTGGGGATGAAGTGCTTCAATGCTCCAGACCCAAGCTCTAGTAGATGAAGAATAATCTAGGAAATAAAAAATAAAAATGCCTGTAAACACCAGCAGAGCTGTTAGTACACTCGGCTGGTGGTAATGCGTGTGGAGGGGCCAGCATACCGTACGCTGCTGGAGGCCCACAGGCCAGCAATAACTTTTAGTGATAAAGTTCAAAGTATGAGACATCAAAGGCACCTTTGACACCTTTTTTTGGCAGTGTGTATAAGTATTGAGTGTGTTAGTTGGTTACCGTCATGCACAAAAATATGCTTTCAAATCTGCTTGCTCTGTTGTCTTGCTTTCTTTAAAACAATGTATGGTGATGAGGGAGAAAAGAGCAGATAGTTTTTTGCATAACGATAGTTTTAGTTTATCTGCTGAAGGTATGCGGCATGAATCAAGCTAGCTCCTGAAACTAAAGTTGAAAATCTCTTGTGAAGTAACTGCAGTTGAGAACAAGAAAATTATTGATGCCTGAAATCAGCTTGCAAGTATCAAAATTAACAAAAAAGGATGTGAATAAATTAGTAATCAGAAATACCTGCCTGACTTTCTGTATTCTAGATTAATAATAATGTTTTAATAACACCAGGAGGTTTTAAATAGTTAAATAACCCTTTCATAATCTAGTCAGCTGTTAGGTTCCTAAAAGGGTACACAAACACAGTATGTGCTGATTTGTAACTGCTTTTATCATTTTATCAAAGGCTACCTTGCTTAGTCTTGTTACAGGAAATGTGCAGAGCTTTTTCAGATACTTCCTCTGTAATACAAAGTGTATTATACTGAGTATAATAATCTCCAAGGATAAATGAATTAAAAGGATAAAGCATCATGTTTTACGTAACTATAATCATATTCCATTTAATGACTGGCTTTAGTGCTATAATTATGTTCTTATTTACAGAAGAGTCTACAGCTGTAGAGAAGAAGAGGAAGCCTCTTACCAGACTGAATATTCATTCCGCATTCTGGATTTTGGCATCGATTGCTGTGACATACTACTTTGATTTTTTTAAAACTGTTAAAGAAACTATTCAAGCAGATAGGTAAGGTACCTTTTCTTACAAAGAAAGTTGTGTTTTCATCTTACAGTCATA
Organism: Aviceda cuculoides; assembly: GCA_035590195.1. Taxonomy (NCBI): domain Eukaryota; kingdom Metazoa; phylum Chordata; class Aves; order Accipitriformes; family Accipitridae; genus Aviceda; species Aviceda cuculoides. Next base: position 33,783,507 of record JAVJGG010000054.1, on the reverse strand, counting down.
TTCAGTTTGTTACGTTTGAACGCTGTGTTTTAAATCTTGGATGAACAAGATCTACAATAGGAATAGAGAGAGCTGGGACTGTTCAGCCTGGAGAAGAGAAGGCTGAGGGGGATCTTATCAATGTCTATAAATATCTGAAGCGAGGGTGCAAAGACAGAGCCAGGCTCTTTTCAGTTGTGCCCAGTGACAGGACCAGAGGCAATGGACACAAATTGATACACAGGAGATTCCCTCTGGACATCAGGAAGCAATTTTTTACAGTGAGGGTGACCAAGCACTGGCACAGGTTGCCCAGAGAGGTCATGGAGTCTCCATCCTTGGAGATACTCAAAAGCCATCTGGATGTGGTCCTGGGCAACCTGCTCTAGGTGACCCTGCTTGAGTGGGGGATTGGGCCAGATGACCACCTAAGTCATTTTTATTGAACTAATTTTTAAGTAAACACAATGCTTAAAATGCTGAAATCCTTAAAATTTTTCTATAGTTATTTTTTTTTCTTTAGGCCGTCTGTGTACATGCAAAATTTGTTCTAATAGCAGGATGTTTTAATACTGTACCTTCAAGTTTACAGTTAAGTACAAGAAATTGCTGCCTGTTTTGTTGAAAGTGTTGGGGTTTGATTTTATTTTAATCATAAAAATGAAATTAATCTGTAAATGTTAAAATGAAGTTTATTTCTCTAGAAGTTCTCTAGACTTCTTTGAGTAGACAAGTGAAAGATTAGTGAAATAATTTCTATTTATGCTCTATTTCTGTTCTAGTAAATTATTTTCAATGGGATTGATGGATGTTAAATATTTTTGGATAGCGTTACCTGGAAGTGCTTTTGAAACTCTCTCATTGTCATTATTGTATCAGTACGTGAAAGCTGAACGGGGCCTTGCTCTGTGCTGTGAGGTTCTCTGGAGCTGCTCTTCCAGGCTGGTCTAGATACACCCTATGTCCAGTTGGCTGTGGATACAAACTAGTGACTCCAGGATGTGATCAAGGTTTTGGGTAGGCCCATCTGCTCCCTGCAGGACCCTGTCTTCCTGCATTGGTTGTTTAGGTAGACTGGCGACTGCTTTCTTAATGCAGATATCTTAATTGGTAGTACTGAGGTACCAAAATAGCATAAGAGATTTGCTGTACCATACCAGAGCAAATGTTACCTGAGTAGTTGATTACCCTTTGTAATTTAGCAATCAAACTATGGTTGTAAGAGTTCACTTTTTAAAATTTTTATTTGCTAAATATACATTCAGATAAGTATAAGATTTTATTAAAGTGCACCTTCCTCTCCAGTTGTCTTTCCCATCTTAGTCTTGAAGTACATCCTCAAAGAGGCTCAAAAGTGCTTCTTCCTAAATAATCACATACCTCATGTTTTCTTGATTCTGAGTTTGAAATCCTGGATTTCTCTATGGTTTTCTTCAGCTGCTGTAAAGAAGAATCTTCATGCTTCTTGTCTGTTAAATTTGAGAGTTCATAAACTTGAAACCTTATTAAAGCTTTCTGCAACATTTCTGTTGCACAAAAATCAGTAGTCTAATTTATAATGAGAAGCACAGTTGCAGTGGAGCCTATTTTATTTCATTACTGACAAAGTATTTTTGGTGTGGTAGTATAGTAGATCACTGACAAGGTCTGTTGCATTGCATTTCCAAAATATTTGAGGGAAAAATGATTTGACAGGAAGGTTGCATTGCAAAATTAAACTAAATTAGTTACGTATTTTAGACAGCTTTAGAAGGGCAAAAAGTGTGTTTTGTAAAAGTAATTTAAGAAAAAAACCTACAGAAACTCTAGGCCAATCTGTATAATTAACAGGTATTGTCTGTTCTGTTTCTAGAGTAGAATGAAGATTAATGTGCAAACTGCAATGTAAATGTCCTTAATATGCTTTAACATGCTTTCCCTCCCCACAGTTGGTGGTTTGCCTCTGGCAGTTGTTTATTGGCTGCATGTTTATCTGTTGCCTTTTACTGCATACTGTATCTTGAGTGGTATTGTGGAATTGAGGACTACGACGCACAGTATCCAGCACTGATACCTATCACAACAGCTACCTTTATTGCAGCAGCAATTTGGTAGGTTTGAACACTGTGTACAAACTTCTGTTAAATCTGTGCAAGTCTGTGTCAATGGGCTCATTTTATAAAAAGTATAATTTCTCTAATTCTGCTAAGTGTATTGGTGACAATATCAGCTCTACATAGCATAATTTCTTCTGCTTTCAACATTCATCCACAAAGCGAGAGTTGCAACTGTCACAACTGTATATTAAGTGTACTTGTAGGTGTGCTGGATCTTTTCGGTCTTGAAAATTTATAGGAAAACTGAAGTCTTTTGCTTTGCTAGTGAAAATTGCTCACCTCTGACAGCTATTTGTGATGTTCACAAATTAAGACAAAGGTGTATTCTCTAGATGAGAAAAAATTATGCCTGATCAGTTTCTAATACAGAGTTCTTCATTACCAAACAATTCTATAAATAGCAAACATATACTGAAATTTATACTTCTAACTATTGTTATATGAACCTTAAGGGTTTCTATCTTGTCAGAGAATGGTACTTATAGTAAGAGCTACTTTATTGATGAGATTATAGGAGTCAGAATTGAGCAAATCTGCATGTGAATGAAGAAATTACATATGTGTGTGCCAGTATATTTATTTGCTTTCAGCATGAAAACTGGTTCTCTCTTTTAAGTTTAGATGTTGTATTTGAATAATGTCAGTCAGTATTTGTTGCAATGCTGGGAAAAAAAGGAAGACCGAAGAAGATAAAGGTTCCCTATAGTTTAGAATTAGTCAAATCTATAATCCTTTAGTTCAGTTGTAAAATAAGTTTGTTTTCCCTCTTTCTCTTCAGTTAACTCAATCTGCTTGGCTGGAAGTACAAATTAAAGCTTTTCTCAGTTGCCGTGTATGCCCATGGAAAAAATCAAGAGTAGTTAATTTTCAGGTGCTTCATATACAGAGATTCTGAAAGTAAAAGGTATCTTTACCCTTGATGGGACTGAGTGGACTGAGTACACTGAGTTGGTGTAAAATCTGTAGCAGCTACTGAAGTTCTAGGATGAGTTTTAGTAAACAAACAGTAAACTAAACTACCAATTTAATAAGTAGGTGCTGGGGTCTTTTCATCCATACCATAAAGAAACTTTTCCAGGTTGAGTAATTTAAATCTCATTTCCTCTTGTGCTATATTTTTTTTTGTATGGCTGGTATTTCCATAGTATGACAGTTGAACTTACCAAAAACTTCCTGCTTTTATTCCCAGTTTCAACGTTGCCTTGTGGCCTGTCTGGTCCTTTATGACACCTTTGTTGCTTTTCATTCAGTTTATGGGTGTTGTGATGCTTGTGTCACTCCTGGGATAAGTCCTTCAGGTAAATAATTTAATTGTTTAAGCACATAAAAATATTTGTCTTGTTGCATGAACTGCATTGTTAGATGTTTAAGGATTGTAAGACCCTTTCAGGACTCCTTCTCTATGTTTTGTGTACACTTTGGAATATTTACATTTTGTGGCATACAGAGCAACTGGAGAATGTGCAGGTGTCCTAAGGGGAAGGATATCCTTTTTATCTTCTCTAAAATTCTGTTCTAGACAGTAAAAAGAAGCAATTAGTGAGAATGGATGGTTTTGGGGAGTACAGGCCAAATACCTGCAGCTTTTACCCAGACTAGGAAAACTTCTTAGTGAAGTTACTTGACCTGATAGTAAAGGGGAGAAGCTGTTAACATCCATATGCAACTGTGTTCCTTTTTTTTTTTTTTTTTTTTTTTAATTAAATTCCTTTATCTTTAAGTATGCTGTTTTCATTTTCTGCAATCAACAGTCCAAATCAACCTGCTATCTGGAAAACTGCTAGATATCTGAAGTAATTTGTTCTTCCTAAAAAACAACCTTTCAAAAGCAAACCCAGATATTTTGTTGACTTGAAAAATTCATCCTCAATGACTTCCATGTTGAAAAGAGGTTCTTGCATCTTTTGTTAGGATATACTATTCAGATGAATTCTGGGAAATGGAAAAAGCTTAAGGAAGACGTCAAAGACTGCTCAGTTAAATAGGGTGAGGGATGTCCCCTGTATCACAGGCGTCTACATTATCCACTGAAGTGACTTCTTCAGCAGGTCTTGTTTGCTGTGATTCTCAAGGGCATGTGGGGAAGCCTGTTTGGTTTTGCTTGCCATCACAAATCCCTTCCAGTGAGGAGGTCCCCCAGCATTTTTATGAGTGCAGCAAGAAGAATGAGGCAGTGCTGGATTTTGAGCATAGCCTCTTGTAGTGCCAGAGTTGAAGGCAAAAATGTTTAATGGCTGGGACATTGAAACACAGCTGTTGTTTGCATAAACAAACTGAAACTAGTGTTGCATTTTTTTCTGTATTTTCTAGACAATCAGGAAACGTGATTTTTTTTAAGGAAGTAATTAACTTGGGTCATACTCTGACAGCACCTATAGACTTCTGAAAAATACAATACTTACTTCAGAACCTCTTTACAGTATTATGGGAGCTTCAGTCACACTGGTTAATGCAAACTTCTTCAAATCATATTTGTTTGTTCTGTCATTAGCTATGTTCTGTCTCAGCACTGGAGGGATCTGGGGAAAGGACGCATTTCAGTATGTTAGAGCTGATCATATTAACAGACTGAAACAACCACTCTGCATTAATTTGTATGTAGAAAGTAAGAAGTACAAGTGAATTACAGATATCCGGAACAGCTGAACGTTAAGAAAACATTCTGGTTTTCTATGTGAAGAGCCAAGTAAATTCTGTTATACAGAATTTAACTCTGTATTAGGCCAAATAATTATTGGCCTAATAATTAGGGCCAAGTGATTACTTGGTGATACAAAATCATTAACTAATCAATATTGAATTAGTACAAGATACAGCTTGTGCAGTATATACAACCTTACAGCGTTTTTGTTAAAGTTGGATTTGTTTTTCTTTTCTTTCAGGTTCATGTGAAGGCCTCAAGAAACTGTTACCCTGCAAAGTGGATGTCACTTTTGTTACATTCCAGTACTTTTATTGTTTCTAATACTGCTTGCTTGCTCTAACTGATACCGTAATTCTTAAGACTACCTGATTTATAAATCAAATGGACATAACCATAGGTCAGCCAGTGGCTGGGAAAACGCAACTGACTAGTGAATAATTGAAAGATAGGTTTTTACCTTTCTTAGTAAGATAAAGCATCTCATCACTGCTTTGTAAAGCTTTTATTCCTATTTCAATATTAAGCAGATGGGTAATAAGTCAGTTATGTAGCCCTAAATCCTATTTGGGTACTCCAGAGGTTACCTAGTCCAGCTTCCTGCTCAAAGCAGGTTGTTTGGTTTGAAAGTAATTGCTATTAATTCAATGTTGTGAGTTTTTAATACTATAATTTTTCAATTTTAACTGACAGCTAAAATATTGTATGGAATCTGTGTTTGTACTTGTAAACTGTCATAGATGACACAGGAGACATTTCTTGGATCTATTAAATTTCTAACGTTATGTGTGTTACCATGTAGGAAATATTTTATTACCTAATCTCTTGACTTCAGATCTGCTAGTATTTGAAAAAAGATACGGATCAGGGTAAGGGCCTTAGAAAGCTGGTTGATGTTTATGTCATTGTTAATTTGGCAGTGCCATCAGTGAAATGGGTTCTATTTGTGCTAATACAGTTTGTCCAGAGCCAAAGATGGATGATCAAGCTGTGAATAACCAGCAATGTAATGAACAATATTAACACTACACAAGATATTAAGAGCACAAAGTAAATTCTTTTGATGTATGCAGTACTTTTTCAGTATTCAGGATGTTTTTCTTCTGTAAATTAACTTTCCATTCTTAGCAGTGCCTGTTAATGAAGTTGCCATTTTTCTTCCTCAGCAATAAAGAGGCTGGTATTAACTTAAATGGTATTAGTAATACACAGTTGGGAAAATTAAAATAACATTGTCTCTCTGATCACCTTGGCTAAGCTACTTAAGTATCTGGACACCATCTAGTTGCTAGACCATTTTATATAGATCTTTGTGTTAAGTACTTTCACACCCACACCTTTGGAAGGTAGGAGAATGTGGAAGCTGGATATTGAAACTTGTTAAAACTTACTCCTTGTGACTGTTGCTTGAAGTCTGGACCCTTAGAGGCGACTGTGTTCTTCATTCTGACTTTCAAATTCACACATTGCTGAATACACAATACATGAAATGTTTATTAATAAAAAAGATAGACATTGTCTTAAGATGCTGCTGTTTCATTAAGGAAGAAAGTTGCTGTCAGTATGCAGTACAAAGGATCAGTCAAACCAAAATAAAATACATTTAGCACTACTGTTAAGTAGCTTGTAAAGTAAGTTAACAGCTTGATTTGTTTAAATGTAATACTTCAGTTTTCCAAAACCAGTTGTACTTCACATCTTTAAAGGGCAAGTTGCTTATCTTCAGGTCTTTGCCTTTTAACAAATTTTAACAATTTTACGTCTGCGTACAGAGGTATACTTAGGTAACTTTGTTTATTCTGCTATTTAAAATGCAGTGTTGCTCAGGGATGGTAATTACCACTGTATTTTTATTTGTCAGCTATATAAATGCTCTAGGTGTTTTAAGTTGCCTTGTACTCTTGAATTAAAATTACTGTTTGCTACGTGATTTTTCAAATTTATTCTTCTGGATATCTTTAATAAACTTTGTATAAAAGTGATTGATTATTGTTCAATACTTAATTGTTTAACTGTTTAATTCCACTGTTCTTGGGGGTTGCCAGCCCATCATTTTGCTTATAAAATAGATGTTCATGTAGATCTTAAATACTGGACTTGGAGTACGTTTGTCTTTCATGACCTCTCAGCTGGGTTTATTGAAGGTGTAACACCATTCTGTTCACTTTGGAGAGTTATTTGCCTTCTGACTACTTTGATGTCTTTTTCTGAAAATCCCATGTAGATATGCTTATGGTACAAAAGTCCTGCAAAGTCTTTCAGTAACAGTTACGGGTATCCAGTGCAGTTCTCATTCACTTACATGTTCCAAGGGAAGTAGTGGTGAATCTGGTGAGAATTTAAAACAATGTTTGCTGTAATTAGCAACCTGACAAAATGCTGCTGCCACTGCCAGTTCTGTGAACTCCTTGCTTTTGTTATTTTCCTTACCACCAAATAAAGAACTTAGGGCAAGAGAGTGGAAAAAGGGTATCTTAACAGTTTCCTTGAAAACAATTATTAGGCAGTCAAAATCCCCACCTCTACCAAAGCTTGAATGTATTAGCTGGCTACAGACCACCGTAGGTTATTTTCTATATCCATTTACATTCATTCCATTTGAGGATGAGAATGTGTACCAGCACCAAAGAGCTTTTCTTCACAGCTGACAAGGGATGCTCTAGAATAATCTTGAAATAAAACAGTCCACACAGTGAAGATCATTTATCACAGTTACTCATAGAAGCTCTGTAAAACGAAAGCATCTTCCTTACTTATTCTTTAAAGGTTACATTACATAAGATAAAAGTAGGACTTGGCATTTCCATAAGCTTCTGATAATGATGGATGTAGCTCTGAGCTAGAGGAGGTTGAAGCCTTAACTGTTTGCCTAGTCATGCTTTTTATTTATCCTGCTGTTAGGGGCCAGACAGAAACATAGGGCTACCTTTCAGTTAAGTGCATTTTTCAAAAGGAAAATTTGTAGATGGCTTAAAACACCTGTTTCTTGAGAAAAGGCCAAAATGAATAAAGGACATGAGCTACTACTTCCGTATGCTTACCAACATAGGTGATTGTCCAGAATTCACTCATTCTACCCTTCTGCCATTTTGTTTTCCTTTCCAGTTCTTTGAGAGGAATCTGAACCTCAGAAATTTACATCTAAGTTCAGAAATGTCCTTTGTTACTTAAGAAAAAAATTCTATTTACTCATTTCTGGCTTCAGAAGAGAAAAAGCTTAAAACCTCTAAGTTTTGCCAGTGGAAGTGGAGTAAAATAGATGCTGTCTTTTAATTTCTCCCATTTTTTTGATGTAGCTGAATTAGTGGCGTAATTTCATGTGAGACATAGGTCACTCACTGTAAAAAACAATGCTTTGGATATTCGATATGCTACCGACAGATAGAGGGTAAAAATGTAAGACCTGCCTGGCCAGAACAAGGACCAGTCTGTCTTGGTATTTGGCCTCCAAGCTGTGGCTACGTACCTGAATACCTAGAATTGAGGGAATTCATACTGTATGCAAACAAAATACCATTTAAGATATGTAGGTTTTTACAGTAGTGATTTACACTGCGCTAAATTCCTCTCGGCCCCTATAGGCAACTCCAGCTGGTGCTCGAGGTCTTGAGGTTTGCATACCTTAGTATCTTACGGCCATAGGTCACAGTCGCAACTAAGCAGTTTAAATTAAAAAAGGGCAATACTTCAAGCGTGTATAAAAATTGGGAAGACGAATAAACAAGAAGGGGACTAAATCCTGCAGAAGTCTTTGCTGCTTGGAGCTCAGGAGCTGCTGCTCCAGCTACCAATGGCTCCAACGCTGTTGTCAGAATGGGACTTGCTAAAACGATAAGGTAAACCACTGCCTTCGAGAGGTCTAAAAATCCCCGAAAACCAAGGTTATTTCCCACCGGTGGAAGTGCCAGCTGCCCAAAAGAAGCCGGGCCGCGGGGCCCGGAGGAGTTGATCCCACCGCCACCCCCGCGCCTAGCAGCGGCCGCCCCGGCCCTCGGCTCCCCGGGCCGCAGGGCACGGCGGGCCGCGCTGCCCCGGGCCCCCGCCGCCCGCCCGCTCCGTATTTATAGGTGCAGCCGCGCCGCCGAGCGCCCTGTGCAATAACACGGCAATCACGTGTGGGAAACGGGGAGCTGGAGGAAAACAAAAGCCCAGCCAGCAGCCCGGAGGAGGAGGAGGAGGGAGAAGGGTGGGTCTCGGCGAGCTCCCTCCTTTCAACCTCTCTCTTTTT
>JAVJGG010000054.1:33747135-33772019 GCA_035590195.1 Aviceda cuculoides | reverse complement strand
CCCCCAGCAAGGTGCTCGCTGGCCCCCCCCCCCCGCCCAGTGGGATGGGAGAGAGAATCCGGGGAAAAAAGTAAAACTCATGGGTTGCGATAAAGGTGGTTTAATAGGACAGAAAGGAAGAAAATAATAATGATTGGAATATACAAAACAAGTGATGCACAGTGCAATTGCTCACCACTCGCTGACCGATGCCGAGTTAGTTCCTGAATAGTGATCTGCACCTCTCCTGACTAGCTCCCCCCAGTTTATATACTGGGCATGACATCACATGATATGGAATACCCCTTTGGCCAGTTTTGGTCAGCTGTCCTGGCTGTGTCCCCTCCCGACTTCTTGTGCCCCTCCAGCCTTCTTGCTGGCTGGGCATGAGGAGCTGAAAAATCCTTGACTTAGTATAGACACTACTTGGCAACAACTAAAAACATCAGTGTGTTATCAACATTCTTGTCATCCTAAATCCAAAGCATAACACTGTACCAGCTACTAGAAAAGAAATTAACTCTATCCCAGCTGAAACCAGGATAAGCTCCTTTTGAAGAATATCTCCTTGCTGTCATTGTGAAAGCAAATGTTCTTTTATAAAACAGCGTAAAATTAGTATATTTTCATTATTCCCTTCTAACTGTGAATATCATTTTAGTAAAAGTGGTGGTAGCTGGCTACTTAGAGCATTTTCCTGTGACAAACGTTGAAAAAGAATGACTCAACAAAAACCTCCACGGTTGACAATGCTAGGACACATAGTTTACAAGAATTGCTCACAGAAAGGTTTCCTTGAGCATTTTTGCAACTGTGTGAGCCCTAGAGTACAGTTGTCTTCCCATTCGTGTGGTAGGTCAAGAACTGCTGTTATAGTCTGAATGTGGGAAAAGTTTCAGGGAGAGCTCTGTCTTTAATAAGGTACAGTTATCCTGATGCAAATAATCACAGGGAAGCTTAGGAAGTCCTTTCCTTGATGTGTTCCAAATGTTATTCCCCTGAGTACCCTCTCCTGTTAGGAAAAGCTTTCTGACCATTATTTGGAAGTGCAGCCAAGTGGGCCAGAGAACTCAAAATGAAAAACAATTGGCTTCACAAATGGCTGTATTTTATCATGTTCTCCAGCAGCACAGCTTCTGTTTAAAGCATAGACAGCTAGTCAACTTACAAAGCTGTTGGCAGGCTTCAACTTGTATCTTTTTACTGCTTGCATTTAATTGTCTGTTATTTGAACAATATTTTAAGTTTAGAGTGGCATTTTCACAACTGCATCATTATGGCTTTTTTTCTTCTTGATGGTTAATAGAAAGAATTAAGCCAGCACTTAGCAGTACTGAAAATCCTATTCTTGATCGCCTAAGATATAAAGGCTTCAATGAACATTTGAGCACCCCTCCCCCCTTTTTTAATAATACAGTGCTCAACAGCAATCATTTCATGTTTCTTTAACTTTCAAATAGAAATAGCAAAAGGTGGAATTATCTTCCTTATTTATAATTACTGATATATATCTAGTATTTAGTATTAGTACATAATACTGAAGTTTCCATCAGGAAAAGTTAACATGGAAACCATTAGCAAAGCGTATGTGTGGTTATTATAGTTGTGCTTTGATTTTTGACTAAGCAAATTGGTACAATCATTCTCTTTTGAAGTCCCTTAAATATGCATGTTGGACACTTTGTATATGCTTACAGTGTGACCACCTGAGTCATTGCCAGAAACATCTAGATATCATTTGAATAAATGAAATAATCGAACAGTAAAAGAAAGAGTCATATAAAGTCTTCTAATCCCTGGAGAACAATGGCAAAACTATTGATTCCAGTGGGAGCAGATTGAAGCCCATCGAATCTCAGGTGGATGTAAAGAAAGCATTAAGAGAGATACTAAGGCATAGACCAAAATACTCAATGTGAAAGAAACTTGGGGGCGGAGGGGGGGCAGTGTCAGTTGGTTGGTTTTTTGTTGTTGTTGGGTTTTTTTCCTCCTCAATGGTCTGCTGGACATGGATGTAAAACCACACAACTGAAATACTGTTCTTGTGAAATGGAAGCAAGACAGAGTGGAACTACAGTACAGGTCATCCTTGTAAAGACAAGGTGCACGTACGGTGCAAGAGACAGATCACTAATCTAAGATGTGTTTCCTTTTTATTTTTGTGACTTTAAACCCGAGATCCTTGCCTTGCCTCGCCTTCCCTCTTCCCATTTCTTCTAATCAACAAGTCCCTTGTGATGTTGTTCTGCTGAGCCATTCTCATGAGTAATAGAAGCAAGGATGCAGAACTTTTTACATTGTAAAAGATGTTTTCCACCCATTTTGCTCTGACATTACTCCTTCACTAAAGCAGTTCCTCAGGGCTTGATCCTGCACCATGAATTCATTAGGAAATTATCTTTCTAGTGTCATGATTGGGGAATTAAATACTTTTCTAAAATACTCTGTAAAGTCAGCATATGCACAACAATTCACTGTAGAGTAATTGTGGAAGACTATCTTTTTGCTTCAGAAGATAGCATTTTCCTTCTCATTAAAACAATTATAATATCCATTAAGTCCCCAAGATTGACATCTTTCAGGCAAACAGTGAAACGGACTGAGTTTCCTGCATACTTTCTAAATAAACCATGAATCACAGAATCAATCATAGAATAATTTAGGTAGAAAGGGACCTCTGGAGGTCATCTAGTCCAACACCTTGCTCGGAGCAGGTCCAATTGCCTCAGGTAAAGTTATTTCAGAAGAAAATTAACAATTCTAATTTATTTTAGAATTATTGAAATTCTTTAAATAAGGAAGGAAATGTATCATTTGATCTCAAGAGTAGCCTAGAATTTTGCATTTTGTGATGCTGTTTTTATTTATAATGAAAATGGCATATCTATTTAAATGTGGGTTCCAGTCCTGTTACATGTGTTAGGAAAAATACGAATTAGCTGACATAATAAGCATAAATAAAAAAGTGCATAGGATTATACACATGAATGAGACACAGAGCTGAGGTTTTAGATTTTGAAATATGAAAGCAAAAATTTCTGTCTTTTGGTAGAAATTACACTGCATCAGTAATTTGACACTGGTTTTATTATAGAGAGTTTGTAAAACAGAAACATAAAATGCTACTGGAATTCATACCGTTGTGGTTAAAAAAACTTCTAAAGTCTTTTTTTGTTTAATTTTAAAGGTTCAATGAAGTAATAAAAAAACCACATTGTCTTTTTATCATTTTTACTTAAATTTTATCAATGCAAATTTAACAATAAATGTATTATTAAATAAATTATTAGTGTTGTATTTTATTAACACAAGTCAAGTGGAACACATGGTGCATATAAGGAAGTTGGGCCGTGCTCCCTTATAAAGGATAAATATTCATCAAAGTCAACACTAGGGATGTTATTTACTCTGTGAGGAATTACAAAGAAAGATTAAGATACTGATGCTGGTCTGTATGGTCCAGTCAAGGTCCATGGATAGATTTTTATCTAGTCTTAATTCAAATAAGCCCAAATTAAATCCAGTGGAAGCTTGTTTGAATAAAAGCCTGGAGAGGAAAAAAACAAAAACAAAAACAAAACCCCAAACCAAAAACAAGCAAATGAAGACTTTAGAGTTTGGTTTAGTTATTTTATTGCCAGTTGTGCTTAAACATATGGGTACAAACCCAATAATTAATAATATACATTGTGTTACCATATAGCTTTCCAGAATGAGTTGTAACAAATATTTACATTCCTGAAAGAAAAACCAACCAACCAACCAAATAAACAAGGGGAAACGTGTAGTTTGAAAGTTCTTTAGTATACGGAACATGTATTTAGCGAACCATATTAGGGTTCTATGTGCGTGTGTGAAATAATGGGTCCAGAAATGAAATCTTTGGTTCCTTTCTAGGAGAACGAACCATACAGCTCATTGTGGTTTTGGTCTCTGAGCTAAAGCGTAACCTCCTGAACCGGGGGGAGGCATACTGGGTGATTGTGTTACCTCCCACTGCTGGGCTCCTGGGCCGGGAGACTGTGCCACGATTGTTCGGCTCCCTGGAATTGTATAGTTTGCTGTGTGGCTGTATAGAGCATTAATTCATGCACTGTACGGCTGCTCCAGTGCGACCGACACTTGAGAGGCTGACCTTGAAGGAGCTGGGAGCCGTCGGCAAGGTGCTGAGTGTCTCCAGGTCCTGGCCATCGCTGGGCTGGATCCGCTGCGCTGACCGCGCAAGGCGCGTGCGGGGATGTGCTTTTGTGATACGTTGGGCAGAGGCGTTCACAAATTAGAGGGACTTATTGCATTGAGTCAATTATCTTCATGAACGTCAATCTACTTTTATTTCACTAAACAAGAACACGGGTATTGATCGACTTTTATTTCCCTAAACAGATTTTAGCATATTGGTACAGACTGTCTCTAGACACTGTAACTGTGCCTTGACGGTTTCTAATATCTTTTTCATTTGTAGGTGGGATTACATTATTTGCAGTGATTACTTTAATTCTGGACTCTTTTAAAATTGGATATTATATTGATTTTTCAAACTGTTTATCACCAACCGAAGGCATTTTTCCTGTTACGCATGCCGTGCACACCATCTTACAGGTAAAAGTCATTGGTTGCAGTTTTATATTATATCTGTGTTTCTTAGCAAAAATATCTTTTATCTTATCATCATCATTGAATTTTACACTAATTTAATTTCTAAGCATATCACAGGATAGTTTTGAGGGCTAAATTCTTGTGCATGTATATCCTTTCTATGTGTAAATTCAGGCTTTGCAACCTGAAATTGCTCAGCTGTAAAATTCACCTGGGTTAAAAAAAGAAATCATCAAAAAATGCCATCCTATAGTTGAAGTTACTTGCTTTTTTTAGTTTGAGTTACATATGCAACTTTCAGAATTTTCAGGCTGAAATGAGCAGCTTGGCTAAAGACAATTCACATGTTTCTGTATGTAGGACTTGCCACACAAGTTCAATTCAATCTGTCTATCCTGCTGTACCGTTGTGATTAGGGGTGGAGGCCTGGTACTTCAAAGGGACAAAACCCTTCCCATGTATTTAGCTTGTTATAAAATACTTGCACATCTTTCCTATACCAAATGAACATGGATTTTCCTTTTAGAAGGATTTGGTTATTTTTATCAGTGGCTGCACACTAGCAAACGTAGTCAGTGACTCCAGTAAAATATTCCAGCTGCTTGCTTATTTTAAGGCTTTGGGTCTGTATTATATGATGAGATTCCATAGCTGATTGTTTATCACGTGAATTCCTCTGAGCCCCTGTTAGCAGATTTGTAGGAAAGAAGGAAAGAAAAAGCTGCTCAAGTAAGATACTCAGTTATAGTCAGGTCATTTAATGTACTTTCCAAGATTGTTAAGTCATTCAGAAAGAAAAGAAAGATTTTCTGAGCAGTTGTGGTTGCATGTAAGTAAGCATTTGAACAGCCTATGTTTTTCTGTTTTCTGTAACAAAAAAAAGCATTGAAATTTAAGCAGTAACTCTGACCTCTTTGATCTTTTTCTCTGAGGCTGAAAATCAGGTTTGGTTGAAGTAATCTTAATTTCACATTCTTGTAATATCCACTCTCTATGTCTTGCAACTCCTTTGCTTTACCTCTGAAAAACAAACCAAAGAAATCAAGCCTTTTTTCCCTGCTGATCTGCACGCTGCATTCTTCATTGCATCCAGTGACCCTGAGCTGACAAGGTTTCCAGCTACCGTGAACTGGAGTGTGGAAGAAACAGTGTATAACAATGCTGAACAAAGGGAACATGAATTCTAATTTAAATTTTACACCACCCAATGTTGCTGAATTTATCATCTACTTAGCTTAAAATAATGAAATCTTGAACGTTAGCCTGAGCAATCAAAGAAAAAGTAAAAAAGTAATTTACCAGATACCTCTTACCTAAGACAAATCTTCTCATGTCTTTGAAACACAGGATGAAATTACAGCAGAGAACATCCCTAATTATGTGTCATCTAAAAACTGAAGGATTTGTTTTCTACAGAATATGTGTCAGATTCTGTTGTATTTTACTCTAACGAGGCATCCTGATATGTGTCATTGAATTAATAAATATATACGTACTGCACCTGTGCAAGCAATGAACTAACAGGTGTTGGACTCAATAATCTTGAAGGTCTTTTCCAACCTAAATGATTCTATGATTCTATGTACCTGTCCTTCCAAGACAGGCTGAGCGTTACGCTCTTTTGCAGGCAGAAGTCCCTCTGAGGCAGTGAGTACTCTGTGAGCAAAAATTGGATTTTATGCTATTTCTTTACCTTACTGACTTTTCTGTTTCTATTTCCCCCCACTTTGTTGACTCTAATGCCTGAACAGATATTCAAAACTCTTCCTTTTTGAGTGTCACACATGGTCATTAGTGTAATGATATTTCTCTTTATTCCTTTCATTTAGGTGTACTTTCTTTGGTGTCATGCAAAGGATGTTATCCAGTCTTTCAAAACACTTGAAAGGTAAAATGGATCTGATCCTCATCTGGAATGCTAATAGGTGTAGGTCTGCACAGTGCTTTAACACCACCAGTTTTACTGTATGAGGGACACTGAAAACTTAGAGAGGTTGATTCTCCTCTTAATTATGTTAATAAAAATAAAAAGTAACTCTGTTTACCCAAGTGAGAAGATAATCATCAGTCTGAATGATTTTTTTATTATTTAAACTGTACTTATATTTTATAACATACAACAGTCACAGAATAAGTATATTTTTCTAATGAGAGGAAAATGGGTAAGGTATGATACCACAGTGTAACCCGCTTTTTTTGAAGGAAGGAAGCACTATGTATGTGTCTTAGGACTATGCACTATGTTTTCTTTATTTAGCTACTGAAAGGGAATCTGTGTCAGCAACCCACAGTCAGTGCAATACATCTGAGGTATTTTATATTGATTTTTATGGAAAGCACTTTTTGGAACTAGATGCAGATATGCACATTCACTGGGAAACAGAAACTGCCTGGTAGTATCCCATACACCCGAATCAGTAAGGGTTGTGCACGTTTCTGACACAAGAACTTGGTTCTAGCAGGGTAAGTGGTGTGTCCTCTGAACAGCTGAATGCATACACGTCTTACAGAAGTGAGGACTAGTCTTTGAAGCAGCAGAGCCAGCTCTGATGTATTTTTGGTTTTGTGAGTAAGTGGATTAATGTAGATTAATCTATCTGTACCTAGAACATAAACAAACAAACACGATAACTTTTAAAATACTCATCTCAAACTACCAATGAGCTGGCCAGTTTCCATAGGAAGTAAAAGAAATTTCCTCAGACACATCATTTATGTAGAAGGTTCTCCTTTTGTTTTGCTCTCTTGGGTAAGTGTTCCAGCCTCATGCTAGTGAGGAGAGAGATCACAGAAGGCTTTGCAATGTCAGCTGGTGAAATCAGCTCTGTTCATCAGTAGAATTTTAAAAATCCCTAACTGCAAATCTATCAGTGAGAACAGTGCAGTAATAAAGAACTGTTTCTTGGTGAAAGAACATTACCAGCCTCAGGTGCAAGAGAAAAACACTTGGCTTGTCAGAAACCAGGAGTCTCAAAACCACATGGAGCCCTCCCCTCACTGTACCCCTAGTCTGAATGGGATGAAGCCCTCTGTTGGCTTCAACTCTCTCCAGGAGGCAAAACCACATGGACTAGAAGCTAGAGAAGGCGGTGGTATCTCTGAAGGCAGACCAGCCACAGTGTAGGAAGGAGCACCGCCGAAGGCTGTGAAATACGGCTTGCAAAACAATTGACCCTGCTCAGACTGTTCAGTCACTGTCATTAACATGAAGCTTGTCCAGCCCAAAGAATAATGACCATCACATAAGGGAGCGTAACAAATAATAACAGCGTGATATTAATGGTTTAATACATTAAGCCACTGTGTTTCTATAAAATTTTGGAAGTCTAACATTCATTGTGCTCCACTGAGGAACATCTTTAGAGAGATCAGTTGTGATTTTATTTTCCCTGCGCTGAGAACTATATAGTGCCACGTAGCATGTCTACAGAAAGTTAATCCATTTTATTTAACATACATGGAGGTATACTCTGTGCGGATTCCTTCAATAATTACCTTATTTTATAGGTTTGGGGTTATCCATTCCGTGTTCACAAATTTACTCCTGTGGACAAATGGAGTGTTAACAGAGTCAAAACATCAACTGAATGAACATAAGGAAAGACTAATCACGCTTGGTTTTGGGAATATAACAATAGGTAAGCGAAAGGGTTGGTACATTTTGGAATTCCTGCTCTAACATGCTCTCATACAAAATACTGCATCACTGTAGGGGGGAGCTGAGTCATTCACGACTATGTCAGCATAGGCATTCCCAGGCAAATGGCAGTGAGCTGATACAGTCAGTTCAGATCATAACTAAAATGTTATATGATCATGATCATTATCATATACGTGATCCAGGTTGTCATTTTCTTCCAAGTTCCAAACAAACAGATTTTTAAAAACATTTCTTTGGAGGAATAACATCACTGAGGAACCCTTTATCAGTAAATCAGAAGTAAATCGAACACAGCAGTTTTAAAACCAGAGTTTACTATTTACTAAGTTATTTGTAGAAAAACAAGCGTGGATAATCCAATCCTGCAGATCCTCCTCAGGAGAGTGGTTACATGTGGTGTGTGGTTCTGTGGGATTCAGTGGGATGGCTCAGAGGGATAGGGGTTATCCATCAGTGCTGCTTTACAAGGCAAGGGTTTTGGTCTGGGTGGTTCTTTTTTTATAACAGACCATTTTCTCCATTAGTAAGATGATGCAAATTGTAGCCAACACACATTGAGTACAACTGCTGGGGATGCCTTCCACTTTCAAATGCCACTGAAGCATGAGGAGATTAGGAGTGCTTAACTTTAGAGAGGAAACAAAAGTTCTCAGCAGCTATGAGTAATTTTCTTCCCATGGAAAATTATCAGTGCAGCTGATAAATTTTGATTGTGTTCACAAAGGAAAAGACAGCTTTTGAAGAGGAAAATGTATGTTTTCCCACCCAGTGAATTCAATAGTGCTTGTATCCTAAAAATTCCTGATGTTGCCTCTACAAAGCCAAATCCTGAACTAATTTTTTTCTTGCCTATTTATAGTCTGTATAAATTGAAAAATTTCAGGCATTTTTGATAATTCCTGCCAAAGTTCACATATAAGTGAAAACTTAATTTTAAAATCTGTAAAACAGTATTTTCAGTATAACTGTATCTAAAATTATGCCCACAATTTTACATCTATTTGCAGTCGTTACTCTTTATATGTATCTATGGAAACTATCTAGTTTCCATTAATAATCAGGTAGCTGAATTGATAGTTCAGAGATTTTGTAATCATGGAGCATTAGTAGAGAGCAGACAAATCACAAGTCAGTGGCTCTTCTTGATGTTTCTACTTGTTAAATAGAAGCAGTTTCCTTATATTATTTCCTATTATTCTGCTGCCAGAATTGTTACACAATTACAAACAGTCAGAAATAGCACCTGAAACAAGGGGGAGTGAAGTAGTGGTCTGCAAGACAAGTTTGGCATTAACATACAATCCACTGCAAAAGCAATTTTTTTCATCTCTTGACAGTATGTGCTTGAGAGAAAACAATACCAACTTTCTCCTCTCCTCTTCCCTTCTAAAATTATAGAAAACAAAAGAAAAACTTCCAGGCACAAATCTTAAGATCAGTGCCTAAAAATGTGCTCTTCAGCATATATGTTTATATATTTATAAATAAATACATCGTGAAAATATCTTTCTTTTCCACCACTGTGGACCTTTCTGATTTCTGACATTATTTACTTATGTTATAAATGCACATTAAATATATTTATTTTACAAAGACGAGCAATTTTTCATTGAGATGCCTTAGGGGTTTACAATGCAGGTAATCTCACAGCAGAGAGATAATGATTTCATAGGTTCCTCTCAAAAGGAGAAGATTGATTTTTAATTTCTTTTTTAACCTTAAAATTATACTGGGACATTGAGTGAAAGTATCTGTGTTTACTTCACCTCTTTCCTAGCTATAAACAGCTTTTTAATAAAGCGGTTTTGGCATTAGAAACCACACTAGTATAAATAACTGATAAAAATGAGAGTAGAACTTTCCTTGTTAAGCTTGTTCTTGATCTGATCCACCGATCCCCAGGCTTCTATAAAAGCCTTCTAAGCTGAAGGGCTGAGGACTCAAAGGCCTTGGGATCTGGATTTTTGTGTTTTAATAAAGTATTTTTATCAAGGCCCTGCTGAAGTTTGGTGCACTTTGGTGCTCCATTTATTCATGATGTGTTTATTGCTCAGCAGCTGAGGAGTGAAGTTAGAGATCATACTTCAGTGAACGTGCAAAAGCTTTTGTTAATGACTTTGACGGCGAGACCTTTTCTTAGGTGGCTAACTGGGTGGCATGATGTGTTGTACGACTGAAGTCTTACCTTTTATGTTTTGTTATTTTATTTATGTTTTATTTATTCATTTAAAATGAGAAATCTTTATAATGCACATAACTAATCTCTCTCTCTCCTTTAGTTTTAGATGATCATGCACCTCAATGCAATTGCACAACAACAACTCTCTGCTCGGTATTTTCTCAGGGAATATATTACCTATATCCCTTTAATATAGAGTACCACATCCTAGCATCCACAATGTTGTATGTCCTGTGGAAGAACATTGGCCGCAAAGTCGAGCACCACCAGCAACACAAAACTCCATTCAAATTCCACGGCATAACTGTTGGAATGATTTTTGGACTAATCGTGTTAACTAGCACAATAGCCATAGTTGTTGTGTATTTAATTCAGATCGGACGTTCAAAAATCAAAAGCGAGTTAGCACTTACTATGTTTTACTTGCATGCTATCTTTGTGTTGGCTCTCATGTGTACAGCTGGAATTGTTGCCCTTCTCATCTACAGACTGGAAGATAGATCGTTGGACAATTCAAAAAATCCTGCTCGAAAACTTGATGCAGAACTGCTGGTGGGCACAGCTGCAGGGTCCTGGCTCCTCTCCTGGGGCTCGATCCTCGCCATTATCTGTGCCCAAGCTCATCCAAAATACACATGGTATAACCTGCCCTACTCCATCCTGGTTATTATTGAGAAATATATTCAGAACCTCTTTATCATTGAATCCATACATCGTGAGCAGGAAAAGGTGAATGATGATATTAAAACTCTTCGAATAGTGACTATATCTCGGGGGAGCACTTTATCACTTACCCCCTCTTACAAAGAGATTTACAACGGCAGAGCCACTCGTGACAACGGGGAGGTACCCTGCCTGTTTAAGGGCAGTATCTGTAGGAGAGAAAATGCTGGTGGTGGTGGTGCCAAAGAAGAAACGAGTCAGGAAAATAGTTTGGTCATGCATTCAGCCTCAGATTTTTCATTTTACAGTAGCAACTCAGTCACTAACAACAAGAGGAGAATTCTGAAGAACATCGCTGCATTTTTATTCCTCTGCAACCTTTCGGTAAGACATTTTGAACAAAATTCACAAGTTAATACCCAAAAGCTTCCCAACCTTTCAAGCCTGAGAAGTAAATGAAAATTACATGGCTCTACAGTTCATAGCATAAGTTTTACTTCTTTTGGAAGAGTAAGTGAATGTGCTGTTGGGGAGCAAAGTTTATTTAAACGTGGAATCTGTGAGCCTAGGCTCGTTTTAGTCATGGTACAAAAACCCTAGCAGCAGTGGAAGCTGAAAGCCTCTTCCACTAGTGTGCCCCAGAATCAACAGGGAGGGTTTTCTTAGGGATTTCTGAAACCAATTTGCAGTTTGGTGGGGTCACAGTCATTAAGGGCTAGTGAGTCGTATTGCTGGTGATTAATATTGGCCTTGCGTTCTTTCCTTGCAGCTGTGGATACCGCCGGCATTCGGGTGCCGCCCGGAATATGACAATGGACTAGAAGAAATAGTTTTTGGCTTTGAACCCTGGATAATTGTTGTGAACCTTGCAATGCCTTTTTCTATTTTCTATCGGATGCATTCAGCTGCCTCACTCTTTGAGGTCAATTGTAAAACATAGATCATATACGGTCCCTCAGTGAACAATTGATTGAATAATTAATTAAATAAATAGCAGTTGAATGAGTGGATGAATGAATGAGCAAATGTAGCAACAGCTGCTCAATAAATAGAAGATTCTATAATTTTTTTTAAAAGAAGGGACCATAGCTAATAGCACATAATTTAAAAAAAATTTTTCTTCCACATATTTTGTTATATATGTGGTGTTATTGTATAGGTACACTTTTCAGAATCACATTAGGGTTAATATGATTAACACTACATAGTAAAGTTAATTCAATCTCATTAAGCTTTGTTTTAGTCATCTGGGATTTGTACTCTATATAATTTATATTGCTTTGTTTTCATTCATTGTGGCTTGTGAAAGGGGTTTTAAAAAATATTCTGTATGACTTAGGAGGGGAAATCCCAGGAACAGCTGAACTGAGGGATGCTCCTGAATCACAGAGATACTATGAAGACCTCCAACTCTCAATTCCTAGCTATGTTTTTATAGTAAAACCTGAAAACATTTGCTATTTAGTTGGGATGTGGGAATTATTTTAAACTTCCTGAATACTGATAAAAAATCGATATATAATTATTATTTTCTTAACTATATAGCAAGAAATCCAAGTAAATAACATGTATGGTTAGGTATCATGTTGTATATATTATCTTCTGATAAAATATATTTGTATTAATGCACCCCCTTGTCTTTTACTTACTATATGACATAACTGAGAAATAAAGTTAATCGTTTTACTTAATTCCTTATTCACACATCCTTGAAATGTTTTAGGAGAGAAAACTAGTCTTATAGCTTATGTTTAGGTATATATGTTCTGTTGCCAGAATGGTATATATTCCCTGTACATTTTTTTTAATGAGCTGCTAATTTCTTCGTAGTTCAGGCTCCTGGTTGGAAAATAATCACATGTATTCATACAGGGATGCTGTAAAGCATAGCTAATACCTCTAGAAGTCCGGAGGACCCTTGGCTGAGGGTTTTATACGTGTGGTTTACAAGCATTAGAACATAATCTCAAATCCCTAGGATATTTAGTTGCCTGAATTCTCACAGAAAGCAGTGAAAAGGTGGGTGCCTGAATATTCTTAGAATCTGCACCTGTAAGATTGAAAGCATTGGAGCAATGACCAGAATACTAAGAGGGAGCAACAGATCAATTATTGGATAACCCTTGATAACTCATTAATGATCTAGTCCTAAGTCTGGTGGGTCAAGGGCTGTAAAATTTCTGCCGCTAGTTCCTAAAAGGGCAGTTACAGAGCTGTCACCACCACCTGCCTGAAAGCAGTCATATTTCTGCGTGGGAGAGGTCTGCTTCTGAAACAAGATTTCTGCAGTCTTGTCTGCTCTCACGCATCAGAACAAAAATTTTGGCTTTTTACCACTAGATGGCAAACACAGACCATTCCATAAATTGCCCGATTACTTCTAGGAGTTGCTTCACATCATAAGTAATGTTCAGTTCTATTTTGTGGTACACTCAGCCATATCCTGCCTAGGAGTTTTTTCTACCTTCTTCACCTGTTGCAAAACCCAGATCAAGTAAAGGAACTTTCATCTGAAGTCTGAATTAGATGAACCATCAGCTCCAATAGAACAGCTCCGATGTTCCTGCAAAGCATTTTCAGTTGTTCAGTTGTAAGCGGTTTTGAAAAGAGTCACCATCTGATCACATTGCTGTAATCTCTGCCTTTCTGTAGGGCTGCTTGTCCTGCTCTTTTGTCACATCTCTATTAGTTCTTACATTCATTCTAGACAGTAACAGTTTCTAGCTTTCCCCTTGACACAATAGCTTGATCTCACCTACTTCCATGCAGATACCAGTTCTAACCACTTCACTGGGTTGTCTCTCAGACTGGTTCCATTTTAAGTAAAGTGAATAGGTCCATCCAGATAATCAATTAAAGCTTTAATCTTCCTTCCAAATCAACTCTTGGACCAGCTCTCCAGCTAATTCTGGTATCAGAAGAAATTCATGTCATTAGGCAAGCCCACAAATTCCACTTCATCTTTTAAGTGCTCATAAAGATGGCTAGAGGAAGTCTGTTTCTTCTTCCTCTGCTTCTGTGGAATGGGTCCCATGTCATTCTTCAGCTAGAACTTGTGCCCTTTAGCTAATTTCCAGCATTTGTGTTCAAGCAAAGCAGAGCTAGCTAATCTCTAGGGCCAAAAAGGGACCATATGCTCTATTACAAACACATAGCACACATATGGAAGTTTCAAAAATAAAAAACATCCTTATTTAGTCATATTTCATCTGCAATTACTTATCCCTTTCTGTTTCTTAACATCACTATTGAAGTAATTTAATTTGTCCACAATATTAAATTGATTTTGAGTGCTGAAATTGAAGTTTATTCACAAAAGTGAATTAAGGCAGCACTCTGGCAGTGAGCAAATGCTTTAAACGTGCTAATGGGCAGATAGATTCTATTCCAAGCTGCACTGATGAAACTCCGCTGACTTAAATGGTTCTGTTTCAGGACCAGAGACTTGATTTTGTCCTGAGAATCTTAAGAGGTTTTCACGATAGGACTTCCCTCAAAAAATACTGTTTCACCCAAATGCAGACTATTTTATGGAAGCGGGTCTTAGTTTAACTACTCTCGAAGCAATGGTGAGTCATGAAGTTCTGAACATTTTAGAAACGTAGATTTTTAAGAAACATAGATTTTTGGACCAGGAAAAATGATAAGATTGTGTAACACAGTATGACCTCTCGCTCTCTGATCAGTGCTAAACCTGGGCTTTCTCAAACGACTGCTTTCAAACGTCTCTTTTTTGTTTTTCTCTAGCATATATTGACAATACGAATTTATCACAAGTTTTAAAATATAAGAACTAGCAGGAAGTTACCCCATTTCTGCCCACCTATCTGCGCAAGCATGTGACAGGAGGCAGGAGGCTTACCCAGGCGAGGGCCAACAGTTGCTCATTGTTATGTTCCTGAGGTGCCTCTAGGGGAGAGTTTATCTACTTTGAGATCTCTAGGGAATGTCTTCGAGACCAATTTAATATTCCTTAAAAAGTAATTATTTTTGTAAAGGAATTTCTTTAGTCAACTCCAAAATGCACTTGATATGTAAAGGATTCTGAATTTTTCCTGCATAATCTTAATCAGAAAGCTATTCTCTGATGTTCATCATATCCTTCTGTTAGACTATTCCACTCCCTTCCTTCCTCCCTAGATAATTTTATTTATTCAATAATATATGCTTGGGTAGCATTTAAATTCATATATGTACAGGAATAAAGGCTGCTAAAGTGCAAAAAGATTCCTACAATCCTCAAGCATTTGCCTGAACAGTCAAACTTGCATGACCATAGATTTTTTCCAAGTTTTTTTTACTACCAGTGACACTAACTCTGAGATGGAAGAAGGTGGAGGAGTCATGGTCAAGTCTTTCTAAAAGAACTGAATTCCTTTTACTAGTATTTCTCAATACTTTGAATTTCCTCTTTTAATCACTTCAAAAAAATTTCCAATGACAATTTTGGAAATATTCCTGTGTCATGCAGCCCACTTGTGGTCCGTAGACTTTGAGTGGACTATAGCAGTGCAGAGAAGTAGACGGCTCGAGAGAATAGCAGAGGGTAATTATCCAAGTAATTTAAGTATGTGCTTCTTCCCACTGACTAGGGAATTAGAGGTCCTTATGAGGATAATTAGTTAATTTAAAAAAAAAAAAAAAAAGCTGACTGTCTCTTCCATTGAGCAGCATGTAATAAATCCTTCAAGATCTAATCTGCTCTTTCCTAAGTAGGGGCACATAGTATATCCTGCTTGTGTTATTCTGCCTTTTCCTGCAAAAGCTCTGAAAAAAGCAGGATTTGGTTAAAAAGCAAACTAAAGATATAGTAGTTTTGTTAAGCTGTAGGGTTTGTTGTTTGCTGGAGTTGTTTCTAGCTGAAAATGAAGTGCAAATTTCAGTCATCATCATAATGTGACCAGAGTAGTACTTGTAAACTCGATGACAATGTTTTGTGTAGCCAATATGAGTTTTAATTTAATTTATTACTTAATAAGATTAAGAAATGCTTAGAAATCACATTTGCGAGAATAAAGGGAAAAGGCTTTTTAAAAGGTTAGTTCTTCAGAGCTTTCTCTAAGTTGAGTTTTCTGGACAGTACTAGACTGTGGGTTTACAAATGACGCTCTCATTTTAACAGTTAACGCCACTTCTTCACTTGTATCTGCGTAGGCCTGTGATGGCCTGTTGAAGTTCTAGTAAGGCAGGTTGGAAAGCAGCCTGGCAAAACCAATGAATGCTACTTGAATGTTATATATTCTTTATGTGGCCTGACAGTATGCAAACACAGGTTGAATGGAGATAAGGATATCTGCGCATAGTGATGTACAGATATCCTTAAATGATTCATTTCTGGATCCTGAAAAATTAGTCTGTGGACACCATTGACAAAACCTTATATGATGTATTATGAAAACCAAAGATGCACTCATTAAATTTCACCTAAAATTCATGAAATGGAAAAGATCCCCAAATTTCAAGATTTTAATACAAACACTCATTTTTTAATTTTCCTACCTCGCTCTGTCTGATCAGACATGATGCATGTACAGCTGGCTCACTGGATCACTTATTCCCTGGGAACTCTTGTCCCCAAGGATTTGGCCTCATTCTGTGCATGCATGAATAAAAAGAGATCTGAATTTAAACAGAATTGAAGCAGCTGCAATTGTTAATGGGAACCTTAGAAAACAGGGTTGTCTGTTTTAGCTTTAAAGGATGAATTTGATCTTGAAGTTGATGATAGTGGGAAATCTCACTTTAATGTCAATAGTCCATGGTTAGAGTCCTTTTGTATTATTATTAGGAGGTGTGTTATGTCCCATAGTGTTAATCTGGCTGAGATTTAAAGCAAAACTTGCAGTTCTCAATGGCATGTCTCCTGCCTTCCTCTGCTACTATTCTTCACCTAAAAGAGAAATGAGTTTCATCCCTATAAATAAGTCCTTTGGTAAAATCTTTAACAACACATATTCTAGTTCTTGCTAGAAGCAAATGGTCCACAATTCAGGCCTAAGAACATGGTATCAAATAAAGGTGGATGCACTAGGTGGAAATTCGTGAAAGATCAGGGATGGCAGGAAAAGCAGTTGCCATCTTTGTCCTTCACTTGCAACAAACACAATTTATTATCTTTACACATTTTCTATCAAAACTTGCAAAAGCAGCCATGCCTCATGTTTATTTTCCAATAAATCTTTGCTTGAATGTCACTGCAACATACCTGGGATTAAAAGCCAGTTTGTGAAAAGCACACATAGATCCATTAATTCCAGGGAACCACATCAGCGTTTTAATCAAAGCAGGGTGAGGAACAGCTCCTGTCCACACAGCCAGGATTATCAAGGATACTGTAACTTCTTTATCCTAATTTATTCTGCAATCAAATATTTAGCAGGCTCAGCTGAAGATCAGAATGCTTTTAAAAATGCATGGAAACAATTCATAACATATTTAGGGTTAAATCTACACTTGGTGTTTGGTTCAGACTTGAGTCCATCATCTTCTGAATTTAGTAATTTCATCTCTAACAGGCAATGACCTTTGCAGGAAGGCAGCAACTAACAGCTACGAGGTAGTAAGCAATAGCTTCGTACCAGCGTCTTACTGGTAGCTGGTTACGTGAACCCCCTTCCTCGTCCCTCCCCTTGCTCCTCTCCCAGTTACGGGGAGCACTCCTGCAGTGCTCCCCAGGTGTGATTTTCCACCACTGCCTACTTGAATCGAATAGCTTCATAACCAAGAAACACTTTAATAAGATGTAACACTAGCCAAACACACTTTTGGAAGTATTCTTAAGTCCTTTTCCAAGCATGAGTGTTCTTCTCTCCAAACCTTTATTTTCTTTGCTCACCATTTCGGAAAACCTTTCCAGTGTGATAAGAGTCAAGAACCCAAACTTCACTAGATGACGAAGAGATGACTGTGCCTGCATTTGAGATCAGCTCTGCCTGTAGGTCTGGCACTGACACTGAACCCGTGAGATGTGGCCATCGGGTACAGGCAAGTCCTGACAGGGGCAAGCCAGTCCGCGCACTGCTAGGTGGGGACTGACTCTGAGACAACAGAAGTTAGTGGGGCATAATTAAGAGATTAAACGACCCAAGGAAGGAAACTACCTCATATTCTGTCAAAGCAGAAATGAATGTTAAACTTTTGGGCAACTATAATTCTTGTTATTATCTTTTATGTTTGGACAGAGTTACAGCTAAAATAAAATAGCTTGTCCCTCTTCAGGCCACAAATCTCAGTCAATAGTACTAAAAGGAATTGCATTAGCTAGTTATTTTTAACTATAAAGGCCACGGCAGCAACACTAAGGAGTTGCAAATTATTCTAAAATTAAAATTCAGGTCCAGAGCTGGGTATCATTATTGCAGGTAATTAGTGCAATCAGTACAGCCTACGTGCAACAAACAATTCACAAATATCAGATAATTTGATCTGCAATATTTTCTTTCATGAAAGCAGCTAGACAATATTTCAATGGATAGTTTCTCTCCTTGGCTTTGTTTTCTGCTCTGACATTTGGAAGCCTGCTGCTCCCCACAGCAATTCTTTTTGTCTCTGATCAATACACATTTTGTGTTTCATGAAGACTGGCCTGTGTAGTTACTTCTGCTGAATCCCCAAGGCAGAAATAGTATTTTAACATATCTTGAAAGTTAGTGTATATATTAGAGTCTTCTGATGGACCAACCCTGCCAAAATAATATACAGAAAATCTCACTGGGTAGAGTTACTGTTTTACCAACATAAGGATCACTGGGAGAAGCTGTTGGCTCCCAGTAAGTATCACGGCCACCGCTTAGGTCTCACTGTGACTTTTAAGAGAAGCCTTCCCTGAGGGGAGTGCAGAGCCATGCCATTCCCCAAAGGAACCCCAGACTGAGCAGGTTGCCCGGACTGATCAGATCCTGGGCCTGCCCCATACGGTGCTGTCAAGGTCCTACCTCCTTCCTTTTCAAAGGTGCTGCGTGTTCCAAGGCTGCACGCTGCGCCAGTCCACTGCGGCTACCACTTTTTGCTGAATTTGGGATATTTGCCTTGATTTATTAAAGCACATGCTTTTCGATCTGTGTGTTCCCTCCTTTGGTTTGCAGTGTGTCAGCCAGAAGAATGGGGGTCATAGAGGCATTTCAGAGGGTACTTGATGCTCTCTGCACTTGAAAAAGTGCGTATTTCTTCTTCGACCCTCCTAATGTGTGTTGGAGAAGGAAAAACTAAGAGGATGACAAATCTAGACACACTGTAGGATAAAATGCCACTGCTTGGCATGCAGAAGGCTACTCACAATTCAGAATAAATAGCTATTGCTGTCTCACAGATGCACAGAAGAATACACTTTAGTTTTTCTGTGTCAGCTCCAGTACAACTCTTGTGTCAGCAGACCGATGTCTTCATCAGCTCTTCCTCTGTGTTCTGTAATAGCGCTAATAGTCCTAAGGATTATTGCAATAGGTATTTAACAAAGAACTTTCTAATTCCTATTGCTGATATTCTGCTATGGAGATGAATGAGACCTGTTGATGATAAAGGAGCATTTTATTTTAAGTCTTACTTAAGGCAAAAAAAAAAGGGCAGAACTAAGTAAAGGCAGTAATTTACTGCTGTTTATCTCAAAGTGACAAAGTTGCTCATTCTTACCACTAGTGTTTAAAAATTTGAAACTGGAATTCTTCCCCCAAATAAGTCCTGAACTACAAAATCTAGCCCTGGTCCTATACAACTCTTAAAAACACAGATCAAAAAAACTATCAATCAGCTCTAACTGTTGACACACTTGTAAAATTACCTTGTATTGCAGTTTTCCAATTAGCATTTGCGACAGGCTATCCTGCGAGGATACAGCTGTCCCACAGTGCCAGCGAAGCAGCCGAGGTTTGGGGGTCCTGCTTCCCAGCCCCATTCCCTTCCATCCAGCGGCTGCCTTTTGGGAGGAGGGAAGCCCCACGACGAGTTACTGTCGGACCCTATGAGACATTGTCTGTGTTCCAGCCGCTGACTTCTGTCTTCTGAGTCCCCTTTTTCTATCAGACATAAAAGTCTTCACGATAGTGTCTGTTTTCATTATGGAAATTACTGTCTGTTTGATTCCATGAAGGATTTGGTTTTCCTAATCATTTTGTGGAAAGACAATCTCACACTAAGTTAATGGACAGGGTAAAATCCTAAGATAAATTATGTCGATGGCAAGTGTTCCAATAAAATTATTAACTAAAAAAGCCTGTAACTTACACATTCAATATAAAATTCATAGGTCCTGTTAATATACAGTGGGTTAGAGAAACAAAGACATCAGAACACTGAAAAGAAATTTGTTTTCAAATTACTCCACAGGGCAAATTGTTATACTATTTAAGCCAGAGACAAAATTACAGCAGCTTCTTTGGGAATTAAGCCCACCTGATTTTTAATTGCAGTCTGGTATTATAGCTGACAAAAGACAACAAAAATCTTGAAACATTCAGTATTAGAAAATGAAAATCACTATTTTCATCTTGATAATTTTCTCAGGACAGATGTTCACCTGGGATGTAGCTGTGCACACTCAAGAGAACACAAATAACGTACCCAAACTGTACCATTGTATAAATCAGGGTTTTTTTTTCCTTTATCTTCCTTCAAATGTCACTGATCTTTAGCAGTTTTCCATCATGTAAGCTCTTGCTGTATTAAAAATGATACTAATTTTTAGTATATAATTATGAAGAGCCAATTATACAAGATAATATTTTATAAGATAAAAGCCACAAAATGAACTAAGACAGTCCACCAGGAAATCATATTCACAAAAATCCTATTCCCTTTGCTTTTGGTCTTGGCTAGCATTCATCTTTCATCTTTTACCATTGGTTTAAATGAAGTCAGGCTCAGTATGAATAACAAAAAAAAAAAAAAAAAGGAAAATTTGTGGAAATCTCTTCTAGTAGCATCAATTACTTCATGATTTCACCCAGAGAGTGATCAATGGCTGATGTAGGAATCATATCTCACTCATTACAGAGAAAAAAGCAACAGAGATACTGGGAGAACTGT
Organism: Aviceda cuculoides; assembly: GCA_035590195.1. Classification (NCBI taxonomy): domain Eukaryota; kingdom Metazoa; phylum Chordata; class Aves; order Accipitriformes; family Accipitridae; genus Aviceda; species Aviceda cuculoides. Next base: position 33,750,921 of record JAVJGG010000054.1, on the reverse strand, counting down.
TCATTCTGTTATATATGGTTAATTAATACTATCCATCACAGTCCACAGTCAACAGAAACTTAAATAGGTTTTAAGGCCAGCGGGGATAACTGTAACAGTCTAAAATGACTTTTCCCACAATGCAGACTGCAGGATGCTGTTTGGTACCATCTGAATCCAGACAGAGCTGGGGGATAAGCTGAGGCAGGCTCCCTAAGAAATGCATTCAGCCTTGGCTGAAAATGCAGGCTTTCAGGCTGCAAATGATGACAAATCTATTACAACTCCAAATCAATTCCATCAGCTATTAATCATCCTCACTGTTAAAAATGTGCACCTTCCCTGTAGTTTTTATAACCTTACCTGAAAGGTTAAAAGTCATCTCTTATCAGAAGCCTTCCCCCCTGTAAGACATCGCCAGCTGCTGCTAACCCTCCCGCTGCCTTCTGCTCAGCTAAGGAAGTTTCCCAGGCATAATTCCACGCCTTTCTGATCATAGTCCAATTGCTCATTTTTTTTTTTTAACTGAAACACAAACAGCAGAAACCGACCTAGTCTGCAAGGATTTTTCTGTGCTGAATAAATTGAAGATGTCAGTTCTCTCCCTTCCTTCCTCGATATTTTCACGTGTCTGTATATACACCTGCACTTTTGTCCATCCCTGTGCGGTAAAGCATTTCGGCTTCAGTGAGTAAAACTGACGGACCTTAAGCATACGTTCAACCATGCTCCTAAATATAGCTCCACTTGAACTTGCTTGTACAGTTAAGAACATGTCCAGCTACTTAACTAAATTGGCCTAATGTACAGTGACTTCCCACCTCCTCCACCTCTACCGCTACCTCTTCTTGCCTGTTTTAGAGCCTAACTGTAATGGGAAGTTTCTGATGGGATGCCTTTATAGCCTAAACCTCAGCATACATCCGTGCCTGCATACTTTAACTTCCTTTTGGTGTTAATTATTTTTTATCTCTTTACATTGAGTATCTGTTAGATGAGAGAACATGTGAATTTCTGAGTGTTGTGTATTTTTAAATAAATATCATTTGGCAGAACAGTGCGTCTGTGTATTTTGAAAGGGAAATAGAATATGTGGCAATGAAGGGAAAGAGCTAGTAAAACATACGTTTTAGAAATCAGGAACTGCAAAGGGGTTTTTTTGCTCAGAACCATTGCAATAGTAGTTAAATTCCGTTACTTCCAATGTGCCAGCTGTGAGAGAGAAGTGCAATTTTAACAGGTGAATAAAAAAAAGAAAAACGAGACAGAGCTATGAAGGAAAAGCACAAAAGCCATTACAAAGATGATTTCAGGATGAAAAAAACCCAACCCAAATCTCTCAGCAAGTGACAGCTGTGGTTTTAATGGGCTATTCTTAAGATGAGATTTATATGCAACTGCCTACAGAAAGTAAAAAAAAGGACGCTAACAACCTATAAAAGTTAAAGGTTTTTATCTCAGGCTGAAAAAACGTTGATGGCAGTGGATGGAATATTATAACATACCATAAACGTCCCCATTACATGATTGCTGCTCTGACCTGGTGCTGCTGTGAGTGACCTGGGACAAGTGCTGCAGCAAAGCAGCTGTCCTGCTGCCCACTCCTGCTCCACCTCATCCCAACTCACGGGAGTCTGTTAGCGCGGGGGTTTTAGTCTCATGTGCCACCCTGTCACAAACCAATATATTTTTCTACTACCATTGAAAATAATCCTGATCTCCTAATGCATTCCTTTGATTTGAAAGAAAGTTTTGAGGGTGCATGAAATGTTGGATCAACACTGAAGACTATCGCCAGTGCACCTATAGGTACAGGCGCGTCTTTGGCTGATGAAGATTCCCTCAGCTCAGTCAAAGGTCTTTTTCCACAGGGATCTCTGGAGAGCAATTCAGTTCACGCCAGCTGACATTCAAGAACATTCGCTAAAGGTGAAATAAGTGGGAGAGGATATTATACCCTCTAAATTCCGAGTTACGCAGGAGCCAGACAGCCAAATGCAACACTTGGCTGATAAATGAGACACTTTGGAAACTCCTCACTACTTTGGGTCCGCCTATTGCAGCCAGTACTGTAGAAAGCGTAGTAAAATTCCATTCTTTAGATGTCTGACAAGTGAGCTCTGACAATTTTTGTTTCAATGGGTTAAGGCGTCTTTGCCAGCTGCTTGCACCTCCTCTCTGCCCGACTCGACTACACACAGCAGAGCTGGCAGGAGATAACGTACGCCCGCACCTCCGCCGCTCCCAGCCACAGCCCAACACCCTCACTTCCAGCACCGGCGCTGATTTGTACCGAGCCACCAGCATGTGCATGGTGCTGCTGAGTTGAGAGCAAGTTATGTTATTTTGGGGGTACTATTATTATTAAGCAGAGAGATACCTATACATATGTTTATTTAAATAGCTAATGCATACTGACTGTATGCATGTAAATACATACATGCATGTAGCTACCATATTTTTTATATATATATATATATATATATAATCTGTGCTGACGGATTTGCATGTATATGCACATACCTCTACACTGGTGAAGCAATGAATATAAGCTAAACAAGCAAATCAGATCATTGCGTTTTTACATAAAATATCCACATTTCTGGACCAGCAGCTTCAACAGGCACATGCAGAAATACTTGTGCAATTCGGTCCTTCATTTATAGAAATTGTGGGAGGTATTGCTTAGGAAAGCAGAGTTTGTGCAAGCAACACATTGCCTCAGCATCACAGCTTTAGTCATGCTGTTTAGAATTCAGCGGTGACAAAAGCTAAATTCTCCCTCCAATATTAAATATAACTCTGCTTAAATGTAGAAAAGTAGTGCCAATTTCTTAACCGAGAGCTAAAGTGAAGCTCCAGTTTTTCTTGTGACAATTTTAGAAAACTACCTAAAAGGTTGCAGTGTTTCTTTCTTTCTTTCTTTCTTTCTTTATTACTCTGTATTTAGTAACTCTAACACTTAATCTTCCTCCATGTCACTGCAGGTCCAGCAAGGTAGAGTGAATGTCGTGCTGGCCCACCTGCCTGGAGAAGCAGCTGCAAGGCCCCTGAAGAGTGGCTTCTTCTCAGCCCTTTTAGTGCCAGAACAGGCTGTTGAGTCCGGAATGGGTCTGATCTCTGTCAAGGGTTTTAAAAAAAGAATTAAGTTTTGGAGAAGCTAACCCCATAATATTCTGGATAAAAATCACTAAAGCGCGTTCTCCAAAGCACAGGCCTGACATTAGGGCACGGCCAGTCCAACATTACACCACTTGCACCTGTACGTACCGCTGCGGGTCGTAACTCCCTTTTCCAGCTGCGCCGCAGCCATTCCGAGAGGAAAGGTGCATCCCGCGAAAGAGCCGAAAAGGGAGAGAATCGCATTTCCTTTGCCGGGATTCCTGCCCGTAACAGATCTCGTTGGTCCAGCAGAACCCTTCGGATCAGTCGCCGATTTAGGTGACGTTCCCCAGCCCTACGGAAGAAACCCAGCCCGTCCCGCTCCCCCCGGCGCCAACTTTCAGCCCCGCTGGCTCGCAGCGAGAGGCCGAGCGAGCTGCGGCCGTGCCCGTCCCCGACAGCCCCGCGTCCCCGGCAGCCCCGCTTCCCCGGGGCATGCTGGCGGCGGGGGGGGAAGCATCTCCCCGTTCCTCGCCGTGGGCCCGCGCTCTTCCCTCCAGCTGCGCAGAACCACCGCGCCAAGCCGGCGTGGGCCGCAAAAAATGGCGAGGGTGACGCCCGCGCCCCCCCGCCGCCCCGTCCTGTCCCGTCCCGTCCCGTCCGGTCGCCCCGAACGGGGCGTCCCTGACGGCGGAGCATGCTCAG
>JAVJGG010000054.1:33715406-33746341 GCA_035590195.1 Aviceda cuculoides | reverse complement strand
CGGCGCAGGTGGCGGCGGGCAGCCTGCTGGCTCTGCTCATCCTCTGGACGCTCTTTGGGAACGTGCTGGTGTGCGCCGCCATCGTCCGCTACCGGCACCTGAGGAGCAAGGTCACCAACATCTTCATCGTGTCCCTGGCCGTCTCGGACCTGCTGGTGGCCCTGCTAGTCATGCCCTGGAAGGCGGTGGCTGAGGTGGCCGGGTACTGGCCCTTCGGGGCTTTCTGCAACGTCTGGGTGGCCTTCGATATCATGTGCTCCACGGCCTCCATCCTGAACCTGTGCGTGATTAGCGTGGACAGGTACTGGGCTATTTCCAGCCCTTTCCGCTATGAGAGGAAGATGACCCAACGGCTGGCTCTGGCGATGATCGGCGTGGCGTGGGCTTTGTCTGTGCTCATCTCCTTCATCCCCGTCCAGCTCAACTGGCACAAAGGCGGGGACGTTGTTGCCGCTGGTGATACCGCAGACGGATTTGGCGCTGGCTGGGCAGCAGCAGGTGCTGTCACCACCTGGGCAGAAGATATGAGCACCACGTGGGTGGCATTAGCGGCAATGAGACCCTCTGATGGGACCTCTGGCAGCAACGATACCCTCGCTGGACCATCAGAGAGCTGCGACTCCAGCCTCAACAGGACTTACGCTATTTCCTCCTCCTTGATCAGTTTTTATATCCCAGTGGCTATCATGATAGTTACCTACACTCGAATCTACCGCATTGCCCAGGTGCAGATTCGTCGTATCTCTTCCCTGGAGAGGGCAGCCGAGCACGCGCAGAGCTGCCGGAGCAGCCACGTCGACTGCCACCATCACACGAGCCTCAAGTCCTCCATCAGGAAAGAGACCAAGGTGTTGAAGACTCTCTCCGTCATCATGGGCGTCTTTGTCTGCTGCTGGTTGCCGTTCTTCATCTTGAACTGCATGGTTCCCTTCTGCGAGAGCCCGCCCAGTGACCCCCACGCTGGCCTTCCCTGCGTCAGTGAGACCACCTTTAATATCTTCGTCTGGTTTGGTTGGGCCAACTCCTCTCTCAACCCCATCATCTACGCCTTCAATGCTGACTTTAGAAAGGTCTTCTCCAACCTCCTGGGATGCGGTCAGTTTTGCTCTAGTACTCCAGTGGAGACTGTTAATATAAGCAACGAGCTTATCTCTTACAACCAGGACACCCTTTTCCATAAGGAGATAGCGACTGCTTACGTTAACATGATCCCACATGTGGTTGACTGTGAGGAAAATCGCGAGGACCCTTTTGATGGGATGTCTCAGATCTCCCCGAACCATGAGATTGCCACTGACTCTGTCTGTGAGCTGGACTGTGAGGGGGAGATTTCTCTAGGCAAAATAACACCATTCACTCCAAATGGTTTACATTAAATTGCATCCTGCCCCGGCAAAGTTCTTCTTGGATTATAAAACAAAATATTAGCGCTGAGTGGAAAAACCTGCTTGATTTTTACGCTATAGTTTGGTCAGTCACTTCATGCTAAACTCACTTCTATGTGTAGCACTTTGCAAGGTATAGATGCTGTCATACAGGGAGCCGGCAGCACAAACTTAATTCAGCGCTTCCCCAGGCTGAGACAGGACCAGGCAGTCGTGTTGATTAGTTGTGGTGAGGTGTTATGGTATAATTACGGTCAGTTCATGTTTATAACGTGTTTGCAAATGAAAGGTGCCATTGTCAATGCTAAGTATTGCAACTTCTAAAATCAGGGACAGGTGTGGCTGGCATAGACATTAAATAGAAAAAAATTCTAGGCTGTTTGTTTGTTCAGATCTTATGTTTCTTTTGCTCTGTTGTGTTTTGTTTGGTTGGGTTTTTTGTTGTTGTTGTTGTTTTTTTAAAGACAGAAATAGTGAGGTGGTGATTTGGATGATTATTTAAATACGTATTTCTGCCAAAACAGTTCATGTGAAATCCATGTTCTCCTAGGCGGCGTTGTTGCCTATGATATCCTTGCCATGTTCCCAAATGAATAAATAAAAGTTACATCGATCAAGGGGTTATTATCTTTCATTTATCACCCTGAAAGGTTTGCAGCAAGTATTCAAACTTTAACATTCCTATTTGAATGGTTAGAGTGACTAACGGCCAAACCCTATTATTTTAAAAGCAAGGTAGTCTGTATAGAAAATAAAATTTGTGAATAAAAGCAAGGCTTATAGGAATGATTGACTTAAATGAACTCTTTTATATGGCTCTACTTAAAGCTAGATTTATGCCTGCTTTTCTTCTTAGTATTATAACTGATACTATACCTCTCTGCAGCTAAGAATGTCAAGTGCACATATCTACAAGCTGTTAAAGGTTTCCACTTAATTCTATACTTGAACTTACTTTTTAAAGATACTATTAATGAGAAGAGTTTGGTGATGGAATTAGGAGCTGAATGTGTCTATAAATAATAACTGTGTTTGAAAATGATGCTAATAATCTGCAGTTCCCAGTGTAGACATTAGGGAACTTATTCAAGCCAAGAGAAATAAAAATGCTGTTGATGTATTTTTTTAGTTATGTACTTATTAACCAGGACTTAAATACACTTTAAGTGCTTTGACTTTATAAAGCATTTTAAAGCAGACTTTAAATACTGTAAAAGAGTGTATTTTAAGCTCTGTTTCTGTTGAAACATTTACATGAAATGGAATATTGTATTTAGTAACATTTGTAAGCTTTCAGCTCAGAAATGAAAAGCAATCTTATTTCCAAGACAAACGGTCAAAGGTAGTGAAAGCAATACCAATATTTATTTCAAGTTTTGGCTCACGAAATGAACAACATTTGAATTAATTTACCCTTTAAAAATACCCGTGCCATGAGCTGAGCAGATTTAAATCGAATCGTAGGTGCGAATTCAGTAGCACTCCCTCCTCATGGCCCTGACCTGGGGTCTCCCCCATCTTCCCTAACTGGGAACTGAAGGCCCCTGTATGATGTATGGGGCAAAAGTAGAATCTGCACGAGGCAGCATGGTTCAGGGGAAGTCATTTAACCAGGTGCTGGGATTTGTGAATGTTACGGACTTAGTATTGAGCATCTTTGGAAGTCAAGCCCTTAATACTGGTTTGGGGATTGTCTTGGTTCCTCTTGGGAGATGAGGTGGAGGAAGTGCAGGAGGCATGTGGTTGAAATCCCTCTGTGGTTGCCTCTGCTGCAGTCTGGTTTTGTCTGCAAGTGACATTCTGTGTGTGTAGTCTTTGATATTAACTGGTTATATCATCGTTCTGGTTTATCTTTTCAACTGCTTGTCACTGAAGGTTGACATCTACCTGAGCGTTTTCTTCGCTGTTGATATGAAATCTCAGTGTAATATCCCCTTACAGCTGTCCTCAGAAAAGGGTATTGTGACTGTGGCTTAGGGAAGCTTGAAAAACAAATCTCATGCCCGTAACCAGGTTCAACTTACTAATGGCTTGACATCGAGGGTGAGTATGTTATTGTTCCTCTGCTAAAGCAACCATATGTTGCCAGGAGTTAACCATAGTTCTACCCCTGCTGGTTAGATAAACTTGCCCAGAATAAAATCATTTTCCCACATAAAAATGAGGGAAAAGGCTTCTGGAGGTGCAGTGATGAATTATCCCAACCCAAATTCAGATTTTTGCATTTTCTGGTTACTACTGAAATTTTGAGGCTAGTAGAGCATGTTGAACTTTTTGGATCTGTGCAAAAACCCTATGATACCCAGATGCAAGAGGCACAGGCACCTGGTGCTGATTCCAGTTCCAGGGCAATGTCTGTATTTTATCCAGTTTTGTCTGTATTAAATCAGGAACAGCCCAGGGAAATGGGGAAGGGAAAACGCGATCTCTTCCTGAGCACCTGCCTGCCAATAGGCTCTGCAGTCTGATGCTGCGTGTTGCAGCCTGCTCCAGCAGCAGCACAGAGCAGCAGAACAGTTTCGGTAGTAACAGCGAAGAGAGTGTCCCCCCACCTCCCTCAGCAGCCTTTGCTCTTCAAAATAATCCCTGTACTGGTGGTGTGACAGTTCCCTCGGATCCAGTTGCCTGCAGGTGTGGTGGAGGGTTAGATGTGTACAAGAAGATGCTCGTGCATCCCCTAGACAGGTGTTTTTCTCCTTGTCCAGGCTTTACCCACCTGGGTTTCTGGAATAAATGGGTGGGCTAATGTGGGGATGAAGGAAAATGACACCTCCATCAGTGGGTTTATATAACAGCTTTGCACAGAATATTAGAAATGGTCTTAGATCTGAAGGAAGGCAGTTTTTAGCCTGCCCCCAGAATTTGGGAGCATGATTACAACAACACAGAAAACCGGTCAAATTGCCACTTTCCTTTACTAATGTTTAGTTATGACTTCAGCTGATAAATGAATTCTGATGGCGGCTGTATAATGTACTCTCTCTCCTTGGAATATGTACCTGTCAGGGGGCTTCATCCTGTGGAGCCCATGAGCATCAGAAAGGGAACATTTCTGCTTCAAAAGACAGAGAGAAGGTACTTTTTTTTGCTGGAAGCACAGATTGACCTTACGGATCTGAAAGAAAACCTTTTTCTTGGCTCATAATATAGGGACAATTTGTTGCTTTTTAATGTGTCTTAATTACTTACCACTGACAGAGCTAGAGTATTCAGAATTAGTAAGATAAACTTTTAAAAGAAATTAGTATCTTGCCTTGAACTACCAAAAGGGCCGGACTCTTTTAATGAAAACATCCTCAAAAAGGATTGTTTTAACTTGTTTCTCTCAGATGAAACTGCTGCCCTACTTTTTTAATGGTTTCCCTCTTAAGGACTAATGCATCTGCCTAGCCGTAGAGCAGAGTTCATTGGAAGTGCAAGTAGGTTTTTATAATCCTCATATCTTTCTGGTGTCACTCTGGAACTCATCTGTGCCACTGGTTTTGTGCCTTCCATCAACATGTTTTCTTCTGTGAAAGTCACCTTGCTGCTGTCATGCATTTTACTCCCTAATTAAGCACGATCACTTATTGCTGGCTCAGTTTGGGGTTTTTTCTTTTTCGTCCTTCGTACTTTAATGATTTGAATGTACGGTGCTGTTTGGCTTTGAGTCATCGTTACTTAATCTAGTCCTGAGTGATGGCTGACCTTCAAGGTCCCAGATTATTTTCAGTTTCTATTTTGTGCTACTGTTTAGAAATCTTACCTTGCAACGTGTGTCACTGTTAAATTACCTGTTAGCCAGCCAAACCTTCTGTTACGGCTTACTCTGTTAGTCCTGGATGACTCCACACCAAAGGAGGGCCAGTGTGTCAGTAGTCTGTATGTTTTCTGTCTGAGTTAACTAATGACAGAGGAGTGTTCATTTTAGTGAGAGAAGAGAACATCTTGTGTGAAATGAACAAGGGACCGAAGCTGGGATGTGTTGGACATGAAAGTACAGTGTTTTATGTAAAATGCTGCAAACACCAGGAAGACTCTTTCACTATTCAAACCCCCAAAATGCTTTCAACATCTCCAGCTTTAACAAGGGGTGGTGGGTTGTATAGAGGGCTTTTTTTCCCCCAAGCTAAAGAAATGTAGATGACTTTCTCAGAGGTGAACACAAACAAAACACTTTCCAAAGGGAGAAAAATTACTGCTCCCTACTGAGAACTCATGTATTTTTGTAACGTATAACAAAAAAAGGCTTCAAAATTTGGAAGGATTCTTGTAGAAATAACACTAAGCACAATCTTACATCACTTAGGAGTCAATCGTGTATAAACTCAGCATTCAAGAGTCTGACAAGACTGGAGGCAGTGTTCAGAACATGCATCAGGCTGGAGGTTTGAGGGGTCACAAGTCCCTCAGCTGTTTGTATGTGCCAAAATTGCCACTCTGAACAAGGAAGGCATTTTGTCACTGTCACACAGCAGGCAGGGTATACACCTATGTCGGTGTTAATAATTATGCAGAGATTTTTCTTTCCTCTGAGGCCATCTTTGCTACTGTTTAATTGGATTCAGCAGATCTTTAAAATTATTCAGTGCCTGTTTAAATCAGCAGAAGACCTCAGTGATGGATGTGGGCTTGGGTCACAGAGCAATGAAATTATTTCTCCTGGCTTCTTATGAATATTACTACTGGTATTCTCTGCTAGTGGATGATGACATGTTAAAGTTGGCATGCTGAACAAAATATTTCACCAGCTGCTAAGCAGAAATAATTCTTTTATTCAGATTTACTTACTTGTTTTCAGACTTTCTGGGAGCTTCACAAAGTCCACACAGAGCATCTCCACTTTGATCGTATCTCAGACCAGCAACAACTGGTTGCATTTCTAGTGCCCTGGTAACTATATAGTGCACTATGCTTTTATGAACAGAATTATGCCCCTCTAAGTTTAAGCTGATCTTTTAAAGATGAGGGTATACTTTTGGTCTAAAAGCACTGATGTGCACAAAAATACCTATAAATGAGGACATTTCCATTATTAATGGAAATAAGTGCCTTTTTCTTCAGCCTTTTGTTTATTGTAGCAGTGGTAAGATTGCAGTGAGCAATAATGGGATTAGGAGTCTAAAGAGTGGAAGTACAAATAATATTATCATCTGAAGCAGATGATGGATTGTTTCTTTCGGGGAGCCTGCTGGCTCTCCCAGGATAGTTTAGTTTAATAGAAAATTTACAAGATGATTTTATCTTGTTATATGTCTAAATCCATTCAAAGTTGTGACTGGAGATAATGTTCAATAATATTTATAGCAGACAAATAGCTATTTAAGGAGGATAAACATTTTTATGGACTTAATCATTTATATCATGGCCATCAGTGTCACATTTGTGAGGTTTGCAAAATACAAAGCAGTAATTGTAAAATAATTAAAAATTCCAGTCCATGAAAAACATTTCTTCCTATGAATTATTCCCCACTGTTAACAACAAATGCTTGTTTTTACCTTGTACTGCACTCTCATTGCTACCAGAAGAAGTTGGAATGCTCTGAACCTGCTACTAACAGTCTGCTGATTCACGTTAGGAGGAAGGTCGGAAAAATAAGGAAAGAAATGGCAGCAACATGTACAGATAGGTTCAGTTTGCATGGAACTGGTCTAGTGTCAGCCAGCCCATGCAGGGGACCGCACTGCACGGCAGTGAGCCGTTCCTGATGCTCAAGCACCTCGGCCTCGACCACAAACGCCGACTCCGTAGACCCTGGCTGCGCGGTAGACCCCTTGCTCCCAAGGTGGATGCTCAAAATCTGCCTGTAACGCTTAGGAAAGCTGAACTTTTTAACAACTGCTCTGACTTTTGTTTACTACGTAAAAGAGAAACCGCACTTTTCTTTTTCGAGGTTATGCTCTGAAAAAAGTGGTTGCGAATGGCATCTGATTGGTGTAGCCTCTCTGGTTTAGCTGCTGGCTGGTTAGTGCTTGAACCCATGTGGCTACGATAGCTGCTCGGGGTTTCGGTATCTGGACTGCACGTATCTCATACTTTAGGGGCCTAATATTGAGCAGAAGAAATCCTAAATTCATAGAGTGTTTCCAGAGCCCCTGAGGAGCCTGGTGGTTCAGAGCAGAGATGAGCCTCGACCGCAGCCCGAGCTTGGCTGCTTCTGAGGACGTCGGAGAAGTCTAGTCTGCAGCTCACCTGCTGCAGTTTTGAAAGTGTCCCCTGAGTAAAATACTAACAAGGAAGTTCAGTGTGCCCTCTTTTACCCTTTGACCTCATTTTTCCAATCTGAAAGGTTTTTAGTAAGATAAAAAAATCTACATTTCTAGCTTTTTGCCTTGACCTTTTGCTTTCTCTGTTAACTTCATAGAATTAGTCTCCTTCGGTGAACAGAAGCTCCTGGCATGGAGTTAGCTGCTTGGGTGCCTCATCATCACCAAGTCTGGAACTACCTCAAGCTACACTTAAATTACATTATGTCTCCAGCCCAAAGGGGATCTTTTAGATCTTCTTTTTTGTTGTTGTTGTTGTTGTTGTTGTTTTTTCCAAACGACAACATTTCCCTCCTCAACACAAGGTTATTCACCAGAAACGTAATTTAGAGGACAAGTGTAAATAGACTTTTTTTAAAGCTTTTAGGGATTATGCTTGATTATACAAAATGAGAATGGACTAGTATTAGGCATAGGGTTTTTTCCTACAAGAGGTTTAATTTTTGGCTTTTTATAGAAATAAAGTCTGGATGTTTTCATTGTGAAGAGTATATGCATTTGATTTTATACACTTACATGCATATGTTCTTTTTTATATGTATGTATATACACACACAAAAATATATTTCATCATATTTACTGGGTAATTAAATAGCTCTCTCTCCATAAATACAAAATGTGCAAATTCATTCAGAAGGAAGCAAGTCAGATCTTCAAATTTTACTATTATTCTTTCATCACAACAATCAAATACAAGTGCATAGTCTTCCCAGATGTTCCAAAGGCGTTTTGGCTGTTTAAAGTTGCAAATCTTTGAAAAGCCAAACTTGAATTATGCAGCGAGAGGGATCGTACAAAATTCTTTCTCTCAACTACTTTATATTCAAAGCATTTTTATAATGATTTGATAATTGATCTTTATCTATAAGCGTTTTGAGACAGATAGCAAGAAGAGAAGATGATTTAGAAGTAGTTCTTAGATGTCTCTCAACAACAGATATTAAACAATGCTTTTGTCTTTCTGATTCGGTGAAACAAAGGTGCAAACTTCTGGACAGCATGCAGAGAGTTTCTGCTTCATCAGAAGATACAATGTGTTGCATCTTTCCAAACATCCAATTTAGGTAACACAGTGTCTGAATTTTAAAGGGCATCTTGGGTTGAAGTATGTTCTGTATTAAACAACTACTTTGATAATTCAAGTAATGCCCTTCTCTTAAAAATAATATTTGCAAAGGGTCAGGGTTTCATAGTCAAATGGGATAGAAAAGTGCAAATTTGAGGACCAGCCTAGCAGCACTGAACAAAGTAAGCAAGATTGAACATCCTGGCAGTAGCAGAGCCATGTCTGAGGACAGGGAAGAAAATAGCTGGGTAGAAGGCAGGGAGAGAATTTTAAGCAGGAATGAGACAAACCAGCTGAGGGTCCAGCAAGCAAGAAGCTTGGTGGCAGCTGAAGAAGTCAAGGGACCAGGAGAAATCGATAAGGTCTCAGGTGGTTGAGGCAGAGGTGATAACAAAGGCCAGTAGGTTTCGGGGTGAGTGTATGAAATGGGTCAGGATGGAGTCTGGGCAGTGAGCATCCCACAGGGCTCCTGGGGCTCTGGGAGGCCGTACAGAGATGGGTGAGATTTCCATGGGGAAGCTGATGGAGCAGGGCTGAGAGTGGACAACTCACCCACTCGTTCCCCTCCCAGGATCCGCAGACTCTCCTGCTCTGTGCAGTCCCCTCCTACCACTTCCCAATAACTTCAATATTGCTACTTCATTTTATCATTAAACAGGTGCAACTCAAGTGTCAGTCTACAGTGCAGCAGATGAAGAGCTGTCATTGTGTTAAAGCTTGGAAAGCAACTTCCACAGCAACACGCTACATCATCCTGCAAGGAATTCTTAGTCATGGAGCAGAGAGCAAAGAGGACTTTGGGCTCATCTTTCCACTGTGCTGTATAGTGCTGTTTTCGCTGTGCAATGGTAAGCCATTTTAGGTGTTTGTCCTAGTTCTGCTGGACTGCTAGAAGCAAGTCTGTCTTGCAGAAACTTTCTGAAGGTGCCTAGTCCCATTTGAAATCTCTGGCAAAATGGCCCCCACTATGTCAGTACTGTGATTTCTTTAATTTGTGCAAATAAGGTATCGAACATAGTCAAAATCTGCTGCTGTGTATTGAATGCCTGTATTCATTGTGAAAAGCTGATCTCCTGTGGTGACTTGTAACATGATGTTATGGAATTGACTCTTAGTGACTCAAGTGCAAATCTGCCAGTGTGCAAGTACAAAAGATGTAGGAGTTCTGCTTTTTGCTAAATACAAGTTTTAGCAATATTTTTTTCATATACAGAGCTACCAACTTCTACTATTGGTTTGCCTACTAAGTAGAGATACTTTTGTACAGTGATGGGACAGCTGGAAATGGGCTTAAGAGACAGTAAGCTTGACTTCATAAATAAATATTTGTATATCATGTAATATCTAATAAGAAGATATTCAGTTCTATACTGCACAAGGCTCATGCTGGTTTACATCTTTGCAGGATGCGTCTCTTTTTTTTTTTTTATTGTAACCTTTCAGTGGCTTCTGTCAGGATATCCGGGTGATGGTAACAGGCTACAGAGATCTGCGGAGTAAACTTCAAAATGTAAGTGTTTTGCTTATGTACTGTTTGGATGAGAAGAGACAACACCTCTGCTTGAATGTATTCACCATGTTAGCACAAAGACCTGCACCAGGTAAAGGTCAGCATCTCATACCTGCTCTCCCTCTGGATCCGTGCGCACCAGAGTCTTGGCCCAACAGTGTCCCAGGTCTGAGAAGGGGAGACAGTGCCCCTGCTCACACTGCAGCTCAGCAGCTCTTCTTGGAGGCTGCAGAAGCTTAATCTCTCTTTTCATCAGGGTCTCTAACCACTAGATTATGATACACGTTGCACATACTGGCTATGTTTCTGAGTCAAGCTAAATGGCAGGCTCTGAGCGGGCTCGGTAAATCAAGCAAGCGGCAGCAATGCGGGAATGCCTAGTCTCCAGGTGCCAAGCCTCCGTGGTTGGTGGGAAGGTGTCTCAGCAAAAATGAAGACCAATGGTGATGGTACAGCTTTAGGCACTTGGAGACAATATCGCCTTAAAAATCGGCTGGGTGTGGAAGTGCCATTTTTTTCAAGGCTGGTGTCCTGAACTTAGGCCCCTAAATTCCACATAAATGGAAATGTAAGCATTTTAATACCTTCTGGGTTACAGATGTATTTACTCAACTATGCCTGTACATGTTGCAAATGAATCTGGATGCCAGCTGGATGGTCTTGGAAATGCAACACAAAAGTGTGTAAACTGAAGGACTGCAAGCACAGATTATGCAGGATCATGTTGTACCCCTTCTCACTTGTGAGCATCATCTGGTTCAGTGTCTGCTTCATATTCTCTCACTGCGAGCTGAAGCAAACCACTGCCCCCCACATGTTACCGCATCCATTCATGCACAGGGGCTATTAAAACACTCTGAAGCAGGATTTTGCAGCACTGGGACCAATGGATGTAAAACGAGGACCATCCTATACGATGTGCCCCCCAGCTCGGGGCTGGCCGGAGAATGGCTTGTGCTACATCTGTGCCTCTTTGCACATTCAGGCAGCCCCGGGGAGGCTAAAAGCTGCCCTTAACTTCACATTTCTGGGCTGAGAGCTTTATTTTGTGACTCAAAGAGGCACAGCCGACTTTCGGTTGCTTTTTTAAAAGATGGTATGCTTCAGTGCCTTGTGTATAAAAGCAAATGCAATGAATTCAGTGATGGCAGCAATAAAAACTTTGTAACTTTAATCTACTAGGACAGATCATTCAGTGGTGAAGATGATTTAAGAGATGACTTTGCCATTCTAAAATTGTGTTTCTTGTTGTCTCTCCTCTCCTTAATTTCGTGGCATATTAGCTGGAGCGCCAGAGAAAGTTGTTTGGTACAGGAAGAAAAGTTATTTTCTATTTACTTAGATATAATAAATTATCCTAAAAGTGTCTGATAGTCTTCTTAGGGAGCTGCTAATCAATAAGTGGAGGAAGCCTACTTTCCAGATCTCTCTTCCAGCCAAGATGTCAAATTTTTTCTATCCAGGCTCACTTCGTCTTTCCAAGATGATTACTTCTTTTTGGGAACCCTGCTTTTCTGTACCACCTCTGCTTTCCAGCACCCCAGGCACCACGCAGTCTATGTGCGGAAGCATATTGTGTGATCAGCATCCTAACTGGTGACTGTCTCACACTTCTTTATTACTGCAGGATTCAGAATGTGCCACTTTAGTTCAGTCCAGGTTTTATCAAAATTTACCTCTCTGTACTGGAGTAGTAGTAATGCAGTAGCAGGCTTCTACTTGAGAGTTCAAAAGTTTTGATTTCAGCTACTGCTGCTCCATACCAGTTATCTGCAGCCTGTTAATATTTACAATTTAAGTTCGTTCTTTCACCTACAGCAGCTAGATAGGATTATATGCTAGAAATTGTCCTCCACAAACTCTCTTTTCTTTTTCCCTGTGAAGGAACTCCAAATTCAGAGGAGACTCATTTCTGCACATCTCGTTCTATGTTCAAGCCGGTGGCTTTCAGGTCATGTGAAAATAACTCTGTGTGTTCTTTCTAGTTGGCAAGCAGTGATGATCTCAGGCCAAACTGGAATTGGGCTTCTAGCTTACCTACAACTGACCTGTAACTGAAGTGAGGACGGACCAGTCAGGGTCCATCAGGGTGATGTATTGACTTCAGTTTTGTCCAGTACTGGAGCCAGACTATCTCCCTTTGAGAATCTGCTCTGCTTTGAGAAAAGAGGTACACACTTTCCTAAGTCCTTGGGGGTCTCATTCATTGCTTGTGTCAGGTTATGAAGTTCCTGCTACTCTCAGGTATTCAGTTAAGTCTCTGACTCTGTTGGAGGTGGTGGGATCTGCACCAACCTTAGCTGCCAGCACTTTGGACTGACATCGTATCTGTTGTGGCTTTGAACAGTGGGAATGTGGTCTTCTCATGCACTGCCTTCTTGCCTTCTCTACAGGATGAGGAAAATACTATGACCACTCTTCATCTTAATGGGTAATATAGGAAAGAAGAAGGATGAAACACAAGCAGAAGCGAATAGCTACACAAAGACTTACAGGTCATGGTTCCAGCATCCCATGCAAGGCTGGCTCTTCATAAACTGGCTACACCTGTATATCTCCTTTCTCCAGCAAGGACAGATTTGGAGGCAGTTCACACCCAGGCTCACACTGTCAGCATTTCTCAGTCCAATCCTCCTCTCCCAGCAGGCAGAGCTCAGAAGGACTGGTCCCTGTGTAGATAATGTGCTTTGAAAGCTTAGTCCAGATACGACTCCCACTTGTTCAAAGGCCCAGTCCAGATCAAAAGTCCTCGATAAAATTAGTTGGCTGGTATTCCCATTCCATAGCTTCCACTTGTTTTGGATTTTTCAAAACTGAGAGCTAAAAGGAAGTTGGAAATGCTTTTCTACCCTCTTGGCTTTTGTGCTGTGTAGATCGTGTTGTGCCACACCACTGGCTTAATTTGCTCCTTACTGGTAAACCTCTGAATTTGATTAGAAGGAAAGATGAGATGTCCAACCTGACAAACCTATGCTTAAAAAGTTAAAGAAAAAAACCAACAGAAAACTTTCTAAGGTTAGCAAGCAATAATTGGATTGCTTTCTGGCTTCATTTCAGCTGCAGTTGCTTCCTCCCACTTCCACCTCTTAGCAAATGTTTCATGCAGCAGCAGAAGGTACCTAGAAGGTGGATTATACAAAGTGTCTCTGTATTTGGCCTCTGGTTGCAATCCAGAACTGTTTAGTAATTATGGGATTAATGAAGTCCATTGAGTGACCTATGCAAGATAAACCGTCATACTCCCACAGCATGAAGTTCTTCCTGTAAAAAGAAGTGGAGGAAGAACACTGAAAACTGTCTTAAATGTCTCTTGTCAAACTTCTAGTAAGCTCTAATGTGGGTATGGCAAAGTATTAGATGTAACTTCTTCCACAGATAAGAAAGTTTATGTCCTATTTACTGGTCTGGTATTGAAGGTATTTGAAAATGAGCCGGTAACTCTTTCCTGGAGCAGGGAGGGAGGTTGCTGAGGTCTTCAGGAAGATCTTGCACTGAAATCCCAGAAGAAAGGAACTTTCACACCTGGTGTGTGCACAGTTTGTCTAACCCTTTCTAATATTGCAGCTCAAAATAAAGACATTTCCTCTTCTGTAGCAGTTCCTTGTTAAATTGTGCTAGAAATACTGGTGTCTGAGGCATGATGTTTTATACTCTGTCCCTGTTTTTTTTGTCATTGACTATTATAAATCCCGAGAAAGCTACAATATCTTATATTTAACTGCTACAATAAACAGTCAGACTTCTGGGAACAAAAGCCCTTCTTCAGGTCGGAAGTATTTTGCCTCTATATCTGATGAAGCAAAGTGCGTGTGCTTTAAAGTCTCTTTGTCATAAAGGATAATAAAAGGTATTACCACCTGCTACAAACAATGCTGTCTTTGTAGCCTTGATGAGCAGTGATTCCTCTACAATTTTAACTAACTTTAGATATTACTGAAGATTGTGTAAATATCCAGCTTTGAACTCTGAAAGTTCAATACAGTTTCACTTTCAAATCTGAGGATGTCAAACTGTTTGAAAAATTGGTTCCTGTGGTCAGCTTTTGATTTCCTGCCTCTCTGTTTCATCTAATGCTTCCTTATTTCTTGTGTCACATGGCAAAGTGAACAAAAACTCCCAGTCTAGTTTATTTGTGAGCTTATATGCTTTTAAGGTAAATGGTTCCAAACTTTTCAGTTACACTTTACAGTGGAGTTGTTCATGACTCTTACAGTTCTTGTGCAAAACCTCTGCCCTACTACAGTTTTGCCACCCTAGTTTATGTAAAGTATCCTGTAGCCACTGTAGGCCTGATTCAGAACCGAATTATGGCACTTTTACACCATCTTAATGTGTTGTCGCAGTAAGAGCATGGGCGTAAATTTGCAATAGATTGGTGGGAAAGATTATTTGATAACAAAGCAGCAGGAAGAAAAGCAAACCCCCAAAAAACCAAAGCAGGGAGCATGGTTCAGACAAAGAATTTGGCTCACTGATGCAGCTCAAAGTGACATTTGACAGAGAATCATCTTTTTCTTCCATGTATTTTCAATCTTACAGAAAAGTTTTGAGAGTAACTATCTTGCCCTATGCAGATCTGGGAAAACATTGAAGTTATTTTTTAAATTATACATTAAGGAGTGGCAGGCCTGATAAAAGAAAATGACTCAAGTTTTACTTAACATTCCCATATGTCATTAACCATTTGAGTCAGCGCTGTGCAGATAACATGGCATTAAAAAATCTTCTTCAGCCAGTGTTCTTCTTTCCTTGCCTGGAGGATTATAGCTACTTTCATATGCAAGGTTTAGTAGGGAAAAAAAAAGTATTAGGCTGAGGAAGCAAATAAAATGCTTTTAAGTGACAGAACGTGCTGTAGACAGTGTCGTATGGGAGCCCCAGTCCTGCATTTGTGGGTGTGTGAGTGGCAGTAACGGCAGGAGCCATATGTGTATGGCAGGAGCGAAGGAGTGGGGCTGCACGCAAAGGCCAACTGTTGTTTTCCTTCCCGCAATTAAAATGCGGAAGCCTATTTATTTCAGTGTTAAAATTTGGAGGTGACTACAACAACAAAAGAATAACTGCAGCATCCTGCGCTAGTAGGAGTAACTGAGTAGCTTTGTAACTGAGTGGGTTTGTCATTTTCATATCCTTCTTAGGACAAATCTGATTCTAAAGCTGATGACATATAGTGAAAGTGGACTTGTCATGCATTGACAGATTTTGAGGTGCAGCTGACAGCCAAGACCCGATGAGTCTAGAAGTTCACTAAGTTGGATTCTCCCCCTTTCCAGCCTAAAACAGTAACTCAGACTCCAAGCAAGAAATTGAAATGTGTGGATTCAAGTCAAAATATTTCACTCAGATGCATTTAAAGTAATTTGTATTTCTCCAATTGATTGCCTAATTATCAGGAAATTCTATCAGCAATATTTTATTTCCCCTAGCTATTTTCCTCCTTCACAAAAAACGTAAGTTAAAGACAGGGCTGCTAGGTGCAATTTAAGAGAAGTATCATTACATGCTCTGTAGAAAGCGAACAAACCCACATCCATATTAAAACTCTGCAACTTGTGCTACATAAACAATTCTGACATCAAATTTAGTATTGCATTCATAAGATTTTCAGTGGTCAGCTCACCCAACTACATTAAATCTGCCTTTAAAGATGCGGAGCCAATTTTGATAAATATAAGAAAAATATGATCAGCTTCTGGCTGTGAATTCTGTATTGTTAATGTAGCTATTTACAGCCGGAGCTGCACATCTCATCTGAAAATCAGCTCTTCTGTACTGGCTCTGGCTGGGATGGAGTTAATTTTCTACACAGCAGCCTGTATGGTTCTGTGGTTTAGGTTTGTGACCAGAACAATGCTGATAGCGCATTAGGCACACTAATGTTTTAACTTTTATAGAAGAATGTTTACACAAGCATCAAGGCCTTCTCTGCTTTTCACTCTGCTCCCCCACCCTGAATAGATTGGGGGTGTGCAAGACATTGGGAGGGGAGGCAACCAGGAAGATAAGCTGAACTAATCAAAGAGATATTCCATGCCGTATAGTGTCATGCTCACCAATAAACCAGAGAGGAGTGAGGTTAGGTAGGTTAGTCATCTTTTGGTCAGGAACTGGCTGGAGATCAGACTACACAAGGGAGATGGTGATTGACTGCCTTTGTATCACTTGTTTTTTTTTTTTTTCTTTCTTCCATCTTCCCTTATTAAACTATTTTTATCTTGACCCATGAGTTTTCTCACTGTTAGTCTTCCTTTTCTCTTTCCCCATCCCACTGGGGAACAGTTTTGTTTCTGCTTCTAGATCATTGTGTGACCTGTTAGTGTAGAATCATTCCAGTGCCTCATCCACTTCAGTGTGAGCAACACCATGCTCATGGACCTTGTCATTTCACTGTGCTGGCCAGCATAACCTTTTACTGTGGGTGCTTTTAAATGCAAGGGAGGAATTACCCTAGCAGAGGAAAAGATGAAGTTCTTGCTTGCAAACCTGAGAAGAAGTTACAATAAAAGCAAGTGTAATAGAAGGCAAATACAGTATACCTTTGCTGACAGACACAGTCTGTTATATATCAAAGAAGAAAGCTGAAAGAAAATCCATTAGGGATGGATTGGAGCTGCAACTGCAGCTGGGTGGGATGGTCCCAAGCCCAGGGAGCTCTGTGATATCGGTGGGGCTTGCAGGACCACCCCCCCGCCGACCCCCAGGCACAGGCAACCGGGGTGGAGGTGGGCAAGGCACAGGGTCTCTTACCATGAGCTGGTGGGACTTGTTCCCTGCAGGCTCTTGGTGGGCAATAATGGCCCCCACCACTTTCCTGCTTATACCACAGTGTATTTAACAGTAGTCCAGTGGCCTGCCAGACCTGGAAACTTGCCTTAAAAAAGAGAAAAAAAAAAAAAAAACCCCGATAAGAGGAAGAGCTGATGGCTGCCTGGTGCCTTCTGTAGGTGGAAACGGCAAGCTGAAGATAGACTGATTTGAAGAATTTGCTGTTTGCATGGATGATCTGATGAAATTCAATTTTTTGAATAAGTCCCAAATTTATGGGTGATTGTTATGTCTCTAATGATGCAGACATTTGTCTGTTTGAGTATTACCTTCAATCATGCATTGAGAGATACTTATGCCAGTGGAATTATCATTACTGTTACAAAAAGAAATCTTTCCTCTTTTTCTTCCAGTAACTTGACTCACCATTGTATTAAGGTGCATTTGTTCTTATTTAGAAGCTATTTTTCAGATACCCATTTTCAATCCAAGCCAAAAATTCTTTTCACAATTTTCTTTCCAATTCAGCTAAAAATGACACAAGCTGACAAAAGCAGGCAAATTTCCAGGTATGTTTGTCTTTCTATTTTTACTAATCCCCTGATGATACCCTTCTTGTTCCCCTGCCTATTGGTCACTCTGTAGCCATCACTGTGGGTGAGTTTACGGAACAGTAGAGGAGGTAAAGCATGCGTGTTTTAGTGTAGTACCCGGGGCAGAGGTGACCTGATGTGAGCAGGATCAGACATCCTGTGCAATCATGCAGTTTCACAGTGAAGTGCAAACAGGGGTGGGCTACATGCACCTTATGTATATCTGGTAAGTCCTACCCCAGTTCTCAATAAAGCACTGAGAAGCAGCAGCCAGGATAGAAAAACTCATTAATTTTTCATTCACGACAACTTTTTCAGGATTCTACAGAAAAAACATGGTCATGTTCCAAGGCAGGAACTTCTAAAAAATGGAAGTGATTGCAGGATGTTGCCCTAAAGTTGAGGTTTGGGAACACTCCTCAACATTGGTCATTTTACATGAACATCATCTCACTGACCTTGGTCCTGT
Source organism: Aviceda cuculoides (assembly GCA_035590195.1). Lineage (NCBI taxonomy): Eukaryota > Metazoa > Chordata > Aves > Accipitriformes > Accipitridae > Aviceda > Aviceda cuculoides. The sequence goes on along the minus strand of JAVJGG010000054.1, from coordinate 33,728,305 downwards.
GGCTGCAGGCATGGCTGCTGTTTGGGAGAGCAAAGGACTGTCTGTGGCTTGGGGGATCAGTATGATTCTTCTTCCTGAATGTATCTCCAGTGTAAATTAGTGATGTACCCATTGGCAAAGCAGTGTCGGAGGCAGGAAGGAGCGTGGCCCTCAGCTGAAGGACTCACTGTTGGATTGGCACTGAGAAGGGGCTCGCTGGTAGGCAAGGAAGAGCATGGAGGAAGAAAGGGGGGATATCTGGAGAGGATGTTTATGCACTGGAGGTAAGAAACTAAGAAAGAAACTAATGAGTGAGTCATCAAAAATTAGTGTTATTTTCCTTTGAAGAGAATAAAAGTAAACTCTCCTGTGCAATTAGCAAGGAAACGTGTTGTTATCACAGCTATGTGGGAAAGGGAGGTGAAGTAGAAAGCTGCAAAGACTACTGATGAAATTTGATTTCTTTCTTTTTCCCTCCCAGCTCCCCTTAGACTGGAAGGTGATTTCTCTGTCTCATGATTGTCAGGTTTGAGTCACAATCTGAACTGCAGAGCTGGCAACACAGCAGTTCCTAGTTAGGGCTAGAAAGACAATTTTTCCTGTAATTTGAAGAGGTAAAGATCACAAAGACACCTGGGGTGTGTCCCCAGAAGCCTAAGCAATGTTGTAGAAAGGCTTAGCTGCTTTGTCCAAATTTGTTCTGGGAAGCTGGAGTTTGAACATCCCATCCCAGACAAAAAATAAAGCAATAAATCCAGGTCTGTTTCTTGCTGTGCTTTAACCACCAGGCAACTGTATGTCAAGTGAGCAATAGAGAAAGGAACAAGCTCAGAGGATCTCTTTGAAACTTTCCCAGCAGATCTCAGTCTCTGGACCCCAAGGGTTGAAGGCTCATCCACCCATCTTACAGCCCTGACTTGTTGCCCAAGCTCCGCTCCACGACCATGTGTTTGACACTAGCTCTAGACAGCTCTTTCCAGCGTGCTGAGGGCTTTCTGGATAACCCTTTCGAGGAGTCCTCGCACAGTGTGGTAGCTGGACACCTGCCTGTGCCTTTGTACTTCAGCCTGGAGGCCAAGCTGTGTCCTCTCCCTGTGGGCACTGAGGTCCTCCAGTGGCCTGAGACCGCAGCAGCTCGGGTGTGGCTCTCCTGCCTGGGTGCTCACTTCTGGCCAGCCTGGATATTTTGTACTCAGGTGCTGGCTGTTAGGACAACCTTTTCAGTGAAGACAGATTTAGCAAGAATTTAGGCTATACGATGTAAAGTTTTTGAGCAGTGTTTGGGATTTTTGATCCTCAGAATGAAGCAAACCACGGCTGAGAGGTGTGGGATATGCTGCTGAGGTGCAGTCCAGCGTTTTCTGGAAAGGGTACAGAGGGTGAAAGGAGTCTCAGTCAAATCTCCCGTGTTCTCTTGCAGGCCAGGATGGGCACTCGTTAGTGTCCCTGCAGTCCAGACTGCTCTACCAAGGCTGGGGAAAACACAGCATCATAGAATTATTTAGGTTGGAAAAGACCTTCAAGATCATCGAGTCCAACCATCATCATAGGTCTATGAATTACCTTACCAGCTCCATAACAGGCAATCAGCTGGAAACATGTACCCCATATACTCCGGGAGGTTAATAGACCTCCTTTCTCTAGCCTGCTTTGCAAAAGACCACTTGGCTGTTTACAGCTGCATGAATTCCCAGCTCAGGACTGTGGTAGAAGCGCTAAAAGGAGAGCTCGCTAGATTCCTGTTTGTGCATGTTTTGCTGGTCTTCCCTATATCACAGAGGTTTGATGGCATTTGGGAGAAAGTACATCCGTGTATCTAGTTGTCATCATGGCATTCATTCATTTGCTCTGGAGCTGTTCTCAATCCTGCAAAACTTTCATTAACTTTAACAAAGCTCTCTGCAAATTCTCTGGCCATGGTCTCTTATTCACCACTATGGCTCCAGCAGGAAGGGAAGTCCCTCAGCTTGACTTTGCTAGCCTGGACAGCCATCCTTAATCTGCAGTGAGCCTTCCTGAGATGGTTCCTCTAATTCAAAATAAAATAAAAATACACTAGTTCAAAATGTATCCACCTCATCAGCATGAAGCATGAACTACTGCAATAGCAGTACATTACTAATGACCTTTAGGGAAGAAATTTTTTTTTTGGAAGCTACTCACTTTAAAAGAAACAATGGCTCTTTGAAAGATGCTGACATATTTGAAACATTAGTAATGGTCCCATTGGAAGATAGATTAGTAAGCAAAGATGAAAATACTCAGAGAGCAAGTAAACTTTATTTATGATAATTTGAGTTACAGCTTTTTACCTGCATGCTGTTAGCTTCTTTTAAGATACTACAGTTAACTCCCTAAATTCTTCCACATCTTGTTCTTTTGGGCCTCTTGTGGTAAAGAAAGTGCATACCTGCCGTATGCAGCTAAGCTGAATGCCCCTGGGTTGCATTTTTGTTCTAAAGCTGCGATTCCTTCTGCTGAAAATGCAGCTGCTTTTTTTACTACACCCCAGCAGTAATGCAACGCCCCTCAACAGTGCAAACTGGCTGACCTTTCTAGAAAAGTTGATTTTCTTTACCAAGCTCTTGAACTCAAACTGGCAAATGTTCTGAGAAGTGTGATGAGTCCATGTCATAGCTTTCAGAAATATGTGAATGTAATAATTTGGTTAAGGGCTTGAGCATATACTGAATCTTACAAGATGTAGAAAACTTTATGTCACTAGACAGTATCTTTAGCTGGTGATATGTTACTTAGAAATCCCTGTTTCCTCTGATCACCTTCTTTGGGGCTTTAACTGGTTACTCTGCACTCTTCTCGGCAAGATGGATGCCTGTCTGAGAGATGAATCATCTCCTTTTGCTTTCAGGCTTTTGATTTATGCCCCATTGGAGACTATTTGGAGAATGGCAACAGCTTTATTCCTAGGGAGCAGCCCGAATTGTGGACTTGTGAAATCCCCAGGGAACTTCTTTAATATTATTGTAGTTGCTTTAATGTTTTGTCTTTCCATGTACACATCCTCTAAGAGTCTTCCATATTCGTCCTGGGGCTCTGCATGCTTTTTTTAATAATTATATCCACCCCTCTTTTATTCTAGTTAAGAAGAAAATGCTCTTTTTTAGATTTATGTCAGAATGATTCCTTTTCTTCTGTGAAGGCAAATGCCTTGTCAGTATTCTCTGTTTTGCTCTCGGTTGCATATCTTACTGGCCTGACCTGTGCTTCGCAGCTCCTGAGCTAAGCAGAGCTGCAGTTAAGAGCCTGGTGAAGAGCTCTTTCCACTCATACTTATCAAATTGAAAGTCATTTTTTGAGTGCTGAACTTGGGAACTTTGGCATTTTCTTTCTCTCTTGGATTTTTGCTAGTTCAAAATGGTGTCACCTCCTGCCACTTGACTATCACAAAGAATTAAGGCAGCCATTTTCTTTTAGGGAGCTCTAGTACCATATAAAAAACATGATGAGACGAAGGGTGGCTCTCCTCAGCCTGAAAGTGCAGCACTATGCTTGGACGAATGGGTTTGCTCTGTGGCTGATCAGCAGGGCATTGGCTGTTACTTCGGAAGGTACATGGAAGTGTCTAAGAAAAGTAGTTTTATTGTCAATATGCTTTGCCTCCTACAGGAGTCTGTGTAGCCAGTAGAAACTTTTTAGGATCCAGCAAATAGGAAAACATTGACAAATGTGAAGTTGGAAATTTTTCTTCTGTGTTCCTACTCCATATTTGAAAAAAACCTATAACCAGAAAGTTTTGCATAATGTTTTACTAAGAGATAGTGATGCTATGCACAAGCACTGCCTCCAAAAAGTGGGGAAATTGGACCTATTACCAAGATGCATGAACTCATCACAGTGTTCTGCAGTAAGAAATGACAGAAAAATGAGAAACTGCTCATCAGGAGAGGTCTTTGGCTTGTCCCAACTCCCAGACTCTTCCTGGGAAGTTTTTGGGAGACTGCCAGTCAGCATGGGCCAAAACTGAGCCAGGGACCTCTACGGTGATTTAAGGCTATAGACAAGTGTAAGGTCGGAGTGCCCAGGCATGTTCCCTTCTGATTTACAGGCTCAGATTTAACTGTCAGACATCATAGGGAATATTATTAGTTTTTGGACATCCGGTGCCATCACTGAGATGGATGCCGTTCCTCTGTGCACCTCTGTTGCCACCTCTGGCCCCCTGAGCCGTGTGGGATTTGCAGGGGGAGCATCTCCGACAGCGGCACGTGGCTGTTTGCCCCGGGAGGTGTGCGTGGGGGCTGCGCAGCTGGGAGGCTTCCCTGCCATGGACCAGGAGCACAGGCAGCTTGGTGGAGGGAGCAGCTCTGGTCGCTCCCTTGGTCCCGTCAGCAGCTGTGCTGTGGAACCGTGTGGAGGAGCAGCCAGTTTGCTGTGATGTAGGGCAGGAGGTCTCCACTAGAGACCGGGCAGCTAGTACCAACATTGCCTATCAGAATTTCAACTGAAGCCCAAATTCTGGCTCTGCAGTAAGGGTGCAAATTAGACAGAGAGTTATACAGGACTTGCGTGTAGATCTTTATGAATGTCAGGCTTTGGACGAGAGCCTAATAAATACTGGCTTGTTTAAGAATAAATTTAGTGGCTAAAGTCTTTACCAACAAGAAGGGCAGGGTGATGGTGTCCTCTAGAGTTTAAATATAATCTGCTAATCTGCTGGAGTGAAAAAAGAGATATACGGTAAGGGAGACGTTTATCTCCTTTGCTGGCACGAGAGACTCGTGTCCTCTCTGCAGTGATCTGAAAGGTAGTTTCCAATACACAATAAACTTTGCTTTGGTTTATTATTTTAATAGTGATCTTGGGCCAAATTGCAGCATTTACCATCCTTTACACAGTTTTTGGTTTGAAGCATGTGGGGAATGTATTAACATTGAATTTAATCCTAAAGGACAGGAGAGTGATTCCAGAAATGACTTGTGCCACATTACGTAGTAATAGGGTATACTTCAGGAGTTGAATTCAAGCCTTTGTAAGTAAGAAATTGTGTAACTTAATGCACATTGATTACATGGCATAAAATGTCCTATGAACTGATAGAAAAATGTTTTTCTCTGGCAGCTATAATATTACAATTAAATCAGTTCCAGATACCTGGCTGTAACATCTGAAGTAGCTTGGAAGTAGAGGGATGTCAGTTTGTTCCAGGTGGCTCAGAGCCTGTGTGTACATTTATCCAATGCATACCTTAATTTTTAAAAAGGCTGTAGCTCTGACATACTTGAGTGCTGGCTTTCCAGGAACATGAGACCAACATTCAGGACCAGGGTCCCAGAGTTTGGTGTGGTGCTGTGTGGATGTAAATAGGGGTCAGGATTTAGGTTGATTTACTCCCAGGAATACCAGTGAAACAACAGCTTCTGCTGCTCCTGTCCTACTAGATAAACTATTTTCAAATAGTGTACCCAGTCCTCTGCAGCTGGAGCCTGAGACATGATCAATGGCTGAAAGCACTTGCAAATAAAAAAGTTTTGCAATGACTAAATTAATCTTCTGCAACAAAATGCTGTCTTTTGTTTGGGGCTTATAATCTTAAAATAGATTACAGATACTTGATTCCTTTAACTTTGAAGAGAGTATTAGAAAAATCTCACAAGTAATTTTCTCTAGAGATAGAAGACGGAAGGGAAATGTATTGAGCAAACACAGGTTTATAGGATCCGATCCCACAAATTTCAAGTCTATTAGCTAGACTCAAATATTATTTCATTGTATTGTTATTTATTACTGCTCACCGAAAATCACAGTGATAGTAGAAATGGATTTTGCTAGCTGTGAAAACAATACTAATTATTCCATTGCCAAATCGTTATAAAATCATATTTAGATAAATAAGTAGAAGGAGTGATTTTTTGCTAAAAAGCACAAAACCTGTGCACTGAATAGTGTGATCATCTGTGTTTGTAATGGAAATAATCAACATTACACTTTAGTGTTTGCTTTTGACAGAATTAACAGAGATTGATTAAGATTAAAAATCAACAGAAAGATCCAGGAAGAAAAAAAATGGAGTCTACATAAAGCCTATACTTACTTGAAGAAAATAGCACAAGGAAACAATAATTTATATTTATGCCATGTTTTCTGACTGGAAGGATCTGCAAACATTGTGCAAATTAAGTCAAGTGATTTTCAAAACATGAGACACGCTATTTGTACATTACCATCAGAAGAAACTACATATAGAGATTGATTGTATGCTATGAATAGCAGTAATAACATTTACACAGCAACTCCAGCCATGAAACAAGTACTAATTGGAGTAAATGGCAAAGGGGCAAAATGGAGTGATAGCCTTGTTTTCTTAGTTATAGCCTTTCACACTATTAGCTGTGCTTGAAAATAAAACTTTGGTTAGCTGCCCCTAGAGTAGCACTAGGCAATGAACTGAAGGTACAGTATCTTGATTCTTCATGCATGTAATATAAGACAGTGCAGCAATATTTACAAAAGGCACTTCTGATAATCTGCACTGCTGACAATTTTGCGACAGCGAAAATCTTCTGCTGTGCTCTGTGCAGCGCTCGTGCCTCCCCCTCCACCCCCTGCACACGCGTTCCCCGGGGGCTGCTGGAGGAGAGGCTGGAGTGGGGCATCCCCTCTCCCAGCTCACCTTGCCGTGGCTGGGCTGGAGCTCTCAGGTCATGGGGAAAGCTCCCGCTTGGATTGGGATGGCATGGGAGCTCCTGTAAGGTCTGTTCAAGCATGGGAATGGCTGTAGCTCATGTGAGATCTAGTGAGCTGTAGTCAGTCGGTCTGTGCAGGTTCGATCTTTTGACATCGATATACATTTCATAAAATTCCCTGAAAAGGGGCTGTACCTCTTCAGTTGTGTGGTTGCCTACACTTACTACACAGTAAGTATCCCATTCCGAGGCAGCTTTAGAAGAAAAAGGCTCACTTTCGCCTACTGGGGCTCCTGGTCTTGGCTGCCCTGGAGTGAAGGGAGGGAAGGGCTCCGCAGGACACGGTTTGGGTAGCAGGCGGTAGGCAGGCAGGCCCAGCACTAAGGGCAGCCTTTGTGGATGTCTCTCAGTGCCTTGGCGAGTCTTTTCCTCCTATGAGCATCCTTTATCATCAGGAGAGTTTCAATATTTCACATCTCATGTTAGCATAAAATCTACATTTCTTCTTGGGAGAGTAAAGGATGAGGCTTTTATCACCATTATAGTGACATAAACCCAGGGCCAATGTATGCAAACTTACATAGGCACAATAGCAGTCAGAGTCTCAGCAGAATTTAGAGGGGTTTTTTTACTTTAGAAAAATACTAGTTTTTCAGCTTGTTGATCTAAAATTTAATTACGTGACTGTGGAAACAAAGGCCTGCATCCAGCCCTGGTTACAGCTGGGGCAATACTTTTGGTGGAAAGCAATGTAATGCTATCATTCACTTATCACCATGGTATCCAAGTATTACTTATTTTTCTCAGTCTTCCTGGAAACTGGACACATTTCTCAGCTATGCAGCCTGATATTCTTGGCAAAAAGTGATTAAAAGTGCGACTCCAGCAACCCTGGTATCTCTGACAAAATAGGCAATGTCAGGATAGACAGGGAAAGAATAGGTAGATAATAATAGATTAGATAATACATAGGTTTATTTCTCCCCCGTCATCTCTTTCTTTTTAAAATTAATTTATGTAACCTGTAAAATAGGAGGGTGATCATTAGATTACTGAGCAGTTGGACAGGAATTTGACTGAGGCAGATTTGATCTCTGCATGAACTTTGTTGCAAAAAGCTGGCACTTGAGTTTACTTCCTTAAAGACTAGCTCAAACCATAATATTTTAAAATTACTTTGAATAAGTTGAAAGAGACAGATTTCAAAATCTCTCTGCTTGCAGCACTGGGGCCAGACCTTTTCCCAGTGCTCAGGTGCTGACAGAGGAGCCCTTTTTCAAAGATGCTCATGGCCCAGCTTACCATACTCATTTCATGTCAAAATCTAGCCACTTCTGTTATTGCTCAAATGCATTTCAAGGCCTCTTGAAAAGCCTGTCCTTTATCACTAGCATTTTAAAAAAGAAGAATCCAACAAATTAAACATTGCTAGTCACTAGTGTCAGTCTGTGAGCAGTGGATGAAGTAGGCACAAGTAGTGTGTGTCCAACAGCAGGACTGGGGCTCTTGGTGCGAGGAAACAATTTTAAAACTAGCCTTTTTTTTTCTTATACTGGCAGAAGAATGGCTTTAGACTTTATGAGCAGTAAAACTCAGCACGCTTCCCTAATTTTAGGGGTACATTTCATTCCTCTGTTTTTGTTATACTCTCAAAGTTTTGTTATTATTTTTTCTGAAGTTCTTCAGTCATTCAGATATTTTAGCAGCTGCTGAAGTGCCACTGCTGAGTGAAGGAAACTCTTAATATTCACTGCATTCATCAACATGAGGACTTTTTAGACTGCCCTCTCATAGGTAAAGAAGAATCCTATGGGCAAGATGATTTTACTGACTGGTAGGTTGGTATATGACAGAGATGCTGTAATATTAGGTTGCTATACCTATGGTAGTTGACACCACTGCCCCCCGCCCTCACCCCCTGATATGCCCAGTGTTCACTGGTATTTCCAGGACTTGTTGCTTGTCATGTGCAGGATGCTTTTGGTCTTCCTGTGCGCTGTGGCTGCTGCCCGCATGGCCGGGTGCCCCGGTCTTGGGCACTTCTCTCCCTCTAGCTGTAAGTGCTTCTTCAGAACCTGTTACAGAAGTACTTCTGAATGCCCAAACCCCAGCTAAATTCTTCATGGCAAGGGTCAGTAACTCCACTGACCTCAGCAATACTGTAAAGGCTTCTAAATGGTCAAGACTGTGGGCATAAATCAGGTACTCCAGGAAGAGTGCCGTGTCTCACATGCGAGAGATGACGGCAGCTACCCAGGGCTCCTGCAGCTGCTGTGGGGAACGAGTCTGGTGTGTGACGTGGCTGGATGTAGGTAGGATGATCCCGTGGGAGACTCTGCCTGGCTGGCTTGGTCACATACGTGTGAACTCCTGAGGCAGCACAGCCTCGCTGCCCGTGAGGTGACAGAGCTCCCAGAGGATGGGAGCCAAGTTTTAACTGCCCAGGAGTGAGACATGGGCCGTGAAGTGTGGATTGGCCACAGCTGCACTGTGAAATGCCTTTTATGAGAGTAATAAGGGAAAGAGATGGCAGTATGGGAAGAGAAGGCCCCTTCCATCCCCAGGGTCACTGGTACTGAAGTGGGTTCTGGCTCTGAGTGTCATTAACAATTGAGCATGTAATAATATACCTTCGTCAGCAGTTTCTAGAGCCTGAGAGCAGATTACGGTGACATTTACCTGGCAAAAAGTGGGTTAGGGATGTTAGAGGTCTCCTCTCTCCCTGTTTGTGTGTCCTGGTGAGGTGCTGTGCTCCCAGTCCAGAATGGGGGCAGAACCATGCCTAGTCTTGTCTGCCCCAAGCCCCTACTGCCACAGAGCAGGCTGTGTTCACATTTGGTTTTATCCTGCTGCTCGGAAGCACTCCTGACAGAACAAAAAGACCTTGAGAAGATGATGAGCAGAGATGAGAGCAGGTCCTTGGGAGTCCCGCTGCTCTGCTCTCTGAGGACGAGCAGGGTCTGCAGATGGGTCCCCGAGTTCTCCCAGCCACCCCACAGGCACGTTTCACCGTTCCCCATGGCGGCAGCTCTCGTACCAGCACAACTCCACCGTGTGTCGTGTGGTGTCAGCCAGTGCCACAGGGACGCCTGAGATGCTGAGAGAGGTCACGGGCCATAGCTCACTCCTGATACAGACATTATAACTATATCTAAGTTGAAGAAAGCATGCTGTTGAAAGGTGAACTTTAAAACATACCTTATGGGGTGTCTGTCTTCCAAAAGATAGCTATTTAAGGTAAAGCACTATGTAACTACTGGAAGTAGATAGTCAGCTATTTGAAGCTGATTACCTCTGCTGATGAAAGGACTGCAACTGTGCAGTGTATGTTTATTGTGGAGCAGATGTTGGGATTTGGAATATATATTGAAGAGACTCCATTTTCTGTTTCTTTTCAGCATGGTATTTGTAGCTTGAGTGTATATTATCATAACTTATTTGGGAAGGTAAACTTGCACCTACCATGTTGCTAGCGCACAGCAAGGTGCCTTGAAAGTTCTCGATAGTTGATGGTAGAGTTTGCTCCTTCGTTTAACCACACTGCCTTAATGAGGAACGCATTTACAGCACCCACGAGTCCCGTCCATATGACACAGACTGGAGTCCCCCACTCCAGAATATCAACACAAATTGCTGCTGCCACTAAAGTTGAGCCAAGAGAATAAAATTATTCAGCAGCAATTTTAAATTTTTTTTTTTTTTGCCACATGGCTTTAAAACACAGTGTAGTTGCTTGTTGTGGCATTTCTATGTTGTAACGTTCAGATGTAATTACTAGAGATTTTCCAGATCGATACGTTCAGCATTTTAAATTTTAGATGCTAATTAAAACGTTTTTCCTATTCGCATTGATTTCCTTTTTTTGACTTTTTCCATCACAATCAAGAGGAACACTGTTAAACCGTGTCTCTGTGGATGATGTACGGATGAGAGCAGCTAGCTGCATTTGAAGCAGTGTTAGCTAGAAGTGATACAATCAGTATGGCTGTGGCTAACTTTTCCTCTGATGCACTGTAAAACAATTTCAGGGTAAAATAAGTTCTGAGCAAGGAAAAAAATGACTGTCACTACAGACTGCTCCCGCTGGAGACAGAAATACATGGATTAAAAGGAGAGAGGCTGTTCTGGATGAAGTCACTTGAAAATTCAAATTATCTCTTGTATCCTGTCAGTTAAGAAAATTGCGCTGAAAGACTTTGATTATAGTGTGGAAAAAGAGAAAAGGATGAAAGATTAAAGGAGCTGAAACACAGGTTATTTCACAAGGAGTTAGAAACACCTGTGTCTCATCTGTGGCTTGAGAGTTGCCCGTTTGCAGCTCTCTCCCAAGCAGGGCTATGGGGATTCAGGGGCACTTCAAAGAGTAAGAGAAATTGTCATTCCTGCTCTCTACGTGCCTTCTGGCTGTTCATGGTCTTGTTGTGATACTGTTGGCTTTACCCTGCCTTGTGCCCTATTGCCAATGGTTACTCCAGCAGTTTGAACCTGCGAACCCCAGAACAGTGTTGCATGAGGCCATGGGAGATCTGTGGCAGCCACCTGGTGCCTCGTCAGAGAGGGATTAATTGCATCTAACACCCCTTTGTACAATTTATTCCTTAGCATAACCCAGAGCAGAACCTTCCCCAGCTCCCACAGCCATCTACTCTACTGTCACCCTATCTTTACTACTATAAAAAAAATTCAAATTGCAATTGCACCCTACTAGTTCTTGTATCCAGCAAAAGCACAGCTAATGCCCTCCCTTTCTGCAGCAGCCGCTTACATGGGTTTTCTCAGTGTGGTGGGCTTCTTTATGCTGAGCCCTGGTTCTTCGCTCTTTCTTCAGAGGCTGATGTCTGCCAGCACCACAAAACCTTGTTTCTCAAATCCTACGTAAGCAGCTTCGTTTCGTGTCAGCGCGGCTTTGTTTTGTGTGACCTGCTAGACTGAACTGCACCTGGTTGTGAACCCCGAGTAGTGACTCAAGCATGTGTGCTGGGCTTGAAGTCGGAGTGAAAATGAGTAAATCACAATTCTCATCAAAAGCCTGCAGGACCGCAGTCCTGAAAAACACTGTCTGTGCCGATGATGTGTAAGCTGACAGAAAGCGGAAAACAATGTAAGTGGTAGTACGAGGAGAGGGCTGGAACTGTGTGAGGAGTGAAGGTGCCATGGGAATCCTGCTTAAAAGAGCCAGCTGAGACTGACGAAAGGGTGTTCTCAACAGGTTGGTGTCATTTTGACATGGAGTCAACAGGTAGGCTGAATAATGTGATTTTCCCGTCCATATCCTTAGCAGTTGCCCTGAAAGCATCTGTCAGAAGCAGGGATTTTGACCTGGTCGGGCAGGCTGTGAGCACCTGCTGAGCAGCTGTAAAGCTGTTTGGCCAGTTCAAACATGGAGAACTGTTCCAGTTTGTGTGGAAAAAGGTGGATTTTTTGCTTTGGAGGACTAAATTACAAATTGTTTTACTGTACTTGAGCCATCTAGTCATGCGTAAACCTAGGTTTTAGCTGTCGAACCCCAAAGACTCTGAACCTATGTTATCACACCCATTTTTTTCTATAAACATTGTGCTAGAATATATAAAAAGATGCAGACATCAATAGATTAATATAACTCCCTATTCTACTGCCAATATAAACTAAGCAATAGACAAAGAACTTCACTATTTCAGTATTAACAAGATCATAAAAATTCATGAGGCATTCAAAGCTGCTAGTTAAGCTGTGTGAGAATTTCTGAATGTGCTTTTTATAGGACTAGACTGAAAATAACTCATGAAAACTTATTTTCAGTGGCTTTTTAATCTGCTCTAGGTTCGGCAAGAGCTATGATTTGCAGTCTAATATTATTTGGCCCTAGATTTGCGCAGACAGCTCTCATGGAAGTACATTGATAGTTATTACAAACTTTGCATCAACAACTGGGCATGAACGCAGAAAAATCCAAACCAGCAGGGACCTGCAATCCCTCTTTGCTAATTGTGCACAGTTGCATTCATATTTCAAGGACTAGAACTATTCCAGTGATGATCTATAGAACTTCTCCCTTCTAACTAAAGAAAGCAAATCACTAAACTCTTGACAGATACATAAATTATTTAATTTAAAAATCTGTGAACTGGTCTGGAGAAGTGCTTTGGTTTGCGCAATTTAATAAAGTCATACTTAATCCAACGTGTGCAAGGAGATACAGTTTACTGGATTTTAGGGATTATTGCTATTAAAACATGGATTTTTTTTTTTTTTAAATCTTCAAGGGCACATGGAGTTGTGTTTTTATATATATAT
>JAVJGG010000054.1:33683120-33715306 GCA_035590195.1 Aviceda cuculoides | reverse complement strand
TATATATATATAAAAACATATATGTATAAAGAACACTGCACATGAAAATATATGTATAATTATTCCCCCAGTGTGCATATGATTTCCATTATTCTGGGAATGGATTTGGTAAGTGAATGCAATTATTACAATGACAGGCCATTTTTGTACATATTCTCTGTTTTGAATAAAAAGACCTCTGCACTTGTAGTTTTGGAAATGAATCACTTATAGCTGCACTATTAACCAAAGAGCAAGATTTTTCTTGAGTCTGGGGTGCATGTTTCTCTGTGCATAACTATTATTTAAATATATTGTAGAAGAAACATCTGGAAACAGCAATTATCTGAAAAGAACTATTAAAAAAAAATCAACTACCATCATAACAACAGAAGGCATTTAAAATTCATGAGCGCTCTTCATACTCTACTGAATGTATGCAAGGAATAACTAATATCTAGCTGTCCGATGTATGTTTTGCCTTCTGTTTTGCATTGGGCTACATCTGATGCAAAGCCACTAGTCACTACAGTGACAGAACTGTATTTGCTCCACCAAATCAAAGCAAGGTCTACCCAAACTGGTATATGACCACAGTGTCATTGTCAATGGACTATCACACCTGAAGCTAAGCAAACTTTTGACCATTATGCATAGGTTGGGTTTTTTTCAAGTGGTGATTCTTCCTTGAGCTAGAAATGTTTGTAAGTGTTTATGCTATGTGATAAGTCTAATGTGCTAAAGATGCACCTTGGGTCAGAGGGTCAGCTGGCAGAGCCTGGCTGGTCAGAGCTTGGCATTTAGCTGCTATTTCTGCTTTTCACATCACCGTCACGGTTTGGTTTTTGTCTGAAAATCTGTTGGAAACGTAAGCAAAATGCAGCGAGATAGAGCGGTGCTGCTCCCGCCGACATGCGGTCGCAGCGGTGCAGCCCCCAAAGCTGTCCTGCCGGCAAGAGGTGAGCTGGCTCCTTCCAGGACAGAGGCAGCTGAGGGAGGAGGGACTCCTCCAGCTTCAACACCTTCGTAGACCTTTATGATATTTGTTCTTGTGCTGCTTTGTCCTTGTTCTCTTACAGCCCCCAGGTAAATCCAGCCGACAAAAACACAGACTTTGAAAGGAGTTGTGAAGAGGTTATCTGATGAGGTATTAAGTAAATACAATGCAAGGTTATTTTTTTGGTTTTATAATGCAAGAGAATCTGATCTCCCAGGTGTCTGTGGCTTAGAAAGAGGCAAGGGCTGGAGTTCTTTTGCTATGAAAGACATATACGAATGAAGGCACCACCAAAAAATACAGAATAAAGCACCTCTTGAGTTTCATAAATACGAAGCACAAAAGGTCATAGAGCAGATTAAGCATTTATCCTGTATCGTCTCAGTAAGTTGCAAGGTTTTTGTCCTTTAGGTAACTGTTAAAGGACTAAACCAAGCACTTCTGCCAGGCTGAGGGAGACGTATTGGATCTCAGATCTGCTGCCAGCAGTGACAGTGTGTAGAAACTTGGTCCAACCCAATCAGTTGTAAGGAGGGCAGATCGCATGCTGGTCGAGTTGTGTGTGTAGGTCAGATGAAATATTACAGATAAATGCCCAGGGCAAATCCGTTCATTGTACTAATTCCTACAGAGCAGTTTCTCAAAGCAGAAAGCAATTTGTAGAGGTGGTTTTAATTTCACTCTTCTTAGGTGATACCACTTGTATTCTGGCTAGCTCCATAAAAAATCTGGAGGACCACAGAAGGGGTAGATTGGTAATATCTGCTGTATCTGATGTTTACTGAACGAGGACCCAGTCCTGCTAATTTTTAACCTTCTGACTAGCCCTCATTTATGTTGGCAATCAATCACTTCAACACTGCTGCAAGCATTTATGTGACTATTCAATGCTGTGTAAAAGTTTTGAGTGAAATCCTGACCTGTGATGGAAGGGAAGGGTAAAATGGCAATTAGTTGCCTTCAGGGTAATGCCCACCATTACCTACCTCAGATCCCATCTACAATATTTAATGGTAAATCCTCTCCAGGAAAAATGGCCTGGAACTCCAGAGCTGTATGGCTTTTGTATTTTACTGTTTTGTCATTTTTGTTTTGATCATGAAGTAGGAGCAACCTAAAAGACATCTCATTATCTTGTGGGGCTGGAAAGAGCTTTCTGCTGTTGGTCTGGTGGAGCTGTTCAAGGTATAATTGATCAAAAGTGGCCATCAAATAGGTATCCATGATCTAATACTGTGTACAGAAGAAAGTATTGTCAACATCTTTCATTTGAAAGAAATAAGAAATGTCTTTGCCTTTAAAAAATCTTACTTTTGAAGTAGTCTTGAGTAGCTTAATGACAGTGAAAGCATGTATGATGTGTTACAATTTTCTGCCACTTCTAAATTTTAAAAAACCAAAATCAACCCTGTCTTTGAGATGTGAATGATTTTGCATTCCAGAGTGATCATCTCTTCAGCACCACCTACATTCCGCATGCCAACATCACCCACTTCATTTGGACTCCATTTCTTCAAGCCATTAGTCTGGACTGCAATGCTGACCCCATTTAGCAATATAGTTTGAGAATATATAAGAAACCTACTTATTAGGCTTTTAAAATTTTAAATAATTGAAGCCAGCTGTCCTAGTCCATAGAAAATACACAAGCTTGCCAGACACGCTGAATCTCCTCCTACTAATGCTGACTTGTTACCATTTTTTTCTGTCTTACTAACACTCAATTTTAATGCTTATTAGCCAAGACTGTGAGCAATCAGAAGAGGCTGAAACTTGTACTATAGACCAGTGTTGCAAAATTGAGTTAATAAAGTGTAGCAAATCTCTTAAAAGAACAAAGAAAGTTCAGCACACAATTTCCTAATGATTATCATTAGGCATAACAGTCCAATTTTCATCTGAAAAGCTCCCTTGTACGGAGAAAACTTAGGGTTTGAGGGGTTTTTTTAAACAATTGTGAGACATCTTAGAGTCTGATATATTTATTTGTTGGGTGGTGCTGGGATTTCCCCACTTCTATTGTATTCTGGGTCAGCTCATAGTGCTTACTGCAACCTGTAAGAATTATGACAGCATGTCTGAGCAGTGATCCAGATAGAGCATTGTCTTGTCTCCATAAATTATCCATACATCTCAAAATAAGATGGAAGACTGATCTAATGGCCAATTATAGGCTACTCAGCTCCTTAGAGAAATTTCTTATCTCCTATTAGCCATAGCTTTTCCTTTTCTAATTTGTTGCCTAATTTAAATTTGAAAGTTATAATAAATTTAAATATCTAATCCTATAAAAATTCATTAATTCTAATTTGTGCCAATGAATTCTACAGCTTTAGTTATGCATTCTTGAATTTTTCTACTACTTTTTTAGATTTATTTTTAGTTGCTCATTGAATAGGTCCTGTGTCAGGTACTGTAAAAACAAGCCATCCGTCTTGCATCCTGTTTTCCTCAGCTGTGTTTCTTCCTAACTTGTTTAACTCTCATTTTCCATTAGAAAACTTCAAATAATTATCACCTGCCTCTTCATATGCCCCTTTTTTAGAGAGGGGGACCGGACTTGTAATATTACATATTTCTTGTGATGTCCTTTGCTATCCCGTTGGCCCTTTGATTCCTTTGATTACTGTTGCAAAGCAAGCAGTGCTTTTATCATTATCTCAGAGTGATACCTGAGATGCCTTCCTATATGTTTTGTACTAATCAAATCAACAGCAGCAATGTCTAAGCCACTTGGATGATTTCTCAGAAAGGGATTTCATCTGTCGGCAGCTGCTCGGTCACAAACTCTGAGTCTCTTCCATCTTCCTTGTGGTTGCAGCGTTCATGCCCTTTCTAAAGTCTCTATAAAAAGTTTAATAGTGAAGCCATAGCAGTCTGCAAGAGGGCCACAGGTTGCACAGCACCATCCTTTCATCCCGCTGAGAGCTGACCCCCCTTTCTGCCTTGTCATGGTCTCTCACTTCCCAGTTGATGAAAATGTTGTTTCTAACGACACGCTGGCTCACCTCATCCTGGAGGGTGCCGGCACGAGAGGCAAAGCACAGCCTGTGGTGGGGGGAGGTGGGGATGGAGGAGGGAAGGGAGGGGAGGGGGGGACCATGATTGCTCCCCACCAAAAGGTTGAGAGCTTCTACTGTACAAAATACACCCGAGTTTCACTAGATACTGGAAGAGTGTATTTGGCTTAGCTCAGACTGAGCACTGTGCTAATACATTCTGCTTCTTGAGGGGGATCTTCAATACAAATTTGTTCTCTAGTTGGATGAAGAGAGTTTTAATATTTTCCTTTGGTGCCTCAGAAGAAAACCCAGAAGTTACCATTAAGGATAACTCTTCTATTCATAAATTTCTCTTGAAGCGTATTTGACGAAAGGAAATTGGTTCTCTTACTACATGTTGGCAATTATTTTAGCATCAATGCCCAGAACTGGAGCTACCCTGAGAAGGATTTCCTCCAGCTTTGCATCAAGGTGATTCCTGAGCTCTGCAACAAGCACATGAAAATCTCTTGTTGACTGTTAACCAGATGATCAGTCTATCACACCTCAGGGAGTGTATCGACTAGGAAGATAAGGCTTCAGCCAGCCAGTGACAGAATATAAATTGTCTAACCTTGGTTTATTGCAGTGTTGTGTTAAAGCAATATATAATTTCTTGTGTTAGCTATTTAACTCACATTTGTTTAACAAAATGTAGTTCCACAGAAATTAGAAAAACTCCATTCTACTTTGAGGAAAGTAAATTATATATTATAATACTATCTGTATATCAAAATGTTATATATTTTAAGATATATCATAATACACACACAAACATAAATTTTATATATGTAAAATGTAAGTAAATTTTTATATATATATTTATTTATATATAAAAACATAAACATCGTAGCCTCCACCTAGCAGTTTAGAAAAGTGCAAAAACAAAAATCTAAGGCTGGCCAAAAGGAGACAGCCCTGCTAGATAACTTTTCCAAACCGAAGACAATGCAAACTTTAGCTAAGTTTCTTAATGCAAGTATCTGAGCACCATCAGAGTCTAGTTCACAACTTGACATAATATCCAAATGTCCCATTTTTTTTTCTGTTTGAGAATTAAAGCTCCTTAACTTTTTCCATGGGATAACATAGAAGTCTCTCTCTCTATACATATGCATCTATACAGTGCGTAGAGTTTAATTCAAAGGGATGAAACTGTATGAAATTTGGATTTAAGTGATTAACCCTTCAACGCATCTTCAAAACCATCAGCCTCTAGAGAAAATTGTATTTAACGTTTTTATAATCTTTGGCATGTTTGCTTTTCCTAAGTAAATATTGCTTTCCTTTTTTCAAATCCAAACTGTAAAAATATTTATATAATTGGGTGGAACAAGTCAGAAACAACAGGTGAAACAAATGTAAAGTGTGAGCATTGCATTTAGCTTGACTGCTTTTTTTTTAACTGAGAGAAACAAGAGAAAACAAAACAAAAATCAATGTCTCTGCGTGGCAGCTTACATAGCAGCAGACAAATTATCTCTTACCCTTACAAGATCATGCTCTTAATGTATTGTGTTTCAGGGGTTTGACAGAGGTATATTTTGCTTTTTACCTTTTGGGAATTATTTTAAGACAACCAGCAACTCCAGCAGTCTCACACTTGGTACTCTTCTTTGGTGTATGAACCAGACTACTAGTGCTCCAAACTTAAATAAAACCCAACAAATCACCCAACCAATCAACTCACCCCCTGCCCCCAAACTCAAGAAGAAAAGCATCAGATCAGTGCTTTTGCAGTATCTGAATAATTATATTGTTTTCCCAGACTGAGAAAGCAAGCCATCAGTTTACCATCTGAAGAAGATAAAAATGTGCAGGGTTTCCTAAGGTTAGAACTCCTTCATGTATACCATGCCTTTCTTGGGTACATTTGTACAGTTGAAGCCACTGGAGGAGATTTCTGTTGTCTTCACTTATCACTGGATAAAAGTCTCCTGAAAGCTCTTCTTCTATGCTTTTTAAAAATTGAAATCCTAGGTTTAAGATAATTTGGCTGTACCTCAGCTTTACCAGAAACATCTAAAGAAAGAGCTTGACCATCCACTGCCTGTGTTTCTCTTAGTTCATGGAAAAAGCAAGGTTAATGCAGCTTAGCTTGCAAGGAAGAGGGTTGTAGTGACTCAGGTTATGCATGATTGCTTATTGAGCTATGATAACTTGATTAGGAGTCCAAGTTTTGCCATGAAATTCACCTTTTCGCAGGGCTCACCCCCAAATAAAATCACTTGCAGGAGAATTATGTATGGGCCCAAACCTGAATTTTTTAACAGCTTGAATGCTTGCATTAACAAACCTGCTTCACAGTTTGGGTCTACATAGTTCAGTTTTTTGGATTGTATCTGAACTCTATTTTCTGGAGTCAGGCTGAAAGGAAAAGACTACTGGCGTTTCCTAAGAATGCTTTACTCAGATTTGTTCTTCCTGCTGTGTGAGGTGATGGGAGCTCTAACAGTTTATATGGTGATTTCTGTATGGAAAAGCACATGAGAATAGTCAAAAGGAAGAAAGCGAATTTCAAAGAGTTGGTTTTGGTGTCGTTTTTTTTTTCCTTTTTTTTTCATTTTACTCTGAAGATGAAAATTGTCCCATATGGCTGAACTACTCACATCTTCCCCCACTAGAGAGCAGATCCTTGTGGAGTGAAAATTGGCTTCAGAACCTGAAGTATGAAATTCAATTTTTATACATGTTTCAGATCTCAGGTTTTGCATATCTTTGTAGCAGAAATAGTCATTTGACTGAATTTCTCATCAGAAAGTAGAGCTTTAGCAATGCAAAGTCGTCCATTGCAAATGACAACTTTCTGCAAAAAAGCCTCACCAGATTCAACAATTCTTATAAAGAGTTATTACTAATACTAGCCAGTTTTAAACATTTGCCTCTCACTGATGTCTCCATTTTTATTTCTATAGCCCAATATAAACATAGAAAAGAATGAAGTGTGGAATCTGATTTGAGAAGCAAAATGTAAATAATACTCAAAAAAATATACAGTTTCAGGGATGATTTTCTTCCCCGTAACTCCCAACCACCCAACTGTAGAGTCCACAATGACTCGGGTCATCCAGACGTAGGACAGTACAGTCTTGTACTGAGACATAACAAAAACGCAGGGAATTGTACAATGGAACGTGTACAGCTGCAGAGATTCAGATTTACCCGGAACAAAATCTACATCATTCTAGTTTAATTCCAAAGGTTTATTTTGCAATCACTTTGCATGGACATAGTTGATCACACACACGTAACCCACTTGCAGTACTCGTACAAACACCATCTCGCAGTACCTCATCCCAGTGTCACAGACAGGAAAAGAAAACACGGCACTACACAACGCTCTCTGACAAACAATTCCATACATTCAACAAGAAAACCCAAATGATAAATTGCTGATATTTTCCATTTTGTCCTCTCATTGCTGGAGAAGCTATAGCAGCATAACGACGGAAAACACCATTACAGAACAACGTGAAGAACACAACACTCGTTAGGGTCAGAGATGAGAAAGTTAACGCAGTACCGGCACATCTGAAGCTTCCTCAGAAACTTCCACAACCCAGGCAGAGCAGGCTGCAGCTACCTTCCCCGGCCAGTGAGCACCTGCACACATTCATGTCTGGAGACTGGAATTGCTTTTAACCTGCACCATGGGCTGCAGCAAACCAGGGGCGCGATGTGCAGCCGCTGCCCCGTGGCGCACTTGGTCTGCAGCCGCGCGGAAAGTGCCTGTCCGGACCCTGCCTACCTCAGGTAGGGCAAGAGGTGGGCAAACGGGGTTGCAGAAGAGAAAAACACAACCCCCTGTTGTTAATGCTGTACAAGCCGCTGAGCTGGGATGGGAAATTCTATCGAGCCATCTCTTTACCAACACATTCAGAGCTGGGCTCCAAATGCAACTGGAAGCAACTGTAAGATGATTTTATCTTGTTGCAGAAGTCCAATACAACTGCCGTATCAGGCCAATGTGATATTTTATTGAAGTTATCCAATGGCAACATTATCGACAAGTAATGCCTCTAATGTACACTAATGAACAGCACTAAGTGCTAAATTCTCCTAATTCTAACAATAATGGTTTCCAATCTTGCCACCTTGACTCAAATCAGATCACATCGTACCATGTTAATAGCCCCAACTGCAAAGTAAGGTAATTCTCAATCTGAATGAAAGGGTCTGAATTTGCCAGTCTCGCCCTGCAGGCAGAAGACTAGTTTTAATTTCTTCCTGAAATTGTCTGGAGGGGTGGCATTCAAACTCACTTTTTACATAGCCATTCACTTAGCAAGCCTCATGTAACACATGGAATAGGCAACTAAAGCCACTGAAAGATGACATGTTCATTTGCTATGTATATGATTTTATGAGTGGTTATTAGAAAAGATTTTTCTTCAGTTTTCTCCATAGTATTTGATTAGCTTCCAGCTACAATTATCAGTTGGTATAACCCTGATTCACTGTTTCTTAACAGTAGCACCAATACCATAAATCTGATTTTTCATTCTTAATTCTCTTGCTCATATATATTTTCATTTTCTCATTTGCTGTTGTATCTCTATCCCAGTAAACTAGCATAAATTCTGGCATATAGGCTCAGCTTAATTTTTTGTATTACTTAGTAGTGAAATTGGCCTATTAGGTCAGCTTACAATGTGTGCAGTAAATATGCCACATATAAATAAATCACAGTATAAAACCATATACATAATTTTGTAATAACAACTGAACATTAGGATCTCTGATTTTAATTTACAGTGTAATTTACAGTGTAGAACAAAACAACGAACAGCTTATCACTTGGGGAAATCTGAAAAAAAAACCCCAAATACTGGAAAACAATTCTCCATTGTGTGTGTGTATATATATGAATATTAATCTGTATTTCTGTATTTGGAATATATACATGTATGTATTTATGTATGTGTGTATATATATATGAATACATATAAATTTTTTTTTTCCAAAATGCTCCAAATGTACGAACTTCTGGATTAGTAACTATAACTTGTGGAAGCAGCTGGCTCTACCTACATGCTGCACTTGCTTCTTGTGCCATACGCCTAACTGAGAGCGGCTCTAAGACTTATTGATTTTTCATATAAAACAGCTAACTTTTTAATTTAAAAGTGCTTATTACCTCCTCAGCATCCAGGTACCTAGAAGGATCAAGAAAAACTATTATCAAAATTACAAACTAGAAAGGTGATGTTCATAAAAAAAATCCCACATGGAAGGGAATGGATCACCTGCTCAGTCTTTCTATCATGAAATTAAGCAGACTCTGAGGATAGTTTTACAAAGCATTTAATAGCTTAGAAACTTATGAACTAGGCCTGGAGCTTCAGAATCTAATGCCCAAAAGAAAATCAGTGTTTAAATAAGAAATAGGCACCCAAATTCCTTTGGAGAGACCTGAGTGTTAAGAAATGACATTTACTGGGTCTCAGGGAAATTTTGGCTCCTAAGACTTGTTTTAAAAGGAAAAGAAAAGCAAAAAAAACCCCAAAACCCCAACCAAAACCAAAACCCCAACCTTTGGAACACTTGGTGTTTGATTTTTTTTTTTAATGCTACACTACCCTACATGTGCCATCAGAGTTCTCTCACTTCATTATGAGGTTTAGTTTTCATTTCATATTAAATCTTCTACAGATATTCTTAAAAAATAAAATTAAATAAAAAAATATATCCACAGAAACGCAGTGCCAGCAAACCCAGAAACTAGAGGCAACTCTATTACTAGACAATCAGGATTTGCAAGAGACAAGGAAACCCATCAGGACCTGGAGCTCCACGGTTGTGGGAAAGTGGGAGATGTTCAGAGAAAGCAACTGAAAGTCAGAACAGCTGGAAAAGGATTGAGAGGTCAGGGGAGTGTCGAGAGTCTTCTTTCAAGTCCTCAGTTCTCACTTGCAGCTTGAATGACATATTGGGAAATGTGGAGAAATGCAAGCCGGCACCATTTCAGGTTCGCCTGCACTGATTCTTAGCAGACCCCTGCTGGGACCTCTTCCCTTCTCCCTGCCTCCTCCTCCTCCTGCCCCCCCCCACCCCCGGCAACTGCCCGCACACCTCCCCGCGAGCAGAGAGGGGTGCTCAGCCAGCTGCTGCTCACAACCCCGGCTCCCCACCGCCACTTTACTTCTCCGAGCCTACACTCCCCAGCCCACTCACCGCAGCACCTATTTTACAGGTGCCCAAGAAAACTCTGGCTCTTACTTATTTAATCAGCTGCCACAACTCCCACCTCTCATTTCCTCAACTATCACCCTAGCTGCTAACGAATTCACCCGTACTCACTTGAAACCTATTCAATGGGGAAGCAGTTCATGCCGTCACATAAAAAATATAATTTGTGCACTACTATAAACGTACTGAATGAAAAGAGTATGTTTTCCCCCGTCCCCCAAAAGAGCATCCTGGGTTTACACAATCCCTTTTTTTGTTTCCCCATTGTTCACTGAAGATGTGAAGTTTGATTCTTGTTCTGCACTTGATTTCCTCTCCCCCGGGTAGTGGTTCATTTCATGCATTTCTAAAGACACTTTATTCCTTTTGGCAAATGCTTGGCTGATCTCATGAAATGTCTTATTTTTTGTTTCGGGCAGGACAAAAAACAGGTAGGTAGCTCCTGCAAAGCAGATGGCAGCAAACACTAAGAAGCAGTAGGTCTGTAAACCAGCCTGTGAATAGAAAAAAAAAAAAGAGATGGTCATTACCAAAGAGACAAGATTCAAAAGAAGAGCAACATCAAGAATGGTTTGAAAGAAAAAATGGGCGCCACGCAGCAATTTTTAACCAAGTACAGTAGGTGCTGGCATTCATTGCAAGTCAGAGTGCTTAGAAGTTCATAAAAATGCACGAATCGCTAGTTCTTCCAACACCGCCTGTGGCCCGTCGATGGAAAAGCACGTTCCTGGCGGAGGCGCGCAGATCTGCAACCCGAGCGACGCGGGGAGACACCAGGCTGAGCTCGGGCACCGCGGCTGCGAGGAGCGCAGGTGGCTCCTGCTGCGTGCGCGGCTCACCCCAGCCTCGCGCTGCCGCGGTATTTCTGCAAACGAGGCAGACGTTTCACCGGGTTGTTCTGCATGCTGCCTCGCAATTTCTAGGTACAAAAAAACGAGCGTGCTTTTGCAACACCGTGCACCTGTACACAACACATGGGAAGCCTGCCATGGCCAGGGGCGTCTGCATCACGGTAGTTACAAGCTTTGAGAGTGGCAGAATAAACAAGGAAAAAAACCCAAATGGCAGACATTTGTATCATTTCTAAGGTTACTGCAGCTTAGAGCAGGGAAAAAATCCAATAAAACACACTTCCTTCATGCTAGAAACTAGTGTAAGAATTAACTGAAAATGCAGTACATGCCATATTTGAAT
Source organism: Aviceda cuculoides (assembly GCA_035590195.1). NCBI lineage: Eukaryota > Metazoa > Chordata > Aves > Accipitriformes > Accipitridae > Aviceda > Aviceda cuculoides. The sequence continues at coordinate 33,703,906 of JAVJGG010000054.1, read as the reverse complement.
GTTTTGCGTTTTACTTCACTGCAAAAAAAAAAAAAAAAACTATGGACACAAAGAAGTTAAGTTATAAACTGATTATAAAGGCTCCAACCAACTAGTAGCAGTTGCACTTCACTGAAACATAAGTATTTCTTGCCTGGTGATTATTAGGTCATTTAATAGCTTTCAGTTACATTTTGATAGTACAGTTTTGAAAAATATTTGACAATTACAGTATTGCCAGCCATGCTTTGCTGAACGAGGAAGAGGTTTGGTATTGTGACTCCAGTGAAGCCACTGCCTGCCTCTGAGGAAACCTCTGTCCCTCCTCTATCGATTTACCTCACTGTGTCCTAAAACCAGATGTCCAATGAACCCATATTTTTGACTTGTTTTTATCAACAAGGCTGAATTAAACCAAAAGGGGTATCTCCAGCTCCAGAAATAAGGCGCCCTTTCTGTGGTGCCTTGCGTGAGGTCATGAACAGCGATCACGAGGAGAGCCAGATCCTCCCCCCATCACCCCAGGTGTCGCCAGGCAGAGGCCACCCCAGGGAAAATCACCCAGGATGGAGGAAGCAGACGTGGCTTCCTATATATAAATATTTACAATTGCCATTAAAGGTATGTATCTGAAACAATTAAGACAGAGCTAGACAATGATGCAACCCTGCCTTTCCACATTTTTCTAATACACTCCCATCGCCATTGGTTATACTGGTCCCACACTGCAGGCTGGTTAAGCTCCCTGCTTTGGGGGCTAAGCATGTACGCAATCCCTAGAACTATTTTTATCTTTCACTTGCTCAGTATACATCATATATGGCATGGAAGAAGAACATGAATTCATGTGTGGAACAAGAAAGAAAAAAAGAAAAACCCTTTCCTGCAGGTGCTTTTTAATACCATGGCTGATTGCCAGCCTGCCTAGTCACAACGTTTTCCATGGATAATTCATTACCTAGTCCAGCCCTTCAACTCCTGTCTGTAACAGGAAAAGCTGGAAAGTGTATCCTCTGATATTGACCATGGACTCTTGAGATCATCAATGCTTTTTTGATAAATCCTAGAAGCACGAACTCCTGAGCAACCTGACAACCACAAGCCAAAGAGCACGGGTGATGAGGCGGGGGGAAATATTCCAGCATGGGAACAGGTAAGACTTTCAAGCTCATACAGAGACAGAAGCAAATGGATTTAGTAGACAGGAAAAAATAACTTCACAGTGCCTCATAAATCATCCTGTCATGTTAAGAATTCAAATTTTGCATCTGGATCTTCTGCACTTGAAATTGTTGTTCAGCCAAATGGTAGAGCTCCAATCTGGAATAATGTTTTTCCCTTTTTAAAATCTTCATTGAACTAAATCTCCTTTGTGATTAAAACAAACCATTAACGTCTAGTATGAATAAGCTTGGCAATCAGATGCCACAAGTTACCTGCCTCTCTTGGTGGTGCAGCCACAACTTTGCCCCACCTTTCTTATTCCTGTTTATTTCTTTGCTGTCCATGATCTAAATTAGCATTTATTATCTTTGATTCATGTCTCCTTAAACCTTTTCTAATTGAACTGAACACTCTCATGAGTGCATATTTTATTTGCAATTATTTTACATAATGTATTTACATTCACTGGTAATAAACTTGCTCTCCTTAATCTCTGCAGATCCCTTTAGAAGTAGCCCCCAAGGACCTCCAACTGAAGTTCCATAGAGAATAAGCTAAAAATTAAATTTTGTTACAAATCCTACAAGTGGGACTGTGGGAAGCGACCAAGACTTTGCACTCCTTGTGTTCAGCAGGATTAGCACAATGGAGCCCTAATTCCCAGACAGGAGCACAGCAGGGTGATCACAAAATGCCCTTTTCTCACCAGCTAGTCCTCAGTCATAGTATTTCCTTAAAGCTGGTTATTATTTTACACACACAGGAAAGACAAACACTCATATTCATGAGCCTTTTGTAACTCATTCAGAGTTCAACTCATATCACCTAAACCTTCATTTGGCACAGAAGAACATCACATGTGAATTAAATTATTCGTTATAAACACGAAACCTTCTACCTATCCAACACTGATAAAGGATGTAGGACAGAAGTACAGGATAAAGCAGAAGGAAAATGTTAAATCCAGAATCCTAACTCAATAGAAACCCTTAGTGGGACCTGGGTGGGATACAGCTCAGCCCTGATGCTTAATTCATTTTTTATCCATTTCTGATGTATTCTGAGTTGCCTGATGCCAGAGGAAAGATCGGGGGGGGTGGGGGTGTGTGTGTGTGTGGAACAATTAATAGATCGGCCACAACATATCTGATGTGACCATCCAGAAGGTAGGATAATGTGCTGGGAAAAGGGTAAATGCTGAGTTATTGAATGATGGCTACTACAGAAAAGGTACTGATAGATCTGACAGGAAAATGGATCTGTGTCTTTGTTCCATGAAATTGCTATACTTTCTCTTATTTATACTATGTCATATTATATTATATTATGCCCACGTGTCTGTCATTCACTCTTTGACACCTGCAATATCCAAATCCATAGTCTCTCTTCATTGTTTTACTCTTTCCAACTTGCTAGAGAAAAGACCTCTATAGAGACTGTGCAGCTGCCACTAAAACTAAGATTCCAGAATTTTGCTTATCTTGGGCTAGGGTGGGAGTAAAAAACTGAGGAAGATCTTCAATTAAAGCCTACGGTGGCAAAGCACAGATACTCTGCAACTCTGTGTATTTGGACCAACAGACATGGTCTGAAGATCCTTTATTGACATGTGCATTCTTGATACGAGAATAATGACAACATACATGATAAAATTTGAAAAGGTATGTAATTTTCTATACTTTGTGACATTATTTCACTAACTACATGGGATAGAAGCCTCAGTGTTCAAAAACGGAATACTTGTATCCACCTGAAGAGTAGTTTGACTCTTAATAAAAACCACCATATCCAAACAGCTGGCAAGGTGGGTTAAAAGAAGAAGGGAAGGGCAGGGGAAGAAGCAAAACCAAGACAATTCTGAATGGAAATTCTAACTAAATACAGAATAAATTCAAGGAAAGCATGCAGTTTCTGTTACTTCTCAGCCTTCCCACGTAAGGATGGGTTACCTCCTTACACTCAGCTTGCAGCAGCAGCAGCATCAACTCTGGCCACGCAGGAGGCACCAAGCCAGCCCCATCCATTCCCCCCCCCGGCCACGTCCACCCAGGCAAGTCTCTTCAGACTGCCTGCACCTACTGCTCCGGTTCAGAACAAGCTGCCAGCTTCACAAAGGTGCTTCTCCTCCTCCAACACCAGGCAGGCTTGCCAGAGCTAGGAACACATGTCTTTAGCAATACTTGCAGCCTGGCTTTTACATACAAGGTTAGAAACCAAAAGATTAGAAGGAAGACAGATCAAAGTGCCACAATAATCCGTGATTTGTAGCTGTTTTCCCCTAACATCTCTTCAGTACAGCCTCCTGCACGAACAGTCAAGGTTCAAAGTCGCCCAAAGTTTCAGGTGGTTTCCTAAAATACAATGGCTCTCTCTCTTGATAGGCTCACAGGTATTCGTTCAGAGTCCAGGTCAGATACACAGGTGAAGGTCCGCGGAAGGCCGGGCTTTCTGCGGGTTACTGAAGTCACCTGCCCTCCCAGGGGCACACGGGAGGGCAGGAGAACAGCAGACACACTTACTGAAGCAATCTCCTGAGGAGAGCACCTTGGATACCTACAGCCTGTTCCTAGTTAGTCGGCAGGCTAATGAAACCCCTCCAAAGCAGGATTTACAGTGGATTTTTCAAGGCTGGTGAGGGCTATTGCTATACGGGATATTTAAAAGTTAAGCATAAACCGTTAAATGCCTCACCTTCTATTTTCACACCAGCTTTCTAAGGAGGCTATTTAAAACACAGCATTTCTGAAAATGTCCTGCCAGATGAATCCTGAATTACTCATTTTTATCTTCTCTTTTTTTTGTAGCTGATCAAGGCTCTGTATTTGTCAAAAAAAACCCCAACCCCAACCAGGAAACAATACAGCTAATATACGCATACAATTACCACAAAAAAGAATCGACATCAAAGGACAGAGGCAATTCCCCCAGATCAGATCCCAGGTGCGGCAAGCAATCAAACCTGACTCTGAGGATGAGATGTAGCTGCGTAAGCCAGGTGTATGAATAAGCAGGAGCAGCCCAGCCATGTTTTCTTAAGCAAAGAGGTTAACATATTCTCAGCTTCTGTAGGCTGCTATACACATTAGGCAGAATGTACAGGCATTTCCTCCGTCTCCCTTTAAATAAAATGGTAAAGAATACCTAATTTTTACCATTGTGAACAGACTTAAAGTGCCCAGGATGAATGAGCAAAAGAGCTCATTTTTTCAAGCTAAAATGTAAACTGAAACAAATTTAAAACCTGGCATTGAAATGATCAGATTTCTGGTCTTGATTTAAAAAAAAATAAATAAATTGCCACTTCTAAAGTCTGCTAGGTAAGAACAGTCTTCCTGGTAATAGCTTACATGCTGTGAACACCGTAGTCTGGAAAAATATAAAAGTAGTTGAGTAGAACATATCCACGTACTATTTAATGATGGCTGCTTACTGACTTAACTCATTCTGTAGCAAAGGTTATATTCTAAGCAGGACTGTGATGCTGAAAACAGGAAAATAGATACTCTAGGGCAGATACAACAAAATAAATGAGCAAATGAACAAAATCTGAATCAGATTTAGCAAGTTTAACAAATTCATATTTTTAAAACAGAACTTTTGGCTCTTCCCAGCAAATGCCAAAATGTGATTCTAAATTCTCAACTTGCAATGTCACAGCCCCTTGGCACTGGCAACGGATGCTTGCATTTGGAAGTTGCTATGAAGATTAAAGTCATGCAATGGGGGTCAAACTGAATTTTGAAGTGATGAGGTCAAATGACAATGGTTAGATGTCTTACTAAAATGATCAGCAGCAAACCAGTTATTCATGTAGATATTTGACTTTACTTACTTTTCTTCAAATTAATATAACCCACTGAAACAAATGGATGAGAAGAGTTCATGTCCTTTACTCCTTGTCCCTCTTCAGTTTCAGACATAATTTAAGTCCTGCTGAAGGTGCAGGACAATAAAGGACAGAGCACTAAAATATAATGTATGAAACATATTTCCTAAGTAAAAAATAGAGACATTTTCAGACATGAACTGCAATTTCAACCCCAACCCTCACGCATTCACTACCTCCTCATAAAAAAGTTAACAGATCCTTATATTTTATACTTGAAGTAGGTTGCTTCTAATTAAGAGCATTTTTTCTTATATATAACCTTCTGATAGCCTACATTTCATTTTCTCATCTTTGAAGGGAACTTTAGCCATATCCCTTAATACAGGTGCACTGTAGTCACTTTAAACATCAGATGTATTTGCAAAAGCTTGGCTGAGGGAATCTATGTTTAGGCTTCTGTGCACACCTTTGTTATTGAAATTCTTGTACTGCATAATAGAAAAAGTCAACAGGTATTATTATACAGGAAGGAAATAATAAGGAAAACCAAAAGACAATCTTGCTGGATAAATGAATCTTGATGCATGAGCAGGAAAATCTCAAGTGTAAAAATAAGGAAGAAACAGAGCAGAAGTGCAGGAGAGCCTCCAGTAACAAGTTTAATGACTCAGAAGTATTAGTTCACAGGCAGAAATAAATTAGTTTCTGAAAGGGAGAAAATGTACACACGTATAGTTCTTTCCATTGTACTAGTAAGCAATCTGAACTAAGGCTACGAGCCTTGTAGCACCTGTATCCCATGTGATACTGAGCTCCGTCTGCATCACAGATCCAAGCAAGTTATTTTTCAAGACACTTTAGTTTAAAAATAAAAGAAAATCAAGGTTTACCCAATTTCTAGCTAGTGAAAATTTGTACTTTACTTCTTTCAGATACCTTCTACCCTAATGTAAGTAAAAAGCTTATATGAAGACACATGAAAACTCAAAAAGTACTGTCTTGGAGTTCCTCACTTAAAACCCCAATTAGTAAAAGCACTCGCTACCTGGGGGACACGAAGTCCACCCAGCTATTTGTTCTCCTTTCCTGTCATCCCAGCATCTGCCTCTGCCTCTCAGCATCAGCATCTGGCAACCAAAGCGCCAACCTCTATGCCAGGGCACAAGGATTAGACCTCCACCCACCAGCTCAGAAACTGGGCGCAATCTGACTACAACGGGTGCAATGAGCTGCATGCACATCCACAGCTATGTCCTCATTTTAGTGCCCTTACGCAGAAAGGTTAGGCAACCATCAACATTTGACGCCAAGGATTTCTTCATTGAAAAGGTGTTTCCCAGCCGCAACTACAGAGGATATAGGCAGCTCTTCATAATAAATATTTAAAATTGATCTTTTGTCACACACTTTCTATTTACTATGTAATCTCCTTCGTATCCTTCTTTGCTCATGCTCTTACACTGTTCATTATCTTAATTTTCTGAGAACAAAGATACTGATAGGACTTTTTAGTTATTTTAAAGGTTTTCCTAATGTTTGCTATGGCTCAGAATACTCTATCACCTTGATGGCTGAACCTCCCTGTGAAAACACACACCATTACGGGAGGGAAGTTGATGGGGTGCAACAGGACAGCCCCAAAACTTTCCATCAATTTCTCATATGTTATTGAAGCCTGCCCCAAATCCAGTGACTTGTTTGTCCATCATAAAAAGCACATAATTTTCCATTGCCAGGACAGACAGGAATTACAGAGGTCATTTCTGTCAGTTGCTTGGTTCCGCAGCCTGAAGAGCCTATCTGTAACTTAAGCTTTTTATGCAAGTCTTCACTAAGGTCTGAGTGTTCATCTCTGGAACCTATAGAACAACAGGTATCTGCTTTATCAACATGCCCCAATTTCCAGTTACAGGGAAACAATGTGAAAAAAATACATGATGGAGGATAAATATAACTATTATGACTTTGTAAAATAAAGCTGTTTTTTTATAACTGGGCAAAACACTCAAACTGCACAGTGACATTTATTAGTCCCTGCGAAAATGAGATATTCTACACTACTGCTCTGCCAGAGAGTTGCAAAACACCTTCCAGTTTATTACTACTATTGCCTCAGTCTTGCTGCAAAAACGCTGCAAGAGAATGCTTCCTTTGTATCCCATTTTGGGATAACACAGGTTTCTCCCGTGGCAGAAGTAAAAGAGGGGAAAAAAACCCCTGCAGTCCTCAGGGACTGTATATGTAGGCCTGGCAAGATGAAGAAGAGGTTCTTCCCGTTTCTAAACGAACCTCCTTTAAGTCATTTCTTTTTCCTAGGAAACGATAGCAGCAATTCAGTTCTTTGTCATTTTGATAAGGAACTACATCATTTTCTAGCACAACCACGCAGGCAGATTTGAAGACCTCAATCAATCACTTCCCCAACACTTCTAATGACTTCAGAACTCTCTCTTTCCTTGCTGTAGGTGTTTAGCCCCATGGTGCCAAAGGTAAAAGTCAAAGCCCAGCCAGGAGTAAAATCAGCTTTCCACTTAGTGCTCCTGTAATCATAACCGGGTACTACTCTGCGATCCCTGGTTATTGGAAACATTTTTATTAGGAGGAAAGCCCGAAGATGAGTTGTTCTGGAAAATTACTGATGGGAGAGAGAGGGAACCAAAGGAGCAGTAAAGATGCAGCTGGTCTCTGCAGGGCAGAAAGGTGGAAAAGGAAGGCTCTGGGTGGTCAGTTTTGGAGGTATCCCCCTGCCAAAGCACACTCATCAGACTGAAGGCCAGCTGAATGAGGATGGCACAGGGGCTAGCACAGAAGGGTACAAAACAGGCAAACATAAGCTCAGCCAGCTGCCATCACCATAACCCAGGGAGAGGGGGGATGTGTGTGGGGCAACGGGGTGAGCAGCAGGCAAAGGTAACACCAGACACGTTTACAGAACCAAGTCCGAAACCCCAAGAATATTCACAGCACATAAAAATGACTAATTTCCTTATGTCCTCTCTGGCTTACATCTGCTTCCAGTGTGTTACTGGGAAAGGGAAGCATGTTATTCCACAATGTAGTTTAGTATATCCATGCCGAGATTCCAATTTCAATAAAATACATAGCAATTTCAGTATTTCTTGACTACGCACTGTATATACACCCTGACTTTGACACCAAAAAAGGCTCTGCACAATCTTCTAGAAAGAGAAATTATTATGACAGAAAACTCTCGGAGAAATCTGCTACGTTGTCCTGCAGTATAATACTAATTTACCATGTAGTCTCTAGCTGCTACATAACAATCTAATGGAACAAGCTGAAACATAAAAGAAGAATGCATCGGCAGTTAATGAAAATAACATGTCATGAAATTAGTTGCTAATTATTAATGCTTAGTAATTCTTTGTATTTACACAATGCATCACAAAAAATAAACAGCACCTTCTTCTAGGTAACACTTTTTTAAGGTCCTGCTACACCATTGGATTACAGAAGTCTGTCCCTGCAAACTTACTGTCACTGAAGAGTAACAGCTTAACAAATGCCTATTCTATCGCACCAGAGGTTTTCAAGCCTCTTAGATTGTGCTTTTCTGCTGCTGTAGTTTGTTGTCTCCTCTGCCTGCTTCAGCTCATTGCACCTATTTCCACATATACATACACTGTAATTTCTGATTTACCAAGTGTCCCTGTTCTCCACACGTCTCTAGCACCTCCTCAGCATACCAATTTCTACCAGCTATCACTCACTCTTTAAAATAGATTTTTTGAACCGCAAGCTCCAGCAAAGTCAGGCGAGGCCTCAGATTTTGTTTTCAGTAACATGAAAGAAGAGAAAATCTAAGGACGTGATGCCAAACAATATCCACAAGTAACAATTTTGAGTCTGGCTCAATTAATAAGGTGTGCCTGTATCCATTTGTGTATGTACACATTTACAAGATTTGGGTTTTGTTCATCTGAGTGCTTTGAAAATAGTGTCTGTTTATATATGTACCAGTGAGAAAGAGAAAGCAGGAGGCTTATGGAAAAGCAAGCATATTTGTTTTATATGTTACTTAGCCATTCATTATTCTTCTGTTTAAGAAGTTCTTCATTAAATCAAGGACTACAATAAATATCCTGTGGGATGATGAACTCCATATGGTTTGCAAGTGACTTAAAGAAACTCCACTGCCTGAAATTCACATGAACTCTTCAGCCAACAATTAAAAATATATCAAATCCCCCAGCCTGTTCTGTTCAACCGAAGATTAAAAAACCAAAAATTTGCAAGAAATAAAGTATCTGATGGCTGAAGGATGAAGTTAGTTTAATTTAAAACAGAAATAGATGTGATTTTGAATTCATCAATATCTTATTGAGAAGTATGAAATCCACTGGAAACCTTCAGTATAACTGAGTATTGTACATGTGAGACACACTCCAGTGCAATTGGGAAATACCAATGCAGAAGTGAGTGAGTGGTATTTGACGGCTTGTACCTTTAAACCAGACAGGAATATATAGGTTCCTCTGGTCATATTTGGGTTTATTTTTGTAATGAGTCACTACTGCCAAAGGGAAAATGATCCATTTCCTCTCATTATCCACAAAAGAAGGAATATATGAAATAGTAATAAGCTTACAGAAGGATGACTAACATAACCTTGAAGGCCTTCAGGTTAGAGATTCCTCAAATTTCTGTGGATGCTTGATTCTTGCCCAAGTTGTTCTGAAATCACCAGGTTTTCTCTAATGTGTCAGAGAAGTTTAACACTTTCTGATACTTCTGAATTGAAGAAAATAAGTGATCTTTTCTCCCTCCTCAGTTGTTCACAGTTAGCCTTTCCTTTCTCAGATCTTTTCTCCAGACAGAATATTTTTAGATTTGCTTTCTTTCACTCCAAGTTCATTGCAATTTTTGCTGTTTCTTCCCCTTATTTTTTCTGCATTTTTCAAGATTATTTAGCCGAAAGCATCATTACGTAATTATGCCGTCACCATTTCCAAGGAGAGGAGTAACTGCAGTTGTCTTCTACTTTTTTTTAAAGTTTGGATTCTCCTGCCACCACAACCTGCAGCAGCCCTTCTTGCAGTGACTCTAAAGTATCACAGTAACAAAAACCCCAAAGCTTAAAGGACCCTTAAAAGAGACACATGCTGTGTGTACGTACACTTAATGAGAGACACTTCCTGCTCTGAAGGCTTCAAAATGCCAATAAACTCATAGAAAACCAGGAACACCGAAGCCTGACAGTCCATTCCCATTACTAAGGCAGCCTCAGTTCTTGACAAACATCTGTCTTCTTGTCTTTTATAGATCTCCAGTAATGGACAAACTACAATTTCTCCACACATCGTTACGCAGTTACACTATTTTCATGATTAAAGGGTTTCCTAATATCCTTCTTGGCACGGTTATCTGAAAATATAGCATGCATTCTCTCTGCTTCGTCACCCTCCTTGCTGGTGAAATCAGTGAACAGAAACAGGCCTGGACCCAAGATAAATAAAGAACGGGGAAGCAACTGCAAGTGGTTCTGTCATGCCTGGAAACTTTCTAAACTAAGCTGGCTATCAAAGCACCTCCCTGCTAGAGCTGTTATCTGAACCCACTCTTTGTGATGCTCAGTTATGGCAGAGGACCTTGTGCTGGACCTCATTCAATAGGAACTTCACATTCACTGTAGCAATCAATAAAAGAATCAATTAACTCCAACGGAATTTGATAAAAAGGTTTTATTATGCATCATGGGGGTTGCAGAAGCCTGAAAAGCAAGGCTCTGCTCATATCTGACAGGCAGCAAAAGCCACCTGGGACGGGGATATGTGCAGCTGAGGAGCTGGAGCCTCTGATTGCTATCACTATTCAGCTCTGACCAAAGCGGCAGGCTGCTGGACATGGTGCAGACAGCAATAAAATAGCATCCCCCTTTTTAAAAGTACATACCACAGTTTTTTAAGTGCTTTATTCTTTCTGTATAACTACAACTAAAAGGAGTATCCCACTACTGCTGCCAGCACCTGACTTTTTGATGTGTGGTCTCATCTACCATTGAGTACTTTGTGCTCAGTCCTGCGGATTGAGGATGATATCAGCATCTGGCAGCTCTGCCCTTGATCACATTAATAAGATTCCTAAGAACATACTACCGGACCAGTAAACACTACTACCTGTGAAGCTGGGTCCAAGTGCCCTGTTGAAAGTGAAACACGCTGTTTCCAGATGAGCAGGGATGCCAATCTAAGCTTCTCACATTTCAAGACCCTCTGCTGAGAAGAGGTTTAGGTGCAAATACAACCTCAGTCTGTTTTGGGTGTGGGTAAGTAGGGAGAGAGAAAGCATCGTTGGTGGAGATTGCATAGTGCTAATATAAAAAGGGAACTACAGGCACTAATATTGTTCCTAATGTATCCATATTTAGTAATCAAGCAGCTCTGTGTAGGAAAATAGCTTTGCATATTTTCCAGACTAACACCCTTCCCACTGACAGTGATGAAGATGCTCTTAACTGACTTTGGCCTTAAAGAATACTTATTCTCATGTCTACTATACAAACATTCACGCTTTCACAGTGTGGAGTCACTTTCCAGGAAAGAAAGTTAAGATTTGACATCTGTCAGGCTCTACATGTCGGAACAACAGTCAGCAAACTTAAGCCATGTAATCTATTATCTTGGGAAAAATAGAAGCCACATAACCACTGCTATAATTAGTCTAATTTTAAAAGGTCTGCAAGTGCAAGTCTAGATTAAAAACACACATTGCTAGGAAGAAAGCACACAGAACGCAGAGACCTTTGAAATTCTCCTTTATGCTGCCTACAAACCGGTATGCTTTTGCTCCTCGTGTAAAAAGCTCACTTCTTTTAAATCTCTTTGTGAATTCTAGTCAAAGACTAATTGATGTCATGTATTAAGCTTCTTAGCAACGTGGAGGGTTTATAAAATACCTACAATGTAATTATTGAAAAGAATGCTTCAGTCTAACCACACAGATGAACACATTACACATATTGAAATACCTGGAATGACTCACTCAAACTTAAATTATCACCAAAACAACAACAAAAAAATTGAAAATATTTATGTTCTTCTGCCCCCTGGAATTTCCATTGGCTAAAAAAATTACATGGAACAAAGTACTAATTATTCTGCTAGTGCTATGCATTCTAGTCAGTGGAAACCTGAAAATCTGACAACAAATAGGTTTGTTATCCTGTGATTTGGTTATATATCACCGTTAATGAGATTAGAACAGACAGAACAGAGGTATTTGAAGAGGAAACCCCCAGGGACAAGGAAGACCTCCATGTGAAGTAGGTCTTGGTGAAGGTGGGCTTCCTGCTCCCCCAGTTGGGGACAGGGCTAGTTTTACCCCCAGCATGAAAAGGTCTTCACAATGGCTTACTCCTACAGGAAGTAACAGTAGCATCATCAACACTCGTGCTCTCATCAAAATGGCATTAGTATTTTTCCTTGAGAAGAAACTAAAGAAACTGGTTGCCTCACATTGATTTCTGCAGACCATTAGTACCACTGATTCATAATGCATAAGGTGAGAAGCACCCCAGCTACACCTGCAGATCTGTGTATCAGGAAGAACCATTTGGCTACTGCTTGCTTATTCTGGAAGACGAACGAGCCTGGATGCAAATGTCTCCACTATTACAAATATTTTGCACTCTCATACAGGCACAAAGTTCACAAAATTCACATTATACAGGAACTTAAAATGGTCCTATTTTGATTTTTTCTTCCATAAATCTAACTGTACAATCTCCCTTTTCTCTCAAAATGATCAGATACCACTGATCATCTTACAGCATATGTCCCATAGACTCTCATAGACTCATCTGTCCTATAGACTCTTGCTGATTAATTTTCTAAATATAGTTTCACAGAGGGAGAGTAGGACACCTCTTAACATCCAGAAAGCATCCATTTATTACGACAGAGTGTAACATTTGTCATGATTTACCCTATAAAATACACTGATTAACAGCAGGAAGTTCTTTATTTCTTTTCCAACTTTTTAGTGAGTTTTATTACTACTTGGGCTTGACAGTGAATAATATTCAATTTTTAAAACTGAGATTAAAACTATTCTCAGAAAACAGCCATAACTCTGGTTGCATTTTAGCTACCATCAGTTTTGATTACTGAGTCCTCTGAATTTAAAAGCAAACATAGAAGTAGCAAATCTCAGAGGTTTTTAAGACACAACTGGACAAAGTCCTAAGAAACTTGGTCTGATCTCACAGCTGACCCTCTCTGAGCAAGAAGCTGGACCAGAGACCCCCTGGGGTCCCTTCCAGCAGGAATGATTCTGTAATTAAATCCACAATTACCCAACACTTTCACTCCAGAGACCTTCTTGGTTTGTTATGTCTGCTCTCAAGACATAAAATATTATCCCCATTCCCAAGGGATGATATGAATAAATGATGGAATGATTTGTTGTGGATGACTACAGAAGCTCATACTCAGTACACTTTCTAAACACAAAAAAATAAAGGTAACCACAAAAAAAACCTTAGTCCCAGGGAACACATGAAGACGACTAATCCTCTGAGCTTGCCATTCCACATTCATACATTGAGACACTCTGTTGATATTGTAAAGCAACCAGAAGCCATTTCCATCAACGCATACTATTTTAAAATAGGTACAGGAATTTAATCAGTAGGGACAACACCTAGCACTTCTTCTCAAGAAGACAGACAACAAACTGCCTATGAGGGAATTTGAAACCACATCCATGCTCCTACTGCAACCTCAGCTGTGACACAACTTACACGCCACATGAAGGTTACGTGCTTGGGTGAACTGTACACAAGATGTCCATGATGGAAATGCTTATTTTTGATCTCAAGAAATCTGCATTATCTGGAGGTCTCAGGAGAATTGCTAGCCTTTGGAAGACTTGGTTTCATCCCCTTTTCATTTTCTAAAATAATTTCATATATTAAAGAGCCATATTTTCAAAGACTGATTTGTTATGAACACATCAAAAAGAACAGTTGCGCTTTTATATGCCTTCTGAGCCAGAAAGTGCTTTAAAACATTTTTCAGAGGATATTAGTCACAAAAGGAATAATGGATGATTTGTAACACTGTGCATCAAAACTGCAATATAGGGCTGAAGCAAGAATCAATATTATTTATCATGATCTTGAGACAAGCCCTGCTGCTGCCCTGTGTTATTTATAGCAACTGAATCATCACAAAGAGCAAACAAGGGAGAAAGATTTGGTGTTTGAGGGAGTTTATCTGAGTTGGGTCTTCACCCAGCCAGCTTTCTGTGAGATGCTGACCCCAGAGCATTTCTGCTGAAATTCCAGCAACACAGCTGAAAATCAGGTAAATTTTGTAATTTGGATTAAGAACTTACAGCACTCTATCTTTAAAAAATGTGGCCAGATAGTGTGGTGTTTAGTGTAGCAATTTCATTTATGTGGAAGAACACACTGCACAACTGCACTTTTTTTTTTTTTTTTCTAAATTTGAGTTATTTACATAAACTTTTTTCTAAAAAGAGTTTATAAATCTTTCAGGAAAGTGGAAAAATTAGACATGCACAAGGAAAAATTCTATTATTTTCACTTCTACATATTGAAACTATGAAAAATGCAACACAAACCAGAAAACAGACATTAATTGAACAACCAATACTGTGTATTTTAGGTTCAAATCTTTTAAAGGCAGATGAATGCTCATAGATATCTCTCTGAATGCAAGCTGCCTTTCAATCAAATGCCAGAATTAAGTGTTTGCATGTCTCTCTAAGAACAATGACACAACATACCTATTTAGATATGATAATATATTCAATAAGCTTTCCATCAGTTCACACAAATTTTGAACCTTTCTAAATGACAAACTCATTTTGGTTAGCTCACAAAAATTTGAGATTCAAATCCAATCACAGTGCATTAATAGTATAAAATGTACAGTATAAAATATAGTATATATAATGGAAAGGCAAAATGAAAAGTGTTAAAGTTGCAATTATTTCAGATAAGGCATTTTAATTCCTTCAAGATTACACAAGCATTGTTATAACTTTAGGCATTTTTCCCCAAATGGGTAAATTACTTCTTTTCTACTACATGGTTGATTCAGTGAACATTGTCACGCCCTGTGGCTCCATTCCGAAGAGAAGCTCCCTGCACCACCGCTCACTGGGTGTGAATCAGGAGGTTGCTTATGGACTGCTATGATCTTCTGACATGCAAGTGCCATGCAAAAACATGAGATACGCAAGTCAGGGGAGAGGACAGAGGGCTGGAGTGCTCACTCAATTACTCCAAATACTCACGAATGGGTATTTTGCAGGAATGAAGATTTGGAGATTTGGCACCCAAATAACAGTGCATTACGACCCAGTTCTAGCACCTGTAGGACTGAAGTGCTTTGAAAGGAGGGGTCACCATGTCTTTATGAACTGTTTCACGCATCTCTGGTCTACTGGCTTATCAAAGGTGACTTTGTCTCTTAACATCTCCTTGTTCAGAAAAGCCTCATGCCTTCGTTCTCAAGTGACAGCAATGGGAAAGAGATACTGTTGAGCATCACTCAAGGTGACATGTCTGACATTTCACAAGGTCAAGCTCTATGTTAAACCCAAGTCTGAAATGCCTTCAGACCTAAACCCAGATCTTTTACAATTTCTCTGTATGTTCCAAGATTACATGCAATAACGCTTCTTCAATTATCCTATTTTGCACTAAAAAAAGATTTTAAGAAATGCACATTTTTTGACACCTACTATCAGACACCTCCTAGTAATCACACGGTATCAAATGTACTTGTGATTCTATATAGTATTGGTTGTCATTTTAACCTCAGTTCTGATCCCTCACACAAACACATTTCTCAAATACACAGTGATGAGGGCTGGAACAGTAGCCACATTTAAAATTCTTTCTAATTTGTCAAAAATTGATTTGTATACTAGCTTTTCTATCTCATCCATACATTTTAATGCATGACTCAAGCCAGGGTTTCATTCTATTATATGGATCTACAGATGGTTGAGGGGAGAAAATCTAGTTAATTGGTGACACTTGGAGAACTAACTACCGGTTGATTTTTTGAGTAACTCTAAAATTAACATATTTGTTTCCCAAACAATTGGGATAATTTTGTAGAAGCACACCAATGATCAAAAAGTGGCTGCTGTTTCTCAAGCTATCAGGTTAGTGTTTAAATACACAGAAGGGATTATGCATTCTTTCTGTGAAGGCATTTTAAAGATTCTTTCCCTGTTTTAGACTTATAAAAACAAGCTAAGAAGAGGCTATTGCCTTTCTGTAAAGAAACAGGTGACTCACAAGTGGAATTTTTGGAGTAAGAATGAAATAGGAAAGAAGTAAAAGCTAGGGAAAGAGGAGATGTTATAGTTTGATCTTGTGAAAAAGCTTTAAAAATAAAAGTCTGAGTAACACTGCTTTCATCTTTAGGTGTAAACTCTAAGCTTTTTCTCTTTATTATTTTTTAAAGACGAAAAAAAAAAAAACCCTGCAAGGGGGAAATATAATTCACTCTCATTAAAACTAAACTGGTAATTTTGCAATCACACAAGGCGAAATTTTTATGACACAAAATAATCAATTCCCCAATGCTACAGCAAACTTCATATGGATGCATACTAAATCACTCAAAAAGCTTTAATATGCATATGAAAAATTAGAGAATGTAGTTTGCCTTTTTATTTGAATTTACTGAGGGCTTTTTTTAAACAGTTCCCAACAGGTGATCTGTCAGGGGGGATTAGCAGGACAAGAAGGGGGAGCCCCGAGTTGCATGAATTCAGATCTGACGGACAGCCAGAGCTCGGGTAACTCCTCAGTTTTGTGCAGGAGGCAGAAACCGCAATTTTGGAGAAATGTGATTATTCCTTAAATGGCTCTAGATAATTTAAAAATGTAACAGATAAAAGTATTCTGATCATACACCCCTAGATCTGAGAGCTCATTCCCTGCCGTCTGCCCAGCTGCCACAGAGGCAGGCGGTGGGACCGCTGGGATGGAAGGCAATGTCTAATGCTGCTTAAACAGTCGGTCCCCATCTTCTTGGAGAAACAGCTATTAAACCACACAGAAGCATCCACTTGCTGCATGAGCTTGTGACTGCCTCCTGGACCGTACTGACACTGATTACCAAGGTTAGGTTTTCAAAAACACAAGGGAATTGTCTAATTCTTTCTATCATTTGGGAGATGTTCGAATGACCTCCATGGAAAAAGAATTATGTCTCTGCCTGCTTTTGAAAATCTTACCTTAAATGTCTAAGCTGGCAAGTCCTTCACTGTGAAACTGGTGAAAAACACTCATTGATTTCAGTAAGCATTAAAACAAGCTCTTAAGACATAGCTCTGAGCAATCTAATTGAAGTTAATGTTAGTAGGAGTGCAGAGTTTGGAAAGATGACAGCCTTTATACTCATGTTGACTTTTGAAGGTGATCCAAGTAATCAAAACTACTAGAGACTTTTTCCTTTTAGAGGACATTTTAAATTGTCAAACTTAGATCAAGGGTCAGACTTAATGCTTTCAAGTTCTCCCATAAACTACCTCATACAGAAAATTTTAAACAGTACTACTTAGTAAAAGCATCTCTACTTGTCAAATAAAAATTAATATATAAGTCTTACAGTATGATGTAATCTTACAGTATCTGCAAATACAGCTATGCATATGATACTGCAGTATTATATAATTTTCAGTTTCAAGAAGGCACAAACAGCAGTAACACCTCCTTGCCTGTTATTTAAATCTCTTACTCTGCAATGATTTGAAGAGTAATCCAAAAACTCTCTTCTGGGTGGGAGCACCTGCAAGCAGCCTGGAGGGCTTGCTCTCCCCTGTGCCCTTTCCCTGCCCTCTGTGCATTTTAAGAAAACGATTAGGACTTCTTTAATTTGTCCTGTAGTTGTGAGCTCACTCTTAAACTGTTATCAGTGGAGCAGGATGGCTCTTAAAAGAGTTTGGACATAGTCAAAGGACTGATCAGCTGTCCTTCAGCTCCTGAGATAATCAGTCCCTGTGTGAGCTCCAGAGAGTGAGGACGGTCCTTGGGAGAGGTTCATGGTCAGAAAAAGGACCTCAGTGTGGTTTTGAATGAGAAGCTGCTTGAAGCCTCTTTGCCATATGAAGACACATCAACAGTGATGAAGTGTTCTTAGGAATCAGAGGGGAAAAGTGCTGTTCAGTGCTGAACTTCGAATTTTATTTTTATTTTTTTTTAAATTAAAATTTTATTTTTTTAGAAAATAAACTTTTCATGTTAAAATACAAACACCGGTTGTCAGACAGCTCTTGATGAAACTGAGCTCTGTCCTCCATGCGAGTAGTTCAGCCAAAGAAACAAAGCAATCCACTAAAAGCCAAGCTTATGGCAGCATGTGGAAGCTGGGACAGAACAAATCCATCCATGCAGCAACTAGGCTGCAGCAAGAAGGTATCAGCTGAAGAAGATAAAAGCCTGACCAAAGAGACTTGAAAAAAAGGCAGCCATGAAGCCAAGCTTAGACAGAGGGAGAAGCAAAGAGCATCTATTCCCCAATGAGACTAATAGGGATTCTCAAAGCATAGGGTAAACCAGATGGGTAGCCTAAAGGCTGAAGAAAAAGGCAATGACAATCACCATCAGTAACCATGAGCTCCGGACACAGCCATCGGACTGTGTTGCTAAAGCACTCCTGGGGGGAATTTGCCATATAGGGTTGTCCACGGTTACAATAATTTTTCTGTTGCAGGACAATTTTCTCCCGATACATTCAAACCAGGAGACATGTGGGTAGCACAATTAAACTGTATTACAAACACAGTAGGAATTTCATCCACTTCAATAAAAAGACATTTATTATTACCTGAAAATTTTATTCAAACACGATATGTCACACTATACCAACTACATCATAGTATATCAATTATCAAGGATGTTGAGTACCTGAATGAAAGGGAAGAGCAGTCCGACTGCGAAGTTGGAGAGCCAGTTGACTGTCCCAGCTATCATGAACGCGGCTGGCCTCTGCGACTGCTGGAAAAACTCTCCAGTGAGGACAAACGGAATCCCACCTGAAATGGGCCCAACAAGTCAGTAGTTGTAGTAAACTTCCTCTGCTGACAGCTGTTTCGCTCACAGAGAAGAACACGCTCTGTGTTGCACACCTCAGTGACTAGCACTGCTCTACAGCTCTCTGCTCAGGTGTACGCAGGGGCTCCTGAGCCAGTAAAATGTGATTTGTCAAAATCATACTTTAGAGTAGTGACACTTGTCTCTTTCACACCACCGCATCTCCTGTTTTACATCCTTTCAGTGAGGATGCAGGAGCGGGTGACAGAGCAATGAATCCATACAACAGCTTCCAGAGTACTATGTGACAAGCCATTGATTAAAAGTAAGGATTATTGTTTCTACTAAAATGCTTGAAATTCTGAAAATTCAGAAATACTCCAAAATACTTTTAGACCTTAACAGTTGGACAGACAGCTCTGCAGAAATTAAATAGTATTTTTTTTATAATTATTACCCACTTTATTGCTGAAATAAAAAAGGCAAAACATTTGCTTCTTTATGAGCATACTTTTCATTGATGCTTATTTAATACATTCCCTTACTAGATATACTGTTGGCATTTCTGGCAAGGTCTGTTTCTCCCATCAGCCAAGGACTCTGACCTCCACAATAACAAGCTCAGTTTAATACCACGTTAGTCACTTGTGTTACCTTCCACTTAGGCAGCGGACTATTTTGTACGGCACTGGCATAGTGCTGGCCTGACAATAACCCCTGGGGAATAGCTGTCTAGTAGCTGAAAGTCTCCATTTATGATCTTTGGCTTCCTTCATTCCAATAGGATGTTTCAATAGAAATATTTCTATTTTTATAGAATAAAACAAAATTTGATGACTGGCTACATACTTCAGTTAATGTTGCACATTCGACATGTATCTACTTGCAGAATTATTTCACCACAGTTTGGAGAACTGTAAACCTAGTAACATCAGTCAGGTCTTCAGTATTCTGGTGCTACCGATTTCTACCTCTAAGTCTTCATGTGTGCCAGTATTACCTGCCTCACCACTTAGCTTTGTAGGCGAGATCCATGCACACCCATACTATGAAAGTCCCTTCTCTGTTTTAAGCATTTTAACAAGTTACTGTGAACAATCAAAACCGTATTAATAGACACACTTCCTTTCAAAAACATCTATAACAATCCTGACTTCCAAAATGTACGTAAATTAAGACAAAAACACCACCAAAGACTTATCCATCCACTGGATCCTCTCCTTGTATGTCTTTGCTTGATCTATGTGCTTATCTTTTGCACTACCCTTCCTCTTCAACAGTTGTGAATGCATCTCTAAGTGCTTTATAGCGATGCATTGTCATGTAGCCCCTTGTGCTCAATGGCACTACACTTAAAACACAGGCACCAGAAGCTGTCCTATGAGCAGTACAAGACAGGAACTTGGAAACACGTAACAGGACATGCAGACGACACACAGTATCAAATACTCCTCCATTCCAGGTCTTTTGGATGTAGAGATCATGAATATGTGCATAAAAGAAAGGCAATGTGATGCAGCAAATGGCTATATATGTTAGTAGGCATCACTCTCTATCATCAGCTAATGTAACTTTTTGTGAGAACAGATCTACAACATGTCATGGTTTAACCCCAGCCAGCAACTAAGCACTACGCAGCCGCTCACTCACTTCCCCACCACCAGCCAGCGGGATGGGGGAGAAAATCGGGAAGAGAAGTAAAACTCGTGGGTTAAGAACAGTTTAATAGAACAGAAAAGAAGAAACTAATAATGATAATGATAACACTAA
>JAVJGG010000054.1:33636525-33668535 GCA_035590195.1 Aviceda cuculoides | reverse complement strand
CATGTGTAATCCCACCTACCTGTGCTGGTATATAAAGAGTTAACTGCGCAATAAACGAGGTTGTTGACGCTCACACCGTGTGTGCTATCTGTCTCTTCCCTGGTCCAGCTGACCAGTGATCTAGTCGCAGCGCCATAATATGTAGCAACATTACAGGAAGCAAAGTAGTTCAGATCTCCAAAACCCGACTAAATAAAACACAGAAGTTTCACTGAAGATAAGTCTGGCCCCATTAAAGTCAGCAAAAATATTGCTATTGATATACACAGGAATCGGAGTATGATTCTTCCCAACTTCTCAACAGCTGAAGTGTCAATTACCAAAATTTTCATAAAAAGCAAATCAATGTTCAATGCTACTGAGATAGTCCCACTGTCGTCAGGCATTACAAATGTTTGAACATACACAGGAAAAGTGGAGAGGCCATCTAGGTAGCTACTGGTACAACACTAATGTTCTTCGGCTTTAAAAACAATGAGCACAGTGAAAAACACAGAAGAAGATCTAATTTTAAAGAGTTTCTGTAGAAACTGAGTAAGTAATATAAAACAATAGCTGTTTGTCTTGCATGTATCTGCAGACACTTTGCTCCAAAGAGAGGGCAAAGTACAATGCAAAATCCTGAGCAGGATCAGTAAAGGGAAAGAAGCCAAATGAAGAAAACCAGAATCCATTCTGAAGAATGGTGAGGTGAAGTGAGAAATTAAGAGGGTTAATCTTAATATGCTGAAAATATAACACGTAAGAACATATTGATCTGCAAATTCTAAAAATTGGTGGAACATGTCTCTAATATGGAAAAAAATATTTGTTTCAACAGAGTTTTTTTAGAAAAAACCAAAGGTAAATGTTGTAAGTAGCTGCACTTAAATTGTCTGCACTACTTAAAACACTGGAAGGGAAGTTTTCAAGAAGTTTCAAGTCAACATTTGACTTTCCTTAGGTATTCAAAATGCAAGAGGAGTTCTATTCCACAGAATTCTTCTTCAAAGAAAAAAAATAATCTCAGTCTAAGAAACATATGTCAGCAACACTAGGGACTTAGCTGAACTTGAGATTTGTCCTTACAGAAGGACGATGGGATTGCAAGATTTTTTGCAGTATTTGCCTCACAAGAAGAGCTGAGCTGAGGAAGAAGAACAATCTTCACAGGCCACCTACAGTCCATCTTCCAGTCAGCTACCATACGCAAAGGAATAAGCACAGAGACTAGCGAGAAACTATTTTCCTAGAAGCAAGGGGAAAAGGAAT
The DNA here is from genome assembly GCA_035590195.1 of Aviceda cuculoides. Taxonomy (NCBI): domain Eukaryota; kingdom Metazoa; phylum Chordata; class Aves; order Accipitriformes; family Accipitridae; genus Aviceda; species Aviceda cuculoides. Next base: position 33,667,284 of record JAVJGG010000054.1, on the reverse strand, counting down.
ATTTTGGTCTTCTCCCCATTCTCCTCTAAGGAAGCATAATTTTTCCTCAGCTTTTCCAAAAGACGATCCACAGAATTACATCAACGTTTCATTACTCACACAGAACATCAGCATCTCTTTTTTCCTCAAATAAACCACAATCAATTAATTAGATCACTTCAGTGGTGAAGATATACAAACAGTTGATTAATGTTTAATGTCAAACTCTTTATAAAGAAAAAGAGGCAATAAATAGTGCATGAAAAAAAACCAAGAACTCAGGGGAATAGAAGTCTTACGTTCAGGTTTACAGCTGAACAACCGTGGAAAAAAAACTCCTAAAAAGCAGCTGATTTTTTCTCCTTTTTGCAGAGAACAGTTTGTAAGAGAATCTTTGAAAATTTAAGCACTGTTTTGACACCTTACTCTGCATTTGAATTGAATTTGGATTCAATTCCTCCATCTATCTGCAAATAATTTTTGTTAACATTTCATTATTTGATAACAGGAGGATCCAATTCTGATCAAGTATCTGAAGGCTACAGCAATTTTTAGAGAAATGCTACACTCAGGTAAGTATTTGCGTATTATGCATACCTATTAAAATGCATTTTCCAAACATATGGTACAATTAGAATCATAGGATAAATTAGGTTGGAAGGGACTTCTGGAGTTCAGCCTCTGGACAAAGCAAGGCCAGTTGCTCATGAACTTCTCCAGCTGAGTTTTGAATAGCTCCAAGGATGGACATTTCATGGCCTCTTTGAGCAATGTCTTTCAGTGCTTAACCACTCTCAGTATAAAATTTTTTCTCTTCTATCCAGTCAGAATTGTCCTTGCTGAGTCTTGACTGCTGCTCTTGTCTTTTCATTCTACACTTCCAAGAAAGATCTCACTTTATTACACCTTAAACATGTTCTTTGCTAAGGAAAACGAAATACAAAAATTACAATCTGTGAATACTGGATTGTCTATAAAGTTGTATCCATCTCTAAGTAATCAAAACTAGGCTGGGAGAATAGCTCTGATAAACTTATTACAACCTACAAAAACATTTACCTGAGGGCATCAGATCTGAAACACATACAGTCAGTAGAGAACTGCCAGACAAGAAGCAGCTCCACCTGACATATCAGGATATCTACCTTTTCCATCATCTTCCTAAAGAAAGTATATGTAAATCCTCTTGCACAATGCTTCTCTGTCTTTGGAAAGGAAGAGAAGAAAGGAACCATGCACAACTGTCCCCTTCCTCCCTCTCCAACCATTTGCATCTTACCAGCATTGAACTGCTAACACAAGCATTGATAAATAAAAACACTCAGCTTCCAGTCTGAGTGTTTTTTATAGATTTACAAAATCATAGCAATCCTGCAATAAGAGCCAACATTTTAATTTAGTACTGATTGCAATTTAGGCACTAGCTCTCAATTATGCTGACACCTAAGCAAGAATGCATGTGTACATGGGTTTTTATCAAGAATGTTGCAATCACTTTGTGTTGCTATCACCTTTTCTTTTCTTAGACCCCTTGTGATCTTCAGATAAGGGTAAAGTGAAGTACAAACAATTTGTTAACATAGTGCCAGTGCAAAAATACCTGTGCTTTGATGTACAAAGAAACATGAAAAAATATAGACATACCTGGTCCAATGCAGAACGATGCAATGATTGCAAGGATGCAAAATATGCTGAGGTAAGGAAGCCAATGCACGGTTTTCTGGGGAGATGAAAGACATTCACATTAAGTATATTGTACACATCACCAATATTAAAAAAAAACCCCACAGATAATAGTGTTTTCCACAATTCTTTATCTATTTCAGAATTTAGTCTGGGATTACTTTAGAAAATCACAGTATTTCTGTAGAACCTTATTAGATGATTTGTATTAAAGGTCTTGGTCGCTGTGGAATCCCTGCAGAGAAACACTTGACAAGCTCTTACACCATGGAAGTCACAACTCTGAAAGTTTACAACTTCTTGTGCTAAAGTTTAAGCCAACCTGGAAAAAAGTTTTTATTTCCATTGAACAGATTCAGTGCCTCCATCCTCCCCAGGTATTTCAGTTATGTTTAGAAGGAGCAACAACAATGGCCCATAGAGCTTCAATGTTCACCAGTTAAAGGCTGGGCTGAAGTCTAGACTCAACAGGCTGCTTTTCAGTAGGACAGCTGTACCTGAACCTTAGCAAAGCATGTGAAAGCCACAGGCCATGAATTTTTAGCCATAATCTGATTTTGCAGACAAGGAGGGCCATATGTGCAAACAACAGGTACAGGGGAAAAGAGAACAAACTATAAACGGTTCAAGGGAATTGTAAATGGAATCACCTATTTTCTGCACAAAGCATTCTTTTTTCTACTTCTAAGCAGATTTTAAATGATAGGAACTTGAAATACGATGAGCAATCTCTGCTGAGTTTTCAGGACACTGTTTCTTAATCATGTATGTAAATGCTTGATAGTAATACTAATAGATGGGAAAACCCCACTGATTCCCATTCCTTTCGCTCTTTATCAGTGTGGTTTTTTCCATCAGCAAAGTGCGAATGCCATTTTTATTAGAATTTTACTATTTTTGCAAAGTTGGTTAATATATGTATAACCGTAGTCTCACAAAATATCACCTTGAGTGGCACTGTAAAAATATACTTGCAAAAATGGGTAATCATTTATTTCAGTGATAAATAAAGATTATTTATCTTTATTATCCCCATTTTCCGATACTTTTTCTTTTCCAGTCTGGGTTATTCCTTTAGTTATGTGGAAAACATGGTCTCCTAGGCATTAACGTTAACCAAGAGACACAACCAAATTACACATTCTGAGGTTCTCATCTGCACACAGATCCAAGGTCTCTAAAAGCACTGAGAGAGAGAAGGTGAAAATACAGCACAGATAGAAATTCCTCTGAGATCCAGCCTATTTGTACCCTGGTCCTTTGTTCAAAACAATGCCTAATCTCTAATACTTAACAGATTGAGATACTTCTGAAAGGAAGTAAAACTGAAATGCAGGCAAACCAGAGATTTACAATAGTTGCAGATCTTCATGCAACAAACTAAGTTTTAAAAGATTTGGAAGAGAATTTTTCACTCGGCATACAAAACTTGCAGCTACATCTCTCTTCTGGAGAGCTGCCTTATAGATGTCATGATGGGTATGTGAAGTAAAGCTGTATTGTACTGTACATACAGGTAAGTCAAAACTTTGCAACGGTGTGGCATACACCTGCTATTCAAACTGACTTACTGACTCTCTTCAACCAAGAAACAAGATTTGAAAGTCAGATTAATGGCAAGACACAGGAATCAATGACAGCAGGAAAACAACTTCATGAGAGACCACCCAAACCCATGACATTGTAGATGTCAGTTTTACTTCTCAAAAGCCCTCAGAAGCAGAAAGAAACTGCATTGTTATGTAAATGGAAGTTAAACAAGGACAAATGACTCAGGGTCAGTATTTAGACTGGTTTAATAATCCTCCTCTGGCTATTTGAAATAGCTGGGGAACTGACTGCTAGTAACATCTCAGAACTTAAGTGCAAGTGTTCTGCAAAGGCTAAGTCTTCATATTTTCAATAAAAATATCAGAAATGTAACTTGAATGAAATAGCAAACATGGAAATTTTTCACTACTGGGAAAAAGCATCCAAACCTAAGAATAAGGATGACATATAAAGTACGAAATAAATCTTGAAAAGACTAAATTACAAACAAAGATAAAAACATGGAATATTGGTAAACTATTTACCCAACTATAGGTAACATTGTCTTCATAATAGTTCATGATATGCATGAATCTTTGAGTTAAAGAGACTGAACATGACAAAGCCCCTATGGTTTTTTAATGCAAAAGTTGCTATGGCTAACCATAGTACTTTGAAACCAACAGATTCATAAATAAACAAAAGATAGACCTTTGAATCCTTATGCCAAACTGATTAAAAGGATTGGCTTACATAGGAATGCCGAGGCAAACTGGTATTGAGCATTTGGTGTTTGAAATAGGCAAAAGAGAGAATAGAAATACGTAATGACTGTAGTATTACCTGTAAAGTTAGAGAGACGGTAAGTACTGCGAAGAAGACAACCATCAACCCAAAACCTCCGATGAGAAGCGGTCTGCGTCCAAGCCGTTCGATAACTAAGCCCTGGCAAACAAAAAGTGTGGCATTTGACTTTATCAATGAAGCAGAAGAACTCAGACCATGTAGTATGTTCTCCTAGTAAATATGAACATCAAAAATAAAACCACGAGAGTCGATTTTACACTATTTATCAGCTATGATGTGTTCATAATTGTGTTCACAATTATGTTTACACAGTGTAACCTCTTTGAAAAAACAAGTCAGCACAGCATCCTTATTTGAGACCACTGAAAAAACTAGGAAACCATCAAAGCAGTACTTGCTAATAGTTTTATGCCTGGATTTCTTACTACAGAACAAATATGACCATATAGATAGGAAAAATGTGCAACTGGTAAATTCAAGTTTAATACTGTTAGCATGGTCAATTTCAAAGTTACTACTACATTTAACTTCTTGTGCAACGCTTTAATAATAAAACAAGCACTGTACATTAGCTGTATAAAATCTGAATACTTATCTGCTAAAGAAGAACACAATGAAGAGTTTCTTGAAAAGCTGTAACAGAAAACTCTCTTTGCTAGTCTGACTCATTAAAATAGGCTAATATATATTTTAGGTCATAACAGCTGATGTACTATTCTCATTGATAACTACTATAATTACTAATTACAGTTGGCTTTCTTATGAGAAAAATAAAACAATTTCACAAAGCCCAAAATCTACCACTTCAAATAAGTTAAAGTCAGAATCACACAACTGTTTGCCACATTGTTATTTACTGGAAACTGAAATCCCTCTTCCACACATCCTTTGAGCAAAAGATAAAATGAGCAACTAAAACGAGCAATTAAAATGAAATCTGGAGTGATACCCTTAATTCTGGGAGATGATGCACACCATTCCACTGTGGGCATCTAGAAGAAACGCATTAAAGGAAAGTACAAAGTCACCCAGGGAAGAAACGCATTGTGTGACAAGTGCTTCTTCCACAGCGTTGGGTTCACCAGCAGATTTTGGGACAGGCTTCAACACACGCCGGTGCCGCACCCTGCCAAGCAGGACTTCCACACCGGAGACGCGCACTGTGACGCTGCAGAACACGGAAAGCAGCTCTGCGGCGAGCTTCAGCATTCTTTATTTCTTTAAATGAGGAAATATACTCATTTTGACAGTTTCCACAGCTTCCATAATAGAATTTATTTCAGAGCCATGTTTAAAATAGGCCCGCACTGATGTTATTAACATTTCACATTGTGCTCACTGGGTCTAAATGTTCCAAAACTGCAACTGCTGCACTGTCAAAACCTCTACAAGATGCCAAGTATTTTCCACTATGATTAATGAATCCATCTTGCAAACACATGTGGCCACACATACACTTAACCACGAGGCTTTTTTATGGCTCTGAGGGATGAAAAGTTGTCTGATGGGTCCACAAGAAGACAGAGATTTCTGCAATAGATGCTTCACATGTAATTTGATATAAATTACACATTCAGCAATAGATGCTGCACGTGTAATTTGACATACCAGGGAATTCCCCCCCCAAATTCTGGATTGATGGTCATGATTAAACAATCTTGGTGTTATACCAGCTGGTGGGGTTTGTATTAAAACAGGGTAAGGAATGAATGTTTCTCTTAGAAGGAAAAAGGTTCATAGATGCCTCTCATACAGAGCAAAACACGGGAAAAAAGTGATAGATAGTTTTTGGTTGTAAAGCTCAAAGCAAAGCAAATCCCATCCCAGTAAGGGAGGACAGTTTGGACTAAGTCCTCCAAAAAAAGTATGTATACACCTGTGCCTACATACACTGAGAATAAGTAGTGTGGACATACTTGGGCAAATGTAGGTGGGTTGGTGAGGCACTCCCAGTTTTAACTGAGACCAGCCAAGCAGAGATACAGTTACAGCAGGATCTGTGGGTTCCATATCCTTTTTACAGAAGCGAACAGTAGTTCTAATATATTTAAATTCTTTTTCACTCAGAGGCAATTTGGGAAGAACTAAAGCAAATCCATGTGCAGTCATTCTCTTCCCTGAGCTGATGCCAGGTTTCCCAAGCATTCATCAGTGCTATCTATTTAATACAGTAGCAATGAGGAACTTGAATGCTGCAGCTTCTGGGCACTCCCTGCAGTTTCTGCACCAAAGAATTTACAATTACAATTCTTGGTGACATTTCTTGTGATTTATGGAAAGGACCAACTTCATTCACTGGAAAAAATAAGCAGGAATTTTGTCCTTATTCACAGGGACACTATGATGTACCACAATTGCTAGAAATCCTATAATCATTTCCAAAGTTGATACAAAGTTAAGTACACTGACAACACTAATAAATCTAGGAAATACAGACTTGGAAGACTTCTCAATTAGACGTGATTAACTTGCACAATTACAAGGCCTTCCATTTTAAAGCTAAGGACACCTCTAATTTGTTCAAATGCATGACCAACCTCTTCTATCACCGGTTCCACACCGGCACAGATTCAAATGAGGCACGCCAGTCTGCTGAAACGGAGTACTACACAGAATCCAGCTCATGAATAGCGAAGTGCAACAATCAGAACCATGCTCCCTACCTGGTTATAAATTACAAAGCTGTGGTCTCATGAAAGGCAGCGTGCATCTTTGGAAAGACATGGGTCTGTGGCTCTGCAGGTCAGGAGGCAATGCAGAAGCATCCCAGGGACCATTGGCACATCAAAGTTGTTCAACTGGGAGCCAATCCACAACAGAAAAGCCTCTCAGGAGGCACCATCTTTCATCAAGGCCAAAAAGGTTTTTTGAATCGTTTGAGGGCACAGACGCTTCAACAGCCAGTCCATCAAGCTGGTAAGGTCTACAGTATTTGTAACTAAAATTTGATTTATTTTTGAGGATTTCTCAAGAAAACCTATGACGATACATTGGTACCTCAAATTTCTCTGCTGAATTGTTTGTTCCTCTTTGCTTGATGTTAAAAAAAAAAGCTCAGATAAACTCTGAAGTTTCAGCAAATACTTGAAAAGAAAGTTCTGACATGTCTCCTATAACATCATGTTTCCCTGGTGAAAAAAATCCTGGTTTTGAGGTTATAGACAACAACTTCATTTTAGTTATAATTATACAAATCCAAAACTCGTTAACTTGCAAAACCCACTAAGATGCTTATGACTCATAAGAAGTGGAAGATGATTCACCAGTTTTCAAGTATTTACAGTTCTGAATGCTCCACTTCTATGTGCTGGTAACTGTTACCTATTGAAGACCTATAACAAGTCAAAATATACTACACGGTAGAGTAAATGAGATAATATGAAATTCAGTACATGCTCAAGTACAGTCAAAAAAAAAGAATCTTACAACTGTTTTCTGTGATAGCACACTGAGTTATATGCCAAATTGTGTAGGCTGATACTTGTTTATGTGTGATCATAAACATGCATTTGTAGAAGCCTATACCGAGTCATGGAAATTAACACAGCTGAAATTACTGAAAATGTGTAAAAAAATATTGCAACCAAAATTCTCTCAACGCAAACGTTTGGTGATAATAAGGCAACTGATATGCAAACTAAGTTAACAGTTCACACAACTTACTTTTGTCTGGCAGGAAACACTTGCGAATAAAGTTAAAAAAGCAAATGTCAATCTTTTCACTTGAGTCAGCTGCAGATACCGGGGCTGACATAATGAAAGCAGAGCGCATTAAAAAAGATCAGACAAGCTTCTCTGGATAAAATGAATGCATAAGTGAGTTCTACAGTGCAAACGGGAGGTCACTGAATACCATTCCCTACTTATTTCTTGGCCTTAAATTACACTGAGAAAACCGCATTGTATTTTCTTGATGTCTCAGCTCTGTAAAGAAGTTTGATCTATGTGCTAACGTCAAAGGTAGCCACACTTTTTTTCTCATGTATTTTGGGTATAGGTCTGAGTAAGCCTGTATGTCTAGATTCAAACTTGATGTGACAAGCTAACTCTGTGTTATTTCCATTTTAAATAGCAGGATTAAAATGAATAATCACATTTATATCACTGTCAGGTCTATTTATGACACAATGTGTAGTATTTTGCATCCAGGAAAGGGAGAGGAACGGAAGACTGAGCATTATAAATTGGTTTTTTTGATTCCTATTTTTATGCATAACCATTTGTTTACTGGATGAATTATACAGTTGTAAAACAAAGAAATGGGTTATTTTATTTAAGTACATAAACTGGAATTTAGAGGCCTAGAACCAAGCTTGACCACATAAGCACAAGCCTTAAATAAATCTGTGCCTACCCTGGCTCTCACATCAGTTTGCCTGTATCTGTGTTAATGGCACGACAGGATAAGATCCTACACATTTTCTGTTGGTACCAGGCTAGGGATTACTATCAGCAAAGGGTGGAATTGATTGCTAAGTTTGTAAGCTCAGTCTGAACTATTTTGTAGTAAAGCATCCTTAGTCAGCTTCACTTGGCAGTGAAATTTTCCATTCACTAAAGAGGGTCCCCATACTCAGTGCCTGCCGGACCAGTATGACCAAGACGTAGCCCGTGCAGGGATTCACTCTGGCCAGCCACTGTCGCCTCAGCAGTACCTGGGAACAGCCCTTAGGGCAGCAGAGAAAAACCCCATTACCTTATTCCTATTATATCTCTTCAGTAAGCTGTAGGTATTTTTTGAAGCAAAGCTCTTTCTGTTGATGATTTATTTGTTAAAAGCATTAAGTTTCATCTTGTGTCAGGTCCATGTTATAAAAGCTAGACTAGATCTTGATCTTGATCTATGACAGATTACTGTGGGCTGTGCTTTATTTTCTAATGAAGATATTTGAATGCCCTGATGCAGATCATCCTGAATAGGAAAAAATTTACTCAAAACCATTTTTTAAAAATACAAAACAGCAGGAGTCTTTAAAACTTTCAATTTCCAAATATATCCTGCAGAAGGATTTGTACTACATAACTGCAATCTTTAACCCACTATACCTTGGGTCTTAGGAGTGGCGTTGTAAGGTAGGACCTTCATAAGGAGACTCTTTCTCCTAGAAGGTGCTACAAGGTTACTTCAACACATCTAATCTTTGTCTATCCAAAAGCCCAAGTGTAATAAAATGATTAAGGAGGACTAATGTCTTTGTCTGAAAGAACTCCCATTGACCACTTGTGGATTAAGGTAGCATGCATTAACACAGTCGCACTCTGCAATTCATCCTTCAGTGAAAATGTGCCCACATGCGCTCCAGCTGTCAACAAATACCGTGGTCTGGGACGCTGCTTGGTCAATTATCTCTTTTCTATTGCTGATTCTTTCTGCCTACATTTTTTCCAATACAGTGACTTTTGAGTTTCTCCCTTTAGAGAGTTTGAATGACATAGTTGATTATAAAAGGCTCTTTGTTACCTCTCACTTATTATTAATGGATATTTTTATGACTAATTGACCCAGGACAAACCAGCACAGAATCCCACTTGATATTTCTGTGTATGACAGTGAAGTGTTGATAGCTACTCATAGCTACTCTCTAAGAATAGTTTTGCAGTTAGCTGAGCATCCACACTGTTATCATTTCATCCAGCCCACACCTCCTGTATCTTATATTCTCTAAGCTCAATATGATGGACTTTTTCATACAATATGTATTAAAAACTGTGAAATTCACTGCTTTAGGATGTCATGGGTTCTAAAAACATACGGAAGTTGAAAAGTAACTAGGCAAATTCAAAGAAAAAATTTTACCCAGGCTATTACAGGCCAAGGTATTACCTTCTACTTCTGGTACTCCTTGAGCAACAGCTTCTCAGGGTGAGGGGAGCAAAAGGTGAAAAGGCCATGTTTGCTCCATTCTTTCACTCTCCTCTACTTCCAGCCTATTGGGGATTACGGGTAGGTAAAGGTTGATTCTGACCTAATGCAAACAATGTCACATGGGACTGCACTAAAAGTCTCACTAAAAATCGGATTATAGCAAAACTTCCTAAGAACCCTTGAGATTAAGGTATTTGTCACCCCATTTTTTCCACTTGCTAAGACTGGCTGTCACTGGAACATTATTTCTTCTTGTTCTGACCCCAGTGGAGCCACAGAGTTTCAATGGAGCTATCTTGCATTACCCTTTGGACACCATGGAGGAAATGTGTTAGGGATGAGAACACCTACTGAAGTGTCTGGAGTACCCTTGTTTAGATGAGCCATGCCCTAAGCAGGGAATCTCTTCTTGTACGTTAAGATCTATTAACATTAAAAGAAACATAGAACAAGTCTAAGAGTCCTTTCTCATGACATCCCAAAGCAGAATAAAATCTTCTCAACTAAGAAAGCTGGCTTCCTTGACTTCTGTGTGGTACTGCAAAAGATGTCCTATATTCTTTTATGGTCTACTACTGAATTGTACTTTAACTCATTCCAGGCTTTGCAGGGCTTGTCTGTGTCACAGGCTTTGGAAGCACGTTAGTAACACCTTGATGCATCACCTTATGGGAAATGCTTAAGGCATAATCTTCTCAACATAGTCATAGTGTCTTCCTGTGAACGTTATATAAAGACCAAATGTGGTGCCACAGATGGCAAAATTGGATGTGGGATGCTTAATTTGAATAACATTCTCTTTTATTCCATGCTGGTTTCATGGAGGGGGGAGGAATCTTTTCACACGTTTACTTCTGCCTCCCTTCCATTCAGCCTGTTGCCTTGTCAAAGAAAGGCACTGGCAAATTGTTCTTTTTGTCCACTAAGAGTAAGATAACAACTAAATTAAATTAACCTCAATTACTAAAAATTACAAAAAAGCAAGTACATTACAGTAACCCATCTTACTAAAGAATAACTAAGTTTGTGGAGCCCCCTTACAGTAGAATTTATAGACAGACTTCTAATAAACACATATTTGCCAGGAAATTATTTAGGCATATTCCATCCTGCTTCGAAGCATGACATCATGTCAGATAACTTACTGCTGTGACACGTCTATGAGTAGGAAATCTATTCAGAATTTCATTCCAGAGGACACCTAACTTCTTCAGAAGCAAAATGAAATTAATGGGCACTCATTAAAAAGTAGCTTGTCTAGCCAGTCCTCTAAACTGAATCTGTGTTCAGTACAATGGGTAGAGAAGTCTACAATTAACTGAAAAACATACAGAAAGTTTTTATCGTCTCCCCAGAGAGAAGCCAGGGCACTAAGTACGCAATGCTACAACACAGGTGTTTCATGAAGTAAACTAGGAAGTGATGGTGTAAACAGGAGTTGCAGACAAATTATACGAATGAAAGGAAAATGATGATGCATGTGTTTTATTCTTCAATGTCTTGTTCATGTGGCTTTTGCTCAACAGGAAGAGGGATGGAGCTGTAGGCAAACCATGTTACTAGCAGGCACATCAAGTGATCTGAGGCAATACAGAGCCATAAAAAGGATGGGATGTTATTCGCCTTTCCTCAAGGACCACATCGACATTATCACTATTATGCTGCTGCTCCCAGGAAACACGTTAAAGGGAGACTTTCAAATTTTTCCACAGTTTAAATGATATTTTATCTCCTAAATATTATTTTGCTTCTCTATGAAATATATCTATTTCAGTCTTTTCCTTCAGCATTCATATGAGGCTCATCAATACCTAAGTATTCTTACTGAGGCTCAGAGTCTCATGACCACCTAACATATTCATAATGATCAGAGATAGTACGTGATTTCATTGTGGACCTCTCCAATAGCTATTCAATTTACGGGAACAAAACCTCTCCTTCTATTACTGATAGGAGTATCTACTGAAATCTTGGAATTTATTATTAATAAAATCTGGTTTCTGCTGGCCAGCACAATATACAAAAAAAAAACAAAACAGGAAAATTAAGTTCTCCCCTTGCTTTCTCCTGCTTCTTCTTTTCTTCCCTCCGAGTAGTACATAAGACATATGCACCTGACTTAATATTTAATGCTGTCAAATAGATTAAAATAAAAACCAACCACAAAAAAAACAGCAAAAAGAGCAGATGAGAGGTTGGGAATGGAAGGAAATCACCCATCCTTAGTTCTAGGCATGAAAAAAGATTAGAGGAAGTTACTTGTAGAAACGAGAAGCTGCAAAACCTTCAATTGAAAAACCAAATTCATGTTGCTGTTCCTTTAAACAGCAGCAGTGATACATTTATGAAGATTACTGAAATAAAATTAAGGCTACAAAGCAGCATTTCTCTTGAACTGAAAAAGCAAGTTTGAAGGGAGCGGAGATATCAATACATCGGCATTTCCAGAAGCAGAGCAAATAGCTTAAACAGAGAAAGTATTAAAAACACTCCTCTCGGGCATAAAAAAGTTACCACACATACCAGGAACCAAAGCAGACACATCCACCTCATTATGTATGAACAGTGTGCTCTGAATAAGCCCCACAAACTGACAGCACAGAAGGAACTGAAAAGATGACAGACCCTCTTTATAGAATGGCTTTAATACCATGGAAATCGTCTCCACGTGATTTTCATCTGTTTCCACAAAAAAGAGGTGTATTCTTCACTTAAATAACTGGCAGAATTATCATTATTATTTTTATGTGTATCTTAAACAAAGAAGCATTTCTGCAGTATCACAAAGAAGAAATTGTAAGAGGTAAGGATTTCCATATGTCACTATTTTCACCTATTAAAAAGAATGTCCCTTTAATTTTTTTTTAAAAAAAGATGGTTTACCCAAAAATAGATTTGTGGAAATTCGCGAAGATCAGAAGAAGATCTTTGTGACCTTTGAGAGTCCTTATGTCCTAGACTATAAGAAAATATACTTGATAGCTGGATTTAGTTTAACATTTTATAGGTCATAAGCAGTTGCTTTGCCACTGGAAAGGATTTTTTTGCCAAAACTATTCTTCTGACATTTAAAAATGCTTGTCTGGTGTGTCCAGTATTGTGTAAATACAGTTGGTACAGAATATATGAAGATAAGGAAACATTCTAACAAACAAAGAAAAGAATATTTGCTTGTTTGCAACTTTCCATTCCACAGACCTCTCCTATTGCTTCTTATGTATTGCAGTGCAAACAGAAATGTATTCCCTTTAGCAATTAATCGTGTATTCACCTGTATTTTCAGGTTTAGTTTGCTCATTTAGTGTTGGGTTTTTTTTCCTAGTCAACTTTTCCATCCTGAAATAGGAAAGAAAAAAAAATGTGCATGGATAATTTTTTCAACTAACATCTTCCTCTACATTCAGTGCCTAGGGAAGGTACACAACCTACGCAGGAGCTCACATGTTATGAAAGGATGCCTGCTTGCCCCCAGTGAATGAGATAGCAGAATTTCACACAACATGGGACAACCTTGTTCTAGCGTGCTGGCTTACTCTTCCGCCAAGCTAGGTTACATTTACTCCTATATTTTTAAATGGCTGAAGAATTTTCCTCACTGTTTGTAAGCTGCTATAGAAAATGTGTCATTAAAACGTGCCCAGTAAGACATATGGCTGTTTCTGCGATCCACACTGAACACACCTAGCTGTACTATGCTGGAGCCTTCTCCACCAACACTGCCTGCTTTGCAGCAGGCACACGAGAAGACTCTGAGATGTGAATAAACTGCTACCAGGTAAAGTCATTCTACCAGGTGAAATCATTTATGAGTTACACTTAACGTACTTTGGTCCTTGCTGTTCCTGCCTTCTTCCTCATACAAAGCACCTCAGGATGTATCAACTTTTTATGCACCTAAAACTAGAGAGCATTTTCTTAAAAAAAAAAAAATCCCCAGCCACAAAACTGGGCTTTGGATTAAACCTAGAAATAGTATTTTCAATTGCTTTATCCACCATTACACTTAATCCTCAATACACTATTTTGTTTATATTCTACCCTGTATAAGGAAATAAAGCCAGTAATTTAAATACCAAACATGTCAATGGATTTTTATAACCATACTTACAGAAAAAACAGCAGCCACAGTCTCAACAGCACCAGTACTTAGAGTAACATAGGGGATTGTTTCATGATTGATCCCAGCTTCACTGAAGATGTTGTTTGTGTAGTACCAGATCTGTATCAGAGAGAAGAAAATGAGTTATTAATCGCTATGGTTTGAACTACAATATATTGGTATTCAGTTCAAGCATCTGATCTGCCAGAGACCAGACTTCTTAAAACACTGAGCACTCCCAAATGACCGAGGACTGGGGAGGACAACAAATGAAGGGAAGGTGCAAATTTCAAGCAGACTAGTCACAACACTGCTGTACTTCTGCTTGCAGACCCAGGCAGAATTACAAGCAGCTTTAACTCGATTTAGCTTAATTCATTTTAGGAGTAAATCAAAGAAACTCACTTTAAGCTTGAATAAGAGGATACAAATAGGTTTCGTGTGACTGAGACACACTGCTTAAATGCAGGTTTGGGTGGCTTTATGGAATACTTCAATGGCACATAACAACAGAGAAGAGAACAGGAAAGAGATGCTGAGAAGCACTGCAGAAACTGCTCCTTTTTGGACAGAAGGTATGAAATTTATCTCACTTTAACCTCACTGCAGCGTGGACATCTGCAGTACAAGCCATCACCCTAATCTCTATCATCAACAGAAAGAAAAGATACTTTCAGAGTCAGAGTTGCTTGGTGAAAAGTAAAAAGCCTCTTTTATGATGAAATGAATCATAGGCTAGAAGGAGCGGTCACTAATGGACAGAATCACAGGGAGCGTAGGGTTACTAGCTTAGAGGAAGTCATTCATGTTTGGTCAGTAAAACCACATCCAGTGGTGACAATATCCAGACAGAGAACATATTGTGGTAATACTCTAAAATAACAAGTCTGGTAAGTATCAGAGCCCCACACATATCACATATAAAGTCTGAAAACCATATAATATTTATGTTGGACTGAAGGTGACAGCAAGAACTAGCCAAAGATTTTAGCTGCCAAAAGCATGCAACAAGAAGAGACTGCTTTGGAGAGAGAAAAGATAATTGATTTACTAGAGAAATGAAAAACAACTGAAACAACCAATTATCAGAAGAAAATAAGCTCTAAACTACAGCTGATTACCTGTGACAACAAAACTGAAAGCCAGAGATAATGATGGCAGTAAGCATAAAAGCAGCAGTGATATTTTTTCCCATATGCTGTCCATGTGACAAGCCCTAACAGGGCAAACACTGCTAAAGAAAAGGCTTGTCTGCTGAATAGAAGTGTTTTGATCACATGAGGAAAACCCTGCTGCCTACCAGCATATTATGCACATGCTACATCTGTTCATCAAGCTACTAACTCAGGAGCTTTGTTAAAAAAAAAAAAAAAAAAAAAGTAATTCTAAATTCCCAACTAGTCCTTCAGCAAAGCTGCTTGTTCCAGACCAAAGAAGAAAATCCAACTCATCTTACATAAACCAAAAGTAAAATAAAATACCGAGGACTAAAAGTCACCTATACCACCTTACAGATAAAGAGAAGCTGACTAAAGACTTTTATGCCTACTGCTGGCACATCAGCTCTCACCAGAATAGATGCAGTGGCAATAAGTGATAGTAGCAAACTTCTCTATATGAAGTAATCTGCCTTCATGGAGCATGCACTGTTGTTAATTGTGCATTTCACTGGCCTGCTGACAGAGAGCACAGACTGAAGCAAATCCAAGAATCAGCTCTCAATTCCTTCTGAAATGTTTATGCCCAATGATAAATTTTTTGGGACCCAGTACTCTGACAACCTATTCAACTCCCATACACCTATGCAGTATATAAGGAAAACAAAGGTAGCACAGAACTGTGATAGAAGTATTTTTCTTCTTCATACTACAAGTTACGAGATTGAAAAATTCACGCAATGAAAGTTAGAAAACACGTAATTTAGGCATTTCATTCTTGATACTAGTTTTGCATAACAGAGAGAGCTTCTAAAAATGATGGTGATACTGCAGGTATGCAGACCTTTAAAGAGAAAAGGCCAAAGAGTCACTTAAGCAGACAACTTCTGAATGCAATTTGCCAAAATGTAACAACTAGAACTTAAGGTGTCTCTCAAGTGGTTTTACAGAAGAGTATGACTGACCACTGATGGTAAGAGTGGTAGTAACACGGCTAGATTAAAACACTGGCAGAGCAAAGACAGGATGAGGTTCACTGACTTATTAGTCCCTGTAGCAGCACAAAAATAAATTAGGGTAAAAATTAACAAGATGTACACATTTCAAAACAATAAAAGTGAATGTTTTTCAGCCTGTGTATCATTAAACAGGGTAATACGTTGCTCTAGGATATTACTGAGACAAACTTAGTAAGCTAATGACGACTACTTTCACTTAAGTTATTTTTCTAACATGGTTTTTGTTAGCTAATGAAATCATTAGCTAAAAAAATTAATTAATGATTGAGCTAAAAGTTTTGGAATGAAAGAGCTGTGGAAAATGGGGCGGAAGGTCCAAATCAACTCAGGGAGATCTGACTGCCTATGTCCATGGTGGGTTGCTGTTGCTTCACAGGCTGAAGTAAAACTTGGCCACTTTGGTCAGTGAAACACCTGCCATGAAGAAGGGCTGTATCTCTGCAGCCCAATTTCCCTGAGTCTGGAAGTAACATTTTAGCATTCTTGCCTGCGGACTACAGTCAGCTGCACAAAAGTTGCCTTCTTTGCTTATCATAAGCTTTTACTCCTATAAGCTCTAAGCTTAAAGTGACATGCAGTATATGTTATCAGTGGTGTTCCCAAACTTTCTCTCACCATTGACCCCTCTAGCACTGACACAATTTTCCACTCCTTTTATTTCTCATCCAGCTTCCTACACACATTTCTTCTTAAGAAATTCAACTCTTCAACGGGAAAAGAAAACAACAAAAAAATGATGGGCAATGACACAGACATACACTGTGTTGCACACTCAACCCTTCCTACACTGCCTGATGCCAGGTCTTCTCCACTCCAAGTATGAAGAACAGACCGGGTAGATCTTTTGCATACTGAAAACATGCATTGCTGCATGGACCCCCATCCCCACCATGATTTCTTTGAAATACACCCCTCTGCCTTCAGGACAGAGCCCAGAGAAGCCTAGGGATCCTACTTTGGGAATGACTCTCTTAAAGCAACATGCAGTACAGTATATATCTTGATGTGAAAAAGGAGAAAGTCCACCAATGAGAACTTCACTGTAGTTTTGTGTATTCTTTAGAACTGAGATACAATGGTGGAAGATAAATAAATTTATTATGGATGATATGTATCATGGATAAATTTTATCAGATGACAAGGGACTAATACAGATTCATTTATTTATGTCAATTTAGGTCAGACTTTCTGGTATTTAATTATAATTGAATACGTTAACACAATGAGGGCTTCACCATGATTTCTGTTCAATGTGGAAACCAACAAATGTACTGTTTTCAAGCACAACAAATTTTTATCATAAAGTAAGAGCCTTAAAAGGAAGCAAGTGTTCTGAGATACCAGCAGGATGATTACAAAAGTCTGCCAGTTGGTAATTTCCCCAGAGAGTGACCTGAGACTCTCGCCTGAAAGAAGTCCAACTTTCCCATATGCCCTGCCCAGATGGTAGTTGTGGAAAAGACCAGACTGACTAAGAGGGCACTACAGACAAAGCAAATGGTGGGAGCTATGAGTCAGAAGGTAGCGTTCGCAGCCAGTTGAACCTTGCTGATGCTGGCTCCCACACAGCAGGTTAATTCAGATGCAGTCAGGCAAGCCAAGACCTGGGTTCAGCAGTATCTGTCACACCTGTACCTGTCCTCTAATCTCTGAGCTTCAGGTGACTTGAGCAAGATCAGCCAGGAAAGCCATGCAAAAGAGAGAAGGAACTGAAACCTGGTCTCTTAATCAAGTGGTCCAGCTATTTCTCTTGACCTCTCTTATAACTGCTTGTTTTTACTCTTAACTATTTAAATAATTGATTTCAAAACGCAAGTTCTGTGTGAATAATTTTTTTTCATGTTTAGTGGCATTGCATGGGAGGAGAAGCAAGTGATAATAGTGATAATAAAAAAAAGGTAAGGCTTGAAACAGCCAATCCAACACACAGGTTTCCTGACAAACATAGTTTTTCTGGGGCATATTTTCAGAAAGTGGCCACCCAACGGCACTTTAAAACAATGCTGGCATCCATTTCGGACTGGACATGTCTCACCACTCCCCCTTACACTCAAGCTATGAAAGTGTGGCTTTGTTCTGCCACGGAATACTGAACAATTTCTGTCATTTATTAAATACCCGCAAGCCGCAAAACTCTTCCATTTCCCCTGAAAATTTAGCTGTGGCAGTCTCTTTTTTTTTTTTTTTAGGCAACGTGCTTTATTATTTAACAGTCTGTTTCTTACTACAAGTGTCATTTTTTTTCACTTATGCATTGATAAATCTTAGAAAGACTGGACAACAAGATAATTCCATTTCTTTTCTTAAAAAAAGTATCCACAATGAGGAACAAAATAGCCTGTCATTAGCACTGAAATCCTACAATTAGGATTTCACTGATAACAAACATTTTTATAGTTCACCCCACAGTATGACAAAATCTTCTATTTCCCTCCTAGTATTTTGTTAAAAGCTTTTAGATACCAGAGTTGTAATTGCATTAATCTTTCAAACGGTATTGGACAAATTGCTTTGTATTAGGAGTGTTAAAGCTATAGAGATATCTGAGGTAAGCCTGGACTAATTGTCTTAGATACCAGAAGCATTTACACTTATTATCACTGATTAGCCCTGGAGGGAAAAAAAACCAAACTACCTGAAGTACGCTGTAATGCACAAAGCCACAGTAAGAGCTCCTTTCAGCAGCAGTAATATTGTCTTTCAAATATATATAAGTAATTAACACCTTTGAACTATGACGAAAACCCCTTTTGCTTCGAGATGCTTCATGAGAGCATTCATGTTGTGCATTATAAAGCATCTAAGCCAGATGTCACAAGCTGCACCAAGGAAAGTTCTGGTGGGATAAAAAAAAAATTTTCACAGTGTAAGTGGTGAAAACACCTGGCATAGGTTGCCCAGAGAGGTTGTAGACTCTTTACCCTTGGATGTATTTAAAACTCAACTGCACAAAGCCCTCTGTTGCCTGAGCCAACCCTGAAGCTGGTCCTGCTCTGGGCAGGGGCTTGGACCAGATGACCTCCAAAGATCCCTTCCAACCTAAATTGTCCTGTGACCCTCTCCTAGCTGATGCAATAGGCTTGGAGAGATGGAAAAGGAGACTTTGATATCCATTAGCCTCAGACACATTAATGGTCAACAGGACTTGTGGCTATTGACTGTTTTGTGTCTTTTTTTCCTCTTTTGCTTCACTTTCCAAGAAAGGCATATTGAAGCACAGCTTATTCTTCAAATTGTATGAAACTACAACAAAAATCAAGCATCCAGTGCAACCTCTTAAAATCACTTACAGGAACTTTTGCTGAATTCTGTAAGTACAGAACTGAATTAACCCAAGCAGAAATGTCTACTGAAAAGATCAAGTTTACCTAATGTGAACAAACATGGGACATATCGAACCAGATCTTAACTGACCAGAAACAGAGAATCTGAGTATCAGAAGCAGAAGCTGCACACTCTTTCTCTGCTGATCTGTGCTGCCTTTTCATGTATTCCTTTAAAGTTAACACAGCATGGCTACTCTCCCTTTTTTTTTGTTGAAAAAAATCCAAACAAATGATACAGAACTCCACGGACCTTCCCACATGCTGGTGTAACAAAATCACTACTACTAAGGAGCAGCCAAAAATGAAAGTCATAGAGGTTGCTGAATCCTTGTACAATCCTTGCACAAACCTTGTATTAAAAAGAAAGAAAGGAGCACCCCAGGAGATGCCACAGCCTGAAAAAAGACACTTACAGCATTTAGCCCACAGAGCTGGTAGCAGCCCATGGTGACGACCACAGTAATGACTTGCCATCGCACAGCGTGGGTTCTCAGGAGCTGAAGTATCGACACTAACTTGGTGTTTCTTTGGACTCGAGACTCTGCCAAAACTTCTTCTACTTCATGAGACACGTCATCTTTCCCAAGGAAGGTCTGAAATGCTACAAAGAGAGGACATGTACTTTAGGGCAGACACTTGGCTCTATGTGCATTTACAACAGACTTGTTTCATAGAAAGAGAAATGTGTGACACAAACAGGAGACATATATGGGCTACAACTTCATTTTTCTGCCAACAATATCATTCTGCTCTGGGCATGATCTGGCTTATCCCTGCAACTGGTCTCAGAAACTGCAACAAGAATATAATTTGGCACTCTAACGGATCTGTCCTTATATTATTTCGTACATAACACAGCCTAAGGTCCAGTGCGGAGTGAAAACCCTGTGTAATCTGAAAAAAGGGTTTAATAGCAAAGCAGTTCTGAACAGTATTTGACTTGGCTATTTTTGCAGCCTAACAATATAGGAGACATTGCTGCTGGAGATAGATTGGATAGAGAGGTAATAAGATGTAAAAACACACAGAAGTCTGGTAAACCAAGAGAAGGCAGACATTTGAAAGGAACAGCTATTACTCTTCATATTACCTCTTGTTTTTACTAGCATACAGACAAGAATTCACTGTGTCAAGATGATTAATATTAGAAAGAATTACCTAGAGCAATTCAATACTTTCTATTTGTCAACGCTGGAGACACAGGAGTGAATTTACCTGGCAAATGTAAGCAAACAAACTCGTCTCCCCAGAAAAACATACCATTTAGTATTATATTATTGCACATTGAAGACTTACTGAGATATCCATCCACTGTGAATAATAAAAGCTTTCCATCTCACACCTCCTCCAGGAGGTACTACAAAGAGATACCTCCTAACGGAGGTGGTGTATCTCCACCAACCTTGTTTTACAGATAGTGTATATGCTGATGATACTTTTGTCACAATCTTATGAACATACCTCAGGGGGTGCCTTTTTAAGAGATGTTTAAAATGCTCATCATCTCGGAATGACTGCAGAGAAACAATTACTTTACACATACCCCTGCAACAAAGCTTTGTGACCCAGTAGGATGCTAACTCTAAAAACAATCCTTTACACAGCAGGTCACTTAAAACTGCTATTTTTTTATTAAGTTAATAAGCTGATTTAGTTCTCCTAAGAGCCAAATCAATTTTTCTCTTATCCACAGTTTTGCACAGTACTGCCTATAAATAAATGACCTTCACATTTTTCAGGAAGTGTATGTTCTTTTGGGCCACAGAAAGGACTTGGATGGTCAAGAAAGCCAGAGACACTGACTAGTCATGCTTAAAATGCCCGGACTCCATGTAAGTTTTGGAAGTTACAAAATTTTAACTTTACCCAGTAGCTGAAAAGACCAAATAGAGGCATTTCAATCTTGTGAGGGACAGGTCACACAGATGAACTGGTGGCCGCCCCAGAGCACCCCTCTCTGTCCCTTTGGCAAATGGGCAATGCTGCACACTCTGCCTTGGCTCCCAGTCTGGTGGCGCGGGGAAATAACTCGAGCTTTGGGCCAAGATTTTCAGAGGCAGTTAGCACTTCTATTGCATTTTAATGGGCCCTACGTGACTCTGCTTAACAAGGATGATTTTTTTAAAGGGATGAACACTGACCACCTCTGGGTGTTCAGTCAATTTGTAACATTCATTTATTCTGATATCCAGTTTCTCTCTTGGGTGAGGAGAGGTCAGAAATGTTTAAATCCCCCAGAAACAGCATAAGATTTATCTTTTTGCACAGGCCTTACAATCAGAAATGAGTTAAATTTGGACCTCAGAACCCAGAATTTAAGCTGCTAGGTTTTGTCCTTGTGCCACTGCCTGTTTATTATTAAATTACACGCTAAATGCTTGTTAAAATGAGTGTGATGTATTTAACGACACTGATAAGAAATGTAAAATTGGAACAATGTGTGCCTATGGTACGTTAAAGTCAATGTCTCATGCTTAAATTACACTTTCCTCAGTATTATTAGAGCATTGATAAAGAAAATCTCAGATAACGATGAAAACAACCAAACATATATCACCATACGCTTCTTTGAAAAGATTCTCTCAGATTTTTAAGCATCTGCTTTATCCACGTAAATTAGGTCAGTGCACAATTTTCTTTATTTTTCCTGTCCTTAGAATCCTCGGCATTACTGTAGGGCACACAAGTCAAAAATATAGGTGCAGTCAAGTAAAAGGAAAGCAATCTGTCTTTTCTGCACAAGGGAGCTTGCTGCATTTCTAGAGGGACGAGGAAGTAAAAATCTGCAATTACCAAAATTACCAAGTACAAGCCAAGAAAAATATAGACACCTGCTTCCTTTTTCTTCCCTCTCTGGTATTAGTACCAGAGAGGTAAATGCCACTAGGAAGCTTTGATGGATACTTAAAATTACCAACAAGTCAAGAAATGCTAAAGAAAATGCTATGCTATACATGCATAGTTTTGAGTAGACAACACTCATTCTTCTTGGAAAAACAGATTTTCCTGCTACATCTTCAATTTTCTTCCATTAACAGTTTTTCCATACAGTAAGAATCACCATTTTATACATAATTAATGTGGAAATAAATTTTGCACTACCAGGGAGATGAGAAAACTCAAAGGTCTTTCAATGTGTGATGTTCAATTTCACATTTAAAACCCCTGTATTATTGCACTGAGAAGCACAGCAGTCGTTCATCTCCCTGCTGCAATGACTCATTTCCCTCTGTGACTGGCTGCTTCTCTCTGTAAGGAAGTCTTATTTTCATGTCATGCTTGAATCCATCTAAGGAGTTACAGTTCTAGCAACTTTTAGACCTTTCCCAGATTTCTTTTTAACTCCCTTAGATCAGAAGCTCCTAGATGCTCAGCTCTCAAATGTCAGGACACTGCCTTTATAAAAAACAAAAGAAGTGGATGGTTCCAGTCAAAGGGAAAGCAGCTAGGAAACCCTTCCGTTTACACCACCAGTTTTTAGTCATCTCAGCTAAGTGAAGGTGAAACATCTGAAAGTGGTTCAAAGGTCTGAACGAATCAGTCGGCACTGTCTTTAAAATGAATCAGGCCTTTAAATTAACTGAAGAGGGACACTCAAGAACTCAACTATGTGGGGAATTATTAATTCTTTTTCCACTGTAATACTTCCAGGACTGTGCAAAGAAAGCAGTTGTTATTGTAAAGCCTGAATTAGCATGTAAACTTTGAGAAGACATTTTAAAGGATCATAATGCTATTGTGTGGTTTACAGAACACAGCCAGCCCCAGGCAAGAGGAGGCAGGAAAAAGAGAGAAGTGGTCACAGGTAGTAGTCTGGGCTTATGCCATTAAAAACTATAAAAAAAACTAAAAAAAAAAACCCAAACAAACAAAAAAAAAGGCTGCATGAGTATTATTGTCATCTGTTTCCCACAGACATGTTCACTTTCACTCACTGATGATTAAGTATATTAAAGCCAGTGTCTTTAACACAAAGCTTTGTCTAAGCTCTGCTTAAACAGCATCTTTGACCACTGTGGGAGACAGAATACTGGGCTGGATGGACCCAGTCAGACATCTCCTATTAATGCTGGCTGCTGTTCTGAGTGGTGGTAGACATATGTTGCCTCAGCACTTGCAAGAAGTTCACCCAACTTCAATGCTTTTGAATTGGATAGGTAGTAATTTCCCTGTAGTAACTTCATGTCAACACAAAAATATTTGGCAAAATGAAAATACAGTTATTTTCATATACCCCTAATTTTATTAGAGTACTGAACAGCCAGAAGAATAATTTAGATGTACCTTGCTGGAAGAGTTTTAAATAGCTATTTAAATCTAGCAAAATACTAATTAACTACTAGCATGTAGCATAGCAAAGTTTAAGAATAAATCTCAAATTTGCTATTCCAATTCAGTAAATATAACTGCAAGCAAAAGGCTTTAGGGTTTTCCCATGTGTGACATCCTTCTCCTAAGTAAAGGAACACACAAATCTTCTGTGAGTTGTCATCCAGTTTGGGATTACATCTTAACCCATTCTTATGTCTGGTTTCACAGACCATCCACACAAAATAGGCCTGTTCAGGTTAACTTGAAACTAGCCGAGATGTACAGGTAAAACAAAATATCCACATGCCACTCTAAAATAACACAAGAATTGGTAAACCCAGTTGTATCAAAGGTCCAGTGAACCAAGTATCCTTTGTAAAAGACAAGAGGTTTAAGAAAAGTTTAAAAACGGAACAGGCACACCACGACCACTCCAGCTTCTGGCAGTCAGCAACCACCTGAGATGGAGCCTCCACCATAAGCCAGGAAGTGTAGTAGTCATGGCTGCCTCTGCATTTCCAATAAGCATAGCTTACAATGCTTAGAGACATACAAAACCCACAGATAAGCAAAAATAAATCATTTGTCCTTGTTGTCAGTCATAACAACTTCATTTAAATCACTGGATTTGCAGCAATTTGTTCCTGCCATAACTTTGGTTTTGATTTCTCTCCTGTTGACGTGGGCCCCATGAGCTTTGTAAAAAATTAGCTACCTGCTTTTTTAAACCAGGAATGGCCTTGCTGTTTTATCACATCAAAAAGTATCAACTCTAATCCATCTTTCTAAGAATCTGAATCTACACATTTTATTATACCTGTTGCAATGCTTCTTTCATAAGCATGGGAGTTTTAATGTATGACTGAATGTACTAGAACAGATTTTGTACATCACCAACAGATGTTACTGTAACGTTTTATCTAAGTTATTTGACCCTTAAGACATAACAATATTCTTGTTCTCTGGCAAGCTGGGATGCCAGCTGAATTCCATTATGGATTTACATGACCTGCTACTGTAGCTGCATTGAAAATGCAGGTTTCCTCTTTGTAACAGTATTCTTCAAAAGACACACGTCAACTCTCCAACTGGAAGTTGTTTATAACAAAATGTTGTTAGTCATAAAAAAGTTCTGTTTTATCACACTACTGCTACTACTGGTTTCACTTATATTGCATCACTGCCACAGTCACGGATCAGGGATCCACTTGGCTTGCAACTAATAGACAACTAATGTCAATTTCCTGTCTTACTGTCCTAGAGCTTAGAAGGTAAAGTGCCTGATGTAATTATAGCAGCAGGTTTTTCCTTTTCCTCCTGTTTCTATTCCTGTTACTCTTTGCTCCCACTGCTCTCTAGCAACTGAATAACGGTCTCCTTCCAAAGTCCTTCTCCTCCACAATTTAAATACCCATTTCTCCTCCGCTGTCTGGTGAGCATTAAGAACAATCACACCAGTTAAATGCTAGGCATTTTTCTCCCTTCTGTTCTACCAAGAGAGGAGAATGTTAGTTATGGGACCCTGGAGGGGAGCTAGGATGGTTCTACCCTCTACCCATTAACAGACTTTTAGCTTCTTGAGCGAAGCAGGTTTACAGACTGTGCTGTTGGCCCAGTCAACCATTCTCCCCCCACAACGAATAAATCCGTTCTCCCACATACAGCAGTGAGGTAGCTCAGCTCCTGTTGGTCTCAGGCAGCTGGATAAAGGATGGTGACCTCGGGGAAGACAAGCAGAGTTCGGCTGCTAGCATTGCTTTCGGCAGCAGACAACTGCAAGCCAGCCACGGCGTCCGTCCGGTTGATCAGCCAGACATTGGCTCAGCCACCCACAGCGTGCACCGTTTGCACTGCCAGAAAGGGGAAAGCAGGGAATCGCGTAGGTCCCTGTTAATGGAGCTCAGGAGACACCCCTTGTCTGAGGCCTCACTATTCCTGCGCTCATAGAGCAGCTTCTCTCATGGTGGCGTGGTTTAAGTTCGCACATGATGCCTGCCTTCTCTAACTTTATCCTTTCTCCTTTTTCATCACTTACAGAACACATTTTGGTCCTTCTCCCTTTCAGTCTCTTATTTGCCATATAAAAACATCATGCTCTTTTACGCCTCTGCCAAAAAGAGAAGGAGGCCACTTGTATTTTGGTAGTTATGGTCTGGTTATCCCCTGAGGACAGAAAAAAAGGAGAGGATGAAAGCAGGAGCAGATCTTTAGGGAAACCCAATGACCTACATTATCCCACTGGATTTTTATTGCTCTAAAACGATTAGGAAGATTAATGTTGTCATCTCCATTTTAGGAGCTCTGACATACACATACATTTTAGAGTATTTTATAAAGACTAATGTACTCATCTGCCTTAAATACAGCAGACCTTTTACAAATAACAGTTTTATATTTCTCCAACAAGATATAATCCACAGTGAAATGCATATCTGCATGAATAGCCTTGATCCGTTAGGGGAAAGAAAAAGGATTTTGTCAGAAGAAAGACTTGCACATTTCTGATATTAATATGCAGATCTAACCTAAGAGGCAAATAATTCAAAAGCTTTACTGTAGTCATTGTTAAAATGGAGAATACCGCATAGTCGTCATATGGCTTACAAGCAGTAGATTTTTTTAATAACCCACAAACTCTTCTGGTCTCCCAAATACTCAGGCTTTTCCTCCCCCATTTCTGCAGATAATGCTAACATCCAGATGATTTTTCCTGATTTTTGATTCACCATTATTCACTCTCTTATTTTGTGCATTCCCCTCCCCACCTGCTTTCATTATTCCACTGCATTACTCCAGATACCCGAAACTTGGCTCACATCTAATCTGGATTTCTCCACGTGCCCTGGGGTGGGGAGGAAGGCACCAAACCTCCCATGCTGGTCTAACATCACAGCTGTCCTCTGCCCGGTCATTCCATGAATCAACCAAACTCCTTCCCCACCTATCCACATGCTGAACGGAGATACAAAGGCACTCTCGCTTGCAAATCTACATTAGGAGAGGGGCAATTACAAAGGATGTGGAATGGTAAGAAAATTGCTTGTGCTCCTAACATGCTTCATAATAAGGCATGTAGATACTTTATAACACAGAAGTATAAGATGATATGATCTATGTTGCCTTACAGGTGGATTTTACGAACTCCAAAATGATGTCTAAGAATCATCCTCACTTATTTTGCACCTGATATCCTACAGGCTACCTTGCCTGTGCAACAAGGTGGCCAATTCTGGAAGCATGACTGCTTGATAGGCAAGGAATAGGAGGGAAATTCAGGGAGATGTATACACTTCACTGTCCTACCATCCTTTGCAAACCTCTGTCTAGAATCATCGGTCCCTATCTGTTTTGAATGCTCTGTAAACTACACTCAAAATGAGTTTCACTTCATACTACAACATATCTCAATATTAATTTTTTCAAAAAATTTGATTTTCCAAAAGCTTCTATTGATAAGCAGTTACTTCGAAAAGTTTTTTATATTCAGCCTCCTCTTTTTTTTCTCATAGTATCTAAATTTATACTCTTTAAGGTGGCTTATAAAA
Source organism: Aviceda cuculoides (assembly GCA_035590195.1). Lineage (NCBI taxonomy): Eukaryota > Metazoa > Chordata > Aves > Accipitriformes > Accipitridae > Aviceda > Aviceda cuculoides. Next base: position 33,639,962 of record JAVJGG010000054.1, on the reverse strand, counting down.
GCCACATTCTCGTAATCAGAAAGCCAATTGCTAAAGCTCATTTCCCTTCAACTACCAAATAAGGTGTGGGTAACTTTGGTCTCCTAACGTCTTCTACTGCAAAATCCACCTCCAATGCTTCTAGATTAGCTTTCAAATCATTTTCAGAACACATACGCTGAAAAAATCCCAGACTGCAGTTGGCTCATTACCAGCAACAGTAAGTGTTGTGAATTTCAAGGCAGGTGGTGTTATTTTACTGCCAATTTTTCACAATTTTTAAACTCTACCTATGAGAGGCCCAGCTTCACTCTCAGTGCTGAGTTTTCCAGGTACTGTGGCAGGATTTCCAACAGACCCCTGTAAAAAGTGTGACCTTACACAACAGCACTGCAGATGTGGACTCTTTGCCAGCCATAGCTCTGGAAATATATCTACAATTTTATCAGGTAGAAATGAGCCAGTTTAAACTTGGCACCCAAAGGTGTTTCCTCCCAGCCCAGCTGTGGTGCTGCAGAAGTTACCACCCAACAGCCAGCCCCAAGCTGCTCACCAGTGCATCCCTGCTGGGCGCTCTGACCACGGCTGGCAGGCAAGCCCTTTCCTTCGCAGTCCCTGGAAAAGCTGTTCTCTGCCTCACCAAATCTCTGCTGACTCTGTAAAACTAAAGAACTCTAGCCGAAGCCTTGTTGCTTTTGCAATTTTTTTTTTTTTTTTAAACACTGAACTGTATCTCTAACTGTCTGAGACTCCAACCTTTACAGAATTCTTCACTCAACATCAAACTGAGACAACATGGGAGTCTCTTCATTAGAGTGCCATTTCTATTTCAGAGTGCTCACCGGAACAAAGGACAGTTTTTCATTTCATAGTGGAAGAAACAGGATAGAGTGAGTTGCATTAATTTCACGCTAAAAGATTATTAAATTTCAGTTTCAGGGGCTGATTCACACTTTGTAAGTAATTTTGCGAGCAACTAGTTAGTGACTGAAAATGTTAAGTGCTATATTCAAATTAAGTTTTTAGGAATAATTTTTAAAGCACAGTTATGTTCTGCAAACGTTTTGTTACTATAAACAGATTCCTTCCTTCTTTGTACACTCCTGTTTTTAATGTCTCCCTGTAATAAGCAAAAACAAATTTTCAACATTCTCTCAGCCACAACGTGATGATATACTGGAACTTACAATAGACCATAGTAATCTTACTGGGGCAGAGTATGCAGCAGCTGTGATCACACAAGCAAATTCTTTTATACAGAGAACCTAAAGTAAGAACAAAATATACTGGTCTATGTCTGTGAAACTGAAGCAAGCTATACAGAAGCACTGGAAATTTTCAGTTAAATAGGTCTATGAGGTTTTTATTAGATCTACAAAGGTTAGTGAATTACAGAAGCACAGGGTCAAACACAGTGACTACTGAAAAAAAGCCGAGGAACAGAATCGGTGTTTTTGTTAGCCAAACTGTGAAGACTGTAGATAAGGGAGAGTCATGAAGGCTGAAACCACTTTTCATTCCCAAATGAACCCTGCATATAGTGGCTGATGCACAATGCAGGACGATTTGGTTAGGTTTGTATCACCATGCATAATGCTATATAGGTTACTTTGCTGGAGAACTTCATTTATAAAAAAAAATAAAAAATCAAAGCAACAGTTGTATTTACACACACACACACAAACAAAAAAGGTGACAGAAAAATAATTGCCAAGAGAATCTCTCCTATTGGAATATTCTGCTGTTACTGTGATATCAGAATTACTTTTTGGCCTGCATCCCTACAATGAACACCCTTTGTTGCAAGAAAGTAACACATCATACCTTTTTCTGCCTTGTTTGTGTTATGTTTTTCAAGTAGGAGGTAACGAGGACTTTCAGGAAGAAAAGGTAGAATCATGACTTGTATCAGTGAAGGAACAATGATTGCTCCAAATAAGTAAGGCCACCGAGGTTCCTGCAAACAGATGCAAACATAAGTCAGTAATACTCTCCCATAGTGATACTAGGAAGAAAAATAGCTTTGATGGGAAATGTAACTTTTCATTATTCAACATATTGTTTAAGTGAGCAGAGTTATGCCTTCTGCCTGAGCTTAGTAAGCAGTTTGAACACTTCCCCCTCAAATCACCTTACTCCAGGGCCAAGGAAGACAGAATTCTAGCCATCGACTGACTGAGAATGAAGAGAAGCTGGAAAACAGCAACACATAACATGTTTTCCCTTTCCTTCAGCATCAACAGCTATACACGTAAAAATATGATGTATACTCCAATGTGTATTCTACACATCATCCCCACTCACAGTAGTATATCACTCATTAGCTTTAAGACCCAGTACAACACTATTTTCATATAGTTATGTATACCTGCATGTTATCTCTTAGTCTAATCTAATTGATCTAAAAAAACCCCAACCAATATATATATGTTTGGCTCAGTCCTCTAATTGTCATAGTATGGGTAAAATCCTGATAATACTTCAGCTAAGCTGCAGTTTAGCACAGTTTTGTGGTTCTCGGTGTAATGTAGGGACTGACCATTCAGCATTTCACAGCTGCTGGGAACGAACCAAGTTGGGCTGAGGTCTCATCACAAGCCTCTTCTACTTGGCAAAACACAACATCGCCTTACAGGTACAACTAACACATAGTTGGGCAGTTTTCATTTCCATTCCGAAAAGAAGAGATATAGAGTTCAATGCAATTAGAGTGAAAGATAGCTATATAATTTAACAAGAAAAAGATACCTGGCTAACTGATGTGAAGTTGTCTCTACGAATGTTTTCTCTTGCAGCCAATGATTCCACCTTTTAAGCTGGCTTCCATGATAAATTAAGTATAAGAAATGAGTTTCATGTATCCTCCTGCCCAAAATCACAGGACCTTAAAGAATTCCTTTGGGTTTATGGTAGTGTAACTAAGAATAACACATGATACTGTTTCCCACTCTGAATTAGCTAACCTAGCTCAGATGTTCAAATGAAACACTGACAGCCCTGTTCCCAAGCCCATGAAATAGAAATTACTTTTTCTATTGCCTTGCAAGTGATCTGCTGGAAGTGTCCAGCAAGGACCTGAAACACGACAGCCATCTACATCATCCCCACCAACACAAAGCACCGACGACCCCTCTCTGGCAAGTCCCCCATACAAAAGCAAGGCAGTTTTAAGCTGCCAGAGCCCCACTGCAATGTAGCTGAAGAGCACAAGGTGCTGCGCTATCCAACACTGTTTATATGAAACTACTCAACTGCTAGCAGATTTCAGATACAACTTGACTTTGATGATTTTCTTTGAAATCAACTGGAACAAAGTTGGTAACATCCTCACATGCATTCATTATTTAAAACGAGCTACAGAGGGTGACCTGAGCAAACCTCTTGTATTGGGTCTGGCTGAGATGGAGTTCATTCTCCCCATAGCAGCCCTCATAGTGCTGTGCTCTGCATTGGTAGCT
>JAVJGG010000054.1:33621009-33634006 GCA_035590195.1 Aviceda cuculoides | reverse complement strand
CCGCCCCCCCCCCCCCCCCCCCCCCCCCCCCCCCCCCCCCCCGGGATAAAGTACGACATGGATTTATCAACCGCAAATGAGACAAGATTAAACTGTACTATAATACAGTAAAGCAAATGTTACCATGTCAAAGAATCATCAGCTAAAATGAAGAAAACGGAACTTACTGCAACAATTAAATGGTGGAAAAGAAACTGGCATGGGGAAATGTCAACAGGCACTGCTGACAGCTGAACTATTGGTCCATATGAAGCTCAGTGATCTATTTAAGCACTGGTTACATTTAGTATTTTCTCTAATCAGGAAGATTTTGATAAACTTTGAAGACACTTTCAACACAGAAAAGGCTAAAAATATACACATAAAAATTTTAAAAGTGAGAACTGAATTGTTGACAGGGTCATACAACAGAGGTGGGAAGAAGTGCTGTATTGCCCTGTATGTGGGCACTCATTTTTGGAAAGATCTAGTGAGGTCAATTAAGTATCCCAGTACAACATGTACGACAGGATCAAAAAGACAGAGTAAGGAAATACACAACTGCCACAGGCTCTACTCTCTCTCTAAATAATTTTATTTATTTATTTAAAAAGCATAATCTGGACATGTATCCTACTCCCCATTCCCAACTCAGTATCAACCACTACAGCACAGTCCGGCTCCTTGTTTGCTCTCTGCCCCGAGTTTGGTTTTCTGTGTGGTGGAGACCCCAGCATCCCGCTGAGCATCCCTGAGCCCAACTGCCCCAGGGCACGCTTCCCGCATCCCTGTCTCCTGTTCGTTCTAGAGCCGCAGGGAAATTACAGCACCCCAAAGACCTCCCTCCTCCCAGGCAGCACCCTGCACACAGGGTGGCACAGAAGACTCCGGCCCTGCTTTGCCTCCTCATGTAACACGCTGCCTCACGGAGCTATCGAGGGCTTCTTGAGCTTTACTGCTTTAAAGGTGCAGGAGATCGTATCAAAATAAATACTCGCTCTCCCTTTTTCTCATTCAGTGCTCAGGATGAATTGTGATCTCTCAGTGAGCAGGTCTATTTACCAGTCACTATTAAATAGTCACTATTTAAGTATTAATACTGGAACTAATTCCTTGGGGGGGGGCGGGGTATGATGGGTTTACTGCACTGCTGAACACTTTACAAACAGCAATGATTTTTTTGTATAATACCTTCCTTATGTAAAATGACATATTTTACCCATTTTATATGTGGGGAGCAAAGAGACAAAAGTCTCTTGCATCCAATGCAAGATACTAAAAATGTCCAGGAATGAGTGATTTGGCAGTCTCTTCTTTTTCATGTTCCTATAAGAAGCAGGAACATGTTTAAAACTTTAGTTTGGCAAAATATAACCACATACACATAGAGCTAAAAAGAACTACATCTAGTATAATTTCTAGATGCCTTGGAGCATCTTGCCTTGCCTCCTGCTCCAGGCCCAGAAGGATGCAGGTCCCTGGGGTTTTGTGTGTCACATCTGCCGGTCCCACAGGGACGTCTAAAGTACCCTAGGGCATCAAAATGATACTATATGCTTATGTTCAAGCAACTGAATCTTATCCTCTTTAGTAGCGACTTGGCACAAAAACTTCATATCAGAAATATTCCGTTTGCTACACAAAAAAAATCACATCCCTGCTCAAAACAGACTGAGTAGACTAACTTGGGTGCGCGGAGCCGAGAAGACTGCACAAGGCCAGCATTTCTCTGTTAATCTGTTACTGTGCCACATAAAACACTCCTAAAGGTAAAGGACAACCTCACTGGCCTGGGGCCAAGGACTGAAAAAGCAATGAGATGCAACTAATTTCTTGGCATTAGAACTGTCTTTTCTTCCTTGAGTCAAGGGTATGGCACAGTGGTGATGACCATGAGGCAGCTGAGAAATGAGTACTTCTTCTGTATGTCAGGCTTCAGACCTGAAGACATGTAAGGTGCAGGATATTTTGAAGTCTGTCTTTACTTCAGACCTGTTGAAAGACATCTTTCCATGAAAGCTTGTCTACCGCTTTTCCAACTGACCTAATTAAACAGGGTACTACTACCTAGAAATCTTATCTTCTCAAGAGTTAGGTGGGCACTGTTTCACCTGTGTATGAGAAAGTAGTCCTCGCTGACGATAAACTTGCATCCAAACATTAGGTGCTCTGCCATTAAGTCCGTTGTTCAGCAGTAAGTCTAAAAATAATATATATCTCCACAGTTCTCTTTCTTCTATAACCATACTTCCACTTGCACATTCAGACAAACCCTCTCCTGCAGGATGTTTTCCTTCCCAAATGCAAAACTGCAACATGTGAATATCACATATGGCCAATCGGCCATGTGTTGCTCCTAAAACTTCAGGAATTTAAGTCCAGCTTTAATGGACTGAACGTCATTTGCAAATACGAACTCACAGCTGTTTTCCCATGCTTTACTTAATGAGTTCTGTACAGAAAAGGGATGAATAAATACCTTTGTGTCTGTCTGCAGGAACCAATAAAAAGTTGATTTATAATCGCCATTAAATACATAATCTCAGCTGGTCTACAATAGATATAAACAAAATACCTCATTTAATGTCTCCATTACAAATATATCAACACCCACCACATCCCACCAACGGGGCTGGTATAACGGAGCAGACCTGCTCTTTCCACGGGTACTACTGAACTATGAATATGCAACAACCCAGAGGGTCCCGGCAGCGTTTCTGTACCCTTGCCAGCACCAAGGCCACGTATCTCTGGCCTGGTGGCTGCACAGCAGCTTCCCTTGTCTGCATCAACTATTGGGTGAGGTGACCACCAAGCCCCTGATCAGCAACTCACAGTTTGTTATTAAGTGCAAGTGCCTTAATAAATGACAGAAATTGCTTCAGCAATAAGAAACTCTGTGCCTTATGTGTTACTGTGAAAAGATGAAGGAAATTTCCCATCCCTAGATAAAAAAGGAATCTGGAGAATATTTTTAAAAGGATTGCTGTCTTCAAAATCACCACCTCAAGCAATTCTTAATTGGCATGTCTGGTACCAGTTTGCACAAAGCGCCGCAGATTTCCATCCAGATACACATCATCAATCCAGGCTCAGAAAGGCATACAAACACCTGCTGAAATTGGTGATTATCTGAAAAAGCACCGAAATGTTTTCCAGCTCTGTTTTTCTTTCTTTCTTTTTTTTTTCTTTAAGATTGTATTTTGAAGTTCCTTTCTTTGTAAGGGTGTTTTTCTGAGTTATTCTTAGCAGATACCATCCCCTTACAGATTTGAGCTGCCATTTACAAGCACCAATGTGTCTCCTGTAGCCTTAGCAGAAGTTTAAAACACTATTCTGGTAAGGCTCTAGCCTTTAATTCAGAGTTTTGCATTTTACTACAAGAATATAAAGACATTTTGCTTCTGTGCTTTTAAGAAACACTGTACAGGCTTAGCAGTCCAGAGGAATAGCAGGGACCAGGGTAACTTGGAGTCACCTTTTGCAACTCTGTCTCAATGGCAGAGCTTTACAGGAGTACTTGAAACCACCTCCTCAAAATCTTGCTCCATCTTAGGTGACTTCGGATCAAAAAAAAAAATGTTAGGGAACAGAACTTATAAGCCAAATTCATAATTTATTTTTCCCATGTCCTACACTAATTTTTGCTCCTAAGATCTTACTAAGAACTAGCAACTTATATACTACAATAGGCTCCACAAAGCATCATGTTTCTATGGATATAAACTGTCCCACTGAAATTAACAGGACTACTCACGTATTTGGGCATATGGTTTAGTTAAGGTCTTTGAGCTCAGGTTTGAGAGCCTTAGGAAATCACTCTTGAAAAGTTCAACACAAATACACTGAGATCTTTGCACTGTAAATTGTTATATACAATTCTGTGTACACTTAATATTTCATAGAATCACAGAATGGTTGAGGTTGTAAAGGCTCTCTGGAGGTCATCTGGTCCACCCCCTCTGCTCAAGCAGGGTCACCTAGATCTGGCTGCCCAGGACCATGCCAGACAGCGTTTGAGTATCTCCAAGGATGGAGACTCCATGACCTCTTGGGGCAACCCGTGCCAGTGCTTGGTCACCCTCACAGTAAAAATAACCCCAACTGTTTCCTGATGTTCAGAGGGAACCTCCTGTGTTTCAGTTTGTGTCTACTGCCTCTGGTCCTGTCACTGGGCACCACAGAAAAGAATGTGGCTCAGTCTTCTTTACACCCTCCCTTCAGGTATTTATATACATTATTAAGATCCCCCTGAGCTGACCCTTCTCCAGGCTGAAGAGTCCCATCCTTCTCAGCCTTTCCTCAGTGCTCTAGTCCCTCCATCATCTTAGTGGTCCCTCTCTGGACTCTCTCCAGTCTGTCCATGTCTCCCTTGTACTGGGGAGCCCAGAACTGGACCCAGCACTCCAGGTGGGGCCTCGCCAGTGCTGACTAGAGGGGAAGGATCACCTCCCTGCTGGTGGTACTCCTCCTAATGCAGCCCAGGATACAATTTCCCTTCTTTACCACAACAGCACATTGCTGGCTCATGTTCAACTTGGTGTCCAAGAACCCAGGTCCTTTTCTCTCAAGCTGCTTTCCAGCTGGGTGGGCCCCAGCATATACATCGGTGCTTGGGGTTGTTCCTCCCCAGGTGCAGGACTTTGCACTTCCCTTGTTGAACTTCATGAAGTTCCCGTCAGCTCATTTCTCCAGGCTGTCAAGGTCCCTCTGGGTGGCAGCATGACCCTCTGGTGTATCAGCTCCATCCTAGTTTGGTGTCCTCTGAAAACTTGCTGAGGGTGCACTCTGCACCATCACCCAGGTCATTAATGGAGATACTGAACAGGACTGGACCCAGTATTGACCCCTGGGGTATACCAGTAGTTACTGGCCTCCAACTAGACTTTGCTTCACTTTGTTATATTTCTAGAATACAACTAGGCAGAATGAAGATGTTATGTTTTTCTGTTCTACACAGCCAGATGTTTGAAATAATCACACATAGGACACTTTGGGAATTTGAGCGATTCTGGAAAATGCTAAACTAGTGGATGATTTTGTCCTACTCTAATGGAAGCTACAAACACATTTTCATATTCTGTAAACAGTGTGCATCCATAAGGCATAAGCGGCTTTCATTTCAAAGATACTTCACACAGTTGCAACAGTTACCTGTCTCTCCTTGCCACAAGAGCTCTTGGTTCTATATATGGAATAAATTCTCACTCATATCTTGAAAGATAAGTATCTTCAAATATAGTCACTATTGTGGCTCAAGGGGAAGATAAACATACAGAACAAAAAGACCTCACAGAAAAATATGAGGAAACTGGTTGATTCATACTTCGTGTTATCATGCTAATGTGTAAGATTCATTTCAAGAGCATCTTCAACAGACCATTTTGTCATTGATGTCCACCTGCAGGCTGCAGGTCCCCTGAGCAATTCTCAATTGCTTTCTTTTTTTATCTATAATTTACTGACAGTTTTTAAGGAATCCTTAGTGAAGAGTCTTAGGAAGAAGGATCAGTTTAAAAAAAGAAAAACAAGGGGAAAAAATACACTAAAAATGAAGCTTTGACAAGTAAAATCAAAGCTTAGTTTTCAGAACGGTCTTCAACTGATGGGCTGTACAACTACCTACTCCATCACCGTCTATTTTAGTGCAAGTGAATGAGTGAAAAAGAACTTGGTAAAGCAAAATGAAAAATTCCTATATAAACTTTCCTAAACACACAATTATCTGTCATTTCGACTATGTCATTTTTAAGAGGTCTTGTAAAGAAAATTAGTTTGACATGGCATCTACAGAAATTCTTAGTTTGATTTTAAAAAAAGGAAAAAAAAAAAAAATCACAACTATTCCTTAGCATGGTCCACTTGCATAAAGAACACCTAACTTGACCGGGACCCCTCACAGAAATCTTTCCTTACTAGATGTAGACTACAGTGTCTATGAAGTTCATTAGTCCTTTCCAAAATTTAGCTAATTTTGCTGTAGAAATTGGTATTTATATCAAGAACAGAATTTCTTTGCTAGCATAATCAGTTGTGGGGGGAGGACAGGTTGGCCAATATCATCAGTATCACCATGTGTCACAGACTTATTTCCAGCTAACTCCTTTTTTAAAAACAGGTAATGTTTAGCCAGATATGCATTAAAGCTGCTCAAATACCTCGGAAAAGCGGAATGTAAAACTGTAATTCATGTTGCTTCAATGACAAAGATAACACCCAATTAATAAAGTTCATAACCATAACCACTTACACAACAGTTTTGCAACATGACAAATTCCAAGTGTATTTAAAGAGAGAGCAAGGAAAATCTAGACAAAGACAAGTGTGTCACTTAAAGACAAATTGAGTCTTCTCTGGTGTACTTTGTTTTGCATTGCTTTAAGTGTTTACCCAGGATGGGGTTACCCGTAAGAGCTATCCAGCCTTAACCCAGCCTTATCTCCTCAAGAAGCTGCTTCCTATCTCTGATCATTGCTGCTCCCTCCTGTACCTTGTATTGCTCGATGACACTGCAGGATGACCAAAACTACCTACAACATTCAAGACAGGGACACATCAGGAATTTTACAGTTTTTCTGTTTGCTCTACCTTTTTTTTTTTTCCTTCTGGAAACACCTACAGCAGCAATAGAGATTATTCAGAAAGTGTTGCCCCAATAAGCCTTAGGATGCAAGCAGAGCAAGGTTTTTAGGACAACATACTATCCACTATGAAACAGTGCAATATAGTTAGACAAGCTTGTGGGTGAGTGACCTAGAAACACTTGAAGTGTATAAAATAGGGTTCCCGAAGTAAACAAAATCTATTTTTCCATTGGCCTACCTATGCCAAACAGCTGTTCTGGTCAGAGAAGCAGCAGGAGCCAGCCAGCCACTGGGGGCAGCTCCAGGGGAAACAACTACAGCTCGGCAAAACCTTACACACAGGGCTTAAAGCAAAAGTCCAAGGAAAACATGGCAACAGGCAACGATTCCACTTTCATCTGTCCTGAATACATATACACACTGTGAAAGATTTTTTTTCCCTCCCCTTTCTCATATGGGCACACAGATGAAAGAGATACTGAGGCTCAATGTATGAAAAAAATATAAATATAGTAACTACAGCAAATGTATTCATAAACTAAATCCTCTATCATTTAAGGAAAGATTAAAGACCACCTTCATTAAACAAGCTGAAGCAATAGAAGAGACAGCCTGGTGGTCTACAACATTTAAAAGATGCTACCATCCTAAGGAAAACCTTTGGAGCAGGACATTACATGCAGGAGGAACTAGATGAGTTAGTTACAGAGAGATACCTGAAGATATACAGAATATACCAGAATCAGGCCAGCAAATATTCCCCCAAGACAGTAAGTGTAAATTTGAACTTTCAAAACTGAAGTTGACAATGCATTGGCCTTTGCTTTGCAGGGAGCAATCTGTCAGAAAAAATGGGCTGGGTGATTAAATTGCAGAATCACAGAAACAGAGAGAATGGAAATATCTGACAGGCAGTGTTTGAAGAAGTGACAGGCCTGAAACAGTTCCTCCTTATCTTAGTATCTTTTGTTTCCTTCAGTTTGATATATGGAAAGCTGCGCATGCTATACAACCAAAAATGCCCCAAATTAAATCATCTTGTAGCCAGTAGCAATAATTCAATGCCTACATTACAGCAGATAACATGATTGCACACCTGTGGGCCAGCACCATGTTGTAATCTACAGTTGCCACGGCTTCCAAAGAATTAAGGGCTCTGGCTGACAGAAGACTAAAACAAGATGCTAGCACATGAAAACAAGCACACTACTCTCAGCAGTCAGGGTGGTGGAAAGAAGCAGGTCACCAGCTCATAAAGTCTTTGTGCTCTGTAGTCTGATCACCAGCCAGCTTTACTATAGTGTAATTTCCCAAACCTCAACAGAGACGTAATAGATGTGGTTTCCCATAGGTTATGACCTACAAGAATCAGAATCTTGAATAAACAGCCTTGCTGGCATTTGTTGGATGGGAAGGAATTAAGACAAAGGAAAGAAAGTAAGAATATCAAACCACAGCAGCAGAGGACCATTGTCATGACTGCGGCTTTTCTCCTTCACGTAATCACACTTGGTAAGCATTGCACACTAAAGAAACACCTTCTTCAGACTCAATACTCTAAAATTAGTACCTTTGGAGACAAATAGAGTAAAAGTCTATATATTCAGAATCCAGAAGAACGACTGTATTTAAGTTTTGCAATCATTATTAGATTTTTTTTTTTGCATCTGCTCTTTTATACTACAATTTTAAGAGTGGATATAGTAGTGTTTGGCAAGTTTGTATCAATATGGCATGACAGAAAAAAAACCTAAATGCATTTCTGTAACATTTCAGCCAAAACATTTCCAGGAAAACTAGGAAATAATAAGAAAGTATTTCACATAATTCTATTTTTAGAAGTATTTCACCTGGGTTATCTGCATAATTTTGTCCTCCTGGGTTCAAATTTAAAACCAGAATTATTACAGAGAAAGGGACATAGGATGAGAAAGAGATTAAAGAGCTTGTTTTACCAGAGGAGATGAAGTCAAACCTGAAACACAAGGAACACAAGTGATGCGGGGTGAAGAAAGTAGGTGGGGAAAAAAAAAAAGAAAGATATTAAGGGATAAATAACAGTTGACCAAAATAATAATGAGAGTAAGTTGACAGAACTGGCATGAAAAAGGTATTAGAAGGAAATGAGAAGATGAGTAGAAAACTTGGGAAGGCTGAAGGAACAGGAAACAGCCAACCAGCCTTAAGACACTGCCAAAACTGACTATTGCCCCCCAGCACCAAACCTGGGGCTGCCCCCATGCCTCCTGCTTCACCCGGGCAGGTCTTCATACAGAAAAGATTGCTAAAAAGTCACTTTGGGGCTGCTTAACCTACTTGACACAAAAAGCAGTAAGGACTTTCTGAATTGCCTCAAGTAATACTCAGTGCTTCCGAGCTATTTTTATCACACTTCCACATTTAAAGGAACACTGCTGCATTTGATAATGGAGGAGGTTATCAATTAGGTTGTTAATAAATGCTTGTAAGGCTATGCCCCACAGCCTACGCAAATGCTTTCCTTTTCTGTGGAGACTTCTACAGAACGACTGAAGGCAACAACCTCATATAATCCAGATAAATGCGTCGGGCTCCAATTCAAAAGTTAAATTTTCTGCTCAAGCTACTTCGGCCGGGAGTCTGTTCCAAACATCACTCTGCTGAATTTCAGCATGCAATTACTCATAGAACATTTATAAAAAGTTATTCTTGTACCAATACTGTCCTTGAGATCAAGCCACTCTATTCCTTCTGCAGTCCTTGTTTCTTGTGTTAACATGGTGCAGTCAGTTCCCCTCCCTTCCCTCTATTTACTTGGCCACACAAGCAATGTTGCTGTCATCTCCTCTTACAAGACAGGACCTCGGCCATGCCTGCAGCCCTCCCCACATCCATTCCTGTTCCAAAGAGTCTCTTCCAGCAAGATGCCCAACTCTGTCTTTATCCCTCCTTTCTTCAAAACCATCACTGCTTAGATACTATGGTTAATAACTTCTTGGATATTTGCTCAAGTTACAGTTAATAGATACATGACAGAGCTCAGGAGAAAATTGTTATGAAACATTGACAGAAGAGAAGTATTTGTAACTAGTATTATTTACAACAAACTCTGATAGAAACAACCAACCACAGAGCAACAAAAACCCACTCCTGTAAGGTTTTATGCCACGATCATTAAAATGCTGGACTTTGTTAGACAGACTTAACAAAGGTGTTTTTCCACACACTAGTGCAAGCAGTTGCACAGAATGGTGATCACTGGCAACAAACTCCCACTGCTCACAACTTTCTTGCCTATTTGCTTTAAACAATTAACGAATTTTACAAAGGTAGAATTATACCACAGATTGGTATATTACAGAATGGCTTAAGTGTAACACAAATGACCCCAGGCTTCTGAGGAAAGCAAGGGTTTGCTTTCCAGTTACAGCTGAAATCAATAAGACACCATGAATGCATAGCTGTCTCCAAAATACGGTGGTTGTGGATCTGGAATACTGGCCTCAGTTCAAATGCAACAAAGATTTCTCCAGCAGAAAAAAGGGAGAAAAAAAAAACCCTAAATAATATGGGAATGATTTGATAAGAAGGTTTTACATCATTAGTGAACAGAAGTCATGACATTGATCAGAGAGAAGCCTACAACTAGAAAATAGCCTGCAAACATCTTGAACATACTTTTGAACTTGATTGAACAAAGTGACAGAAATTTGAGCAAGGTGTTTGCTGGGGAGAGGAGAGGGGGAAGCATTGCAAGGACTAAAGAACTCAGGAGAAGGACACCATGTTTGCTACCTCCCAGCTTCAACAGAAGTGAACTCATCACACATACCCTCTGCAGGAATGTCTTCTGGCAGTGACTGCTGTTCCTGGTGCAAACCTCCCACTGACTTTGACGGAAACCACACAAAGCTAGGGAAGAAAATCCTGGCTTGACTGAAACCAACAGAAATTTTGATAAAGCCTTCAAAGAAGGATAAGACTGCACTAGGGAATCATATTTCAAACAGCCTGAGGTTTCCCCTTAGTGCTAAATTTTATTAATACATTAAAAGGAAAATACATCCACATACCCGACTGGAAAATTCAAGCTGGCTCCAATAATTTTCTGGAAATATGCTAATTTTGCTCCTTTTACATGTTACCCATCTTGAAAAGAACTAGTTCTACAGAAGAGCATATTTCTTCTTACATAAATTAATGGCTATCTTTAACGGTGTAATATTAATTAACTGCATACTAAAGCAGACTGCAGAAGCAGAAACACAAGCTCCGTAATTTGGTAGTGACAACAATTGGGAGGAAGGGAAGGGGACAAGAGAAATAAAAAGAGCAAGAGTGAGCTGAAACCAAGGAATAATTATTTCCTATTCGTAATATCCCAAAGACGTAGCAGGGAAATAAGAATCTGCATGACACCTCACCTTTAAAAGTGTATGCGTGTTTCCCCCCTGCAAAAAACCCCCACAAACCAACCAAAAACCCTCAAACCAAAAAAAACCCTACTACATAAGGGCTGACATATTCTAAGCAGTCAAATCAGCCTCTTGACATTTAATACATTCATTTGTAATAGACTAGCTTTCAAAGCAAGAGAAGGAACATCTGTAGAAGCCACACAATGAAGGTCAGTGAAAGCCATTTTAACCTTTTTCCTAAAATCAGTTGCTTTGGGGGGGGGTGGGGGGGAGTGGGGAATAATCCGTCCTTCAGTAAAGGTTAAACTGATTCAAACCATTTGCCTTCAGGAGAGCTGAATAGGGTAAGTGAGCCCAAGGATAAAGAGACAGAAGAGGAGAGCTGGTCAGACAAAAATAAAAGTGTCAGGGAGGATGGTATCATGAATTTACAAAGGACTTGAATTTGGATGGACACAGGAGGACAAGCTCTCCTCACTTTTCAACTGTTTACTACTTTTGCTGGCTGTCAGAAGGGATTCTTAGTTCTGGTTTCATTGCGAGAGGATTGTTGCAGACGTTTCCTCTGGACCGCCTTGAAGATTCATCTCTGGGTGAAAAGTATTTCCAAGTGCCAGCCTGAATAAACCTTGACTTCATTTATTCAGGGTAATGATGACATCCAGTGGCCACCAAGTTAATCTCAGGCTATGACAGCAAGATAGCCTCTTATATTGGAATAGATAATCTCTTTCCATAAAGGTATATATTAACTCTGCTCTTTCATGTCCTAGTCTAAAAGTAAGAGCGCATTACAAGGAACACTATAATCATTGAGCAAGAGTCTTCCTACTCAGGTCCTCAAACGAACTCTAACCAAGCCTTCTTATCTCACATTGAAAAATTACAAATGAAAAACGCAAAAACTCTGAAGCACTTCCACGGTAGTCAAAGAAACTGGAAATCAGCAAAAATAAACGTACATCAAGAAAGGGGAAGGGCGGGGGACACAACACCTGCACATGCACACACACAAGCCACTCGAGCTGTTCAAACTGCTTGCCACATCTACCGAACTCAGTCACATGCACACACTTTTAAAGGACAAGGAAGAAACCACTGAAAAGTGCTTCAGAACAAAACCCCAATGTTTCTGTTTTCCACTTTTGTAAGGAACTTGGTCAAAATATGAAAATACAGCACTTTAAGCATGCTTGTGTTCTTTCACAGAAAACATCTGTTAAATACTTACTTGGCCAAATATTTCTGGCAGCCCCAACACTTGACCAGTGAAAACACCAATACAGATGAAAATTGCTGTGACCTGACCCAATGAACCACGGATTTCCTTAGGAGATATTTCACTCAAATACATGGGAAGGGCACTCAGAGAAATGCCTACGAAGGAAGGAAAAAAATATATATTAAGTCAAATGGCCTTTTCATTATGCCAGATATGAAACAAACATATACTGAAAGGAGTCCGAGTGCTAATCTGCTCACAAAAGTGGCATAGAAACATGTAAAGAACAGAATCATATCTATCCACAGATAATGCGATTTATCTGCTCTGCATGTCTAATTACTCTTGCACCATTTAATAACCACGGGATTGATTATCTGTTACAGATCTACAGTGATGTGCATTGGCTGCTATTTGGTGAGAAGTACCAAAGGTTACTCAGAGATGAGAATCTCCAGGAGCATGGATTTTAGGTTTTACATTTGCTCATCCCAAAACAAGCCAAATCACATTAGCACTGGTGCAGGTAAAGGAAAAAAAACCCAACGTGTGAGGCAGAGAGAGCAGACACTGTCAGATGAAATATTTTTACTGTAAACGGTATTAGCAGATGTTCCTCTCAATACAGGCTTACAGCTCCAGTGAACTCTTAATAGCGGGCATAAAGTAAGGGTGAGAATGCTGCTCAAAGCCTGAAGAAAACAAATGCATGACCCTGGTTAGTCGTGAGAGACTGAAAGTTAATGTCTCAAACATTGTGGTGGGGCAAGTTCTGCTTAAAGACAAACCCTGCACAGCAAGGAACCCAGGTGAAA
>JAVJGG010000054.1:33602553-33620574 GCA_035590195.1 Aviceda cuculoides | reverse complement strand
GATCCAGCCGCCCCTAGGCCCTTCTCTGAGGAGGAGCCTCGAAAGCAAGGGGGTCTGCTCTGCACCTCCTGACTCAACGGGAGGGATCTCCTTATTCCCTGAATTGATGTATATGGTTACAGAGTTTACAGAAGTAGTCTTATGCCAATTCCTGTTGTGAGAAACCCTGCCACTACTACCACGCCTTCCCAGTTCAGTTTGCTTCTGTCATGAATAAAATCTTTAACTGATCATTTGGTGTTGTTTCACCTTAATTTAGCCCGAGAGAATTTTGAATTAAACATGACTCTCTGGTCTGTCCGGTCTGGTACACTGACAGTATTTAACCAGCTCCAGAAGTTTGGTCATTTGGTGGTAATCTGAGACAAAAATTAGAAGCCAGCACTAAAATTACCCATGAACTTCAAATCGCAAGTGATGGACACATCCACTTTCAAACAACCACAATTTGTGCTTACAACATAGCCAAAGCTTGCCAGAAAGGGGGCTTAGTGATGCAAAAGTCAAAGTACTTCCCATCGTTTCGAGTCACGTAATTACACCGACAGTGTAAAACCATCTTAATTCATCAAGTCTGTCTCCACATTAGGTAAATAGTTTTCACCATCTAGTGACCTGTGAAGTTGCTGAGAACCTCACTGCTAGCTGCAAGACCTTTCTGGTGCAGCAGTGCCTCCATGATTTACTTTTAAACCAGGAAGACCATGTTGCTAGGGACAAATGATGATGTACCAAACCTTCCACTTAATCCTACTGGTATTATCACGGGATCCAACAACTTCCAAACACAAAGCAGCAAGCAGCTTTACTATACAGACAACACCCTCCCAGCCAAAGGATTTTCAAGGCATGGAGACAGATACACTCTACTGGGGCTGGAGGAGGAAAGGGGGAGGAACAGCCAGGGTGGACAGCAGCGGCAAGCAGCCATTCAGTGTCTTCTCCAAACATCACATCCTCCAACCCTTAGTCTGCTGTTTTGTCCCTGTGAAATCAGTGTGGCTAGTCCCTGAAATGCCTCTTTAATGTAAAGAAAGATCTAACTGGGGAAGATAAGAAAGATTATGCATGGCGCAAGCATTTCAGATATGTACAGCGTGATAAAAGCTTACCTGCATCAACACCCATTATAATGCGGCCCAGTATGAGCATTTCAAACGACCCCGCCAACAAGGAAAGGGACATCAACAATGCAGCTGTCACTGCAAACAGATTGTTGAGCAGCAATGTGCGTTTCCTAAAAGGAAGAGACATTTTACGTAGATATCAGCATCACAACAGTTAAATCTAGTCATTTTCAAAGCACTAGGCTATTATTCTTAAATATCCATAAATAAAAACAAAAGTGCCTAATAAACAAACTCTACACTCTGTGTGGAGTTCCAAAATCCAGTACTATACCCAAATGCATACAGTTCCAAACCTATACCAGAGCTTTAAAACAAAACATGTCATAGTTAACTAAAAAGCTGTACTTCAAAGGCATGGCAATTAGCCATCCTACACATCCTAAGAACCCAAGTGCCATGCCTGAGACTGTATATGAATATAAACAAACATACTCTGCGTAAATGTATGTATGTAGGAACCAGAAAATATACTTCAAATACCAATAAGCTGATATAACTACAGGCATTTTTATGCTACATATAGTTTCTGACATTTTGAGAACTTCCCAACACTGACATATTTATGTCGTTATAATTCATCCTTAAATCCATGATATTAAAAACAGACATTGAGCAAAATTACTTACTACCTGTAGAGTCAGAAAAAACATTTGGGCTCATATGAGTGATAAAAATCAATCTTTTTCCAAAAATTATTGAAATTAACCAAAACATAGATTTACATCTTTTTTTTTCCAATTTTTAAAATATTCCATTCTATAGCAGTTAAATAGAACATGAAAAAAATATTTCTTTCAAAGAAAATAAATACTGTTTACAGAAAATTATTACTTTGTTAAAAAATATAGATAAAACCCACAAAAATATATTTTAAAAATTTCAAAGCGACTCAATTTCTCATTCGTACTATATCAACAGCTATATTTCTTGCAGTTTTCATCTTTCGGAACTTTATGGTCAAGTTTGAAGGACTCATTAATTCAAAAGTGACTCTTAAGTCTCACAACTTCTGCAGAAGTTTCTGCAGAAGAAGAGTCTGCAGAATACTTTACAAAAGAAATGATACCGAGGATTTCGTGGGCCTTTGACAGTCAGATTCAAACACTGACAGCCAAGGTCTCATTTCCTGAACACATGGAAGAAGCGTGGTTAAAGATACAAGATCAATAGCTCTGATGCAATGATTTTCTTTTGACAGATTAAGTAGAAAACCCACCCAGAACTCACAGAGAATCACTGCTGCCTTATACACATCTCTCCACAAATATGGATTTAAGCGGCTTTTTGCCAAATTACAGCCTGCAGGTGAATGGCTGGAGAAGCCATTATCACCAGGTTCAGCCTTGAGAGTGACTGAAAAATTTCTTACGATTCCCAGGCAAAGTCCCAGGGACATCTGCTGGCAATGTGGTGGCCTCTTTAGAGCACATCACAAGATGGCTGCTTTGCATAGCGTGTGATCTAACACAAGACAAAACAACATAATTTTTGCAATTATGTGGCAAGAGAATGATCGTAACCCATGTTTTCCACCTGTGAGTCACCTCACTTAGCTATACACGGTAAAGCAACAGAGCTTTGTCTTTACCAGGTTTTGCAGTCACATAATTAAGCACAGTCTTGGTTTGGCTCTAGAGATGCGGCTCAATAGTGAAGCCTCCAATCCCACTCACAACAACATATGAAAGAAACAACTGATCTGAAAACAAATTTACCTGGAGATAAACATCACTGATGATGTAAATTATGAGGAATCCATTAACTTTGACAGCAAATGACACAGGCTGAGAATACACCAATTTTATTAAAAACATGAAGTGGTATTAAATTTGTAAGTATTCTCAGTGGATTTTCAATCTCTATATATTATAATTTCCATTCAAAAGAAGAGGAATGACCAGGAAGGCTGTCTACCCTTTTCTTTTCCAAAGCAGGTAACAAACCGACCCAGCAGTCCTCATTTTTCTCAAGTTCAACACATCAGTACCAAGTGGTAATCTCCCACCCATTGAACAACAGATCGATACATTTTTGATAGGAAACATTTTTAATACTTGTATTTTTAATTACTTTTCCTGCTTTCTAGTGATTTTTGAACACTGAATGAATAACGTGGTTTGAAGATCAAAAATAAGATACAGCTCATTTAAAGTATACGTTTATACAACATAGCTGTAAAGAGTGATGATTTTACCATTTGAAAACAGATTTTTCAAAGAGATATAATTTGAGAGGGCTGAAGTGGTATAAATAATGCCAAAACCAGAAACAAAACGTTCATTCAGGTCAAACAAATGCTATACATTCATCTGAAGATATTACTTTCCTCTTCTTTAATTTTAATAAGCGGCCCCTCATGCTATGCGGCAATGAACAGAAAAGCGCAGCCTAACTAACCAAGATAAAACCAAAGGATTTTGTCTTTGCTGGATTGAAAAAAAATGAAAAGACGAAAGTAACACGCTGTTTAGAGTATTACTATACAAAGCATGTAAATTTTTGGTAACGAAAACACTGTGCTGGCTGGCTGTGGCAAGTTTTTGGAAGTGAAGGGGCTGCAAGGGTGGCTTCTGTGAGGAGACGGAATGAGGGAGTAACGAGGTCAGTGGAGGAGAAGGTGCTCCAGGACCGAGCAGGTACATCCCCAGAGGGACTGTGGCCCATGGAGGACCCCCACTGAAGCATAGGAGAAGAGTGAGAAGCAAGGAGCAGTGGAGAGAAGTTGCTATGTACTGACCCCAACCCCCTGCACTGCCCCTTCTCTCACTGAAGGGACTGAGTGGGACCTGCCACGGTACCAAGAGGGAGGAGAGGAGCCTGGAGTAATGTTCAGCCTGGGAAAGTGGGAGGAAAGGTGTCCTAACGTTTGTCTTGTTTCCTAGTACCTGAGCAGTAATTAAATATTCATGCTAACTGGCAATAAATTAAGTTAAATTCCCCAAGTTGAGCCTGTTCTGCCTGTGACTAACTGGTGTCTTCCCTTTCTTTAGTTTGACCCATGAGTCTTCTCGCTCCTGTTCCTATTTCCTCCCAGTCCCCCTGTCCCACTTGCGGGGTGGGGAGCGACGAGCAGCTGGGTGGGTGCTTGGCTGCCAGCTGGGGCCCAGACACCACAAACATAAACAGTGAGAACAACTTCTCATCATAGCTCCTAAGAAAAAAATACAGCAAACCCCTCCAAACTCCCCACGCTGTCTGAGTTTACTTCCAGTCAGGTCATATTACACTCAAAATTGCTACAATCAGAAAAACCCCTCTGTTTTCCTGGTGACATAGGCCAAGACTGTATTACCTTAGCAGCAAGGCACAGGAAAAAGAAACAAATCAAAAAACCCCAACAAACCACTGCTTGTATAGCTCTAATATAAATGATACAAAGATACCACACTTCAAAGCACCACAAGCAGACACTTTCCCTTTGGAAAGTTCAACCAATCTTGCCAGATAACTGTGCTCAGCACACTTACAAAGTGTAAATATGCAAATTTCAGCACTAAGCCACCATAAGAAAAGACACACACTGGCGTGCTGGTCAGCCTAATCATTTCTCTCACATTCTAAATCACACACTGATCAAGCAACTGTCCAAGTGGTACATGAAAGCTATCAAAGTATAAATATCATACCTAGTTCTCACACAGCACATTTCATTTTTCAGTCTTGCTGAAGGTTATAGAGCACACCAATATCCCTATTTCTGTAAGTGGGTAACAGAGGAATAGACAGCGAAGTGGACTCAATCTAAAGTTAACAGTGCCAGACCTGGGAAAGGGAACCTGGACTCAAGTTCCAGTCCAGAGCCCCACATAGTTCTGCTGCAGCTACTGCACTAAAAATACTAGACTAGCATTCATTTAGATATGAAGATTTTTATTCCTTCCATTCAAATAACTCAGAATTCTCTCCAGCCAAAAGAAATAAAGCATTTATGCATTCCAAAAGGAAGATGCTTTCAAAAAATTCTGGTTGAGCACAGAGCATTTGTCACAGCTGCATCCTAAGCCAAACAGTAAGTTTTCCAATTTAGTGCCAAAAATGGTTCTAAGACTGACTATCCGTACTGCTGCAGGAACGTAACTTCCAATCCTGTACTCAATCTGAGGTAGTCTGAAGAGCCATATGCTCAGTAGAAATCAGTTCCCATAAGCATCCCAGCCGAGACAGGCAGTTGACCCATCAGCTAGACACAGGTAGAGCTAAGGTTTAAGGATTTTTTCTGCCTTTTTCTTTTATAAGTAATTTGGATATTAAAAACACTTGAGAATCTCTTCCTCAGAAATGTCTTTGGCTTTTTGCAAAACCACGTATGATTAATCTCTTCTGATTTCAAGGTTTTCACTTACTGTCATGATATTGGATAGTTCCAGAGGCCAGAACAGAATCCTAGTGACTATGTGCCCTCCGTGGCTGCAATAACTTTAATTATGGATTTGAATTCATGATCTTTTTGTCTAAAACTTGCAACTAGGAAAATGATATAATTAAAGTTTCATCAAAAACGTACCGTTGTCTCAAAATTTACTAATAAGAAAGACTCTAGAAGCTCCACTTGGGAGCTAATACGATACCTTATACAAAAAGTATAGTAAGGAAACCAGGTGTTTAAATAACAAGCTGTGAGTTCTTTGAACTAGGTGTTTAAATAAAAGCCAGTAACAGATTGAATACTGGATCGCTATTTCAACTACAGTAGATGACTTCAGAATAACAAAGTGGTAGCATTACTAACATAATCCAGATAAATTCCCTTAATAGCTTCAGACTCAAAGTGATTCACTGTGATTGAGGGAAGGCCTTGTCCCTCTCCTGCAACTGCCTCCCCAGCAGTGGCCTAAGCAATCCACTGACCATATCACCCAATCTGGGTGTTCAGGATATGCAACACCAGCTGCTCTTTGGTAGAAGAGTATTTAAATTAAGAAGTGTCAAAGCCACATCTGAACATGGGATTTATGCTTATGTGGATGAAGGCCCTCTTTGAAAAACTTACTCTACACCTCTCTCAAAGCAAGCAGGGCCTAGGAATCTGGTAATTTGGAAATCATGTTATTAATCTTAGAGCGATATGATTTAAGAGTGCTCTTTTTGAAGTCATACATTATTTCTGACTAATGCTTTTGATCCCCCTTAGTTCATTATTCTGTGTCAGTGTAAATGGAGCTCAGCTTCACCATACATACAACCCTCCAACCTACACTTGAACAGTTTAACAGTGAAGTATTTTATTGTTCTGTCAACATTTCATAATGTGCTTCTCAATTACCATACTGATATGTCAGTCTGGTTTCCTAGACCAGATGAACACACTGCAGTGGGAACAGCAAACTCAAGAACCATACTTAGATGAGCAGCCTATATCCAGCATCCCTGAGACGCAATCCCTTCCCATCTCTAATCAAGTACTCGTACACCATATCTCTAAGAGAGCTGTTTTCATGGTTTAACAGGGATAAACATAATGAACAGGGGCAGAGTCTGCAAGCTTTAAATTTCTGCCCTGGAAATATGATCTGCTTCCATCAAAGTGGTGTATATATATGACTGAGATCAGCCACCACTTAAACAAACTTGCATGCAAAGCTGTTCTACACTTCACCAAAAATTCAAGCCTTCTGTGAACCCATTTTTTACCTCACTTTTTTATAAAGTAATGAAGACTCAGTGACAATTCTGGGAATTAATCAGTCTGAGTCAGGCATAGTTTCATATTTTAAGAAGTATGTAAAAGCCAAATTGATGATTTGGCAGAAGAAATTGGAAACCTAAAAAAAAAAATGTGACTATGAAAAATATTTAAGAATTGAAAAATCAAATGGTGAGTGAATGGACAGAATAAATTAATGAAGAATGGATAATAGATCTACAGAACAGAGAATACCGACTTGCTGTAAGCATGAAATGGAAGAACCCGAAAACATACTCTTTGAGGTGAAAAATGGGATGTGGAAGGGTTGGGAGAATGACAAATGGGCCTAGGAGAGTACAATCTAAAGTGAAGGAAATACTCAAAATGGAGAACAGTAAAGTAAGAACAGTGGAGGTGGACGCTTATATTTAAGCCTCCATGATGACCTTCTCCAGTGATTTAACTGAGCAAATATTTAAAATTATATAGAATTTACAATTAAGGAAAAGCCAAATGAGTGGCTAAGATGAATGCTATAATGGCTTTTATTTCATGCCCTTCTAAATATAGGTAAATTACAAATTACTTTTAAAATTCTCTTTGGAAGACTATACGAAAAAAAAATTTGACAGAAATATCTAGTTAGTACCTGCAGCAAAAATGCAAATGCACACCAGCAGAAACATTCTTAAAATACTTCATATTCCCTATGGTCAAGACTTGGTCAAATACTGCATTGCATAGAGCAGGGAAGACATCCCCACGCTTGGGGAAGACCAACTTCACCATAGTTTAGTTCTTCAAACTGTATTTTAAGTTGACACAAGAAAGAAAAAAAAAAGAGCAAATTTTTATTACTGCATGACGACAAATGTTGTTGAGAAGCAAATAAGACATGTTGATAGCTTTACTTGTGTACAGTAAGATACTCGGCAGACTCATGAAAAAAGAATCTGCTAATCCTTAGTGAAATCTTCCCTATTCTACGGTATTTTCCTTTTGCACTCTTGACAATTCAACCTGACATCTCAGCCCACTGCCTATTCAGAGAAAATGGCTTCTGTGACTCAAATGATGCACAGTAAGGCCAGAGAGAAAGGTACTAATTTTACTCTTGGAAATCCAGAACTCTTAGAAATGAGCTTTCGTAATATGAAGCTGTTTAAATTTGCATTCTGATGAAGAACGTTTTTAAAAAAAACAGAAGTAAAGCCTTCTAGAGAGACTAAGTGAGAAACTGCTTTAGAAAATACAAGTTTTCCAACACACTTACCGTCCGAAGAACTTCACAATTGGGGTAACAATAATGGCACCCACAAGGCCACCAATGGCAAAAATAGAAACGGTTATGGACCAGAGGAGAGTCAGTGTGCTTTCATCCACTGAGAAGCCGTATCTTCTTTCCCAAGTTTCATTGTAAAACTTCTTGATATACTGAAAGAAAATACATGATAACAATACATGTAAAATATTACACTTTAAAAAACACTACTGAGAGAAACAGAATAAAAAAACCCAGTAGCTTGCTTGCAGCAATCACCCTTGCTCTTCTATCCCCCTCCTCCAAAAAATGGGGCCTCACTTCTAGATACAACTGCAATACAGACTAACTGAACCAGCCAAAGCATATAAACATTTAACTACATGCTGGTCATAAATAAGGTGGGGAAAAAAACAGAAGTAGACATGAACGTAGAAGAGGCTTATAAAAGAGAAACTCCTATAAAGCAGGGATGTTACCATTTAGGTTATCGGTATACCACTAACAGCAGTTTGTTCTAGCCTTACTGTGTACACATATATAAACATTTCAGCCTGAACTGTGGCTCGGGGCTCAGACACAGAATCACAGAATGGGTGATGCTGGAAGGACCTCTGGAGGCCATCTTGTCCAACCCCGCTGCTCAAGTAGGGCCACCTAGAGCCACTTGCCCAGGACCACACCTGGAGGTTTTTAAATATCTCTAAGGAGGGAGACTCCAAAAAACATGCCACGGGCACTTGACAAGCTGAGCTCTGCTCACTGCTCGTGTACACACTCTGAACCTCAGGCAGGTGACCTATCACAACCTAGTGTAACAGTTTTTTAGACAAGTGTGCTGGTTTTGGCTGGGATAGAGTTAATTTTCTTCATAGTAGCAAATATGGGGCTATGTTTTGGATTTGTCCTGAAAACAGTGTTGATAATGCAGAGATGTTCTCCTTATAGCTGAGCAGTGCTTACAGAGAGCCAAGGCCACTTCTGCTCCTCACACCTCCCCACCAGCGAGCAGGCTGGGGGTGCACAAGGAGTTGGGAGGGGACACAGCCAGGACAGCTGACCCCAACTGACCAAAGGGATATTCCAGACCATAGGACATCATGTTCAGTATAAAAAGCTGGGGGAAGAAGAAGGAGGAAACATTCGGAGTGATGGCATTTGTCTTCCCAAGTCAGCATTACATGCGACCGACCTCTGGTTTCCTGGAGATGGCTGAACACCTGCCTGCCAATGGGAAGTTGTGAATGAATCTCTTGTTTTGCTTTACCTGTTAAACTGCCTTTATCTCAGTCCACCAGTTTTCTCACTTTTACTCTTCCAACTCTCTCCCCCACCCCACTGCGGGACAGACTGAGCGAGCAGCTGTATGGTGCTTAGTTGCTGGCTGGGGTTAAACCACAATAACAAGCCATGGAAAACCGCACTGCCTAGCATCTGCCATGACTTTTTAAAAAAACAACATGCACAAATTCTTAAATGCTAACTACCATTAGTCAATGATCATTACTCAGAGTCTTATGTTAAGAGCAAATAGTTTTACTGCTTTTTAATAGATCTATAGTGGCAATAACTTGGGAAGGGAGGAAAGGGAGGCTCCAGTAGCAGGTAGAGGCGAAAATGTCTTGAAGAATTGGCAGAAATGCAATGGTAATGAAGAGGGAAGGAGTTACAACCAACTCCTGCCAGGTGGCAATATGACTGACATCAAGAGAAAAGTTTGGCTTGTCTTACAGGACACAGCACCAAAAGCTGTACGTTGATAGGTTTGGGGGGCTGTGTGGAGGAGTTCACATGTAACTTAGGAAATTCCCTGGAAAATTTTTAAGGATGCTTTAAAAGTTATAGAAGTAGGAATCCTTTTGGCAAAACCCTACACTGCGCTTACCATGAAACAACATTTACCATCTCTACTTTGTATTTCAGTCCCAGAATGCAGATCTCAGATTGGCTCAAAATTAAATGTCTTTCACTAGTCTATTTTTTTCCAAAAGGCCAGTATTGTAAAAGTGAGTGATTCTACAATTCTTTAGCATAACACTAGAAAAAAGATAGAGTGAATTGAGAACAGTTAGCATTCATGGATTGAGGGAAGAAGGGAGGCTGTGTCCACTTTTGCATTGTATTTATGACACTACCACATCTGGCAGCCACACAAAATCAAGGACCTACTAAGCCAAGCAATGAAAGCTAACATTCTTCTCCCAAAGAATTTACAGTCAAGACAAATAACTGTTAGAGGAGGGAGGCAAAACCTGATAGCTTTTGGTGTGATACTGATGGGGAAAAAAAAGCCCACAGAATCAGTCAAAAATACCTAGTTGTCTGACACTGTTAAAATCAAGAAACCCAAATCAATTTCATAAGTATGTTATAGCTTCTCCCCTCCAAATTTACATAAGCTGCTTTTTCAATGAAGTTCAGGCTCCTAAACAAGGTACACAATTTCTTTTCAGTAACGGAAGATGTATCAAACACGAAATCAGACACCTAAGACCCTGACATGAATCTACCTGCAAGACAAGCTGGTTCTCTTAAGAAATGAAAACCTGAGACCTATCTTCTAACTCTTCAGCTATGCCGAGACCTACACTTTTCTCCCATGGCAGCTTAATTTCCTTAAGAGCCTTCCGTAAGGGCCCTCCCAGGCTATCTTTTGAAAGTCCAAGTGCCTCTTGAACCTCTGGAGAACTCTGACAGATGCCTGAGCCACAGTTCTCCTTTGCAAAAGCCATGCCAGCTTTTCCCCAAATTCTTACTTTTCTACTACAGTTTCTGCTAGTTTGTCAGGTACAAATAACTAATTCTTAACATTATGTTCCAAGTCTTCCCCCTAAAAACTACTTTCTTCTTAAAGTCATATTAAACCTCTCAGTCTCTCTGTTACCAAGGCTATTTAAAAAGAAGCTGAACTGTGACACGAAGCCTGTATTTTGAGGGGTTTTTTCAATCTTGAACAAATGTTAAGGTATTTTGGCAACCTGACACAAAATTGTCACTAATTTTATTGCATACCTCTACTGACATTTCAGCTTCTCCAATACATCCCCTATAAAGGTTCCAGCGTGGGACCTCTCCAGACTTTTCCAATTCAAAACATTAATTCGGGTTCCTTGTCCTTGTATTTTCCGAACACCCTTTTCCAGCTTCATCTATCAGCCTTATATCCCATTTGGACATTTTTTGTGCTTGCTGAAAGTACCCGAACGCCAGGACCAGCTCATTTTTTTAGCCTTCGATATGCCAGAGTTTATATTCTCTTCCTGCTTTCCTCACGTGAGCACAACTGCAGGTTTTTGAAGGATGCCTTCTAACACCTTCCCTTCCCTGATGTTTATTACACCGAAGTTTCTTCATCTTTCAAAAAGGTAAAGATGTCATAGCTCCAGTATGACATTTTTACACAGTCTCTGTATCGCCTGCAGAGACATTGCCTATGTACTTTCTTTTTAGTCAAGCTTCCTCATTTTTATGCTGTTCCCATTTCAAACCAAGCAAAGCTCCGATGCCACTGTGGTGTCTGATGGTCTGGCAAGGACACAGTACCAGGTGGTCACTACTGCAGAAGGACACAGCACGCTTGTGTAACGCTCTCACCCGTTCTGTGTCACTGCTCCCTGACAAGCTCTACAGTATCATGAAGTTTAATCTTGGCACTTTTCTCCAGTTTCTTCTCATATTTCCTCCAGCATATCATAGGTACTAAATTATCCTGGGGCAGGACTCAGCACTATAAGCCTACCACCACATTTTCCCCTGTTCACAACTAGGAATTTCAAATTTTAAGTAATCCAGCCTTGGATACATGGACTATTCAATTTGAGGACTTTATTTAGTTTGAAACACCACCTCTCCACCTGCAAAGTACTCAAGAAAGGTGGAGGTAGAATGTATCACATACTGTCTTCCTGTCAAGTTTCTAGCAGGCCTCTTGTGCCCTGAATTAAAAGGAGGACAGGGATGTTTTTCCCATCCTATCTTACATGTTTCTATACAAATAGATAGGAAAAAAAAAAAAAAAAAACACAAAAAGAAAAAAATAAGTCAATTTGGTGCTTGGTCCATTTAGAAGAATCTTACAGTAAACTTCTAAATCAACCTGCCATTAAATCAAGAAATACATCTTACCTCTTTAACACCAATACTCAGATTATATTTAGATTCAGATATCTTATTTATTTGAAGTTCATTTCTGATAGTAATGAATACTAAGAGAAAACATTTTCAGAACACTATTAGCATTTCTTGCTAATGACAATGGCTAAAAATAGCATGCAAATTATTCTCCCCTTCTGTTATAACTAATTTTCTCAGCATAGCTTTGTTATTTACAGGGAGACATCAAGTAACTGCAAATATTCAAGAAAAGAAAGTACAAACTACCACACTCAATAGTAACAGATAAATGTGCTGGCATGTACATCACCTGTGTCTGGATTCCCACTGCCAATAAATGGGAAGCTAGTAAGACATACAGGTTTTGAGGAGTTGCACATGAAACAAAACAAATCTGATCCAACAAATCCACTGGATTTTAATCCACTGAATTCTGTGGAAAGGCTCCTTTGGGATTTTAATCAGCTGTCTGAACAACGCTAATGGCATAAACCTATATACAAAAATTTTAGCCGCTAACCAAAGCCTACAAGGAACAGTAGCTGACTGACACTGGTATCTAGTATTCTGCTGCCTCAGTTCATTAAGGTAGTAGTGCTAGGGTGGGAAACATAAGGGGAATATAAGGGATATATGTATATTTTTATATACATAAATGTAAGGGATATATTTTAAATATAAGGGAAATATTTTCCTTTTCTCTGTAACTGTAAATTACTTACATCAAGGGAAGAGATAAGCTGGTCTTTAAAGAAGAAAAAAGACCTTAGCCATAGTTATGAAGGTCACTCACGCACAGTGACAACTACTGAACTGGCTGACACAGCAGGTTATACATTTTTGCAATAGTCTCATTTTCCCTGTTTCAGCTCTAAAAGGAATGCAGAGCTGCAGCCGCCCGCAGGAAGGAGGCAAGCGCTGCGTGGCAGTAACAGAGACTTTGCGTCCCGCACAGAGCACAAAGCACATCATTGTTCTACAGACCTTACCCACAATTGGTCCATGAAATGAATTGTAGAAATTCAGCTCAGAAAATGACAGCTTCGACTTGTATTCAATTAAAGCATTTGTTTTCCTACTGCCAAATGCTCCCATATGTTTTTAATAAATTCTGGTAACTCCTTGAACAAGCCCATGGAGACTTCTCATTCTGGGTTTCTTGTGTGGTCAAGTGCTGTGCACAGGGGGGAGCACACCTGCGATGGGCCACTGCTCTTCCCCACGGAAAAGTAGGGGACTGAGTGGGAAGCGATCACTGCTCTGAGTAGAGCTGGTGCAGTTTATTCCCCCCTTGCAACAAAAAGGAAGTTGGACTGACTCTACCTTACAAGATAACCTGCAGTAAAGTTCACTGGTGAGAACTGCAGGGGTATTCTCCTGCAGTTTGATGAGCTGGCACATATGAAACATAAGTTAAAAAAAAAAATTCTTCTTTCATTATTTACATAAATATTGCATCCATTTTTAATGTGACCGACCTGTTTAGGTGGAACCTAGCCACACATTTTAATAAGAGATTTCCGTAAAAGAAGGAGCTTAGCTTTGAAAGGAACTACTTTGAAATAGAATTTCCACAGCAAGTTCCCAAAATTTACTAGCTACTTTTTCAAAATAGCATTGCTTGCAACCCCACTGAATTGCTTACTGCTGTGCTTGACTGAATTACGAGGATCTCTAGTATGCCAGTGTAAAAACAAAATGTTCAGATTTCCATTTGTGATAACTCGTATTTTAACAAAATCATCCAAACATTGCACACTGATTTCACAGTACTCTATTCATCAAATCTATTCCATATGTTGCAGCCAACAGATGGCCAACACAGCAGTTTTGAATTCTGAATCAAACAAGGCATCACCACGAAATGCAGAAGAGGAGGCCCATTATTCAAGAGGAAGCCAGAGGCATTATTTATATCAGTACTGTGGGAATGAAATGTTGTGCAACCCTCCAGAACTGAATGATGTGGACAGAAGTTGCTGAACATGTGCATAAGGCTACCAAATACTCACTAGTCGGAAAGACAGACTATTAAAAATATCTTATCATGCAAAAGTGTGCAAGAAGGTTTAGTATTAGTCTGGGCAAGAAGTAAACCATGTGCACCCACTCACCTCAACAGCGGCGTTTAGTTTCCTGAGAGCTACTGAACTTATGTGAAAACCTCACGGACAGCAGAAAGCAGCTTTCAGGCAAAGTAAAGTTACCATATGAGATTTAACCTCTTCTACTACATCAGGAGGATTATAAAAGCAGGATGTTGAGGAGCGCACAAGAGCTGGCCAAGGCTGCCCTCTACTGACACTAAATTCCAGTTTTGTCAGTCACTTACCGCTGCAGGAGCGTTCACCACCGAGAGATTGTAACCATAAAGAAAAGATGACCCGAAAGCACCAGTTAAAGAGGCTACAATAAGACTCCCAGACCAATTCTGAAAAACAAAGAAAAGATGCAGCCATTGTTAGTATACTGTAAATTAACGTACCTCAGGTTTTAGACACTCCTTATGCTATCCTGCAGGCAGATGTCCTTGCTGCAGAATAATGGCCTGAAACACTTCCCCTTGCTGCGATCCAAGGAACAGTAAATTTGAAGCAACAGCATCTCAGTTAACATTTACCAAGGCAGAAGTGAACATCTGAGCTTCTTTCAACACAAGTGAACAGTTTAACTTCTTTCAACCTCACAGATTTTTGCTGCAAGCATCCCAGCAGCCCCCATGCCAAAAAGCAAAATGCCGGAGAAGCATATTTTCGGCAAAGGAAACTGTTGGCAACATACCAGTAACACAACGAAGCAAGGAGAAGCATATATTTGATGCAACAGGTCTGTGGGTAGACCCGACTTTGGTGAAAACCTGTAAGATGGTGCACCCCCCACTCTCACGAGTACCAGGATTAGTGAAATTGTGACCGAAAAAATTAAAATTATGCCTACAAACTAGGTTTTGTAACCCAAATGCAAGTCTCCAACCATAATTGCTGCCACACGCACACACTCTACAGGGAAGACACTATTTGCTGTTTTTCCCCAGCGACACATTTGTACCTTTCCCTTCTCAGGCCTGCTCCCTCCATCCCCCTCATCCTGTTTTTAGCCCACCTGTGCTAACAACTTCTTCTTCCACATCAGCTGCTGAATAAAAGGTAAGACTGCTTTGATTTGAGAGATTTTGCATTTCAGGGTCCTTTCCACCTTCCCCAGTATTACTCTTTCTGCCGCTCAGTTCTCCTGCGGGATTACAGAGAGCGGCAGAAGTGACCATTGCCATTCCCAAGAGATACTAGTGCTTTGGTGGCTGGTCAGTTGTGAATGTCATTTTGCAGATCACAGAAGACAACTCAACTTTCTTGACCTCTGAACACGTTAAAGTAGATGGCTTTTTAACGTGTTTTGAATTTAAAAAAACCACAACAAACAAACCTCTGCTAAGAATCTAGAAATTCAGGCATAGCTCACTGTCATTTTATGCCCAGCCTCATCACTTCAAAAGGAAGCCTCAATCCTTTCAAAAGGAGAAAGACCTGCTTAAGCAGGCCTAATAAACTCAGCTTCAGTTATATCACTTGGAGCGGACACGACAGGTTCATGAGTCTATACATTCTGTCAACTGCACAAAGCTGTATATTCGCCTCGGAAAACGAAGATTTGGTGCACGAACTAGGTGTGTGTAGCTAGCACATGGCACAGCAGCAGTGACGACGGACCGTACCGAGCTCCACCAGCCTCACAGGCACAGCACGGCAAGCGGACACACCGCGGTGGTTAGCATGTGCCAGAGCCCACGTTCCACACCGTCGTCGCAGACTCGCTACGAGCTGTGAAGAAGGGGTGGGAAACTTGGGTGCCAGGGCAGGGACCGCAGCGTACGACCCAGCACACGTGGGCTACGCCACGCTCCGTAACTGTCACTCCTGAGGGCTCCAAGTGTGAGTGTTTTTAACTTCTTCCACATGATGTGAGAACTTTTTAAGAGATTACACAGTTCATTAACCAGCCTGTTTTCAGTCAGGTCAGCAGGAAGTGTACAGGAGGAAAAAAGCCTCGTGCAAGAAATAGATCCCACTGAGTTCATTACATAAGCCAAATACAATTTCTTGTTATTAGCCAGCTTCTTAAAATGAACCTGCCACACACACAAAGAGCTTTGCACCATTACTTTGTAGGAAAGAGTAGAAATTTTGACATAAGGCTTTATTTAGCTTCTGGTGACAACACCTCATATTAGGTGTGCATTATTTCTCTACTATGCACAAGTGTTCCTACACTTAGAGGAGAAATCACTACTCCTCTGAACCAATGATGCTGAGGAGAACATTCCTGGAGGTCTACCAGGCTGCTCCCAAAGGGTTCACAAATGATAAGCACAAGTTCACAAGCGCTATGTGGTAACCTTGATGCAATATTGCTAAAGGGCTCTAATCTAACAACGTTGGACACATCAGAAAAATCCTGTAAACAAAATGGTTTGGATCATATAGCCTAGTGCTCGTTAAAAACTCCAATGAATGCTTAAACCTTTCAGCACAGGCAAATTATAAGCCCAAAAGGCTAAGTGGAAGATAATGCAGGACAACTCATGGAAGTACTGCCAAGATGGAAAACCCCACATGCACTTCATTTTCAAGTGTTGCAAATAGCTAGGTTTCAAGCCTACTTCAATACCAAGAATTTCTCAAGTATACAGCCTGCTGTGGAAAACCTCAGACTTACTCGATTCAGAGTTTTACACTTCTTAGAACACAAACTTCAACTTCCCCATGACCTGTCTCCTCACACACCATTTAAAATATTTGCTCAGGCTTCAGCAATGCCAGATAAAAGATGAAAGCACAATGAAGCAAGAATGAAAAAAACAAAACAAACCAAACTGTTGCTCAAAAAAATATTAACCTTGTGGGAACATTAACAAAAGGAAAGGGGGAAAAAAAAATCCCCACGTGTTTTACAGTGACTGGGAAACAAGAAGGCGACCACGCCTCCCTCCTAGGTGTTCCTTGACTTCCGCGCCATCCCCGTGCTCATGCGTCGCTGCGGTCAGCTCAAGGGCAGGTAGGTGTGAACGTCACCACAGCAGTAAGTGTTCAGTCAGGAAAGTTGCACGTCAGTTCACAGCAAAGATCTCCAGGTACCTGAGAACTCCTTACTTGTGAAAGTCCATGTTTTTGGTCTTATCGCAGGTCCCTGGGCACCGTGCTCTGAACAACACTTTTTTCCAACTCCCGTCTTTGTTCGGCACGCAGTGTAACATTTGTGTTGGCCACTATGGGTCTTAAATTGTCTTTTTTTTTTTTAAAATGCATGACAGTTTGCACTTCAGTTTTCAAAACCGAGTTTAGAAAACCGTACTTGGGTCAGTGAGTTATAACCCCCTTCTCAGATTCACATTAAGCACGGTCTAAGTGGTAAACATCGCACGCGCAGGTAAGGAAGTTTTCGTACGCTCAAGCGGCCCTTGCTAAGACTTTCTACTGACAGCGGCAAGGCGGACTCGGGAGCACCCCACCCGCTCCCCTGAACGACACCCGCTTGTCGGGAAAGCGCCAAGCAGCCCACCCCCAGCTCGGAGCACGGCCCTGCCCGTGAAGCTCCGCCGCAAGCCGGGCGCCGCCGGCAGGTGCGCCCGCTGACAGGGGCGGCCCTCGGGAGAAGGGGGGAACCTCGGGAACCCCCCGCTGCTCTCCCCGCCAGCACTCGCCGCGACGGGCGGTCTGGGGGAGAAGCGGCGAAGCAGGACGCGCCCTCGCCTCCTTCTGCCGCCGCTGCCCTCCGCCCGTCCTCTGGGTGCCGGCTCGCCGCCCGCGGTATTTTTAGCTCTGCCCCCGCGCCCGCCCGCCGCCGGCCTCTCCGGCACCGGCACCAACAACTTTCCGAGCGGGGAAGGGCTCGGC
>JAVJGG010000054.1:33543644-33599661 GCA_035590195.1 Aviceda cuculoides | reverse complement strand
TCCCTGGAGGTGTTCAAAAAGCGCATAGACGAGGTACTCTGTGCCATGGTCTAGTGGGCATGGATGATGGTTGGACTCAATGATCTTGTAGGTCTTTTCCAACCTAAATGATTCTATGATTCTATGCACTTAGTACATTGCAAATGGAAAATGTAAGTTACCTGATAATCTGCAGTGGGGAACAAAAAAATAGTCTGAAAACTATTCTTAACTGTTCTGAAGAAAACTTAATAGCCATCTTAATCTAGTGGTGTGCTAGTCGTTGTTTTTGTGGTTTTTTTTTCTTTAAGTACAATATAGACCTGTAAAGCAAAACAAGAGAATGAATTCTAGCATTAGGAAGTGAGGGAAGGAAGCATTTATGATTTGTTGTATCTCTGCCAATGACAGATTTTAATCCACATGTTTATTTTGCTTGTGATTTATATATGCACAACTGTGTTAACTACATAATTGTAATTGTCAGATTTATGAGGAAGTAGTAATCTCTTTGTTCTAGAAGAGGCTGTCACATCTACAATATTACATATTTTTCTGAAGACAAAGTCTTGTGTTTTCTTTCTCAATGCGTGAGAAACAAAAGAATGTAAAAACACAAGGCTGGGAAGGTGCTAGATTTACACTGGGATTTTATACACCCAAAGGGTTGGGGTTTTTTTGGTTGGTTGTTTCTTTTGTTTTACTAGTTTATAGAAAATGACATGAAACAGCTTATTGTTGTAAAATTGTTGTATTCCTTTTCCCTAGGATTCATCACTGCTGCTTGTATTAGGTAGAGAAAGAGGTACTATGTATTTGCATGGAGCTGCTCATGGAATTGTGTCAGGGACTATATCCTGAGATTCACAGTATGATTTCCCTTGGCTTAGGGACAAAAATGTAACAATGCCAGTCTTTTTCCTGGTTCAGCCTACTCCCCCATTTATGCTGCTTCAGCTCTGCTTCCCTGGTGTATTTGGTGGGGGGAAGAAGATGCAGCCCAGTCTCACTCTGCTGCTCACCATCTCCACTCACACTTGCTGTCTTGTGGGTGGAAGACAAGAATATGTCTTCCATGGATATGGGTTATAATACAATTTTCACTAGCTGATGGCAAAAGTTGTCCACCCACATTTTTATGTCCTTCTCTAGTTACTGTGGAGTTAATAATCTGCTTGCATGTTCTCATGCTCATATCAGTGGGAAAGCATCCACTGACCTGAGTCATACAAGATCAAACTCTAGGTTGCTGTGAGTTCTACTTGAATTACTGAAACAACTTTAAGAAGTGTTCAAGGAGGAAGAGATGTTTTTATGTACATGTCATGCACTTTTTTAAAGATATATGTATATATTTATACAGATAGAGGATTCCACTTCTAGGCTTAGCTTTAGGTTTTTGACATATCTCAAAATTTATTTGGATCTTGTGATAGATATATGGAAAAGCAAAATTTACTGCACTGTGTTAAGAATTTAATTGATCTGTACAAATACATAAACCTATTTAACTGGGAATGTGAAGTTTTTTTCACTAGTGGCACCTCAGAACTTTTTTTTTTGGAAAGGAACTAAGTAGGATGTTGGCAAATATAAACGACCTATGCAATCTTTTATACATCAAAGTTTGTATCAGAGATAAGACTCTAGAGGGAGCCCATCTCACAGTTTTCTGCATTGAGAGAAACGGCTTTATAAAGACAAAACTATTTCTATTAATAAGTAGTTTAAAGTAAAATCTCTTCTGGCTCTAAGATACAAAAAAAAATATCAAAGTACTATAGGACACTTATTTGCAAACATCCTTAGAAATTTCTCAATTCAAAAAGTCAATTCTACCTTACCGTTTTCTGTATTTTTTTAATACTATGGAAGGTGTACAATACAGGAATTTTCAATCTTGTGCTTCCATAATAAAAGGCAATTTATGACCTTTCTCTTTTAAAGAATTCTCAAGACCCTGTGAGTGCAGTAACAGAGAGGAAAGGTTTGAGCATGTGCATTTTGAGACATTCTACTTGTGCAGGCAGTGTGGAAACTGATTTTTGAGGAGAAGGTCAGAATACAGGATTTTACATTCATTTGTGAAAGCCTATATATTGCATATATCTTCCTGCCACATGTCAGTGGGCACATAAAATATGGGTCATGCAGTAATAACTTTTTTAGCCATGGTTTCTAACTAGCTAGCTGTGTGTCAGTTGACACTGGAAAATAGACCTTGCATAATGTTACAGCAGCTTATGGTTCAAGGCTATAGTGATTATATCATTTTAGTCCTTAACCTGTTGATTACATTTTTTCCTCACTAAATAAAGAGGCTTTAGAATTTAGCAAGGTTTTTGTCCAAGACAGATTGTTTAAGGCTGCACCTGCACTGCATGACATCATTTCTCTCTGGTGTGACTGAGTTTCCTGCCTGGGATACTTCAGGTGGTACTGTCCACTCAGTCTCTTCCCGTTATGTAGTCAAGATGCGCACCCAAATCCATAAGATGAGAAGCATTCCCAGTTTCAGTCTGGATGCAGCTGGACTCACCCAAAGTGAGAGTGAAAGTCTGCATCAGATTTAAAAGTAGACTTTAGTTTCAACTGCCCAGCCTTATATTCATTGTGCTGGATACCTTCAATTCAAGGAACTGGGAGATGGAATGTTTCCAAAATTCATATTAATATGAGAATAGTGGGGAAAAAACTGTTGTTTTTATAGAATACTAAAATGCAGTGACAGCTTCCATATTTCTTGTAGCAATTCACAAGGGATTTGGTACTGAAGACATTCAATATTCTAATTGCATTTTATGTTTAGCTTCTTGGTTTATAAATGATGGAGCTAAATCCATCAAAATCTGTTTACAGAGATGGTATTCAGTATTAACTGCTTTTTACTTGCATTCAAATCACTCTGTCATGCTTCTAGCTAACAGCAAGCATTTTTTTCGACACTTCCCATTAGCAGAAAATTATGTAAGCCTGTGCTGCAACTTATTCACAGGGTAACTTGTATCAACATGGTATTTACAATTCAAATAGAAACAGAGATGTATGTAATTTATCAGGACACACTCTCTCCATCCATCTGTTACACTGTGCTCTTAGAATGCTCCGTAAACTTAGAATATTCAGAAAATACTAACCCAAATGTCTTTCCTCAGTGTACATACCATTTGTCACTATGCACTGTACTTGTGGTTTAGTCCAGATTGTTTAGTTCCGATTATTGTGATTTAGTTCAAAGTGCCTTCTTATCACAAAGAACTTCACTGAAGTAGCTTTGCTAAGATTAATAGGAAATTACTCTTAATAGTAAGAAATCACAGCTGCTTGTGCAATAGCAGCTGTTGTGGTCGTTTGTGTATGTGTTTTAATATATCAAAATATATTAATTAAAAGATTGTATACATTTAGTGCAAAGCTATTATTTATATTTTTTTAATGGTTTGAAGAGTATTCAGTGCTTTTTCTGCTCTAGGTCCTTAGCACAGAATGAAAACAGAACTGTTAATTTTATAGGTCTTTGTGGTGCTTACCATGGATGTACAAAAGGTTTGTAAATACCAACCAGCTGATTTTCACAACACTCCCCTGAAGCAAAAGGATATTTCTATTCCCCTTTTAAAACTGGTAATATGATACTCAGGTTAATACTAGAGTAACAAGTAACTTTGTGTGCACCTTTAAAGAAAAGAAAAAGCAAAAACTATGTAGCTTTCTGAAACTGAACATTAAGTCTAGGCGGGTGTCTTGTTCTAGTTCCACCTTTACTGACAGAGGTTACCAGCACTCTTGTTTTTCTGAGCGTCTGTGACATAACCAATTTCTTACCCATTAGAGTAAAAATAAGCTGGGTTAGTTTAGTAGGAATATAGTTCTTCTGACACAACCTTTCTTTCTTACTAAAATGGGCTAGGGTATATTATCATACAAGCAAATAGGCAGCAGATTTGGAAGGTGTGACACCCTATTTCAAGAAGGACAACAATAAGCAGCTAGAGCCAGAATGATTTAATAATTAAGTCTTCAGCTGACACAGTGACATCCAGAAGAGAATATAGTCCCAAGTTAGCAGGTTACTTGCGGCCTTACAAACTGTCCCCTTAGGAAATCTTTTGTAACTACCTACCACTTACTAGCCTTTTCCATTTACAAAATAATGTGTTAGTTTGCCCCACAAAGGCATGTGAATCCCAGTTTGTTTTTGTCAGTTCCCTGCCTCAGTCTTCACTTACCTGTTGTCTTGGGGGATTTGGCTCTAAAAGGCACATGATAGTACTGTTCAAGTACCTCTTTCTGTTGTAGAGTATAAGGAGCTCAAATGTGAGGAAGTCTCTCCCTAAAGGATTGGCTGTGGAGGCTGGTTCTTGCGCTGGGTGGAGAAAGGAGCTCCCTGAATTACAGCCAGCAGGCTGCAGGCTTCAGAGTGTTCTTCGAATGACAGTTGACCTGGCTGGGATTGATGTAGGAAATAGTATTAAGGTGTTGGTTGAAGGCTGTACTTGCCGGATTTCAATGTCTGAAGTTCATGTTCACAGAGTCCGGAGAAATATGCAGACCCATGGATCTCAGAACTTTCCCAGTAGCTGGAGATAAAGATTTCTGGACGTGAGTGAGAGAAAGGACCTTTAACAGAACTAACAACTGACAAGTAATGAGGGACTGAGGTTAAGTAGCTATGAAAATCTTCTGAAAGCATAATTTGGAGGAAAAAAGCTATTTACTTGTTTGAATGATTGACAATTCCATCACTAGCATTTTACACAGCCTAAAAGCTCCTTCCATTAGACAAAGTAAAGATGTGTATACACTAATCCTGTGTCATACTGATGCATTTAGAAAATAATTCTAGCTTTCTGTAATTGTTTACATGAACAACAAGCTTGATAGAAAATTACTGAAAATTAATTGGTGAATCTGCTTCTAGTCATGTATACAATTGTACTTTAAAAATCTTCAAGTAGTCTTCAAACAGAATAGTCTTACATTTTTATAATAAAGGTGATTGCTAACTTGCAGAAGTAAACCGTAGCAGGGTTTTTCCACTTGCCACAAAGGGGCAGGGGGGAAGTCCCAAGTACCTGCCTACTTGTTCCATGTACTATTCTTATGTAAAGAAGAAAACTCATAATATAACATTTCTTATGTATTTACAATTACTCTGAGCAATATATTGTTTGCATTCCCTCTCTTTGCTGTGTGAAATATGTGGAACGGTGGAGCTGCAGCTGCAATAAGAGATGTCTTGGTAGAACCTTATATTATTACAATCAGTTATCTTGACCTGAAGGTGTGGGAAAAGAAGTACATTAATGGAAATCTGTATTTAGGCATAGCTACAGAAACCTGTGTTATGGAAATGGCATATCCTGTGCCCTCTACTGCCCCATGTAGTAACTAGAAAGCTTATGTGGGCTTGGATTTATTTGGCTGGACTCTGATGAGGGGTTTTGTTTTTCTACTTCTTTGAGTAAACACCAACTTCTAGAGAATGGGCTCTGTTTAAAGAAGAGCGACATGCTGTCCAGCATGGATGGGTAAACAGATGATGAGCCTTGCTCCAGTGCCTGTCTTATGCTAGCTGATTCATAAACTAGATACAAAATTCACTGAAGGATTTTGTTTAATCCAAGTGATGGGGACACATGTTTCTACAAAAAAATGTCCTGGACTGCATTTCAAAGGCTGTGTGAATATAGACTGATGTTTTCACTATATGTCTATAACCAAAGATTAATTCCAGAATAATAATACTTATTTTAACTAATTATTTACTCTACATTGATTGTTTAATATCCCTTTTGAGGCATTATTTTTGTGAGACTGTTGTTACTGATGTCAGTATAATCATGAAGATATATGACAAAGTAAATATTATACTTGAGAGGTATGCAAAGTAAATTTCAATGAAATATGGCTCATTTGAAGATTAGTTTTTGTTCTGTGAGAAAGAAGAAAGCAAATACTTGTGTTTTAAATGTGAATTACACATTTTCTCCATCCTAAGGAGTTTATAAGGTAATTGGACTTTCCTTTTCTCTTGAATCCTTAACCAAATGTAGGCTTCATTATCTTCAGGCAGATGCATTTTGTAGACTGTTATGTTTTACTGAACAGTAATTAATTTCTTACTGCATAAAAACATAACTCTATGGTCTAAGCTGAATGAAAAGGAATATCATCATCAGAACTTAAGCTACTTTAAGCTAGAGGGTGATGAATCTGTGGAAGAGAGGTATGACAAGGTAGGGGCTACCATGAAGTTAGAAACTTGCAAAAGTAAGTTTTGAAGGGTGTCCTCTGTGATACTAACAAACTAGAAGCCCAAGGGGGGCTGACAAGAGTCTTATCTTGACCACTGTTGATCTTGCTGGTTTGTACTGTATTATATGGTGATCCAGAGAGTTTCCTCTCTCTTCTCCCCTTTCTCCAGCCCTAACATAAGGAATTGGTTTCTATAGTTCTCCCCGTCCTATGAAACAATGAAGGCTAAATGTGGAAGAGGGAGATGATGTACTTTATCAGAAAATATGAAATTATTGTTTCTTCTTGTGATGTCATGTCTCTTCAATTTCAGGGTTGAGATGACTTGCAGTAATTTGAATCTGAACAGGAATTTCTGGTGATAGAGCACATTTCGATTGGATTTTTTTTTGTCTTATTTTTGCAATGTGGTACGTTATCCACTTCAGAAGTCATCTGGCAGTTTTATCTTCTAAATTCTCTGCTGTTCCACCTCATATTCAACTTAACAGTTTCTGTGACTGTCTTGAAAATTAGATTGTGTTTTGGTTACTTGAAATACTTGCTTTCCTATTTAAGAAATAAAGGCCTAATCCTGCTAAATGGTGAACAGCTTCCATTGTTCTAATGACTTTTCAAGCCTCATGTTGTAAGAATACTTGAGTGAACTCTTTTTTAAAGGTAACTTTAGCTTTCTGT
The DNA here is from genome assembly GCA_035590195.1 of Aviceda cuculoides. Lineage (NCBI taxonomy): Eukaryota > Metazoa > Chordata > Aves > Accipitriformes > Accipitridae > Aviceda > Aviceda cuculoides. Next base: position 33,592,746 of record JAVJGG010000054.1, on the reverse strand, counting down.
AAGCATGAGGTACTGCCTAATAGTACAGGTAAGCTTAGGTAATATTATTAGCAAGCAATCTGATTCTCTGTGAAGATCAGTATGACTAAGGGGTTCAAAGTGATTATTGATTTTTATTCCCTCATGTGGAATCTTGATTCCACTAAAGCAAATGTCCAATTTGCAGGATTTGACCCAAAACTTTCAAAATATGTTAAACCTTAACGTTCTGTAATGTGTTTTATTTTATATCCTTCATCTTATTTCCCCAGTGCTAATGCTGGCAGATAAATTCTCCGTTGTCATTTGTAGGAAATATCCTATTGCTACTTATGCAACCAAAATAAATGAGAATTTTTTCAAATGTTGTTTGCCATATGCATTTTATGTAGCTATTTATTTTCTAGCATATACTTGAGGAGTTATGGAAAAAATTCTGATAGTTTGTCTTAAAGTTTTCAAAAAATACATCTCTGCCTGATTTGAACATTAATTGTTCACTTTAGAAAAGGTCATGTTACATGTAAGTCTGATTTTAGAAATTTTTTCAGAATCTTGCATATCCAAAGATGAGTAAGAGCTATGTCTAGCATTACTTTTGACAGCTAATGACATAGTTTCTTCTTTATATAATCGTAATTCCATAAGGTAATTATTTTTGCAAATGAAACTGGAAATGGATACTGCTAAATTACATTCCGGTGCTGATTAACAGTGTGGTCTAGGATTACTCAATTAAATGCATTATGTATTTGTTTAGAACGGACAGATAGAATGTGTCACTTGCAGTATGGGTAAATTGCTGTTGAGATCATTGTTCTATTTTTCAAAAAGCAAAAAGCATTAAAGATAAAGGTTGATCTTACAAATATGTTGCAAGTGAGATTAGTGCACATACAGAAGTGGGGAAAATACTTTCTTTAGAGATGACAGCATTGTCTAGCAAGTATAGATTAATGTGGTGTATGTAAGTCCAGCCTCAAACTATGGATAACTTATTCTTGACTTGGTCTCTTTGCCTTGTCTTTGTCATTCTAAAAATTGACTTAATCTATTAAAAATGCTGAATGCAAGGAATCTTTATCCTTTTATTCATCTGTGTAATACGTTAGAGAATCCCAACTGAACTGGATATAAAAAATTGGAATATTTAGCAATATGTATATATACACATATATATGTACGTGTATATACACATATCTAGATATACATATAATGGACAACATAATTTTCTGTGTCCTCTGCTTTTTGTGGAATCATTCATACTTTTTTTTGAAGGGGAACCTATTTCTTAACTATAGTACCACTTGTCATATAATTTTAAGCGTATTTCTTCCTAAATATTACTTGCTGATAATAGACATTGCAACCCCCTTTACAGAACTGTGACTTTATGCTGTGCAGGTTTGTTGTAACAAGAGTAACCACAATAACATGAGTGCGTGTTTCTGAAGCTAGAGAAATCACATGGAAGTTAATGTTACAGAGTGGTGCAGCAGAGAACAGTAGAATAATGCTTAAGTTAGGAGAGTGCTGCATTAGATATTTCAGGTAACAGGAATCATATATATGTGTTTAATTTGCTTCTTTTAGTTATGTGCTGTAATGATAAAAGCTGCTCTATCATTTTAGAATTTTGAACTTTTTTTTTTTTTACCTGTGAAATGCAGCTATTTTTCTAGCATGCATTTATGGGCATTAACATCTTGCCATTTCATTCTTAATAGGATGAGATCAATCTGTTTCTGCCTCTTGTAGAAGTTCAATTTTGTATATCATACACAGTGTTGTAACTCAGAAGACAAAAAGATGATAGGTATCACAAAAACATTCCACAAACAGTTGCCCTTTTTGGTTAATATATAGGTTATATATAGTTTTGAAAAGCATTCTTAGGGGCTTTCTTACCCCTGTGGTCTGAGTTGAGTGACTATAATGTTACATCTCATGTGTGTTGTATAGTGAGACTGTTAGAAACTTGCATTTATTAAAACAGGAACTTCCTACAGTTAGAAACGCCTTTGTACTGGACTGGTCAGATTAAAGTTGTGGGAGAAACCAAGGCCATTCTTGTATTATTAGCTTTTGGCTCAGAATAAGTGGGGCAAAGATGTGGAGAAAACCAATGTGTAGACTGGTGGGAGAAGGCAGAAAACCATGCCCTTTCAGCACAGAAGAACAGAATGCCAACAAAGTTTTATAATCTGGGAAGAATACGTACATTGGTGTAGTGCCTTCAGCTGTAAATTCTTTTGGACTACTGAGTGTTGAGGGGATGCTGTGATGTTGGAGCTGCTAGAGGAGAAACTTCAGTTGCAAGTAAATGCCATTGGCAGTTAGAGAATGGAAGGAAGCAGGGATATGGCTATACAATAGTTTCAAATGCATGCATTTCCTTAAAGGTGTTATTTTTCATTATACAAGTAGCGGAATTGCAGCAGTCCTGCACAAGTGAATGTTGTTGTAGAGCTCAATGTCTGTATATGTCTTTTGCATCTTTTCAAAGGCAGGATCTTATATAGCCATCCACTTAACAGTAGTAATACTTCCTGTTTCCTTTCATGTCTAATACTGAATATATAACTGAATGTCCATTCAAGACACAGAGAAATGAAATGTAAGAAATTCTGGGATCAAAATTCAGTGTTATGAATATCTATAATGTCAAGTATTGGAAGCATTTAATTAAATCCTTATGCACAGTTGAATACCTCCTGAATTTCATTTCAGTTGCAATCAAGCATCTACAAATGGAGTTGGTGTAATCGCAGGTTTTGTGACATTTGATAAAGGATTTTTATTAGCAGTCTAAGTCAGCTGCAAAATTTAATAATACTTCTTCATTGTGGCTTTTGCAAGTCCAGTAGTAAAAGATGAGTTTTATTTCATGGGAAGCCTTGTTGGTAGGATGTTTTAGGAAAGGAAGTTGATTAAGGAGTAAAGATCCTAAAGTTGTCACTCAGCAGTAATCAAACAAAAAGTTAAGTTTTAATGCTTGAGGTTTTTGTGCTTTTATGCAGCTGTAAGAAATCGGACTCACATTTCCATTTCCTTGGGGAACTGTGGGCTCCAAAGTGCTTGTATCTTTTAAACAAGCCACGTGTCTCCAAAAAAGGCAAAAATGTCATAGAAATGACATTTTAAAATAAACTCTGTTTTTCCGCATTAAAGTTTCTTGTTGAAAGGCATAAGTTCCCTCACCCCCACCCTCTTATGGTAGAAATAGACACAGTTTTGCATAACCACTTCTGCATGATAAATTATCATCTTGGTCTTAAATACACATAAAAATGTGACTTCAGAAGAAGCAGAATTGAAGGAATTAGACTGTGCTTTTTGGTCAATAATGAAATTGAAAAGCTTTGGTTGCAGATACATCCAAATTACTAAGGCAGTTCAGATGTGGTTAGTTTCCCTGAAGAACCCTGAGCAATGGCGATGCCTCAGAGAGATATGAAAGATTGGCTGTACCATGGAAATATACTGAAAAGACAATGAAATTAACAATTCAAACTGCAGATCCTTTAGTTTCTCTTCTTTATGCACTGAGGTTTTTTACACTGATTAATTCACTCCCCACCTATGATTCATTCAATAGCATACCCAGCCACTGCTTTCATGTTTTGGAGGACTGACTGCAGAGCTACTATTTTGGTCTCCAAAGCAGGCTCTTGGTTTTATGAAGTGTGCAGCATTTGTACCAAATTTCACCTCTAGAATGACAAGAACAGTGTTACTTTTCACTTCAGTAAACTTATGTGCTTAAAGAAAATCACAAGCACTCCTCTATAATCAAAGATGCATTACTGAACCAAGTATCTCTGATTTTAATTAATAAGGAAATGTTGGCCTTTTTTTTCAGTACATCTTAATTGAGGATGGAAGATGTACAGTCCATGGCTAGAATTTCCATTCTGATTGTTTAACTAATACCACATCTCTGACGTTGGTGTTTTTAAGCCAGGCTTCTCTTGAAAAGAGAGATCCTGCCTTCCCTTTCATCCTCTGCCATGCATTTTGCCCTGTCCTTTGGGCTGTTGCCAAGGGAGCACACAGTATGCTGGAGCAAGGAACCATGCTGATTGAAAGTGAATCAGTTTTTATGGGTTTTTTTTGCTGGCTTAGTTCCAGCCAAAGCAGTTTTCCGATAAGCTCACCATGTGGCCACACAAATGCTTGTACTAATACAAGGGAAGCAGCAGTAATACACTACTTAGGGCAAAGGGAAGGAGCTTGCCCCTTTAGGTAGCAGTGTGGTATTAGATCAGATTCATGTGGTCCATTGAAGCACATTCTCTGTTGTCTGGCATTAAAAAATGAAACAAACTAAAGCGGTTGCACTCATGTGGTTATTATCACTTATGTCTAGGGTCCTTCAAAGGGTTGGAAGTGTCTCTCACCTTTTTGAGTTTCATTGCTCCGCTTTCCCCATGGGGTCCATTATAACAGGACTGTATGGCTGATGCTCGGTGAAGCACGGCAATTGAAAGCTCCTTCCTTTCTTAAAAGTAAAGGTCTGCTGTTGTTGCTGAATGAGGGAAAGAGGGGTCTTATGTGCACAGGCATTTTACCCTATGTCTGCAGCAACAGTTAGCCCCTGATATAGTGATGCTGGTGGAGCTTTAAGTGAGAGAAAGCAAGCAAGCTGGCTTCCAGGAGAGGTAAGCACTGCTATTAACAATGTTAGTGTTTGCAGTGTTGTTGTAGATCCTGTTTTTTGTTTATATCAGTATTTAAATCATTGGTTGCTGTTACTCAGATCGTTTCCTGTATTAGACGTTTTTCCTGTCTGTTTAGTTATTGCTCCTTACCATCCTCAGTAAGCTTCTTTTCTAGAAGTATCCAGCTCTTAAAGGAAATAATTTAATATCTGTGTTTTAGGCATGCAAATTATGTTCCATGGTCAACTTCCTGATTTTCTTAGTGGGATTTTAATTTTGTGTTGACGTAGCAGTAACCTTTAGGGGTGGCAAAGATAGATCCAAGCAAGGTCTAGAGATGGAGCTTTATTTTTATTTTTTAAACAGACTTGTTCATTAGCCAGTTCCAGCACTCAAACTGATACCCTCCAACCTCATGAACATCTCTTTATGGGGAAGTGCTGCATCTAATCTGACTAACTTGTGGTTAAACGTGTGGTGGAATGGAGCTGGTCTGGGAGTGAAGAACTGCCACATTCTGTAGCAATGAGTTATTACCATGTTCCTGCTGGTCTGCGATAGCATCTGCTTGCAGATGTTACCTGTGGCAGGTGCAATGCCAGGCAGAGTTGCTCACTCCTTGCTTTGGCTGCTGATTTCCTAGGAGAAGCAAAAGAAGCCAAAATGTTTATTTTAGTCATTGAAGTCAATGGCTGTTTCTGTTCTTAATTTATATTCAAGTAAGAAGTTATGGAGATAACATTTGTTTTTCAGAGGTTAATTGTGGTTTGTTTTTTTTCTTAATGTGCAAAAGTTAGAATGTTTTATGGAGGTCTTCATCCCTACATGACTGAATGTGGAGAGAAATTAATTCCAAGTTAAGAACTGGTAGAAAAGAAACAAATCCTACAAAAAAGGAAGTATTTACTGTCTTTGTTCTGTCAAAACATGTATGTGATACAAATATGTGACTGACTTTTTTTTAACCAGCAATTTATTGTTGTTTGCAAATCCTGTAAGACTTCCTGATTTTTTGCCAAATCTATAATTAATTTGATTTATATATGTATTCTATAACATGAGTTTGCTCAGGGATAAAATAATTTCTTTTTTTGAGGGTGATAAAGACTCATGGTTATGTTTTGGTAACTAGAATAATAGGGCCTCAATTTAACCATAAGAGCAATACAAAGCAGCCTTAGATATGCTTGTGTTCAGGCAGTATTTCTAATGCAGTACTCCATGTAACTTTTGATAATTCTTTCAAGTCAAGAAACCCTGGTTCTCATATATGCAATAACATTTTTACAAACTGTAATTTATTGCCAGTCTACGTGAAATACATGTTATCCATTAATTCAGCTATTGCTAGATGATGTTTCTATTATTCTCATTTTTCAAACATATGAAAGGTTAGACACAATCAAATGAAAAAATGCGTGATGAAATGCAAACATTCTGAACTTGCTTGGCAGTGAATCTTAGATTATGTTTCACGTCAAGATGCTTTTCTCCTATTTTCTTCCTTTATACTCTCTCCAACCTTTAGATATTATCAGCTTTTCCAGTCTTGGGATTAATGTGAGCTTTGGATGTTTTTAAGGGGAGGGGGAAGGAAGAAAGACATTTCAGAAGATTAAGTTCTGAATTTTCTTGTTAGAATTGCAGAATTTCTGTAATAGGAACAGCAAATAATGAAATGACAGTACAACAAATGAGAATGTGAGAGGCATCTTGTTGATGATTAAATCCAGGTGCTTGAGAGATGGTCACTGCCAAAACTGATACAATTTAAGGGTCTTTTATATCTTAATTACTTGGAAGAAAGGAAAGGTCATTTACATGCTCTCAGACTTCACAGACCATTCTTTGAAACGTGAATTTCAAAGTGCTGCTAAAAATGTATCCTCCCTGCTTGTTCAGACCTTTGAAGACATGAACTTCAGCACATTTCTGCAGAACTATGTAGTGATTTTTTTTTTTTTTTTAAAGTTTTAGAGTGTGTGTAGGTGATGATATTAAAAAAAAATACAAGGAGTGTTTTGGCAGATGGTATTTTGAGGTCAAATGAACTGAAAGGCATTTATGGATTATTCTCCTTTCTTTGGCCATTTGTTTGATCCTTGTTTTTGTAATCAGTTTAATGAAAGTAAATGTAGGAACTACTAACATAGCCTCATTCTTTGAGATGGTTGAGAAATTAATTGAACAGGCAGAGGATTAACAAAAGCACTTAGTGTAGGACATACAATTTTTCATGCTACACAGTTTCCATTTGCTGTTTGCTCCAAGGAGTCAAGTTTGCATTTGCATGTTTCCTTTCGTGCATATGAGCACAGGCTTCTTAGTAGAAATTTTGCATCATAATACCTAGGCTACTGATAATGGCCTCTATGAAGTACATGGAAGGAAGAACAAATGAAATAAATAAATTAAAAAAGTTTAATCAAATTATCCACTGATCACTATTTCCTGATTTTTAACATTAGAACTGTGAATTCTTCAGGTAAATCTAGTTACAAGAACCAGCACTTGGAAAGATTGCAATGACCTGTGAGTGGTGTGGATTGTGTTGTTTGTCTGTTTTGTTTTTTTTTTTTCCTTTCTTTTTTTGGTGTGTGTGTGTGTTTTTTTGTTTGTTTGTTTGTTTGTTTTTTAAACAGTTTTGACTTTTATTTTCCTGCCTTACCAATTTTGCAAGCATCCAGATGCTACCTGATTTTTTTCTTACTGGGGCTATTGTAAGTTTCTGGAGGTTTTTTACTAAATGCTTCTTGACTAGTTACTGTTTCTGCTCACTTGATTTTTTTCCAAATGTGAAGCTGTTGTGATTAGTCTTCGGTAGGATATGGCTATGTGTTAGGATCCCCAAATGTTATGCAATAATTTTGTTTTACATCTCCAGCATAATCTAGCTAAAAGCAGAAGCACTTCTGGCCCTCGGCAGAACATCTGTCCCATTCCTGCTTTTTGTCTTGTGTTCCTCTTGTGCTTAATGCGGTTTGGCCAAACACATGATTCAGAAAAAGTTTACTTTAGTAAAGACATTACTCTGATTAATACTGGTATGGCAGAAGAGTATTGGGTTAAGAGTCCCTGTGGGCCAGACTGCACATCTGTTTGGAGCAAGAAACGTTAAAGCCTAAGCCTTAAAGTCTAAGCCATATAAATTGCTTTATTGCTGCAATAAAGTTTCTTATTATGACAGAGGATGAGTTCTCTAAAGCACAGAACTGGTATTTCAAATATGTCCCACAGAGTCCAGCGTTGTGCACAAATTAATTGGGATTCATTGCCTCATGTTTATATGCTGTAACATCAATCCAGGAAGTTTTGTAGTAATTCAGAAGTGTCTTGAATCCCTTGTTGTCTGTTGACTTCAATGCTGGCAATTTCAACATATTTTTTCCAGTTCAGCAATAAATTGTAAATCAACTATACTCTGGCAGTTTGCCAGTTTCTCTGCTTGTATACATACAACTCAGAGGATTCATTTGCAAATTTAATTTTGAAAAAATTAGACTGGATAAAGCCCTTAGCAATCTGACCTCATGGCTGACTCCGCCTTGAGCAGGAACTGGGACTAGAGACCTCCTGAAGCTCCCCCCCACCTCTTTTTTTTTTTTTTTTTCTTAATTGTTGATCTATTCTTCCCCAGAATGGGACTACAGGAATTTAGGTTTAGGAAATCCTTCCCTTTGCAACCATTCCACAGTCAAGAATCTTGCAGAGTACCAGAAACTGGAGTGGTTGCGTAGGTAGACCTGAGAAATGATTTCTACCCCCTTTGACAACGGAAATATTTATTCCACTGAATAGTGCAATTGCCTTTTCCTTTGGTCTTTCATTGTGGCTTTTGACATGAATAATCTTAGCTTAGAATCATGGTCAGAAAAGTGGACCCTGTGTTACCCGCTGGCATTTTCTACATTGTCCTGTCATTTGCAGTTTGAGTCTGTGTATCTTTTTAGATAAAAGCAATGCATATGTGTTATCCTTATAAAGTAACCATCCCTTGGGACCCATAACGAGGTATTGACATCTCCTGTCCATCTTCATCCCTTCTAGGTATAAATATTTTGGTCAAAGGTTGTACGTGTAGATTGCAGATGCTCCTTTTACGTCTGCAAAGACCAGTACATCAGAACTGGCCTTGACTACTGCACAATGAAGAATCAAAATTTCCCCTTTGAAACTACATGGGAGAAGATGTGACAGCACAGGCATGTGTAGTTTATCTTACTTGAAAAATACCTTCATCTGTTCTCACTTTGGCATTACTTATATGATCTTAACAGGGATCATATATTCTTAATAGGGATCAGCAGTTTAGTAAGCACTTCTGTTATGAAAGTGGTGGTCAAACACTGGCGCAGGTTGCCCAGAGAGGCTATAGAGTTGCCATCCATGCAGATATTCAAATCCTGACTGGACATGGACTTGGGCAACTTGCTGTAGGTGACCCTGCTTGAGCAAGGGGATTGGACCACATGATCTCAATGGGTCCCTTCCAACCTCAGCCATTCTGTGATTCCGTGAAAGTGTCCTTGCAACAACTGCAGTTCCTGTATTGGATTGTGTTTATACTGTCAATAAACCTGTCTTCAATGATCTCAACATTTTTTTCACTGTATACATCATCCTTAAGGCATTTAATCACAGCATAATATCGTGCTATTGATTTTCATTCAAAATTCCTGTTGATTCCAAGGGGAATTATGGGAGAATATGACTCTGGAGAGATCAATCAACATCATACTCAAGTCTCCTAACACCTAATTTCCTACATGACTGAAGCTCAGCGCTTGTAAAATTTACTGCCTGGTGATATTTTTAAAGGGCCATTTTGATTTTATAAACCATCCCTCAGCAGTCAGGGACTACTTTGAAATGAATTACATTGTGCAACTGGGAACTCTTGTTGTATGTGTAGTGAAATATGAACAGTGTTTAGCATCTGGATACAATAAATCAGTCAAAAATTATAACAGAAAAAACAAGGCATCTATTAAAATTTATTCTACTTGCATGGGGAAAAGTCAGCACTTTTACCTAGGAATGTCTTTTAATAGACTGCTGAGTCGGTTCACAACTGAAATTTGACAGCAATAACTGTGAGTTTTATTTTAAGTTCCTATAGCATAGTAATTCTGTAGTTGATTTTTTTTTTCCCATTGCATAAAATATTTATAGTAAATAACCAGTAGGTAGAAGCACCTGGTGAAAGAACAAGGTGTAAAAACATGTTAGACAATGTATAAAAATAACCTCAAGTGGTCTGTAAGGTGAGGAGGAAGAAACCATCAATGTAATACCACATTGCTTGCAAAAGGGAGGACTCCCCCCTTCCCATCAACATCAGCTCACCACCATCATGCTCCTCCCAGTGAAGATCTGGGACACTGAGGTCTCACTACAGCATTCCCGTAGGCTGAAGTGACTGACCTTACAACCCAAAGGGGCAGTGAAAGGCTGAGCACAACACCAGAGAAACGGGTAGATAGTAGAAAGCTTTTTATGTCAGTTTTGACTCAGCAAAATATGAACTATAGATGTTAGTATCACTGGACAAATAATTCTTTGATTAGACTGTTAAGGTTTTAATTAAACTAATGTAAATCGTAGCTTTGCATTTAAGTAGTATACGCCCTTTTGCCTGCAAGATGTTGAGTATAACATAAGTCAGCAGCAAGCACATGCATGTACTCTGCTCTTTCCCCCTCGAGTTTCACAATGGTGTAGGTATGTTCACATCCTGCATTTTGGGGCAGAGTAGGGGAGAGTTGATACATCCATGAGAGACATGGCATAGAACTGAGCGGACTGAAATAATTTGTACCATATTTTTCCACCCTTCTTTTTTTGTAGGGTGATCTGTGTGTGAACAAAATCTTCAGAGACAAAAGATTCTGCTTGTGACTATGCATCTGCTATCTCAAAGGGCTCAAGAGGAAACATTTGGCTCTTTTGTGATTATAGTATTTTTCTCTGATAATTTCTGTAACATGCTAGCTGGCCTCCTACATCAACTCCTGAATGGCAACTGACAGCATTTTTTCTTTGTGAAAAGAAATTTTTAATGGGATGTACCATAAATAGCTGGAACTTGCTGTCTTATGTGAAAAATACAGGATATGAGTCATTATCAACAGTAGGAGACCTTAGATCCTCTGTAGCTTTATGTATCTTCTGTGGCCATATGAAGGACTGCATTTAATCTGAGCAGCACATGTTATTCCAGACAGCAATAGGAGGTGACTTGGCTCCCACTGGCTGGTTTTGTAGTACCTGTTCTCTAGCAAAACCTACTCCACTCTTTAAGGAAACTGCAGTTCATTTTTCAGTCACTCAGTTTCTGGTACCTTAAAGTAAAAGTGAGGAAAAGTCAGTAATTACTGGCTTGTCTTTGAGACAAGAGAGAGGAACAGGTGAACTCAGGAAGCCAGACTTCAGTTCTTTTGGGAGTTTCTGATGTCCCCTGTTCTGCTGGAGGAGTCACTTTTGTGACGTAAATGATGTCTTTCAATGAATCTTTAAGGCTTTTAACTAAGCTAGCATTTTTAGCAGTCAAAGAGAAATTAATTGTTATTATGACAGTTTCTGTAAACCTCTAATGATTTCTAATGTTTTTTAAAATACAGCTCAAAAGCAATGTTATCTATTTCTCCTCATATTCCATTCCCAAGAGTTACATATGTATTTTGAAATTCTTGATTACAGTTTTGAAATACTTTACAGTTCAGTCTTTCACAGATAAAGAACCTAAAGCACAAACATTATAATTTATTTTAATGTAGGGCTCAATGGGAGAGTACAAAAACAATACCTTCCAGATCTTTTGACTCCCAGGACTGTGCTTTAATCAGACACCATATTTCTGGATAATTTAGCAGTAGCCTGCTAAGCAAACTCAAATTCAGGAGACTTTAACTAGTTGAAACCAGGGCTGAATAAGCAGCTTTAATGGTTCACATCTGGCAGGTCGATTCCCAAATCTTTTAAGGTTAAAAATTTAAATGTTTGTTTAACACAAGGTGAGACAATAGTGCTGACACAATGGTAGTGGCTGGAAAGTCACATTTCAGGTGGTCAGCAGGCATTTCTAGTGTCCTTTGAAGGCTAAGCAAAGACTGCCTGAAATCTCTTCCACTTGTTAGTATTTCAGCATGTTGTGTTGTGTTATTACCAAACACCAGAAGCAAACGTTGGAACACAGGTGATAATGCAGTTGTCTGTTTTCTAAGACACTAGCCAGTTACTGGGCAGTATAAAGTTAGGCTGTTCTCGTGTACATTCTGTTTCTCATTCTTTCATGCAAAAAATGCAACATCTTTAAAGAAAAGCACTGAAGGAGTGCTTGGGGCCACCTGTCCCTGTTAGCCTGGTGGTTAAATAAACTTCTGACAAGTGTGACCCATGAAGTTGACATTTTTATGTCCCTTTGTGGGTCCGAGGTCAGAAAGACTTGGAATGAAAGACTGAAATGAACCTAATAGCTGTAAACTGAAAAATTATCTGGAATTTTCTCATCAATGGTGCTGTGTTTGAGACCGTAGCTGGAGATGTTTCTTCCCATCAGACCTCACATATTGCATTTTTGAAATTAGCCTCCACCAAGAAATGAGGGACTACTTAACTGCAATTTATGCCTCAGTTTTGCAATTGTAACTACAGAGAAATCCCATCTTCCGAAGAAGTGGGTGGAGAGAACTCTAGTTAGTGCTAAGGGCTCTTTCAAGAATGTAAGTGAATAATTCAGCCATGATTATGTTTTTCTTAACAGAAATGCTGTTCTGGATGAAAATCTCTATAATTTTTTGCCACACATGATGAATACATACATACATAAAAAATGTAGAGTTGACTTGAATCAAATTTTACTGAAATATTTCAAATATTTAGCATGGAAATCACTAGTTTGGATTTGTCCCCATGGAAGAAAGGCATAAGAAGGCTCAAGAATGTGGCTGGATCTCTGATAATAATACTAACTTATGTTTTTTTAGGCATCAATCATTATTTATTAAATGTAAAGTAGAAGCAATACTGGTACTTCAAATGCTGATAAAGAGTCTTTTCCAAGCAGAAGAATTTCATGGTTGGCAATATTTAATCTCTTATTTAAATTCTCATGCACAAATTACCTGTTAGATGTTGATGATGACAGCTTGGTACCATGAGGGGTTGTTCTCACATAAGAAACCCCGTTGCCTTGTAGACATGATATTATACCGTCAAAGAACTAATACATACAAATACTAGTTTTCTGCATACATTCCAAAGGAAGAAGTTAAAATGGTGTGTAACAATGATGATGTTCCTTGGGAAGTAGTTTGGATTTGTCTAAATTTGCTATTTAGTGTTATAGACCAGCAAAAACTCTAATCTGAATTTTCCTTAGCTACTGCAAAAACATCTTCTGTAGCTGAGCTTATTTAAATGCTAATTCTTAGCTAGATTATAATACTTTTATCAGGAACTGCATAAGGTATTCCTGCAAATAGCTTGTGAACTTTATGGTGCATTAGGTTATACTGGAACACCTGTTAAACTGATTTCTGTGGCTGTGACAAGTAATAATGTGGAGTTTTTGTCTGTGGAATTATGAAAATCTGTATCATACTTACAGTAGGGTAACTGTACTATGACTGGTAGGTCGTACTGATCTATAGAGTGACCACAGTGAACTGAGGTTTAAATTCTGATCTAGAGTGGCACCTAGCAGACCCTGGTTTCCAGATACCTTTCATTCCCATAGAGCCTAAATCATCAGCTCCCAATGCAAGTATATGGCAAGTGAATACTGTTCTGCTAAAGCTGCAGAATAGTGTACCACCGGGGAGGCTGCTGCAGTCACTCAGGTGGAAAACTGGAATGTTTGGACCATAAGACTAAAGACAAAAAACTTACAGCTGTGTCTGACTAAGCTGCTTATGATATTAGTAAGTAAGTAGGACAGGGTGGATGGGCCCTTGGCTAACCTTGAACTGTCAGATGTCAGGCTAGAAAAAGGATGGGAAGCTATATGCTTTGTATTTTTATATGTCAGCTTGAAGCTGATTTGTAGTAGCTTTCCAGTCTCGGAGCAAACTGCTTAGGGCTTCAAGGACTGGATTGGATATTACAGACTTTCCAGCATGTGCACAGGCAGCTCAGAGAGGCTTTCAATATGGAAAATGGGAGGTCAAATTAAGGGATTGATGTAGATCCACACTCTGAAGTTAGTCTTTCTCCTATCTGAGATTTCTGATTCTAAAAGACAAAGTGCATAATCCTGGAATTTTGCAAGTGCCACTGAAGATGAGTAGCTGTTGCCTTCTTTCTGCCTTGATTTTCCACTTTTATTGGAAAAGTTATGATATGCAAGATTACAGATTTCTGGCATTGCTCACCAGCCTTTAATGAGCACTTTTGCTTTGATAGCAAAATACTTACGTATATTTAATGGCTAAGAAGTTACCTGCAACAGAGCAGACATGACAAAATCTTTTTCACCTCCTGAATTTTCATTCACTACCTGTTACAGCTGTGTAAAAGTTAAGACGTGAGCCTGATTTGGATAAGGCCAGTTAACATCTATGCTTGCTTGGTAGCTAAATGGAGATGGAAGTCATATTCTAAACACCTTTCCTTTGTGTATGCTTTGATAAGGCAACTAGCCAGAAGGTGAAGGTGTGTTTTGCTTCTGCATCCATCACTCTGTATGCTCCCCACTTTGTGGCAGGCAGTGAAGCTGACTCACAGTTCAAGCAGTAGTGGCTCATGATGTTCACCAAGTGGTGGTCCCAAATTTCATATATGCTTTCCTCCCATCTGTTAAGTGGATGAGTCATTTATGACTCAATTTTCTCCACTCAGCTTAAGAATAATTCCTAATGAGTCAGACAGAATGTTTTTAGGGACTCCTGCTGTTGGAGAGCGCTTCACCTCTACAGCTCTCATCTTCTCATCTCTCCCATACTGTGGGCTGCGGTCTAACTTCCAGAGCAGAATCCTTTTACCTGAAACTCAGGATTGATGAAATTGCTGCTTTAGTGAGCCATTTCCGATTTAAGTATGGCTTCTAGCTTTGTCTGTAGTACTGTCACTTAGTGAGGTGGAGGTCAGCCTCATGGATTGTGGTGGATTAGGCAGTGTGTGTAAAGCCCAGGTACTGGACGTCCTGGAAGTGCTTGTGGCACACATGGTGCTTCTGTGGGGCATGCTGATACAGGGACAGGACCTGCCCTTCCTGCTGGCTGTGTCCACCAATGCAGCAGATGATCATGCTCACAGCTGTCTAATTCAGTGCCGCAGCAGTATGGGTCCAGGCTTTCCTTCAGCTGGAGGACATTCTGTGAGGACAATTAGGTTCACAAGTTTGTTATCCCTTCTGTTGTGCGCAGTGAATAGAGAGAGTTGGCCTGGGCTTTTGTACTAGATATGCCTCAATTCTAGGTAAAACTTTGTATGTTGGCTCTGTGTTTGGAGTGCAAGTTCAATATAAGTCCTTGTCATGGATGACTGTACTCTAACCCAAGAGACAGTGGGAAAGCACAGGTACCAGGCTGCTGGAAGGCTCCTGAGAGTCGCTGGCAGCATCAGCGGTAGGCCTCTAGAAAACGGTTACGAATGCCTCATTTGTAACAATAAAAATTGGGCAAACTGATCTGCTAGTATGCAGCAACGGTCTGCATTTGTACAGAGATCTTCAATAATTTTCCTGAAGTTGCTTGTAAAGTCTATAGGTGATAAAGAAGAGGTAGAGGGATGGCAGTGAACTTCTGGTGGACTTATCTTCATATGTATATATGTGCTTTCTTGATATACCGCAGCTAAAAATCTATGTAAATGTACACTTCCCATAGAGAAAAATGCAGACAGTGTATCCGTGAGATGCAAGCAGCAGCTCATGTCTCTTACTGTTTTCCCAACCATATGGCCAGTCCTATAGTCTGGCGCACCTTATGTAAGAGAGATCCTGTTCCATGCTTTACTGCTGCATGACAGTTCACTGGAAAAGGAGTTTGAGAACCACTGATAGAAAGAAATTACAAGTTTCTTCCATATTTGAATCTTAAAGCTTTTTAATTTCCAAATCATTCCATTAATAATCAAAGTTCGTACACTTAAAACTGAATCTTTGGACTATATCTCCTTTTACTTATCTTTCCATTTAATTAGAACTAAATAGCTGTTTCTCCTCAGCTCATTCTTTTGCCCCTAAAGCAATTTCTTATATTATGTCCTCACTAATTACTAAAATCACATCTAAATAGCATCCATTCCTGATTGGCTCCATGGTTGTTTAAGGATTCACCACCAGAAATAGCATTTGCTTCCAATCTATGTCTGAAATTAAATGCCTCATAATAATGTCATTTTCTGCTTGACTTTATTCTCTGTTAGATATTTTCTAATTGGAGATTAAAGATAATGTGGATGTTGCCCCCAAATGTAAAATGAATACTGCAGTTTTTAGTAAGGTTGATAATATAGAATGTAGAGGCAAAAAAAGGATGGTTAACAGAAATAACTGTAGGAAAATGAAGGTTCCTACATCTGCAAGGAAAACCAAAACATTTTAATATGATCACCTGAAAGGGATCAAATTATTTCCTCTCCAGACATCTGATAGCCATGGAATGTGAAAGGTTTTTTATTTAATTTAGTTGACACCAGAAGACTGGAGAATGATGTTTAAAATAACTGAATTTGAAGAAAGGGAGTGAAACAGACAAACTGCACATGACTTTGTTATCAAAATAATAATTAAAAAATCCTCTTAAACACATTTTTGAAGGACAGAATAATTAAACAATCACATCTGGGGACAAACAGTTATGGAAAAGAGAGACAACAATGGGCCAAGACAAAAGAAAAACAGTCAAGGTGGAGTAAGATTGCTGCGTAATACTCCCAAACATCAGCCTACAGCCTGGTCTTGGACTTTGGTCTCACTAATAGCACAAAAAGTAGGAATGTACTGATCTCAATTTATTCATGCCACAAAGTCAAGAGGTACAAAATAGTGAGTGTGATCATAAACATATTGCATAAAAGCAATTGTATGACCTTGTGAAACAAAATAATAGCAATAAGAAATATAATAATGGGAAAGGTTAGGTGATGCTTCTATGGATTAACATTTCTATTAGAAACTGGAGGCCCATCCATTGGAAGTGGTGGAGAAGATAAAGACTGTTGTTTACAAGGCACAAGAAGACGTATAACCTTGAAAAAAGCAAACGGTTCAATGCTGTTGAACAAGGCGTTGGTTAATCTTTACATGATTCAGCACACTGAAGCCTTGCTTGTCAGAGCAGAAAAAAGTATGCAAACTGTTAACTTTTCAATTCCGCATGCCAAACAATGTATACGGATTACATGCTTCCATGACACTCACTCAATAACATTGGTGACTTTAGAGACGGTTTTTGCATCACTGGAGATAATGCTACTTGTTGCAGATTTATAGCTTGAAGAAGATGCTGTTCTCTAAAACGTAGTTTTCCAACTAAGTACTTCGATTTATCTACCGCTAAGCAGAACAACATTTCATTACTGACTTTAATGGAATTGGGAAGGGACCTAAGAATATACTTATTGGTGCGTAGTGTTTTGTAGATGCCTTTGGAAAATCTGGTATGCAGAACTGACCAAGAATAGCTATCTTCTCTTATGAAGTGATCTGCAAATAGAAGCAACTGAGAAAAAGATTTCTGAACTATGTCTTTGCCGTTTTACTTAATTAAAAGAAAAGGTAGGAGAAAACAGTTAATTTCATCACACGCACTGCATATTATTCTTTATTCATCACTTATATTTTCAGTAGCACAAGCTGCCATGTAAAAAAACATATGTAAAATAAGTATTTGGAGAGTGTCCAGAAACAGGCTATGTCAATGGATCCTCATGGATTCTTTTTGAACTCTAACCAAAATGTAATAGAAGTTTAGACTCCGTGTTGGTTTAGTTTGAAAAGATTTATTACATGAATTTCTTTCATTTGTTTTGCTGGAAGAAATGATGCAATAAAGAAATGGGGCCAAAACTCTCATTGTTGTTGTGTTTTAGCAGGTTGATAACCAAATTATTTTGTTGTCAGTGAAACATGCAGAGATTTATGTGTCTCACATCATAACTAGTATCACTATTGAAATATGAACTAAAAAGTAGTTATTGAAATATTAACATCCTGGGCACCTCTGCAGCCTGACAGTCCCACTTGCATTAAAACCCATCCTCTCTCTCCTGTCACTGGTTTATTAGTTATTTTACAATTCTTATACTGACTCTCAGCTTCTCCAATGTATTAGGAAACTTCCCACATGTTTCCTTATGGTTTGTTGAAGTCTGACTTTACAAGTTAATTGATATTTATACTCTGGATCTTTTTCTAGCTCAAAAGAATTTTCTGAGACTTTTAAAAGTTATTTTTCTGCTTAAAGGGAAAGGTAGCTAAAGTTGTTCTCCTTCTATACCTGCCCAAGTTTATAAGTCCATGTTTTTGCTGAACCCAGCTAGGATTCTGGGAAAGAAGTAATCAAATTGTCATTACTAACGACTAGGCAGGTCAATATTTCCTAACAAGGAGGAGTGAGCGATGGATATAAACTTAAATGTCAGCAGATAATTCTCCAATGGATAGTGGTTGTGAAATGAAAAGGTGAGGTGGGGCTGAGCTAGAGTTCAGTGAATGCTATCCAGGTTCTGTAACCTGAAATAATTTTTACCTTGGTTAACACTTATTTTTGGAGTCATCATTACTTTTTCCCTGTCCTGCTACTGTGTTTCAAATAGTACAACAGAAAATCTCCAATAAATCGTCACTTTCCTCAAAGAAATCTGGAGGTTTATCAGGCAAGATACTAATGTTAGAGAGCTCCAACTGTTCAGGCAGGGACATCTGAGCTTTGCATGGATATTTTGGGTGGAGTCACACAAGTCACTTGTCCTGGTTTTGGCTGGGATAGAGTTAATTTTCTTTCTAGTAGCTGGTATAGTGTTATGTTCTGGATTCACTAAGAGAAGAATGTTGATAATAGACCGATGTTTTCAGTTGTTGCTAAGTAGTGTTTATACTAAGTCAAGGATTTTTCAGCTTCTCCTGCCCAGTCAGCAAGAAGGCTGGAGGGGCACAAGAAGTTGGGAGGGGACACAGCCAGGACAGCTGACCCAAACTGGCCAAAGGGATATTTCATACCATGTGACACCATGCCCAGTATCTAAACTGGGGGAGTTGGCCGCAGGGTGGGGTTGCTGCTTGGGAACTAACTGGGCATCGATTGATGAGTGGTGAGCAATTGCATTGTGCACCAGTTGTTTTGCACATTCCAATCCTTTTATTATTATTGTCATTTAATTATTGTTATTTTTATCATTATTAGTTTCTTTCTTTCTGTTCTGTTAAACTGTTCTTATCTCAACCCATGAGTTTTACCTTTTTTCCTTCCAATTCTCTCCCCCATCCCACTGGGTGGGGGGAAGTGAGTAGGCAGCTGCGTGGTGCTTAGTTGCTGGCTGGGGATAAACCACGACAGCTGTGCTTCATTGTATGATCTTGGGCAGTCTGTCAGTCTGGAATACAGATTACTGGGTTCTTCTATCTCAACATCTTGAGATGACAGCACATTTCAAGATCTTTGCTTACTTGGTCATTATAGTAACGATAGATCCAGTCTTGAATGCAAGTTCTCTTGTAGACAAAAGACTACAAGATAGTGAGCTATGATACATGGGGAGTAACAGTCAATTTAGTGAAACAGCATGTTGGAGTGGAAATTGTGTTGAGGCCATCACAGATACAAGAGGTTTTCTAAGAAGAAATCCTGTCTGATAGAAGTACTGCCATTGGCAGTTCTGGGGCCATTATATCGGATGGTTGCAAGAAATCTGGCTGAGTTTTTATGTAAAAGAAGCTAGAGATGTGACAGCATCCTGTAAGCACTAAAGCCAGAAAAATGTCATTCTTCCCTCTCTACCTCCCAGTGCAGTCAATACTAAAAACCTGCAAACTCCTTTCCCTCTGCTGCAAAGGGCCTTAGTCGATTCCTGCTGAATTACTCTTCAAAAAGAGCTTGCAAGGCAAACATATTTCACTTCATAGAAGAGATGCTTAGTCTAATCATCAAACAGTTCACCTGTCCCATGCCACATTTAACAAGCATACCAAAAATAATGTCAGACTTGCTCACTGCAGCACCCACATGCTATACAGCATTTCATATATAGATAATGTAGATAATTAAATTAATGAAGGTTCTCACAGAGCATGAACAAAGCATCATCAAACTGGAATTTAAGAGCTTACAAGACAAAGAGTATATGGGGCATAGCACAAACAGAAACAGCACAGACTCAGTCATAAACAGTCTGCTAAGCATCTGCAGAGACATAACTCAACCTCACAGCGAAGCCACTAGCAAGGATAACTTGTGTCTGCCTTCCCTCACCACATGGTTTTTTTTATACGGCTGAATCTTCCTCTTGTTCTTTCAGCAGCTTTAAAATGCTTTTGATATATGTCTGTTGTGTCTGCAAAGTTTAATTGCGAGCAGTGCACCATCTGCAGAAGTGTTCAGACTGAACCGTCCCTCCTATATTTCGGGTAACCCTTGTTTCACAACTTTTTGAACATATCCACTTGACTGTAGAAAAAGGAATGTTACCATATCCAGGACAGACATCCAACGCCATGCAAAAAATAAGAAATCTGAACTGGGGAGGGAGTAGAAATCACTGAAATCCTGGACAAATTTGTCAGTGTTACTTCTGCAGTCTTATTGACTTGTGTGCAGGGAAGAGAGACATGATTACAGCAAGCAGAAACCTGATCCTCAGATTAGAATGTTTGACAAAATCTGAAGAAGTGACATTACACTTAGGGGAATAAAGGTCTGAGATTTGCACTGCTGCTGCTGATGTCCTTTCACTGAAAAGTTTTAACAGATAGGGCGGGAAAGTGTAGTCCTCCCCACTGAAGTTCATATTGCTAGTACCAGGCAAGTCTCTTAAGTTGTGGATCCAGAAATATTCATTCATTATTCATTATTTATAATGGAAGATTAGATCTGTCTGCTCCTTAGCTTGTACAGTTAGTCCAGAGGTGACCCACGAATCAGGAAAGGCTCATTTCCATCAGGCCAGGAGGCACCTTCCATTTCAGCATTACGATCAGAGCTACAGTTTGCTTATCTACTTATCCAACAATGTCTTTAGCAATGCATAGGTTGAGTTCATTAGTAGGACATGCAGTCCAACTGACTCTCACAAGTTGTCAGCCTTGGCAAGGATGGCTCAGCAGTTCACAGAGCAGGAGCGTTATGCCTGGCACAGCAAACTGACTTGAGAAGTATGAATAAACCTGCTGTAATCTAGGTTTGGTGCTGAACTTCTGTTGAACATTCAGCACTCATTAACTGACTGCGAGTCAGGAAAAACAAAAGCTTTTGGAAAGCTGTCATGTTCACAAAAAGCAAATATGCAAAGGGAGCAGTTTCAGATTAACTCGGGTTTTAAATAGCCATATTTGTTAGATGGCAAAATCACCAAGGAGTTGACCACCTCAGAAAAGCTGAGTTATAAGCCACAGTTGTTAAGAAAAAAGCCACAGACTAAGATGAGTATAAGACCTGGAATAGATCAATTATTTTTGCTGTGCAGTCTGAGTCTAAAACACTGTTTGGGCCAGCAGCCAGTCAGGGCCCACTTGCCCTCTTGTTCAGGTGGGCCTGGACTTATACCAAGCCACCAGTCACTCCACTCAAGGCACAACAGAAGCAGTTTATCGGTGATATAAAAGGTTCTGCTGAAACAAATTCCTCATGATGGGCATACACAGCTTCCACGTCTGTCTCTCAAGAGCAAAATATATTGCCTCTATAGAAAGATTATGTCTGTGTCAACTTTGCACTGCTATGGATACAGAAAATGTGGAAGTCAGAAGAGCAGCCTCCAGCTGACAAAATTCACTTGTAATTATAAACCACCGCAGCCTCTCAGGGATGGAAAGGGACTGTTTTGCACTCCTCAGAGTAAATCTCTTTCAGATGTAGCACAGAATAGTTTGGGTTCCTTTAAAAATGGGAAAAAGAAGCACTAAGAGAGACAACGCTGCAGTGGGGTGTGAATCGCAAAGCTCTAGAAAACACGTTGGTGTAAAAATAACCCACACAGACTCAGTAAATCCTATTGGGCTATGGTAGACTGACATCTAATAATTTTTGCCTTTGCAAAGGCAAAATTGCCCAACTTGAGTACTTCGGTTCGCTGTGCATTCTACTGGAAATAGCTGCTTCAGAAGACTTTTGTTTTTTTTTTTTTTGATTCAACACTAAAACTCTGGTAAAAGAGGATGGAGGAGAAAAGTTTTGAATCTCACTCCTATCCTGTAGCTTGTGTGCTGTTACTCTTTTTCCACTCAACTACAGCCAAAATTCTCTATGGCTGAGCACTTGCACCTTTCAAAAAAGCAGCTGTCCTTGTAACGTAACAGACTTCAGCTGAGGACTTCCCTGTGCTTCAAGCTAGATGCTTATGTCACTAATCTATGGCTTGTACCTCAATGAATGTGCTCCTCTCCCTGGTACTGTAAGTCACACATTCACACTCACACGAAAGGAATCCACCATCAATTAATGAAAAGATTGATTAATTAGAGCATCCAATGTGAAGAACACATTTCAAGTTTCTGTGTCCCCCAAATCAGGAACACTATGTATTAGATCCTGGTAAGTGACATTACCTGATTAAAATAGGTGTTCTGGAACTCCATTAAGAACTGAAGGGATTATTTTCTTCTCAAGTAGTTTTGTTAAGCTAGATCTATTCTGGTGCAAGCGGGACTGTACAAGTCAATGCTTCTTAAGCTGTTTATGGAAAATGTCAATCAGTCCCAATATTAAAATACCATTGCTGGAGTCAGGTGTGGCATGACTTTAATTTGGCACAGAGCATTCCTATGGTGCTGAACTATTTAGCAAGAGTTAATGTCAAATACTGTAGACACCCCAGCTTCCAGAAATACCTGTTCTCTTAAGTAATCAGCTGACATAGTGTTAAAAAATTTGTGTCTCTTTTTTCCTATATCTGCAGTATCAGTCCTAAAGTCTCTTTACAAGATGATGAATTATTGTATCTGGATTTCAGTATTTCATACAAGTCACAATCTGATCTCTTACACTGAGAAGGAGAAAGATTGGATTTCTATTTCAAAATGAAGTGTTTTGGTATGGGTTTTTTTAATATAAATCGGGGGGGAAATTAAAGCTATTTTCCGTAGAAATCTATTAAGCAGGAGAGGAGGACAGAGATTTCAGAGTTAATGACTGCTTATATAGAAACTGAGTACTTGACTAGCACAGGAAATTAATTGTTTACAAATTTCACAGAATTGGCTTATACCAAGATAAATCTATTCTTCCCTCCTTGAGTCAAACCCTTGACAACATTGCCAAATTTGAGAAGTTGCTCCAAAATACCAAGTCCAACTTCTAGCCACTACTCACCACTTATCCAAAGTATTCTTCACTTCCAGTGATTTCTGACGTTCAGTGCAGTTCAGAAGCAGCCTTCTTCAGGATTGCTATGGCAGCCCTCTTCTCTGAAGTAGAGACAGTTAAGTCATTGAATTAAATTCAAAGCCAGCTTTAACTCCTTTATACCTTTTCAGAAGTAATAATTAACAGTAAAACCAAAGAATAGTATGACACTTCAGCTGGAATTCATGCAATAAGTCTTTCCTACCCAATAGAAAACAAACTGCCTTGTATGGCTGTAATGCCATACAAGAGGTCTTTGTTTCAGTTGTCACACAACATGAAAAAGATTTGCTTCCCACATTCGAACCAATAGACATTTGAAATGCAAGTGCCTAAGGCTACAACTCACATTCATATACTTTTACCCCAATTACAAGTGACCAGGTGGAGGAACACCCACAGCATTCCATGTGCTGTAAATGGCTTTTAACAGTGATGTGTTGGACCCGTACTCGTGTGTGAAAGGCAGTGTGTGGTACTTGTCAGGAGTCACTCCTCTGCAAGATGTTGAAAGGCTGGGACAAGACATACTGTACAGTAATAAAAACCACAGTAGTTTGTAAAAAGATTTACCTTGTCTGCTCTTCTGGCTTTATGCCATAGAGAGGAACTCCATATCAGTGTTAGTTTAAATACTAAACAAAACATGGGTCAGGACAAGGGTGTAGAAGTTCTGACTTTGCTTTTGCTATCAGTTCCTTACGTGCCAAAGCTAAGCAGAGATAAGAAAATTCTTTGGTGTAAAAAGGTGCTCTCTGTTTTGGCTTTTCCCTGCTGGTACAGGTATTTCTTTGTTTGAAAATCCAATGTATGTTAAAGTAGGCTCATCAACATTTCCTCAAGGCCCTTGATAGCTAATTGAGTTGGATTATCTGTAAACCTGCAGATGTGAAGCTATCCGAGATGTGTTAGGTAGAGAGGCAGCTGTACAGACATGAGTTGTCTGAAACTGTAAATTCTGGCTGGGATTTGAAGTAACCTTGTTCTTTTGGAAAAGGTAACATTATCGAGCATGTGGTCCTTGGTTTGTATTTTAGGTTATGATTGTTCTGGCAGCTCCTTTGGATCATTTTTGATCCTGTTACATAAATCTCAGTGAAGTTCTCAAAAGATATTACCATCAAATTTACTTCAGCTAAACATAGGCATCCTTCTCCGGTTACAAGATGCTAATCAATGAGAACACCACTTTTGAGGGACAGGAAAGAAGTTCCCTTAAGATCCCCTAGCATATTTTATCTATAAGTGTCTTTAGACTTGGCACCCAATATCTTATAATTAACAGGGAAAAAAATAGTCTTGTACTTAGCTGTCTAACACAGTGGTTATAAGGAAATAGGAGATTCTCTCATTCTCTGGAGTGAGAGTGAGGGAGCAGATAGGTGAGTTTCAGAAAAGTCTTGTATCTGAGATACAAGTGACAGATGATACCTTCCAGACCTATACACATTTAATCTACATTTTAACTGAAATCTTCACAACATTTAAGTTGCGACATCTAAACCCAAGATGCACTACTTCTTAGTAGCATCTGTCATTTGTGGAAAAGACTTGTTGTTCAGCATGTCCCATGACCAGCTTCTGCTGACAGGAAAATAAGCAAGACAAGGCTATGAAGCTGGCACTGCTACCTTATAAACCAAGTTATATGTGGTTATGTAAGCTTTGGGAAGACATGCCTATTCAAAAAGCATGAATTCAATAATTATTGAAGAGCAGCCTGCTCTGTGCTAGAACTAATCCTTTCAGACTAAATAAAGCTACCTCTTTGATCCAAGTTTTCGATTCAAGTTTATAAATTTGGCCTTTATCAACCTGAGCAAGAATACAGAGAAACCATCTCAAGGGCAACTTACGCAGTCATGACCGAGAAATAGGACAAACAAAACAAGAATTGCTTTGTTAGATACCATGCAAGAAAGAAGCAAAGATTTTTTCATGGAAATTATAAACAGAACAGAAAAATTTGAGAGAAACTTTACGAGCAAGCCTAAGTTAAAAGCTCACCAACTGAATATTCAGAGAGAAGTCTGTGAAATTTTAATTTTAGATTCAAGATTAATTTTTTCATTGTTAGGAAGTTGAAAACAGAAAAGCTGGAGTAAATGTGTTAACCAGAGAGTATACAGTGTCTGTAACTACACGTGTGAATGCATATTCACACATAAAGATGTGGTTGCTTTCTATGCAGATAGTCCCCTTTGGAAATGCAATCTCAAACTGGTAAGCCAAACTGATGCTTAGATTTTAGTTCTATAAAAATGCCTTGATCTGGCAAAGCAGTAGTATACAGTTTAGTTTTAAGCCTAATTCCATAGGAAAATTAAACATGTACATAAATACATTGCTAGCAGAAGTGGGAACATCTAGCTTCTCACTTAGTCAAACCCCCAAAACTGGAATTTGGTGTCTTTCATGGCTGCACATCCTTGACGGAAATGTATCACATTCCTGCACTGCTAAAACCATAGTTTTGAGAGAAAAGCCACGGCAATGACCATTTTTATTTAGTAGTCTTTTCAGCTTAAAAACCTCAAAGTTCCCAATATGTAGGCGTCAGTACAAGCAGATCTAACAGATCGGGGGCGGGGGGGAACAGAACAAGAATATCGAATATTTAAAAATAGTTTTTACTGATTATTACATAATAGTGCCTTGGATCAGCCACAGCAGAGTATTTCCCAGTTCTTTGCAAGAAAAAGTGGTTAATAATTACTCTTTGCTGTGTTGGCCATTAGTGTTGTTTTAACTATTTCCTCCCATTTACACATGCAAGTCTGGTATGTCATCATTTAGGAAAATCTTATGAGCCATGAGTTTAATGTTATCATTACGTCAGGCTGATTTCCAACATTACCTTCCATGTAGATTAAAGCTAGTTAAATCTTTGCCAAGTTATTTCCAGTGAAGTCAGCCTAGCATCCACCTGCCATTTAGTAAATGTTGAATTAAATATTGACAAGTAAAAGCTTTTATGTTGTAAGGTCATGCCCTGAGTTAAGACCAGAGCTGCTCCTGGGTATAGCTTCATTCCAGGTGGAAAGCAAACACCCACAACGTAACTCTTGTTATAAAGAAGGGTTATGCCCCAAAACAAAGCCCTTCTAGGGTGGGAATTTTGGGCTCAATCCTGAAGAAGGCAGAGTACCCAGCATCTAAGTGGTTTTTCGTTGAACATTGGAGAATACTTTCAAAATTCCCAGGACTGATGTATTTGAGCAGCTTCTGTTGTCTTTATTAGTGCTGTAAGTAAGGAAACTTCTCACCAGGGTACTAAGGGCTTGAGCCTCCCTCTTCTCTTCAAGCAGTAGCAAAACCTGCTTCCAGCAGGCAGATACACACTGGCAGATGGATACTTTACACATCTTTTCCTAAAGTCTCATTATAGGCACCAGAACAGGCAGGCAGTTTCTACCAAAACAGTTTTTCCAATCGGTGGTCTTACTACACTTAGGAATTGTTTACTACTACTCTTGAAATCCTCAGAGGAGAACCGGTGTTCTTTTTGAAAGATCACTTAAATTGCTAGCCCTCCAGGTGAAGCTCCGTGTTCTGACTCATACAAGGATTGTCTTCATCAGTACAGTGACTCCTTCTAGCCTCAGACATCACTCTTGACCTCCGTGGAGGGGGAAATGAAACAAAATGCCTTTGCATGCATTGCACTCTCAGCCAGTCTCCAACTTGCTCAAGTTTTGAGTTGCAAGGCTCGAGCTCCAACCCCCTGGGAGCAGCGAGCAGTGCTCGAGCCCAGAGTCCACACATTCCTCGCAATGCTGAATGTGCCTAAAAAGGATGCAGAGCAAGCCCAGAGTAGACATATATACTCATGTTGCTTTCTTGTGAAAGTTGGTCCTGGAAATCAAGCTTGGAAAATAAACTTTGCCAAACTTCGTCCTATCCAACCTGCCCAGTTACTTTAAATAACCCCAATCCCAGTTTCACTTCAAGCTGCCAGATCCTTTTAGCTTGTCTAGCTGTAGTTTTAGGCCCGATATCTCATTTTTCTTCATCTAGGGACTAAAAATAATGCAGAGAGATTTGTGTAACAAGTTAGTCTCTGCACAGATTCATGAAGCCTGGCAAGCAGCAGCTCACCATTTATTCTCGTGAAGGCTAAGATATTACTGAAGTATTCCCTTCTAAAAATAGGGAAAGACAATGTAATATAAAAATTGACTTTAAAGTGTTACTACCGTAATTTGTGTAATTAAAGCTTCATATGTAAATATGGTAAAATTCTGCATCTTGTGAACATAGGTGTTTTTCTCCCACTTCAAGGAATTGGAGAATGAAAGAAAAAGCTAAGTGAGAGAGATTGTCCCGCCTCTCCCAAGCTTTAGCTATGATTTCCAGGGGCATTTAAATGTCTTTTGTTGTAGCTTTAAAAACATTACAAAACCCCATTTTGTCACACTCAGTAGGCTTCAATTATGTGAACGTACAGGTGCAAAACTCCCTTACATTTCCAGGGGTTGTGAAATACTGGAAAGGCTGGTGGCCGAAGTGCCTGCTTTGCATTTGAAAAGCTGTTGGGGTCAAAGTCTCTGAGTTACTACCATTCTCAGCAGCTCTTGGTGTCAGGGCCCCAAGCACATAACCCGTCCTGGGCTCAGGGCCAGCTTCGAGGACGGGTGCAGGCACCCGGCCCTGAGGAGAGCCTCTCTCAATAGCGGGGACTCACCTCCACCTTTGCTCAGGAGAGCACGGTAAGGGGACGTTCTCGGCCGTTGACCTCAGGCCAGGTTAAGCTGATCCAGACCTTCACCCTGACCGATGGGCTCAAACTCAGACCTGCCTCCTCACTGTGGCTTATCTGTCAATCACAGGGCTGCGCCCGACCCGGGGTGCTGAGTTCACGGGACTGACCCTGACTTGCTGACTTCAATTTTCATCTGAACCCCAGACCTGCCTCATCACCGGGGGTTGTCTGCAGGTGGGGGCTCTTGGCTCAGCCTGGCCACTGCTACCAGATAGCTGGCCCTCAAACAAAGAAATAGTATCTAACATGCATAAGAGGCACTGCTATGTAGTAAATTCAGGTATCATGTGGAGCTGCTGACCTATAAAATGAACAAAAAAAAAGCACAAAGGACTGGAGGTGCAGATGACTTGTGATAACGCATCCCCCACCAGGGTGAAACTATCATCTTCAGGGCCCAGAAGAGCAGGGGATGGATGAGCACAACGCTAGGGAGAGGAGAAGGGTCTGAGGAATGCGTGTATAACACTTCTGACTGCATTGTTATTCTCTCTTTCTCTGTAATAAATAGATCTGGTCAAATAAAGGGACTCTTAAAATTCCAATTATAGTAACAAGCTCACAGTTAACAGTAAATTCTTAGTAGATCTAAGGTGTGCTTCCTCTTTGCCAATAAACAATATCTTGAGCATAACAGTGTTTCCATTCCACATTTTTCTGCTCTGGGAACCAGAGTCATTAGGACTGTGATCTCCAGAAAGGGAGGTGGCTGACACTACAAGAGTTTAGTATAGCATCTTCATTTGTCAAAAGCAGGACTCTTTCAGCTGGTTAGCACTAGTAACAGCAAAACATTAGAAGTGAAATTAATTTCACTCTTTTCAAGTGAGCTGAGCAAGGTATCTTTGTACTCAGTTTATGGAATGGAATAAAAGGGCATTGACAGAAATCCATTCTTTTGGATCCAGGCTTTTCCTATGGAAAGAAAGAATAACTTCTGTAATAAACAAACTTACATTGCTCCTTTTCACACAAGGTTTGCTACATTTAAAACCCATTTCTACAAGGAGCTGAGCATATCTCCTACAGTGGGACTGAAGGCTGAGGATTACTTTTTCAGGAGTAACTGCTTGCCAGTTCAGATCCTCGACATCACATTTTTAAGTAGCTCCATGAAAATTGTATCTTGTGCTCTCCCCCTGTGGTGTTGACTGTAGCGTAATGAACAGAACACAAATTTGTAATTCGGGGCAGGGGGAACAGTGGCCTGCCCAAGGACTGTTAAAGTGTTTCACACTGCACCGTAATCACAGGCATTGATTACTGACGTTGAAGAATGCACCTTGAGCTTTCAGAGAAGATGCCTAAACCCCACAGGGAGGTGTCATGCATTTGGTGAGTGGCTCTTAGCAAGAGAGCTCTTCCAGTGAGTAGGTAGCCTGCCCTGTAACTGCACCAGCTTCCAGAGATATGTATGTGCAGCTTCGCAGGTAACATAAAAGCACCGAGTTATAAACCCGCATAACACCCTACGATAGCCCAATATCTTCTGTTTGGGTTGCTACTGACAGCTACCATATAAGGTTTCTTCCCACCTTTTCTGCCTTACTCACACTCAAGCATTTCCCATTGTAGCAACCTTTTGGTCTGTTGAGTCTTAAGTACTGGCTTTTAAGTTCAGTTGGCATTGACCTCTGCCCACTCCTGCTGCTGAAGGTTTGCAAGTTGAGCAAGCTAATGTAATTTCATGGTATAAGCTAGTATATGAAAGGAAGAACACTGATATGATATAAGGCAAGTCATTAACAGTACAATTGTCACTAGATTATCAGAAGAACCTAGGACATTTCAAGAAATTCAAGTTTTATTGCTAATTATACCAACAGGATGTGATAGTGACTGAATTATATCCAAGCATATGACTCATTCCATGTATTTTGAAAAATCCTGGAACACTATGTTACTGCATTTCACTTTGTTGTTGGTTCAAGGGGCATTAACAACATAAATCTTAACATTAAGGTAATTAATAAAACATTAACCTGAGAACAGAAACAGGAATCTATAGGTAGTACACACTAAGCTGTTGGGAAGCACGTACAAAGTTGTAAGCTTATTCCCCAAGAGAGCACTGAAGCAATTGGTAATTGCATAGCAGAGTTTTGGGTATAGATCCCCTCACCTCCCATTTATGGCTGCAATGAAAATCAAGGTTTTGAATACTTTGTGTGACTTGGTCTGTGAAAGGTAATTCAGTGTTCCAGACCAGTACAGGATGCAAGAACACACTAAGCACACAAGCAAGTCATGCAAGCACTGAAACTCCATGCTAAATGGGATATTAAACTGGATATTGGTCATACTGCTGACTTTAGCTACTTCTGCATAAAATTAATTCCATCAAATGTTAGAGTAATGCACAATACCACCATTCTCTAGGGATTGTATTGCTCAACCTATCGTTGAGTTATTTGGAAAAGGAGGGCAGATGTGAGGAGAATGTTTGCATAATGGTGTACTGGGGACAGTCAAATCTAAAGCTGATTGTGGAGAGCTGTAGAAAGTCACTCTGTGTTAAGTGACAGATAAAATTAATTGCTCATACATGCATATTAATCAATGTAGAAAAAAAACCTTAATACATATATGGTAATGGACTCACAGGTAGCTATTTTAATTTGGGAAGATCTTGAAACCATTGTGGATAGTCCTAGGAAGCTGTCAGTTCAGTTCTGAGGCAGATAAAACAAGCAAAACATTAAAATAAATCTTAATAAAAGAGTCCTTATGTTGGTACCAATCCAGACTGCAGCCAGCAGTACATTCTGTTACGGGCCTTTCCTCTCACAAAAGATGCATAGGACAGAAATGATGAATGCTACTGTGTGAGACTAAGCATACTAAGGACTCCTTAGCTTAGGAAGGAGATGTGCCCTTTCCCTCAGGTTGTCCTTTCCTTGCAGAACCTTTGCAAGGTACAGATAATGACACAAACAGTCTGAATTTAATAGAACTACCTAGTGCTCTGTTTGGTCCAGCCCCATAGTTATAACAGTAGTAGTGGCTATTGAAGGATGCAGTGAGAAACAAAGCAAGTATAAGAAAATCCTTCCCCGAGTCACCTGTCCAGCTTCTGTTTTTATGGTTTCTTAGGAGCTTCCTAACTCACAGTATGTATTTGGATCCACTTTCTGTGCTCCTGTTTCACTTCAATTTATTTATATTTTTTGTTCCAACATCCTATGCAATGAGTTCCACAGGATTAATACATGAGGTTGCCAATTTTAGCTTCTTTTCTGGAAGCTCCCTAATTCTCATGTTGAGACTTATCAGCCATACCTTTCCTAAGCTGAAGTTGTGCTGGTTTACATGCACATTTGTGCATCAAGTGTTTGGCTCCCTGGGCACACACCTGTTGTGCCACATTAAGCAATTATGCCCCACAGGCTGTATCTAAGTTAGTCATTAAAACAGTTCTAATTTTCCTAAACTTTACAAGGCATCCAGTTCACATGCTCCAAGACTTCTCTGCTTCACAAGCCAGAACACATCTTGGTTTACTGCAATTCAAACAAAAACACCACTGTGGTTGCACCATAATCTCCCCTCATCACTGTAACAGGCAACCTCAGCCTTAGGTTTCTCCCCTACCAGTAGTGGTTTGGTGTGTTTATTTTAAAGAAGAATTGCTCTGCAGAGGAAATGTCTGGCCTGGTAAAATTCTCCACTTTTCCTGAGGTGCTGCAGTACTGCAGGAACTGGTGCAAGAGATCACTCAGAGCAGAGGCAAAGCTGAGCTGGAGCCAGACGTTCCAGGTCAGGGAGAAGCAGGGCACCGCAGGGAAGCCAGCAAAGGGAAATTCTCAACAAAATGGAGCACTACAGCCTGCAAAAGCAGCCTGTTGCTAGTATAGTCCTACAATATAAATACCCTCTGTTAGAGCAAGGGGCTGAGAGTGGGAAGTGAAGAGCAAAGGAAGTCAATCACATGTTAAAGAAGGCTGCTCTGAGTTGTTAGTCTGCCTTTGGGGCAATATTTAATTAATTTCTTTTTCCTCACATTTTCTCCATCCTCTCAAGCTTCCTGCAATAAAATTCCTTGTTCAGTTGTTTATTTCCATTTCAAAATGAGTGTAATTGAAGTTCTCTCCCCTTCACTCCCACCTCATTTGACAATTCCTCATGCTGTTTCTACTTCAGTTGTGATACAGCAGATCTTTGGTGTTTCTGGAGGAGAGGGGTCTGACAGCTCATGGCTATCTATTTGTGAAGACCTGGAACAGGAAATATTGTAATTATGTAAAAATGTGTAGATTCTTATACTTGCCTGTCTTTTGTGGCTGAGGAATACAACCCATCAAAGTGTTAAATATCACAAGTGTCTGTCACGCCTGTTCCCTTTTCCTCCCCAGCCCAAACCCTATCTGAGTGGGCTGCGTGCACATCAGGCTTTCAGAGTGGTTTTTGTTCACTGACACTAAGCAACAAAGGTTCGTGCGCATTGGGTGTGCAGGGTGTGCTCCTGAGCCCCACAAACTGCTGCAGTCCCATTACTCTCAGATCTCACTACGGAGGGGCACAGGGAAAATAGGACTACTGGCAAACTCATTAAACCTTCTTCCTTTCATTTATTTTATAAAATAGAGTGGATTCTCAGTTAGTGAGACTAGGTCTGGTCTAGAAATAAGGGCTCAGCCAGGCAGGTAACTGTAGCACCAGTAACAGACATGTCTTATAGTAACTTCTGAGAGCTTTTAGCAATATATATAATAAAATACTTCTCTGGTTTTATGCCCATTCTCTCTTCTTCTCCTGCCACCCCCCAACAATTAAATTCTTAACATGAAACTCAAGTCTTATATACAAGAAGAGGTCTGCTCAATAGTTGGTTAAGTCTAAAACTGCTCATTGATCTTCCATAACACATTATGTATCAATTAGTGAGATGAAGACAACATATTAATCCTGTCCTTGAAAGAATCTTCTGCATGGCATTTAAGCTTCGGACTAAACAGTGTAAAGAGCATAACATGGTGTTTTGAAGAAACACCGAGAGCAAGTATCCACCCTGTAG
Organism: Aviceda cuculoides; assembly: GCA_035590195.1. Classification (NCBI taxonomy): domain Eukaryota; kingdom Metazoa; phylum Chordata; class Aves; order Accipitriformes; family Accipitridae; genus Aviceda; species Aviceda cuculoides. The sequence continues at coordinate 33,559,830 of JAVJGG010000054.1, read as the reverse complement.
TTTAATAACCGATTATCAACAAATGGCATGACATTTAAATAGAACCAATACTGTTTTACCAGCTGCACCAGAACAAGCTGATAATCTGCAAGCAAACATGATAATAATGCCACTGCACTCAGTTTTTCCAACTTTGTACTCAAGATCTTAACAGACGTAGAAAGAAGAGCTACCATTGAAGAGGGAAACGCCATGAATTTGTCTAAACTGAAACTCATGATAATGTATGTTTCCCCAGTTAATACAGACTCTTTGCTATTTTGAGTTCTTCCTTAACAGGGAACAGATCAATTCTCAAACAGTTAATAACAGCTGGAAACTTGCCTGATTGTTTCATTAGGCTGCAAAAGCATAACCCAGGGAAGCAGGAACAGTAAAAAACTAACTTGTGTAATTACTGTTGCAAAAGAGGCACACAGCTTCTAGCCAGCCTGCAAGAAACAGCTATCTAGTGTGCCAGAATAAGATCGACAAGATTTTAATATAGCTACTGTCTCTCCTCTATGAATTCTTACCGTCTCAAAGGAAGCAAAACAATGATATTCCATACAGACATAGCCTCTCTCACAACAGTACCTGCCATCATAACTGCATTGGGTGGACACATAAGCCATACACTATAAACACATATGATATTTTCATGGAATACCCTGAATATATGTAACTCCTTGAAATAGTTCAGTGCTGGTGTCAGCTCTAGTTTGATACTCTCTCAATGATCCTGAAGGCAGCAAGGTAGCATAAATGATGTATTTTGCCGATCAGATCTCTCAAAACAGAAATTTGGAAAATTTTGGTGATCTTCTCCATTCGGTCTCCTGTTGATGTTCTTTGGTTACTATGGTTTCCTGTTCCACTTCTCACAGAGTTTGGTCAAGGCATGAAATTAATTCCTGAAACTCCTTAAGCTGCTTTCCCCATCTTGCCTTTCCTCACATTTCTGCAAGACCAGAACATGATGTTATCTGAGGCTCAGTTCTGCCCCATGGCCCACACATCCTCCTGGCTTGGTTTGTCACTTAATCACTTTAGATTAATATTTGTTTCCCTCTAGGTGCAAAGCACTACTGCAGCATCCTGCTGTTTGCAATTATCCCAGCCTCAATTTTGCTTGAAACCCTTGCTTTAACTCTTCAGCTCCTTTCTCTGTGTGTAAGTAATTCAGACCTACTTCCAGTTGGAACGAATACATAATGTGCTGTTCATCATATCTTTCTGGGGACATTGCCTTATGCTCACACTTCACCCCAAAATCCACAACAGCAAATACTAATGCCAAAGACTGTTTACCACACCAGACCCTATGGCATTCAGGCCTCGTTAAGTGACCTCTGCCCTGACCTGCATTGGTTGATTAAAGCCTAGTATCCTTTGTGGGATAGGATATACCAAGGACAAGATAATCTCTCAAATCAGAGGTTAGATTGCAGCACATTTGCATGCACATCTTTGCTCTGACTCATGCCTGTACACATAGTTCCACAGAAGCCACAGCCCTCTGACCAAATCAAGACTTGTTTGTGTTATGCAAGTCTCTGACTGACCGCAGATTTTCGAGACAGAAGATTATATACAATGTTATTCCTCAGATCTACACTTATCTGTTGCGGCGGGCTGTATGCGAAGGTGAATATGGAGAAGACTGACTGCATTTGGACACTGACCATCCAAACCTATCCCAATTCACTGTCACCTCTAAGCTGAAGTGATCGTAACTACTGATATAAATTGCTGTTCTATCCATGTTGCCAAGGAAATGCTTGGAGATCAAAGTGAGGGAGCTTGCAGATACGAGTGGTGAAATGGATAATGTGACAGCTTCAAATAACTGCTGAGATTGAGAACAAGACCTCACAACTTTTGATCACATGCTGCTTTTTTTCCAAAACCCAAGGAGGGAGGAATCTGGCTGTGACTTTCTTTTAAGCTGCCCTCTTCTCTAAAACGTGTTCTTTCATGTTTCCAGGGATTGCCTTGAAATACTGACAGCTTGGCAGACAAAACAATTTTTTTAACTATAGTTGCTCCTCTTCAAGATTACTGTTAGGTGTTTTTGCATGAGATGGAGCCACTCATTTTCTGTAGCAGTGTAGGATGACTCCAAACCCTTTGTCTGAGCGTAAGAGCTAATACTATTCTCTTCAAAGTGTTCTGGCAATACATGCTCTGTGTAATGATCTCATTCTATCTGCTTCACTTGCTCAAGAGCTCCAATAAGTTATTTTTTAATCCTTTTGAAAAACAGTTTGCCATCCAAAAAATTTGTACTGGAATAGGTTCCTATTATAGAACCTGAAGTTTTTTCAGCTAGAAATCTAAGTATCTTCCAATATTACCTATTTGTTCTTCCTTTTAAACTTAAATTAAAAATGTATAGTTGTTGTATGATGAGAAAAAAACCCTTGCCCATTTGTAAACTGAGAAGCAGTAATAAAGTAATGGAACAGTAATGAACATTTCTTTCCCAAACTCTGTGGTGCAACTCAAAATTCTTCTGCAATTATAGCAAGCTGATTTGACAACTCCCTGGTTAAACAAATCTCTACCATTTTTCCTTCTACCCATTGTCTGTGACGTTTGTTCATAAAATTTATCCTAGTAAAAGTCTAGGATGAGTCAAAAGCTTCAGTGCCCCCTCCACTAAAACACCAGGGTCAGGAATGAGGAACAACTCCTGGCTGCTGAGACAAAGCCGTGAGAAAGCCATGTCCTTTGGCAGGATTCTTCTGTTCCAGTGCAGTGGGGAAGAGAAAGAAAACCCCTTACTCCATTACTTGTCCATTTTCTTTTTGTCATTCATGGACTAGTTTTGTCTGACTTGAAAGCCAGAAGTAGAGAAACTCTTTTCAGGAAGTTTGGATTATAGCCTAGCACCAGAAATAAGGAGTTCATTTTTATTTCAGATCTGCCACTGTTTTTACAATGAAGGAGGACTGAAGATTAATCTTCAGTGATTTGCTGTACATTTTTAGAACCTATAATTTGATGTTTTGTTACTGTAACATGAAACTCACTGGGAAACATACATCCCTGAGGTACAGAGAGATAACCAGGTGATTACAGTCTGGCATTGGATAGGGGAGACCACCCCATGCTTCAGCACAGTGCTATTTGGAAGGGTTTGTTTTTGAAACAAAAACCAAAACTGACACAGATTAGCAGAACTGAGAAGCAGATTTTTTCCATCCTTTGCTTTTCTCTGTACAACCACCTTCTTCCTCCCCTTCTCCCCTTGCCCTCTCACCACTATGGCTGGGCAACACAGAGCAAATATCATCTTCAGTCTGAGGACCAAAACTCTTCCTCAGTGTGAGGGGGAAAGGAAGAAGTGAATGGGGAGTATGAGGTTGGCAAGACTAGAAAAGGAGCTTAGAGAGAGTGCTAGCTAGTACTGTCTAGACTAGTAGTCTGGGATGTATCAGGTCTTGTTGCTTAAGGAGCAAACAGGGCTGCATGCAGACACTGGCATCAGCTGGCTCTCCCGTTCCCTGCCAGTGGTACTGAGCAAGTCAAGCCAACCATTGCAGATATCCGAGTCTAATGGAAACATTTGGATTTTATACACAATTTGACTCATCCTCTTACATTACTATTAAATATGTTCACTAGGGTAGTCTACCAATACAAGAGGGAAATGCTTACTGCCAAACTCTGGTTCTCAGCCAGCCTAACTTCCAGCTTTGCAGCCTAAGAGCTTCGAACTCTATGACTTAGTACAAGCAGATTTTTTAGCTCTTCCAAATAAAGGTGGGGATTGAGCCGTTATGTGGCACTCCAAAACACTGGGGACAACTGATGAGACCATTTCTGAACAAATACATAGAAGCAAAGTTCAAAGTAAGCCAGTAAGGAAGCCTACGAATTCCATCTGTGGTTTTGTCAGTTATTGCCTCCTGCCTCTGAGGACAGATGCCCCAAAAAGCACTTGCAGGAGGAAGGTATTTTATAGGCCTTGGGTATTAAAAATCTCAAACTGAAAATTTACTCCAAAACAGCTAACACCAAAGGTTATTAAAAAGAGATGGGTTTGTTTTTCTGATCTGCTTGACAGACTTCAGGCAGTCTGTGATCTTTGCTTGCCTTTCACACTGTGTGCCTAAGCAAAGGGTGCTTTCTGGAGTTTGCTTTCTTCTATCTCAGGACTCAAAAAGATAATGGATAAGAAGAGATACAAGATCAGAACCTCAACTTAAGCCTACAGTACTTTTCAGTGTTTTTCAGAACAGCTTAAATCTTTCCTCCATGAATTGCGTCACCATAAGTAACATATTTAAAACAGAATTAGGCCCCTTGACTGAGTAAGGAATATCTTAAATTTATTTTATTAAGAAGGATATGGTGCAAAGATTTCCAAACCCTGCTTTCCTGCCTTCCATTTAAGAAAATATCCTTCACAGTTTTAAAAATATATTTAGACCTAAACTAGATCCCATAAGATCAAGTGGAGAAATTCCCATTAACTTATTTGCACAAATATGTGATCAGCCTTTTCAAATACGAACAAGCAAGGATACAAGAGTCCCCATCTATCTGTTGCAAGTTTCCACATACATTACTACACACTCTAAGAAACCACCATACGTACCCCCTTTTTCCCTTTAGATCTTACTACTGTAAGATTATTTCCTTGTGCATTGGTTAGAACACTCATGCCAGACCCCAAGTTTACAACTCAGAATTTGTGCCAAGGAGTTGAAGCTCCACATGATTTTTTTTTTTGTAATGAGCATTTTAGTGTGCCTGAAGACAGAAGCAATTTGCCAAACAAGTTAGCATATGATTAATCTATACTTACATCAATTAAAGAAAGCATTAGAGAATTTGTTGCCTCCGAGGAATGCCGTGGTTACAGAACAGTGCCTTCAGAAGATAAAAGCTGTGTCTCCTCTCAATCAGAAGATTTCCCTTAAAAAGAACTGTGAATCAGTAGACAGATGAGTGATTGCTGGACATCCTCTGCTGTGCTGGCACTCAAGAGAAAGGATGAGAAAGTGAAGAACCTCCTCTTCCCCCCTCAGTCAGCAGAAAGGGCTCCAGACAGTATTAGCAAAGACAGCCAGCCCTGTGCTTGCAAGTCAAATTTCAGTCAGTGCATGGCTGGTGGAGGTGGGGGGAGGCGTGCCTGCTGTCCCAATTGGCTAGAAACTGCTAAGGTCTCACTCTGTTCCTCTTGAGCACAGTAATCAAATACATCCTAAAACATACCTATCTCCATTCACCAGTAAAGCTCTTCCCATGTCCTGCACATTCGCTTCCTGCATTGGGGTGATAAATACTTAGCCTTAAGTTTCTCAGGAGGGAAGAAGCTGAATGGTACGTAAGGGACAAAGTCAGCTAGCAGGTGAAGAAGTGTTCAGCAAATAAGCTAATCTGTTGGCTTAATATTAAGCAATTAAGTGTACTAGAATAAAGATGAAAGAAGGATCGTCATAGTAAGTCTTTAGACAAAGCGTGCATTTATTTGCTTTGTTTCATTAGCTTTCCTGTCAATCTTGTTTTACTGCAACAAAAGCCATAAAAAGACAATAACACCTATCTTAGAAGGTCTTCGGGCTAAGAAAAAAACAAAAGAACAGTTTCCTACATTAGACATTAAAACACTAATATGGAATTAGTTTTCATCAAAATATCCAGTTCTGTACTTGTCATTTTTTGTTTGATCTTACCTTACAGAGAGTTCTGAGGAACACAAGCTGAGTATTTAAAGAATAGGCACATCTGAGAAATCCTGCATTTTATAGCTTCAGTCACATGAATGCTAATAAATTAAGTAAATTTGAAGTTGAGTCCAGAATCTAGGTCGTTCTTTCAGGTTTCAGTATCTTTCCCTGCCTGAACTTTACTGGAACTCAGCCTTGGGCTCACAAATATCAGAGTTTAGCAACTTCCACAGACTCAGCACTATCCAGCCAAAGTGACCACACACTGCTTGAACAGGCACTGAGAGAGAACACGCTGTTGTATTTACATTAGGGCCTCACTTAAGGGTCTACTGTGCTTCCTCTAACATCTGCCAGATCTTCTGGCTTGAATCCAGGAGACCATAATAGCAGTACCAGTAACACTTACGGGTGATACACCCTTTTTCCCAAAGAGCCATTATCACTGATATTAAATATTTACACAGTAGTGACTACAAGTCCCAGGATTAGCATTCTACTTCTCTATCCAGTAGATAGTTTCTTGGGAGGGAGTTCACAGCACCTGGGATGACGAAAGGAAGATAAGAACAACAAATAAAAGAAGAAAGGACAAGTGCCAATTAGTCATGTAATACACTTGCATCTCATCCTGCTGGAACCTTCTGACCACCACTGTACAGGATTATTCTAAAACATTGATGAGTTTTTTCAGGAAGTACTGAACAGTTATGCTAGTTCTCAAGACTATGGCTGAGCCATGAAGAGTTTGCTGAGGAGTTTGTGTCTCAGGACTATGCAAACGCTTTAAAGAAAAGCATATACCATGGACAGTGAGTCACAGAGTGTGCTGCTGAGTTTGTCTCATAATCATGTCATTCTTACTGCCTTGGAGATTTACAGCTCAAACCTGCTGCAAGGACAATCCCACCAGCCATTCTTCGTGGGAAAAGACTAATACCCACAACCCATTTGTTTTTTCCCCTAAAAACCCAGTATGTTTATGATTGCAGCAATGCCACTACCATCACCTGTAACAGCCTAGGAAGTGGGAAACTTGGCTTTAGTCTCTTCCTCAGCATGAGGAAATTCAGTCCCATTCCTCTAGTTCCTACATAGATTAGGCTCAGACTATGGGAGGCTTGGAAAGGCACTGCTCCAACCTGTCCTGATAAGGTGGTACCCAGTGCACAGTGATGAAGATCAGGTTCACTAGGGAAAAACGTGTAGCCAAGGGAAAGCTTAAGGCTGTTTCAAAAGTGGGTATGGCACTCCAGTACACAGCCAGGTTCACAGCCCAGGAGACACTCTTATGAAACAGGCAGAAGACACTGTTGTTGGTTGATATTCTGCAGAGTGACAGAGTCCCAATCCCTTCAGCCATTCAAGAGCAGCCGACAGTCCGTGACTTGGGCTGAGCAAGCCTTTGAAAGTCACTGGAGTGAAGAGGGCGTTGAAGATGCTCCGCCAGCTACATGTCCATAGCTGCCTCTTTTTGTCAGGTCTGGTCCTAGCTGCTGCATTAGGGCATGCAATAAATACACCTGCTCAGGGAGCTTCTCCGCTCGCTCAGAGCAGATGCCTGGTTGAGACCATTTCTCTCACCTTAGCCCAGACTGAGCACTATGGCTACTGCAGAAACAGCAGACATCTACAGAGTTACCTACTGTGCCTGTGCTTAGGGCTATCCAGTTCACGCAACTGAGTTTAAAATCAAAGTTGGCTGGACTTCTATAAGATCAGTTTTAAATGTTCCAATTCCACCTAAATCCTATGTTGAACTAAACCTAGCATGCCAAATAAACCCCCATATAATCCTGTTAATCTGCAGTCACTAACTGATCATCATTCCAGCCTGGAGCTGGATTTACAGGAGATTAGAGTGGAGAGGCTCCAAGCTGGTGTAGAGACAAGAGGCAGTGTTAGGCACAGCAGCCCACAGCACCCCAGTGGCCACAAGGCTGCACATGGGGAAGGGCACAGCCCAGAACCAGACCCCAAGACCTCACCTTCAACACCAGGCTGGGGGTTATACCAGCTCACTGGGCTAGTGTGGGACTCCTGGCACTATGCTCCTATAGCCCCTGTAGAAGTAGCTGCAGGCAAGAAAAACTAAGCTGTGTACAGACAACACTAAAACAAGACTTAATGAGTTTTTCTATTAACAAGGCAAATTGGGGAAAACATTGAGCTAGCAGGGTAAGGATCAAAGGCCATTAAACCTCCATTGGTCAAGTTAAACTGAGCTTAGATATATCCTGGAAGGACAAAGGCCATAGCTGAAAACAAGTATTCAACCCAATCATTAATCTCTGATCTCAAGAGACAGTGAGCTGACATTCATGATGTCTCCTGTACCAGAATGGCTTCTCTGTGGAACTGCAGGAAAGCTTAATCCAGAGACTAAAACTTTGATGAAATAATGGGAGAAATTTCATGGACTTCAATACTCACTGAAGTATATTTGCAGTCCAGCCATATATCCTTATTTTCTACAGGGAATCTTTTTCTATATGTATCTGAACCTTATGCTGAACTAGAACAAACCATACTTAATCCTGGAGCACAGAACAAGGAGTAGAAGATAAGTAATAACCCTGGAAGAGAAGTAAAACCCCAAACTTGGTTTCAGTGTATAATATTTGTGTTTTGAACATTTGAAGACCTGACCTTTAAAATTAACTTGGTGTCTTTTTTAAGAACTATGTTAACTATGCACAAATGCTTACTTGAAATTGTAAGAAGCACAAACTATATTTATTATTTCATATTGCAACATTTATGTAAAAGATTTCTGCTCCTTTCTGTTAGCATTTGCATTGATTGTTGCTTTATTCTACTTCTTATGAAGATTACCTGTACCTAAAACAGTTTAGTCTTGCATGAGAACTTCCTCTTCTAACACCCCTCTCTGATCCTACTAAATACATGCTAATGTGAGAGGTAGCACTACTAGACTAGATTATGCTAATAAATATGCTCCATTATGCATAATGTGATGAACTGAGATTTTGTGGAATAAAAATATGCCTCTGGGATTTTATGGTAAATGCTAAGTTTTATTAAAGAATAGACTGTGGTTAATTATCTGTCTCAAAGGATGGGACTTCTGGTGTTCTTATTGCTAATGCAAACAACCACAATGTCAGTTATTCAGCAGTAGTAGCAACTAGAAAATTATCCAAAAGAAAAGACCCTTCCTGGAAGTGTTGCAAGTGCTGTAGACAGGTAAGGGAATATAAACATTTCATAGTTTTAAGGTCTGTTATAAATAAAATAAAAAAAAAAACTTTACCATTGTTTAGAAATGTTTCTTTTTTGACCTAGAAGCTATATCCTGAGTAATTTGAACAGAATAACAGATACAGAGATTGACATGCAAGTGGAAGAAAGACCTGGAATCTAATGTGTGCCAAGGTAATTGCAGTAGATGTGTTAAAAAAAAAAAGCACACCCCATAAATTAAACCCTTGCCTGAAATACAAGACAAAAACATATATATGGAGACATCCAAGTGATTATGAGGAGGCGGTATTAGTCAGCATGTAAGAAGTCTGGTCATATAAGCTTTAAACAGATCACAACCTATGCCAGCCCAGCATGCAGTATTTATATACAGTTGAAAAGAGCACAAAATAACCACCCATCTCCCCCCTGCACACATACACTCTTCTCTTAACATGCTAGCTCAGAATGCCCCAATTCAACATCCCAGCTTGTAAAATACATAAATGTATGGGTAAAAAGCACCTATTTTATTAGATGTAGTCTTCTACTTACTAAGGTCTTAATTCAGGCTGAAATTTATTCTCATACACATTCTTCCAACAAGTCTTCAGTTTTCCCTCTTCAGTACTGCCAACCCTCTTTTATACTCATTGTCCTAGGAGTGTTAGTCCATCCTTAATTCGGGTAAACTGACTAATCAAGTAAAGCAGTTCAGCTGCATTCCCTCTGCTCAATTGTTCCTGGAATGGGAGGAACTCTTAACCCCACTCTGAGAGGAAGTTTCACACCTAGTGACTGTTGGGGAAAAAATAGACAAAGTTCCTTAAGCATTTGTCTGTGGATATTGCTCTTGGAAATAAAAAATACCCACCCTAAACATGAATTATATTCAATTTAGAGCAAAACCAACAGAAAAATTTGCCTTTTATTCAGTATTTTCAAAAGTTCTCTGATTTCAAACAAAGCAAAATTGGGCAAAAATAAACATTAAAAAAATGATTGGTGATTTCTGTAGAAACATGATAAGCTAATCCTGAATTCTTTCATAATACTTACATCTTATGTTTAAGCATTAGCCTATGGTAGGGATTTAGCTACTCTGAGATATGATGACAGATCGTTAAACTCACACAACCTAGAGAAATTCCCAAATTAGATTATCGAAGAAAAATTACAGCTCTGAGATCTTTTCAATAATTCGTTACTTTAATTCTTTAGTATTCTAAGACATTTCTGTATGAGTAAGCATTGGTCTTAAAATGTGATTACCGGAGAAAGACTAATGGCACCTTAGGCTGTAAGTCAAGGGAAGTGATAATGGACGATGACTTGGCGTTTGTGATGCTGCCTCTGCAATACCCTGACAAGCTCTGGGCATCCTGGGACAAGAGAGATGTGCAGATGGGCTGGAGCTCAGCTGAGGGCTCCAAAGCTTCTTGGGGGGTTGGAGCATCCAACATAGGAGCAGAGGCTGAGGGAGCTCCAGGCTTGTTCAGTCTGGAGAAGAGGAGGTTTCGGGGTGAATTTAATTGCTGTCTTCCACTTCCTGAGGCAGGGTGAGGTGAGAGAGGACATAGCCAAACTCTTTGCAGAGGCAATGACCACCAGGTGCAGAAAGGGAAGTTCTGGTTGTATATACAAAAAGACAATGTTCACAATGGTTGGTGAAGCACTGGAAGAGGTACCTGGAGAAGCGCTGGCTTCTGAGCAACCTGATTTAGCATTGAAGTTAGCCCCACACCACTAGCCTAGGTGAAGTGCACAGGTCCCTTCCAACACAAAAAATTTCATGATTATATGACAAAAAAATTTTAATAGACATAGCTTTTGACAATGTAAATTACACAAATTCCTGTAAGGAAATAAATTATACTACCAAAAGCACTTTCTAATTGGCATACTTCAATATATTTAACAGCTTTTCCTGTATATAAAGACCACAAAAGCAGTCAAACTAATAAAACCAGTGAAAACATTGTCATACTGGCAGTTGTCTACTGTAGTTCCAGTCTAAATCTCTAGTCAGTGGTCAGCACGAGGAATATACATATACAAATCCTAAATCTTTCTGATTAAGTGTAGAAATGAAATCAAGTTTTGAGGAAAACACATTAATGGCCACAGAATATTTCAGGTGATTTGTCATTCTCCACTGGACTTTGAATTGCTGGACTTTAGCTAATACAAATGAAAATCTCATTGTAAGAGGTACTTCCCACGTTAACAAGAAATGGTTAATTTGTTGTCTATCCCCAGATTTCATTCTTCCCCCAAATATTCCTTCATCGTACTTTGGTTTTTTATTTCTGCCATACATGATATGCCTAAAACAACTGGTCTGCCAGTCATATTTTCTTTAAATCTTGAAGTTTGACAAGGGCAAATGAAAACTTGAGAACTCTTTTTTAGCAGCTCCATAACCATTGGCAAGTTAGTAGTTTGAGGAGTTAGTTCCAGGCGACACACAAAATCATCCTAGAAGTAATTGATTTATTGAAATGTTTAAACTAGAAACCCCTTTAAAAGGTAGGAGTTGAAGGATCAGGGTGTATAACCCAAGTTGGTACTTAAATTACTTTGTACATCATTTACATATCTAAAAGACAGAAATATCTGTTCAGTAGGCAAACCTCAAAAATGTAATTCCCTGTCGACAGACTTCAGCTCGATTAGATTTGTGCAGAAGGGGATTGAAGATTAGAGTTAACAGCTCATATAGATTTTATTGCGTTTGAGATCTCTGTGCCAAATTATAAATGTAACATGGATTTCATGACCTTAAGTAATGTTTTGTTTCTGCTTCATTTTGTAGCCTGGCTGCACTGCACATAAAGCCAGTTATTGGTACAGACTGTAAACATGGCCTGTGATAAGGGTTTAGAAATGGTCTGAATGTTGGAGTTGGATAATAATTATGAATTGTTTTCGTACTAGAGATTATTTTGACTATATAGCTGATGAGTTGGAGCAGTTCACAGAAAGAAAGTTAAGATCTGTTCCCACCCTAATATCAAGCTATTTCTGGTTTACCTACTTGTGATTATATAGTTTACTCAATTAGATAGTTATTTGTCATTATCTCTTCTTTTCTGCCAGTTGTGTTTTTAGTCTTTTCTCTTTCTAGTCCAGCTACATTTAACACTACCTTCATAACACTACCCTTCTCCATCCTTCCCTGGAGTTGGGCACCAGCATATCACACACGCTCAGGAAGAGCTCTGGTCCACTGAAGTCCTGACCTTTCTTACACAGTGTTACCCAGCTGTGCCTGCCCCCCATGATCTGAAGGCTCTTTTCCAACCTAAATGATTCTATGATTCTATAATAGGCAAGAAGCGGGGATGATGGCCCTCTTGGCCACCCAATGCCCTCTGCTCATGACCAGACTCCTGGTGCTCTAATCTTTTCTACTTGGTTCTTAACTACTCGTCTCCCCTTTCCTTCTCTCTTTGGCCCCCTGGGAGTCTTGTTCTGCCTGTAGGCAGCTTGCTCACCTTCAGAGGTTCAGTCCCTTCTACTGCCATCCCCAAACTGTGCTGGCTTGCAAATGCTCATTTCTACTCTGTACTGCACAGTAGTTGAGGTCCCTGGTGTCTCGTCTACCTCCCAGCACGATGCTTTTCAGCCAGCAGCTTGCCAGCAGGAATGTTGAGATTTTGTGTATAAAAATGTAGAATTGAGGGGAGACTTCTCCCTCTGACAGAAAGAAACCTATGGTGGATCTTCAAGTACCTTTTAAATTCAAGAAATCTTCAGGTTCAGAGGTTATACATATATTAGACACTTGATTTACACAACATTTAAGTATATGAATAATTTTACCTTTGTCATCAACCCTTGCTCAGAGATGCGGAAACTGAGGCATAGAAATTGTAAATCCACAATTCTGGTATTCACTATCATGCCATACTACATAAAGACCTAACCTAGAGGTTTAAAGACTATAAGCACTTGTTCAATTCTGACCTCTCCTGCCTGACTAGCTTAAATGTCTCTTTTGGGCACATAAAAAAACCATATTTAAGCCCAAACTCAAGATCAGAGTGTCTCAAAGAAATAAACGTAAAATAAGATATGTGAAAAAAAGGAGGAAATATGACCTTCAGATGAAGAAATAACTTATTGCTCAAATTGGAAGTATAGGTCAGAATAAACCCCTACTATTTATTAAAGACCACCCTGACATCTCTCTCTTGGAAAGAGTCACCTGGCACTGTAATAGCACAGCATGAACTCTTAAAATGTCACTGAATAAACAGCAGAGATTCAGAGTTCACATCTGGGATCCTTTCACAACCTGCTCCTCTGATTCATGTATATTGGATTTCTCCTGGTTCATCTGAAAATGATAGCTTGGGAGGTTCACTTGAAGGCTTGAAGCCTTGGTGTCTGCACAAACCAGGGCTTCTAGAGAAATCCTTGGCATTCTTCCTCAGGCTCTTGTGAACCTACTTTATTTTCCTCTAATGGGCTCTCAGTGCCCATACGCTACTTCTTCATTTTCCTCTGAGAAAGGGGTGTCTCTAATTCATGAAGGACTGTTTTCTGCTCCAGGGAGAGATGTCCCAGGGTGCTGTCCCTTCTGACAGAGCATGCAGAGCAACACAACATGTCTGATTTTTCCCTGAAGGATAGAGGAGGAGTAGGAAAACTGTGGAAGTTGATGCCGGGAAACATCGGCTAGACTCCACTCACTTCTGTTTTCAGGCTATGCAGGCTGCTTCCGTCTCTGAGTAAATCATGGTCGTCCTTCCATTTATTTCAGCTTCCTGCTTATGTATGGAGTTCGTTCATTCTTTAAATGCACTTCTCATCCATACAGTCCAGGTGGCCTATTTTTTTGTACTCAACAGCCACAATTTAGAGGTGATGATTTCCTTCACTTTATCTGTAAATGTGACTCGTTGGAAATCTGGGCACTTTGTAAGCACATCAGTCATGGTGTTCACTTCCTAGTGGAACTTGTACTGGTTAGGCAGAATCAGCATTTGTAAAGACATACGGAAACATGTTTACTAGAAACGTAACTGTTCTTAATTGTTGGTAACTTTATTGTGGATAATTGCACATCATTCTTAGATTGGCTGAGAAAATATAAGCACGAGTTAACGTGGTTATGAGGCTGGGAATACCTGCGGTTCCCTAAACTCCTTATGCTATTGCTATGGGCTGGCTGGGCTACTTGCTTGGCTGAACTCAGAGCTGGCAGTATTAGTGGTGCACTCACTTACTTTAATGTCCAAAATGCATGGAAGGACAAGGACCCAAGGGAACCCACTCTGTCCCTTTTCCCTTCATTGGAAGATAAACATGAGGATTTGGAAGAAATTGCCCATACTGAAGAGCCATTGAGGTACCAGAGTAAGGAGTTACCATGCTCTTCCTCAGCTCAGCTGTACCTCGTTGCACAGTTGCACAGTGAAATACGCAACTACTCAGACTCAGAAGTTAATTTTGAATGTACCACTTACATTCCTGGGGGATCTTTTTGTACATGTACTATGGTATAGTATTTAACTATAAAACCATATACTCTTTTACAATTCTACAGTACAGAGACAGTCTCCCATTGGCCTTGAGGTTGCATCAGTGGTTTTAATATGTCTTAATTCATAGTGCCTTGTGAATACCTATTCCTTTTAGCATGCTATAGTTCGTGAATGACAAATTTGAAAATAAAAATACCTGTAGATATGTATCATTCAGTCATATTGCCCAGGAACTTTCAAACTTATTTCAAAATTAAATTCTTGAACACCAGGACAATTTTTTTTTTTAAAAGGTCATTTTTGGGAATCATAGAATCATAGAACAACCCGGGTTGCAAGGGACCTCAGTAGACCATCTGGTCTAGTGTTTCATGGGAAAGAGAGCCCAGATGACATTATCTAGCATCCTGTCCAATTGCATCTGGAAAACCTCCAGTTATGGGAACTCTGCTACGTGCCTGGGGAAGTTGTTCCAGTTACCGATTCTCACTGTAAAAAACTTTTTGCTTATATTGAAATGAAACCTCCTCTGGTGCAACTGGCACCCATTGCCCCTTGTCTTCTCCATGTGGCTTCTTGTGAAGAGAGAGCCTCTGCCTTCTTTGTAGTCACCCTTTAAATACTGAAATACTGTCAGGTAAGGTCCCCCCTGAGACTTCTTTTCTCCAGGGAGAAAAGACCTAACTCCTCCAGTCTTTCCTTATGGGATAGGTTCTCCAGCCCTTTGATCATCAAATGTATCACTTCAGAATTATAGCCACCATGCAAGTGAAACACAACCCATTTTGAGCCAAGTCTTGCTTGCTGTTGTCTTTGCATAAGAAAAATACATGTCCATTTTATAAAAAGATGGACTTTTATTCGATCCATTGTTTTTCTAGCACATTGGTAACAGCTTTCCAAACACAGCTGTTAGTAGATGGAAGTTCTAGATTATGGGTTAAGATACTAGGTGTATGGTTAATTGTTGCTTCTTGTGCTATCAACAGATTTTGCTAAAGATTTTGCAATAACATAAAAAATGCTTTATATTAGCTATTGCCCAATAAAACATTCATGTAACAGAGCTCACAGAGAGAAAAAAAGAAAAAGGCAACATTTATACATTGAAACACATTAAAAAAAAGTTGTTTGTTTTTTTTTTTTTAAATAGCTTGGCTTAGTCTAAACACTACTTAGCAACAACTGAAAACAACAGTGCGTTATCAAAATTCTTCTCATACTAAATCCAAGACATAACACTATACCAGCTACTAGGAAGAAAATTAACTCTATCCCAGCCGAAACCAGGACAATCACCTTGTGGAATAGCCTGCAAATATCTGGAAGCTGGGCACAGCATTTAGCATGTCAGAGTCTTCAGCCTTATAATTTTCTATGGCTTACTACATCATTACGTTTTGTACATGACAATAAATTATATGCGTTATATCATAGAATCATGAAATCATAGAACAGTTTGGGTTGGAAGGGACCTTAAAGATCATCTAGTTCCAAGCCCCCTGCCATGGGCAGGGACACCTCCCACTAGACCAGGTTGCTCAAAGCCCCATCCAACCTGGCCTTGAATGCTTCCAGGGATGGGGCATCCACAACTTCTCTGGGCAACCTCTTCCAGTGCCTCACCACACTCACAGTCAAGAACTTCTTCCTAATATCCAATCTAAATCTGCCCTCTTTCAGTTTAAAGCCATTCCCCTTTGTCCTATCACTACATGCCCTTGTAAAAAGTCCCTCCCCAGCTTTCCTGTAGGTCCCCTTTAGGTACTGGAAGGCTGCTATAAGGTCTCCCCGGAGCCTTCTCTTCTCCAGGCTGAACAACCCCAACTC
>JAVJGG010000054.1:33528297-33543544 GCA_035590195.1 Aviceda cuculoides | reverse complement strand
GGAGCCTTCTCTTCTCCAGGCTGAACAACCCCAACTCTCTCAGCCTGTCTTCACAGGAGAGGTGCTCCAGCCCTCTGGTCATCTTTGTGGCCCTCCTCTGGACTCACTCCAACAGGTCCATGTCCTTCTTCTGCTGGGGGCCCCAGAGCTGATTTTTAACATATGTATTTTCATATATAATTGCAATCATGTCTTGCAAATCCAATCGATATTGAAGTATATAATTCACTTCTATATTACATTACATAATGCATTGTTATATATTGCATTGTATAAATCTTACAACTTATTCCAGGAATTATAACTTCCATTTCGGTCTGCAGAATTCAAACTATTGGTTGAGTCTTACAATTTGCTGCTTGTCACCTCAAGTTCATTCTATCCAAGATGATCAAGAAAGGAATGAAAATGATTTAGGAACAAAGTTAACTATACTTTTCAACATTATGGTACAGTGAAACATTTCTCCGAGTCATTGAAAATAATACACAGAGATTACTGTTACACAGGATATCCAGGTGACCATTTCAATATTCTGGATGAGCTCCCCTGCTGAGTACTCCTTAAGAAGATACTACCACCAACTCCTCAGAAAGTTTCAGGCCCCCCAGGCTGTGCCTGTCTTACCAAATAGCTCTCCTGCCTCCAGCTGCCACCTGAGAGAAGAGAGTCCTTGATCCATTTGCCTATCCCTGGGTCTATTAGTAATGCCTCAGACTGACACAGTCCCGTTTAAAGTTTGAATCTTCTGATTTACTGATGATGTTGGGTTTATAGATGACTGATGTAAACAAGCAGATGCACAGAGATAGTCTTTGGATGGAGTTTTTAACAGTCTATTGTTTCTTGTTGTCACGATACAAACAAGAAAGTAAAGATCATTTAGAAATGGTCCCGTTTCCAAAATCCAATGACCTTCTTTCTGTTCACCCTTCACAACTGATTCCTTTCTTGAAGCCCAGAAAAGCCAGGTCCCTTCTCCTTCATCAGGCTGCTGTAAGCACAGCTTAGTTCCTCTGCTGAACTTTTGTCTGGCTGAGGACCAAGCCCTCTTTGTTATTTTTTTCTCTCCTCTGCCAAGTCTTCCTCTGTAAGACGTACACCTTTCTCTTCTAACATCTAGTTTATTTGTTCAGATCCTAGTAATGTTCTATTGCTTCAAGGCCCCTTCTGAGGGGAACAATAATTTATTTTCTGATTTACGCCAACTCCTGAAAATTCAGGTACTTCGCTGGTCACAGCGCAATTGTTAATAAATCTTCTTTCTCCTGCAGAAGGAGGACTGCCTCATTATGGCTGAGGCAGCATCCCTGAATGAGGCTGTTATGGGGTTTGCAACTGAAGGAGAACTCGGGGAGCAGGGGAAAAATACAAATGTAAACAGATATTACTGCAAATCAAGTGGCAAGAGTGCACTGCTTTAAGGACCAACACAGCGGTAATGTGTGGGATTCTTTGCCTGGCTCTATATTCTAGCTTCAGGATAGGAATTTCCTTCCTGAGAGCTCCTGTTCTTTTTCCCCAAATCCAGCTTCTGGGCAAGGGAATGGAAAAATGCTTTGCTAGTGCAATCAGTTCTCAGCTAATGGAACAGGCCATGGGAGTTATCAAGAGCCAGCACAAACTGGAGTAGCCATTTCTATCACTTTTTACTGGATTCAGACCCATGGATTCTTGGGTAAGAGCTGTCATCAACTCAGATCACAGTCTTTTAAAAGCAAATTAAAAAATGTGATACTTCAACACTGTGCAAAGAATATAATTTGGTGTAGACTCTCATGGTCCACCTTCAAAAAATATATATAAAATTAAACGTTTCTTAGTTGTAGAATGACTCCTTGTAAATCACAGGAGTTGGCCACAGTTTCTAGGGCAAAGGCTATACTGTAAATAGTGAGGAAACCTCTCATATTGCTACTTATTGAGTTTTTAATAAGTCGATGTTCAAATGAGAAGAGTGTATTCCTGAAGGTTTGTAGCAATAAACTACCAAATAAATGATTTAGAAAGAAAGGAACACTACCTTTTGCTCTCCATCTGCATTTAAAATGTGCTTTCAGAAACACTGGAGTCAGCAAAGGGCCTGTAGGTGCACGCCTGACACAGAACAGAATAGGATCAAGGTGTGAAAGTCTATCTGCAGAAATAACAAAATTCTTCACCCTCTGTTTCAACTGCTAAGTCTGTTACTCAGAATGATAATGTCAAGAATGCTTTACTACAACATTGTTGGAAGAAAGCCCAGGTTAAGAGTTTAGAGCATTGTACAAGACTTAGCCACAGGATTTCTCCCTGAAAAAAAATTATCTCCTTTAATATACCTTTTTATCTATCTCCTGCATTTCTTATACTAACAAGAAACCACTTTAGTGGTTTTCTGTATCCTGGAGAGCGCTCCAGTCACTGTGCTGCAGTCTGTCTTCTGGAAACAAGGCAGAGAGAGTCACCATCATCATTTTCTCATGGTCCTCAATGAAAGTTTAGTCCAAATGAACATATTTTCAGAAATTTTCGATTTAAAGACAAATTATCAGAGTGTTTTTGATGAATCCTACTAAGCAGATGAAATAATCCAGAAAGTTAAAATATGCCATGTTTTAAGATAAATATGACGGTGGTTTTTTGCAGCTAATAGAAGAGTAACAGACCTGTGGTGAACAGGTAGAGCATGACTCAGGCCTATACCCATCTCCACTACTTTCCTAAGGGCATTTCTACCTCAGTATGTCTTGAATTTCCTTCCTCTTACACAGAGTAAATGACACAAAGAGCAAATACAAACATCAAAGAACAAAAACTAACCACTCCTTTTTCCCAGGATTAATGTAAAGACTACATATTAGTTTCAGGAAACAACTGCCTGGGGAAAACCTTTTTTCTGCCTTATACAACCTTGAACATCTTGCAGCCATAGACCATAATGACGTCAAGACCCTCTGACTGGCTTTGACCTATGAACCCTAATCCTACCAGCAAGCAGATCTCATTTAATTTCTCTTCCTTTTCTTCCAGATGATTGTTAATTAGTTAATACTTCCTGAATTGTTAACAATATATAGTTGTCCCTTTTTCTATACATTTGCTTCAAAAGATAACTGTGAGTCAGGAAATGCAAAGTCCCTCTGGGAAAGGAAGCAGGGGGAAGAATAAGCAAGGATAAGAACATCAAGAAACAGCAGAGTTTATACAAAGCACATTAAGAAGTAGAGCTGGTTTAGAATAGCTTCTCTCCTGGTTCATTTTAACTGTCTTTTTTTAAACACTGAAATACTTATTGCTTTAGTGACAATGCAAAAGATGGGGTTGTTTTCCACATTTTTAATGACTGATTTTTTGTTGTTGTTGTTTTGGGTTTCCCTTTTTGAAGTGTTTTCTCAAATTTATGTAAAATGAAGAACTCTCACAGAAAAGCACATTTCAATAAAAAAAAAACCCCATTGTTAACACTGCTGGTAAGAGTTTCGTAATTTTTGTGCTAGGACCCTTTTTTTTAACATCCCAAAAGGCACTCTTAGCTGGGTTAATTTTTCTTATTTACAAGACTGTCTTATTAAGACGGGATGTCCCTTTAAAGAAGAATGTTCTAAAACTGTTTTGAAATGAGACCTGAAGGGTTGGGGATTGAGGGAGGTCAAACAACATCATATATTGCATGCCTTTTCCTTGGACAGTTCCATCTCGTCTGTGACAGTCAGAGAGTAATAACAACTTTCCGTACACTGATCTATGTTGTAAATGAGATGGATATCAACTGCATTTGAACTGACATAACAGCATAAGCAAGCTCTTTTACATTCTGTAAAACATGCTCTAAAATGCTTTCTTTATCATTACCTCCTGAATGTGCTAGCAGATGTGAAAATTGCCTGCCGAAACCAGGAACAATTAAAGGTATTTTTTTAGTTGTGAATCTTTTTATTAATGATTAATTTTTTAACCGGAAGGTCTCAGCACCTTTTCCTCGTGGGACAGACCTAACTGTGAAGGAACAGCCATATCTGAAGAATCCCTTCATAAAAGGCCCAGAAGAATCAGGAGAGACTGTAAGGAACTTTTATTTCCAAAAGCAGAGAAAACAAAGAATATGTTCAAAAGTTTTCTGTAATAGCCAGAGGCGATGAACAAACACAGAGTCTGTAAGCAATCAGATCAGCAGTCACCTCTATATTGATTCATGTCTGCAGTGAGTGATGTCTCTGATATATAAAAGTGATTTCAGCACTAGGAAGAAGAAATTTCCTGATGCCAAAATGGCTATGACAGCCAAGTGTCAGTTTCACAAGCTTTCCAGAGGCAGAGGCAGCAAGTGGCTTCCTGCCTAAATTATTTTTTGTCTGTTTGCTGGCTCAGATATGTGTGATACATGCATGCTCCTTAGAGAGCTGACATATCTCCTGTCAACCTAGTGAAATTTGCATCATCCTGAACTTTCAGTATGGACTCCCTTCTTTTTTTTAACATCAGACTATCTCAAAAATTCAAGAAAATGCCAGAAAACATTGGAAACAAAATAAGTTAGTGACATTCTCTTCATCTGGTCTGAGTCAGGCTTTTCTTACCAGCTAATTGGCATATATCAAAGTTAAAGTCTACTACAAGCCATCCTGTAAAGATAAACATTTTGATTGAAAGACAAGAACACAGAATTAAAATAAAGAGACAAGGAGATAGCATAAAATTAGAATTTTGTGTGTGTGTGTGAACACAAAATACAAATCTTATATGTTGCTCAAATGGTGCTGCCTAACAAGGAGGAATTGCCATGAGTTCACGTTTAGTTAAGTTTGCATGCTTTGCTAGGTTCTAATTTGTATTAAATGAAAATCGCACTTTAAATATTAAAAGTAATGCTAAAAGAGGGCAAATGTTAACATATTAACATGTTAGTGTAGGGCTGTCCATAGCCTTTGTCAAGGAGAAGAATATTTTCTCTCTAACTGCTCCAAATGGCTGTTGTGACAGACACCACATCGAAGAGGCTGAGCAATAACGCAAGTAGGCAATTTCCACAGAATCAGCAGGTCAGATTTAATCACAAGACCTCAAAATTGAGTGCTGCTGGCCAGGAAGCATGGATAGTGAAGCTGGGAATATATTAATTCAATGTACAGTCTCCTAGTGAAACCCCTCTTGACTCATTAGTAAAGATTGAATCTACCCTCACATCAAATACTGTATGATAGGGCTTCCTTACTGTTCTCCAAGTGAAGTGCCGTAAGACTCGGCTCTGCAAGGAAACGCCCCCATCATCAAAGGCTGAGTGTGGCCTTACATCTATTGTTAATGAATTTGACCAATTTTCCAGAAAATGAGGGCTTTTGGTCTCTTTCAAATTTCAAATTTACTTTTTAGAACAGGCCTTCTGTGGCGTATCCTGACACAACTTTCCTTCTACCAGAGAGAACACAGCTGGGCAAAAGGGTTGCAGGCTCTGTGCCGCACTGATGGCTGCCTGGGTACTTCTGCAGGGCACAAAGCGCACCAGGTGCCTGTCCACCCGCTTCTCCGCCTCGGGGCAGCACGCAGCCAGTGTGGCCTTTCTCCTTCTTGCTCCTGAGGCAGCCGAGCCGTCGGCATTTGGCACTGCAGCAGCCTGGGCAGATCCGCAGTAAGACGCAAGGAGCACAGCATTTTTTGTGTTACGCATAGGCTCCAAAAGAACCAGAACTGGACCCCAGTTTTTACCTTGAATGCACTTGTGGAACTTGTTAAATATAATCTGAGTTTCCTAACAGCAAAGAATTTACCTGGGTGTAAACATGGGCCCGGCTGTCACTTACAGCTGTGAGTCATGCGACATGGAGTTCTCTTTTCGCTAGATTCGTATCTTACATATAATTTTGAAGTGCACTTTGGGAGAGAGAAAGACAGAAAGTTAAGAGATCTTTTGCATTTGTACAACATCTAAAGCAACAGGACATCGCGTTTGTGATTCCATGGTTTGCAACAGATAATGAAATACAAATTAATGAAAATCGGATTACTTCATATGAATCCAGGGCCTGTTGTAATCAATGGACATTTTGTTACTGGCATCAATTACATAATGCTTCTGCATGGTTTCTTACATTTCAGATAAAATGCACTCTTTCAGCTCAATTTGAAAAGTAGTGGGAAAGAAACTTACCTAATGAACTGCAAGTTTGGAGTTTTCTTTACTTACTTCTTTGTTAAACTCAGTTAAATGGAACCTTTAAAATTCAGGATGGTAGCAAGGATGAAAACATAATAAAATCATGAGCCCATTTCAGCTAAACAATTAATTTGATACAAATTATTAATGGAGTTTTACAACTGTTTAGCTATCATAAAAGCATATACATTTATGCATTTTTAAATGCTGCAAAGTACAGGCTTATTTCAGCAGACACCTGGCTTTTTCTATAGGCTTCCAGAAACACCACCTCTCTCTCCCTAAACATCTCACCAGCTCAGATAGAAAAGAAGAAGGTAGGTTTCAGAAGATTCCTTGCTTCTACAGGAAAAGTTGTTTGCCTAGAGGAAAGAAAGTGTCATTTGGGATGCTTGCACTAAAAGATGCCTCCAAACATAAAAGATACCTCCAAAAGATTCCTCTTTCATCCAGAGAGGATATTTCTGTGGATTCAGAGTCCCTTTGTAGAGGTGTCAGCCATTTCAGTCTCAGTCAGAGGTAAAGAGCCATCTGACTCCAGATGTTTTGCTGGAGAAGCTCAATACCTCTGCTAGGAAACTGCAGACAACCTCCACAACTCATCGGTTTTCCAGTACTATCCCATATGTTAGCACCAAGTGAGAGCACAGAGGTGAGTCCATCCAATTACAGAGGGTGAAGTTTATATGATAATAAGGTATGACATTATATGTGCCAGTTCACTCCTTTCTAACAGATTTTAGGAATAATAACACATTATAAATACATAGACAAATGCTAGCTGCAGCTGCATGTAATCTCCAAAGACGCCAGTGGGACTCCCTGATTAGGCTTTGGAACAGAACTTCAAAATCCCGGCAAGATTTTCACTTTTGCCTCAAAAAATTCAAAATTTGTATTGATTTTTGGTGATTTTTCTTTAAAAAAGAAAATGGAAAGTGGAGTACGTATCCCTTAGACATATCTAGGATAAGGCCTCAGCAATATTTAATTGTTGAACCAAAAATGCTATAGTGGGTGGGTTTTAATTGCACAAGCAATGAATTGGCCTGTTCCAAACCTTTGCATCTTGTCATGTAACTTACTAGGGACAGTCTTGGCTGATCATAGCAATAAGAAAAAATGTTATAACATATTGATTATAAAAAATGTATGAGTCATAATTCTTGTTTACCAATAAAAAGTCCAAGTTTTTAAAACTGTAGCTCTTACTCTTATGTTTTTCATTTAAAAGTTCATTACTGTTATGAGTCCTGTGCAGTTGAAGGTCACAATACTGGAGTTGGGATGGGTTAAGGCTAACACATACTCTCCTGACCTACTTGCAAAGGGCACCTCTGTTGCAAAACTAATGACCCTTTTTAACCTATAACCTGGCTTGGCATTGCCACTACATATTTCACCTCAATACCTGTCTTAACCTTGCTGTGCCATGAGTACTCAAAAATGCCATATCTTTTCCTCACTTCAGATTTCTATTGCTGCTTATTCTGAAGTAAGACCTCAAAGTTGTACTCCACTGTTATGTCTTCAAGACAGGTGAAAAACAAACTGCATACATGGACAAGGAGCCTGGTTTGCTCTAGAGAAGCACTTTTTGGTGTTATTTCTTCTTGTGTCTAGATAAGTATTTTTATTAAGGGCTGCTTGAGATGTGTTCATAATAGTGACAGTGCGACTCCAAAAAGCTAATTAAACATGTGTTAACCTACAAGATAGCTGGACTCGTAAAGAGGACAGAGGCTGATCCCTTCTGGAGTGAGCAGGGCACCAGGGACCAGCAAACTGCCCTGTCCTGGTTGGTCACCAGGCTGCAGAGGGGAGATCATGCTCTGATTCTGTTGGGAGAGGTTCCTTACATTTAACTCCGTTCTGATGTTCAATATTCAAGGCCCATGGTGAGAAACATTTCACAATCTAAGACATGGCAAACTGGATTGACATCTGCAGCAGAACTCTTGAGTACATCAGATGGCCAGGAAGGCTGTCGTATGCAGTAGCATGGCTTTCATAAGGAAGAATCTCTCCCTTTTTAATTAATAACTATGGTCATGGGCAGCACCCTGCTTAGTTACTTCAGTATTAAATTCTATTGACTTGCTCCTAGTTCACAGTTTTGATTTGGTCACAGCTGTGACAGCTGAGTGGTGAACATGAATCAAACTGGAGCTCAGTATGAATTGGGGAACTTAGGACACATTGGCAAAGTAGGTCTTTAAAAGTTATCAGAAAAGAAAGACCAAACACTATGGTACACTGTATTGCCAAAAATCCCCAAAGGCAGTTCACAGTTCGTGAACAGTTTTTTCAAGGAACTGGCAGATTCAGGAAGACCAATCATGACCGTGATAGACTTTGTCTGTATTTCCAAAAATTGTTTTCCCAGACAAAAGAATTGAAAATATTTTTATGAACATAATTTTAAAAAGCAAACAGAACTCCACAAATGGGTAAATATTCTGTTTGGGGTCTCTAATGTGGAACCAAGGAGTACATGGGCTCCTGAGATCAGTGCTGCTGGAGTTATTGGTCTTACTCAAAGACACTCAAAGATCTTGACTGGGGATGACAAAAAGGAAAAATTTGCTCTTACAAAGAGCCAATGATGAAATTATAATTAAAAGTCATGCATGAGTGTCAGGAGGAAATATTTATGCTACTGTTATGATGTCTAGACATGATCTAGGCACAGTCCTGGGCAACTGGCTGTAGGTGGCCCTGCTCTAGAAGGGAGGTTGGACAAGATGACCTCCAGAGTTCCCTTCCAACCTCAACTGCTCTATGATTCTGTATAGATATTATACACATTAAAAGAGAATGATTATTTTAAAAAGTAGGTAGTTTTAACGGCTGTGGCAAAGCCACAGTGAAAAGAGAATGAGGAAACAGAAACAAATAAAATGTTGCCTCTATGTTTTTGCTTGATCAATGACTGTCTTCCTTCAGGTTTTTATGTCAGTATAACTTGACTGAAATCAGCTTCTCCTGGCATCCCAGGGGATTCTACATCCAGCTAGTTCCTTGTCTAGCAGTTTGTTACAGACTGAAGGAATCTCCTGTGATGTTTAAGTAGGTTAGTCTGTCAGTGTTGGTGCTTCTAAGGGGAAAAGACAGAATTATTCTGTCACTGTCTATTTTTCATTTATTCAAAACCCCTACTATTGAAAGACGATCTATCTTTAGTCAACAAAAAGCTTGCATATATGTCTGCCAGGAAGGCATGCGACTTCTTCATGGGTTCTTGAGCCCAGGGTGAAAAAACATGCCAGATCTTCTTACTGGGTTTGGGACTCTAGGTCCCACTTATGTACTGGTTCTTAATCTGAGCTGGAATCACCTTCTCCCTAAATCAGGGCTGCTGCTTGACACAGTTACAAGTTATGGGTATGCTGCTAAATAACAGGGAGAGGCAGCAACCTAAAGCACTGTAGCAACTGTCAGTATGTGGCATGGTTTTGGTCTGTCCCAGTTAGCCCACCATGAGACTATACAACTGGACCCAGTCTGGAAGATAGCCGACTGCAAGGACCATTCCCAATAGGCATTGTGGACAAAACTATGACAGGTTTGGCTTCTCCACCCTACACAGTCCTCCAACATTATCCCAGCAGACCTTGTACCCTCAGGTGACTCCTGAACGCATGCAACACACTCAGGTCATGTCATGTTATCAAACTACGCCCCTCCTGGGTTGCAACACAGCACTTATATTATTTCAGACATGTTGAACTCAAAGTTGTGTCTTAGGAGCCCAGAAACTGTAATGCTCAGGAGAGGTGCAAATCCAAGCACTACACGGTGCGGAGATGAATAATCTGTTCCACTTTGACCCTGCTTTATCTTGTGGTATGTAGCTGGCCCTGCTTTATTTTGGAGTATGTATGCAGCAATAGCGTCTTTGACCTCCAGACTTCTTGTGCCTGGTGAGAGCAAGAAATAGTATTTCTGCTGGGGGTAGAGGGAGGGGTCAATCTTGTTAAGCACCAGACAATAGTGTAGTTTTATCCCCGGAAAACTTAATATGTAACAAGTAAGACATTCCTGGGTGAAATTTAAATGCCTTTGATATGTATCAGGCCAAATTTCACGATCTAATAATTCCTTCTGACCGTAACTTTCCTGAGATATGCAACGCAGGGAGCTGTCTCACCAGGGGTCACCGGGAAGCAAACTACAACCTACAGAAGAGTGGCCTGAATTGTTTCCTTCAGCAATTTTTTTAGCATGACACATTACCGTCTTCTCAGGTAATAAATGACAGGGGAAGCCTTTTCTTGCCTAAGAAAAGAAATGATACAATTTATGAGAAAAAAAAAGTACAAAGCACTGTGTTAAATAAGGTAACAGCAATATAACATCAAGTACAACTCTCCCGTAAAATCTACTGGCACGCAGCAATGATTATAATGTAGGTGTTATCTTAGGTGTAACGTGATGGTACAGATTGCAAAAGATATGTGGAAAGTGTGTGATCATGTTGAATAGCAAACAGGAAATTGTTCCACTTACAGCACGCAAAGAAAAAACTCTCTTCCATAATCAAATAAACCTGAGTAAATCATCAGGATATCATCAATTGCACTTGATGAATGGCCACTTATACTGTGCAGAACACAATTTTGGCAAAGCATCATACTGGCATAGTACCAATCCTGTCATGCTCATGAGGCAGGCCTGTGTGACTCAGGAGAGAAATACTTTGGTGTCGAGGGACTGTAGGCTCCTCTTCTACCATAACCATTTGAAGTGAGACCTTTTGTGCTGTGAATGGGATGTGAGCACACCGTCAGCACATCTCTAAAGGGCAATCCCCCCCCAGATACTCAGAATGTGATTACTGGTGGACATTTGGGCTCTCTTGCCATTGAAAGGGCAAGTACTAATAATGAACGAGATGGACAATAGAGCAGAACCAAGAGCTAAACTAATAAATAAATAGTGCAATCCAGTTTTGTATACTTTCAATAACACATACTGCACTAGCATCCTGCTGGTCATGAAAATACGTCAGCTAGATATTTGCTATGTCATGCATTAGCCAATAATGGACAAACCCATATAAAAATACAGGAAGAAGATTTTTAGGTATAGAATTCCAATTTAAAAAAAGTTCTGTTACGGTACATGTACCAGGAAGTGCATTGTTGTTATTACAGGGCTTCCCTAGGTCGTGGTAAAGAAGAATTTTACAGCCAAAGAATTTTAAGCCATTGACTTCCACCTAAAAGACTAACCAAAACATAACTTTGTTTATGTCTTTAAGAGACTGTTTCTTTAAAAGCCTAGTTTCTATGGAGAAATCAAACAACTTTGAGTTGAATTAAGACAATTATGATTTATATATTAAACCCTCTTAGAAGTACAACATTTTTTATGCTGCCATCATAATCTAATAATCTAAAGTTTAACGATTTAATGTGAACTTCACAACCCAATGCCAAAACAGACATATTCATATTGAAAAAGAGTATCTATTATATTTCTCAGAATCTGGCACCATTTAGAAAAACACTCCTAGGAGATGTTATCTTTGATACTCAGATTCCCATTATCCAAACTTGCTTTTCCTTTCCTTAAAAATATCCAAAAAGTTAAGAATACTCATCAGAATTTAATTTAATTCAGTAAGTGATTTGCACACTATATCCTAAAACCCAATATTGCAGCATTGTTACTTAATGTACAATGCAGGTGTCCCAGAGGTTAGTATTTACATTAGTTCAATGCCAAGGTGATAACAGTGGCTTGAAAGCAATGATACCTGGGAAGGCAAACTCACCATTCTGTAAATAATCACTGGAAGCCTGTCTTACATTTCCGTATATTGTCAAGCAGAAGGAAAAGATGTCAAAAAAAGGGCTAGCCCTTACGTGATACCCGTAAATTGTCCAGCAGTGACGGGTGGATGCTGCATTCCACTAAACTCTCCATGGATCTGGGAAAAATCAGCAGCAAGAGCACATGGTGCACTTTATCTCAAGCTTTCCTTTCATAAACCTGGTGGTAGTTCCTTACCTTTGGAACAGAAGTGGGGTGATCTGTGCTGTCCATCTGTTATCTTGTGGAAGACAGTGCATTGATCAGGTCATTCTGACACTACTCCAAGGGAACAGGAAGAGATGCTATGAACTAAAGAGATTAAATTAAGTAGCTTCTATCTCAGGTCAGCATTTCCAAAGGTCTAGCAGGACCTCGTGATGACAGGCTAAGACCCTCTGGGAACAAAAACAGTCACGTTGGAGCTAGCGAGTGCTGGCTAGTGAGATCTCGTTTCTCTTGGTGCAGCATGCAGAATGGGAGAGCAGCCACATGGACGTCCAGCCATACACCTGACCTGACTAAGGGATAAAACAGGCATCTAGCAGGAATACTTTAGAAGCAGAGGCCTCTACTTTTTGGTCTGGAAGGCTGATCTTAGGGAGGTCCTCTTCAAATATCCACTAATCAAAAGCCATGATCTGGCTAGAGCCTGGCAAAAAGTAGCAGATTCTTATGATTCAGTGCTGGAAACCTCATCAAGTAAAATCCAAGAGCTTCTTGGAGAAGACACAGCAGTCTGTCTGGCTGAGCTGGAGGTTTTCTGCTACTTGGTATTAAAAAATGCTGTCTTTCAGCCACCTGTCCATATGGATGTCTGTTCTCTGCAGATGGGCCACTGGTGAGAAGAAATGGTAAAAACCCTTGCACTTGTTAACAGCTGAAATAGTGGGAGCTGATACTAGTTGATGATATAGGTGCCCCCCCAAGCTTCCAATGATTTTTTCTGGAAAAGCAGAAGTGCCAGGTAAAATACGCAAAACTCAGATCATACAAAACCTGCACTCCAATCCCAGTTGCTGTGACAGGAACCTGACTCAAAAACGCAACTGCCTGTGCTTCTTCCTTAAAATGCACACCGCTGGCACATGGAAAGAGCTTTGACTCTAGATTATAACACAAATTCGAACTATGGACTGTCAGATAAAGAAACTTTCATCCTCTGGAAAGGGTGGCATGATAAAGATTTGTAAACAAATCCAGCCGACTCTACACAGTCTCCCCTGCATGCATGGGAAGACTGTCTCTTCTGCTCCCAGGTGAATGCCCCGCAGCCCCCGGTGCTCTCCCCATGGGGCCTCCTGGCCCACGTGCCCACCTCCAGCTCTCCCAGTGCCTCCACTGAGTGTGTCCCAGTCATGGTGAGTGCAGGCACAGCCCCCCCATCCCACCAGCCTGTTCCCCAGGGACCAGGGTGCCATGGACTGGGCAGGGCTGGTTGGCGACCTTCCTCCTTTCTGTCCAGCCAGCCGCTGTGGCTCTGAGCCTCGTTCACACTAGCCACGCAAATCAAGCAGCTATGCAGTCCAGCATGGCATCTGGTTGTGCTCTCTTGGACTTGACTTTGACAACCCAACTCAGCTGAGTGTCTCTGTACCCAGTGTGGGCCTCGGTCTCATTTCCTTTTTGGTATCCTGTAACAGAGGAGTCTCCTCGAACACCTTCAGAGACGAGAAAACAGGAGATTTCTCAGAGTCATAAGATTTTATAGGAAGGGTTCTTGAAAAGAGACTGGAGATGGCGAGCAGACCTAGCGGCTACGGCTAAGAGGGATGACCTTCAGCCCGAGGTGATCTGTATGTCCCTGTGTATTCTTGGAGTAGGATGAACTGTTCTGGGAGAACACTGAAAAGGTGGATGGAATCACTGATGGTTGCCAGCCTCTCTCTACTGCCCTGCCAGAAATGCTGCATGTGGCAGGGTGAGCTGACAACAGTATCAAGGGAGACTACTGCATGTGGAAACCCTGCCTCTTTCTTGGTGGCTCTGACCACCTGTGAGAAAGAGAACAAAAATGGTTAAATGATACTTCTGTATTGGACAAGCACTGGCCAAGCCTCAGTTTTGTCAGTCGTCTCTGGTGTAGTGGGACTGTTGTGCTTCAGAGTTTTTCTGGCATATCCACACCACCAAGAAGCCTGGAGACAGCTATGCTGCCAGGAGACCTAAGTAAGGCGAAGTGCTGTCTTCTGGGTTAGGTGCTGTCCCCGTGCCCCTTGAGCAATCTGCTGATGGCTCGCTGCCCTCGGGGCCCTGCCCACATTGCCACTGCAGGACTGGCTCTGCAGCGTGACCAAACCAGGCAGCTGCAGTAGGCTGCCCGCAAAACCGAGTAGCACTCATCTGCCAAGGAGTGTAATCTAACCACCTTGAAAGACCTTTCCTTCATATCAGTGCTTTGTTGGCTCAGCTGGTCATTGACTCTTGGACAGTCCAGCTGTGACGTTCTCCGTGCATTCATGGTTATCAGCGTAGGGTCAGCAGCTCTCTCCGGTTCCAGCTCTTTGTACAATTGATTTTGCTGTCTTACTGTACACTGCAGATTTTGCTTCTGCTTTCACTGAGTCTGTTAACCTAGACATTAATAAATCAAGTTATGCTGATCACAATAAAGAGGAATTGATTTAACTTGTTTTGTTAGTAAGTCATATATGATCTGGTCCCCTGATAAGTGAGTGCTCATTCATTCATATTTTGCTTCAGTATCAAAGCCACTGCACAAACCTCCACTGTTTTCAGCTTTGAATTTTTCTTAATTGCTCAAGCACCTCATTGATTCTCTTAGCACTGTTCAACCCCTACAGTGACCACAGGTGCCAGAGCTCCAGTGTGTGCACCTTCACCCATCAGCTCCTCTCTCCTGCCTTGCAAACTGAAGACTCTCCACCTTGTCTTTGTGTCACATTTCATCAGGCATCGCTTTCTCTGCTCTTGTAAGGAAAGATTGGTACAGACTTGCCCTTGAACACAGGCATATAAATACAGTAAAAATTTATGAGTGCATATTTGTGATACTACCTACTTTTTCATCTCTTAATTTCTTTCAGCCCGTTTAAGTTATAGCCCCCTTAGTGGCCCTGGTACTTTTCTACATGGTAAGTAATTGTCCTGGTTTCAGCTGGGATAGAGTGAATTGCCTTCCTAGTAGCTGGTACGGTGTTGTGTTTTGAGTTCAGTATGCAAAGAATGTTGATAACACCCTGATGTTTTCAGTTGTTGCTCAGTAGTGTCTAGTCTAAAATCAAGGACTTTTCCGCTTCTCAAGCCCAGCCTGTGAGAAAGCTGGAGGGGCACAAG